>OZ017742.1:11266594-11979094 GCA_963969285.1 Odontomyia ornata | reverse complement strand
TATACCGAATACAGGAGCATCGCAAGCCGAGAGCTAAAATGAAAATCGTGCATCTGGACCGTCTTACCCCATATTACACCTAGGGAGAATTGACTTCAAATAGCGACACATCTTTTCGGGGCGAAAAGAACTGAGGTGCGGGCAGTGTTACATGTACAAATAATTCTGCGAGCTACTGTCACAATTGTTTCCACAATCATTAAGAACATCAACAAATGAATTTACTCGAAACCACGAGAACCCAACAAGCATTATCAACATCTGAAAGTGAGTCACTGCCCATTCATTACGCTGCTGGAATGTTCCCGCTTATTCATCAATGTACGAGAACTGAGTTGAATGATTAGAGACCCTATATAAAGGCGAGCTGAATGAAAGGGGGGATCATTCATTACAACCGCGATAGAAAACTGCGATACGCGAATTACAGGCGATATTGATTGTTTGAGTGTGAAGAGATTTTAAGTAGACAATTACGATAGAAATTTATGGACAAGTGGAAGGTAGAATTTCAATAGTGAAAATTAAAGCTGTGAAATTGTTAGTGAACAGATTGTGCATTTCTAACGAATTAAATAAACTCTTTTAATTTAATTTAAAAGACATTGCGTTTTCACTTTCCCGGAACATTAACTTATTGGCCGCGAACCGAAACACGCGACAATATATATATATATATATATATATATATATATATATATATATATATATATAGTGTATATATATAGTATATATATCCATACATATAGTATATATATACATATATATATATATATATATACGAGGTGTGTTCAAAAAATATCACGAATTTTGTTTTTTTTTCAAAAATTATTTATTTATTCATGAATATCTATTTTGTCCCCTTCAAAGTAATCCCCATGAGATATTATACACTTGTGCCAACGGTTTTTCCAATCTTCGAAGCACTTCAAAAAATCATTTTTTTTAATCTTGTTCAGCTCCTTCTTCGATGCCGTCTTTATCTCGTCAAGCGTAGCGTAACGTCGTCCTTTCATGGGCCTCTTCAGTTTAGGAAACAAGAAAAAGTCACAGGGGGCCAGATCTGGGGAATACGGTGGCATCATTAGTGTGTTGTTTTTGGCCAAAAAGTCGCGCACAAGCAACGATGTGTGAGCAGGGGCGTTATCGTGGTGCAAAAGCCAATTTTTGTTCTCCCACAAATCCGGGCGTTTCTGGCGGATTGCTTCGCGCAAATTGCGCATAACTTGTAGGTAATATTCCTTATTGACCGTTCTTCCCTCTGGCAAGAACTCATGATGCACCACGCCCTGCAATCGAAGAAAACTGTCAGCAAAACTTTCACATTCGACCGAACTTGGCGCGCTTTTTCGGTCTTGGTTCATGCGGCAGCTTCCATTGAGATGATTGAGCTTTGGTTTCCACGTCATAAGCATAATCCCACGATTCGTCACCAGTTATGACCCTCTGGAGCAAATTTGGTTCGTCGCGGACAGAGTTTAACATCTCATTAGCAATGTTCATGCGTTGCTGTTTTTGGTCGCAATTGAGCAATTTTGGTACGAATTTCGCGGCGCCCCTTCTCATGCCCAAATCGTTGATAAAAATCGAATGGCACGAGCCAATCGATATGTTTAGGTCCTCAGCAACTTCTCTAACGGTGATTCGACGATTGGCCAATACCATTTTCTCCACTTCATTAATTTTTTCGTCTGTTGTTGAAGTGCTCGGGCGTCCGGCACGCTCTTCGTCGTTCACATCTTCTCGGCCTTCTAAAAACATTTTGTACCACCGATAAACGTTGCTTCGGTCCAAGGTAGCTTCTCCGTATGCCACAGTCAACATTCGGAATGCATCCGCGCACTTAATTTCGTTTTTCACACAAAATTTGATACACGTTCCTTGATCCATTTTTTTGAATAAGTAAAAATCGAAGACGATTGAAAACACGTGCAAGTAAAGCAGCTATCACCAATTAAGTGAACATTCAAAATGGCCGAGCTTGTCGGCATAAGTGACAGACATGAGTACCAACATAACGAAACAAAAAAATCGAAATTCGAATATACGTAACCCGCGAAAATTCAAAATTCGTGATACTTTTTGAACACACCTCGTATATACGAGTATATATATATATATATATATATATATATATATATATATATATATATACACGCATATATTTACATATATATTATATATATATATATATATATATATATATATATATATATATACAGTGGCTCACAGCTTATTTGATGCACTTCAATAAATATTAAACAAACTGTTGTCCTTATGCAGATAAATAAAAATTTACAAATATTTTGATGCAGATTTTACAGTTAGTATAACTGAAATTCGAAGCACAAAAGAAAGTAAGAAAAAATGTTTCAAATGTCCCGTTAGCAGTAATGAAGCAAAATCATTTGCATAGGATAGCTCACAGCTTATTTGATGCAGTTAGTTCTTTGTATCCTAGCATTAAAAGTGCACGATTTTCACCTGATTTTTTTTGGATATATTGTAATTAGTGCGTTTCTTATTTTATTTAAAAAAAAGTTATTTGACCTTGATAGTTCAAAAGTGGATAAATTGTGTAATATTTAAAATGGGCCGTAGGACAACTCTTGAACAGCGGGAATTAGTCTTTCATCATTTTAGAAATGGTGAATCTCATCGCAAAATCAGCGAAGATGTCAATTTAAGTTCATCAACAGTTCAGCATATAATTGAAACGTTTACCAATGAAAAAAGGTTGGAAAACAAGGGTAGAAATGCACCAAATAAAATTTTGAATGAGTCTGATGAACGGTGGATCGTCCGGAAAATAATTCAAAACCCTGAGTTATCAGCTCCTAAATTGGCGACCGAAGTGTTTACTGGAATTGGTAAAGAATGCAGTGCTGAAACCATACGTCGTGTGCTAAGAAAGCATAATTTTAATGGCCGAGTTGCACGAAAGAAGCCGTTCATCAGTATCAAAAATCGACAAAGCCGCCTGAACTTTGCTACGGAGCATATTTCAAAGGATTTGGACTTTTGGAAAACCGTGATTTTCGCTGACGAGTCCAAATTCAACATATTTGGCTCAGATGGAATGGCGTACGTTTGGAGAAAGCCAAATACAGAGCTCAAAAAAGCAAATTTACATGAGACTGTTAAGCACGGCGGTGGTAGCGTAATGGTTTGGGCCTGTATGTCAGCAGCCGGAGTTGGGAAGCTAGCCTTTATTGAAGGAAACATGGACAAGATCATGTACAGTAATATCCTAAAGGAAAATCTCCTGCAAAGTGCTGATGAACTCGGAATCCGGCGTGAATTCAGATTCTACCAAGATAATGACCCTAAACATAAGTCAGAAATCGTGCAATCTTGGCTTATTTGGAATTGTCCTCATTTGATGGCTCCCCCGGCACAGTCACCCGACTTAAATGTAATTGAGAATTTATGGGCTTTTCTGGAGAAAAAAATTCGTAACCACGCAATTTACAACAAAATTGATTTGAAGAAAGCTCTTTTAGAAGAATGGAGTAAAATAACGCCAGAAATGACAGGAAAGCTGGTTGAATCTGTTCCAAATAGACTCAAAGCTGTCTTGAGCCAAAAAGGAAACCATACGAAATATTAGTGTTGAACTGGAAATCCTCTATATGGATAAATTTAAGGAAAACGTGGACTGCATCCATTAAGCTGTGACATAAAATTTTGCCTTTAATTTTGTTTTTGTTATTTAGTTATTTAAGAATCAATTGTTGAAATAAATTAAATTGTTATTTTTAAAAAAGGGCTTTTATTTAATTTATTGCAGTTTAAATTTTTTCAATACCTTTTCTAATACAGAAGTTATAGTGCTTTTAGCTTTGAAAATGTTACTGCATCAAATAAGCTGTGAGCCACTGTATATATAATGTGTGTGTATATGATATTCACGATAGAAAGAATTTTTAAGGGCAACGGAAATAAATAATTTTTTAAATAACAAGGGCTAACGTACCGCGTAACCAGGGATGTACCCTCCTAGTCGAAAATAAATTTCGTAGCCACAACAAAAGCAACAAATATTTATTTCTAAACAATAGAGACTGCTCCCGATCAACATTTTGGGTGCAAAATTCTGCGCGCTTTCGACTGCACTCGCAAAATATTCCAAAGCATTCCTACACATGCACATATTGCTCTGACTCTGCTTGTACGCAAGCTAACGGCGTAGTTTGTTAAGTTATGTTTGTATCACTCTTCCATCGTCAAGGCAAACTTATAAATAAAGAAATAAACACACTCCACTTCCGGGCCCCAAAGAAACCCAAGCGACACAAAAAAGTAACAGTAGTCAACCCAAGTGTGTATCTAGCAACCAGCGAGGGTACTCATATGTAGACGAATGTGTTCTAGTTCTTAGATAGTGTACGGGGCTGCAATGGATCGCTGCTGGCTTGAGCCCACTCCTCGTGCTGTCTGTCTGCTACGACGGAATTCACAATAGACGAGAAAATTCGAAGAGCTTGCAAAATCGCGAAACATACTCGTACACGATCTTGTGATTGAATGTGATTACGTAGTTTTTCATCAAGGACATCGAATGAAGCGTCACTCACAGCCTAGTCCTTGTCAGCAGTTCAATCGCCAATGCTCCAAGTTCGCGTCACAAACGCTTTTCTTACCTCAAACACGACCCCGCGCCTATAAAGCGACGGAAATAGTTTGCATTTGTCGAAATTGATAATACTCTGATCTAATCCGCGCTTACAAAGAAATTTTCCAAGATAATCGCCGTCAGTACATACTCAGCGCCATTAAATCTCTCGGCGCAATCAAAACATGTCTTACGCTTTGCTGATTCATTGCGCATACATTACCGGATGGAGCTGGAACTGCGACTGGGGCTATTACTAATTTTCGAGAGCGTTCGCGGTTCTGACTGGTGAATTGTGTTCATTTCCGAAGACACATTAACCGTGGATTCTTCGACTAAATTGAATCACCGCTAATTTGATAGTGCAATCGTTTTAAAAATGAAAGTAGAAAAAAGTTTGTTTTGGGTGTCTGTTGTTTTTCTGAACGAGTAATACCAGAGGTCGAACGGAAATATCAAAGCTTAGACTCATTCATTTGTAATCCAGCTATTCTGGTTGAAGCTAATTGTGAATCCAGTGTGAATTGAAAAGCTCGTTTTCGTTGTTTATTAGAATCCATTTGTATTTGGAAGTAGATTAATATTTTTTCAATAGTATAAAAAGTCTTGCATTCTTGGTCTACTATTTCCCGCCAAGTCATTTACCCAAGATTGTTGACAATTATTAACTATGTGCTATCTCTTCTCGCGACTACTTGCTTGTCTATCCTGTTCGTGTCAGCACTTCGACGATCTGTATCACTGACTTAGAGACTGCCCAATATGCAGATGGAGCCCTCAGTACTCTCCATTCCTGTACCTGTGTCAGGCGTTTTCTGTACTGCTACGTTAAGACCATCGCTCCATATTTCTGTTCGACACAGTGGCACAGAAATATGGAGCTCTTCGAAAGTCATCTTCATGATGAGGTGGGTCCCTCTACGCTGATCATAACTCCGCTGAGAGCTGAAGCCTTATCAAAACAGATAATCTCAACTTTAAGAGCATCAGCAACCCAAGCTACTTTACTACTGGTTTCAACCCTAACGACACTTCCTCTCAGCTCAGTTTCCTCTAGTGGCTCCCTGAATCCGTGAGCAGTCCTTAGCTCCATGCATTAGACAGCCTAAAATGTCCTTCTTCAACTGCGCGTCTTCGACTAGTGCCACAATATCATCTGGATAACCGATCAAGTGCGACTCTTCCGGCACCCAAGGCTCAGTAGTAACTTCTAACTTCTTTTTAATACCTCCTATCGTGAAGGTAAGCGTTGAGCACACAGAGCAGCAAATCAGGACAAAGGAGATAGACAAGCTGGAACTACCTCCTCCAGTTCAATTTGCGTGAAAAGAACGTATTCAACTACTGTTTCGACGTGGATGGGAATAATATAGGCGGAACGTGCGTGAACAAAGCTAGTACTAATTTGTCCAGTTTTCCTACATTACGCAATCAGGGTGTCTATAGCGCACCGAAGTCCTGCATATCTAACAAGCTCAGCCCCAACGGATCCCTGTTTACATTATTCGTAAGTTCTTGCCAGCACCGAGCCTTACTGCTGTTGGTAACTATGTGGAGACATTTCTTGGGCAATCTATATACTTTTCACCTGACGCATGCTACCTCCCAAATTGGTCTCCGACGAGGCATAGAGATCTCTGATGGAACATAGAAGACCTGTAAGCAAACATAATGATACTCATTCTTGAGTTCACCACGCCCCACCAGCGGTTTTCCTTATGCAACCACATTGACGAACCTCTGAACGATCATTTTCCCAAAATGTCTCCCGAACAGGGAAGATCGAGAGCTTGAACGCTGGGAAGCACAATCGCGGAACTCATGTGAAACGTAGTATAGTAGTCCTTTAGTACATTCCAATCCTTCCCCGCATTGGGAGTGCCGTTCGACAGGAATGCTCTTTGTGGCTAGCATTCTTTGGGGAGTGTGTTATGAGGACATTTTTGTCATCATGCTTGAAAGACAAGCTCCACGAGTACCATATGGTGACAAATTATATAGAATTCACTCTCAGGGGAGGGTTAATGGTACTTTATATGTGGACAACAGAAAAGTGTCACCAGTCACGTAAGATTTTATTACAGTTTTTGAATTTTGAATGTTAATAGGACAGTCAAAATAATTAATCGCTCAGAAAGAAAATATCCACAAAGGAATAACTACATTTGTGAGATGGGTAAACCCACTCGAGTCGCCGACCGAAGGGAATCAGTAATTTACCATTCTGAGCTCGTCAGATCGACATATAGTAAGGGAGGTGACTCATCTCTCACCTAAGAGATTTTACCCCATGATCCACTATATACTTATCATCTTGAAATATGTGATTGTAAAAAAAATAAAGTGTTCAATGTGTTTATATAAAATATAATATAATATGTATTTATATATATACCTTTATACAATAATTGAATTTAAAAAAAATCAAATATCCTAAATTAAAATTTAAATTATATTATGATAATTCTGGCTAATCAATTATGAAAGTTGTGGCTAATCAATTATGATAGTTCTGGCTAATCAATTCTGATAGTTCTGGCTAATCAATTATGATATTTTTGACTAATCAATTATGATAGTTAAAAACCAAAAACAAAAAAAATCTTACTTAGGATCCCAATTGAAATTGATCTTCTTCATAGATTATTGGAAAAGATCTTCTTCTCGATGTTCTAATTCCGACTCTTTTCTTATTCTTCAATAAATCTTCTTCTGCTTTTCAATTCAGATTCGTTTGATGACATTTGCCATGTAGGTATCCAAGTATACAAGGAAGGCAAACGTGTGCTTAGGCAAAGTGACGTACTGACAGCCAGGCGCGGCTTCATCTCCAGCAACAGGGGCACACGCTGAAAGTTGAAAGTTCCCGTAAAAATACACCACACTTGTCAATTGGCTACACTGGCTCGTAATCACTCAGTCTCTAAACGAAATCGCGGGTAGATTGCACGGAATTGGAATTGGCACCACACCAAAAGTCCGACTCGAAGCGAACGTGGAAGTGTCTTGATTTTCGTGGGATTAGAACGTTCCCTTTGTTTGGTGATCAAGGTCTGAGAAGTCAGCAAACTATACAAGGCAGTCTCGAGCAGTATTAGGACTCTCCGCACCGAACAACACGTCTGACCACGGCAACAAAGCAGCACTTGGGAGCTTCCGTGTTTATTGTCGTCTCCACTAATAACTCTTTATTCTTATACTCGCCTCTAGTTTCCTTGAGTGAAGATCACCAAGTTGTATTTTTCTTCTAAAAAACAATAACACAAGATAAATAATTTGCG
The DNA here is from genome assembly GCA_963969285.1 of Odontomyia ornata. Lineage (NCBI taxonomy): Eukaryota > Metazoa > Arthropoda > Insecta > Diptera > Stratiomyidae > Odontomyia > Odontomyia ornata. The sequence continues at coordinate 11,971,198 of OZ017742.1, read as the reverse complement.
TAGTAAAATTATTCCTGTGGGTCTTCTTCTTTTCTTGACGATAAGAAATTGACGTCGTGATGTAACTTATTTTCTTCTGCGAAAAATTGCCTCAACCAATCTTTTTTGCGTATTCTTCACGAATTTTCTTTATTTTCTCCTACTCAAACACTTCTTCAATTCTTAAATTGAAAATATCAACTCCTATTCACTTTTATTCTCTTTCAGAATACTAATCAGAAAAAAAATTCTTTTATAATTAATTATCCATTTTTTCTGACCTTCTCTTACAAAAATTGAAAACTGACTTCCTATTTTTCTATCATCTCGCCTATTCTGATCTTTATAATGTGATGTATGTCAGTTAAAAAAAAAATTTTAAAGTGTTTTTTTTTATTTTTTTTTGTAAATTAGAAAACTAAAGTATATGGTGAACCATCAACAAAGAAAAGCGTGTTACAAGTGCCGCGTCCACGGACCCGAAGATGTGTAGGTCGCGATGATGTTCCTCCTGGGATGACAGACAACGACCCTGACTGAATCTGGACTACGCATTGGACAATTATTTTAAATTGATGCTTTGCGCTTGCGGACATAATGGTTTGGACCTAGTTGCTTTGCACCGTAGTGCTGGGTTGACACTCGTGCGTGAACTTCTCCAATTCAACTATCATATTGTCATGGCAACACCAATTGAAGAGCACCGGCCACGGAAGAAATCGAGAAGAGTCAGTCGCATCCAAACCATCAACCGAGTCAATGTATTTTGAACACAATAAATTGATTATTAACAAACGGTGCGCGTTAGTCTATTGTTTTCCCTCTATAATTATCCTGTTCCCAAGGTCCACTGCTGACAAAATCAGAAGTGGGATCCAAGGATGGTTTAGTGCGGATTGCAATTAAAAGTTCGAATCGTGCACGTAGAACGAACAGACGCCGTCGAAAGCCATTTTTCCCCTCCTCGCGATCTCGTGCTTAATTCTCCTACGGTTCCACTGCGAAAAGAGACGAAAGGGAAAAGGTACGACATACATACACGAAAGAGACGAAAGGAGAAACGTGCGACATACATACGCAAGTGGCTACACATAATTGTAATAGTGGTTCGATTTTCCCTTCGGTCCGTATAAGAGGGAAACGGAACGCAACACGATGCCGGTCGAAAATGTCAATACGCTAAACAAGGAATGAATAAAACTTGAACTTAGACTACGGAACGCCTCTACGCAGGGAAACAAAGCCGAGCTAGCACAAAGACTCTGTGAAATTCTGGCTAATGATGAAATCGAAACGGACGGGAAAATATCAGAATGTGCGGGTAAAGATGATGCGCGCAAGTTACGTGATGAAGTGAATCGATTGAGCGAGTAACTATCAGCTGTCGTCGCCATGTTACCGAACGGGGGAAAGTTGGCGACATCGTCAGCAACTATACAGATTAACACTCAACAGATCGTAGTACAGGAGCCGACACCACCACTCACTAACGCCATGAAATCGGGTGAGACGCCACTGGCAGCGACGTTCGAAGTTGACGCATGCGAACGATCAGCTAATTTAGTGCGGGCATGTAGAGGACCGCATTTTCATAACATCCGAGATGTGATGGATATTTTACCAGACTTCGACCCGTCGTCCGAATCCGGCATGTCGGCAACGTAGTTCGTTGATCGCGTTACGAAGCTTGCCGAGGCATATCAATGGAACGATAGAGTTTTGGTGCTCGCCGTGCAAGCCTCCCTAAAGGGCCTGCTAAAATTTGGAGCGATGGTTCTGCGGGAGTCCCTGGAAGCTGACTTGAGCTGGCCGAATCATTGAGGCGAGATTTTCCTAGCCATGAAAGCGAGGCCGATGTTCACATAAAAATGATGAATCGCACCGGGGAGCCGAGCGAGACAACACAAAGCTACTTCTATACTATGCTAGCATTGGGAAGACGAGTTAACTTGAGCAATCACGCTATAATCTGGTATATAAGGAACGGGGACGGCATCCATCTTTGCAAAATGCGATCGCGAGCTCAATTTCCGATCCCGTCAATGATCTTTTAGCCACGATAAAGAATTTCGAAACGAATTCCGTTCGAATTTCGGAGCCACGAATGGAGTTGAGACGAAATTTTGGACCACCACCACCGATACAGCGAGGTATTATGTCATCAAATGCGCGAGCGCAGCCGACTTCGAACAATTCGGAATCCCGTCGAGTCCGATGTTATAATTGTCTTAAGGTGGGGCATGTTTCGCCGAACTGTCCAAAACTGCAACGGAAACAAAGTTGCGAGAATTGTCAACGAACATTACATACGACCAATCGATGTCTGAAAAATGAAACTGCGACCGCCGTCAGTAACGTTCGTCGCATAAATTCAACAGAAAGAATTAATCGCTTGTTAGGGAGGTTCGAGATAATCACCGATTGCGCCGCAATTAGCACCACAAGAACGTCTAAGCCATTGCTACCGCACTTCGGTCGACGGTTTTTGAGGCTACAGGAGTACGATTTCCGCATCATACATCGATCGGCTGAACGCATGAGTCACGCAGATGCTCTAAGCAGGACTCAAAATGAACCACCCAGCGAGCCAGAGATAGCATCGGGGAACATAATGCGAGTGGAAGAAAACGAAGACTGGCTTGTGCTCCTACAACGACAAGACGTGAAGTTGAAGGAGTTAATCTAAGTTATGAGAGACGATATTGAGTCCGCCAATCCAAACAGACCAAGTCAGATTATCAGCTCAAAAACGGTCGGTTATATCGTAAGATAGACCAAGATCGCAAGTTTGGCGTTCCGTCTGCAGTCAGGTGGAAAATCATCCGCAAGTACCACGATGATATGAGCCACTTTGGTCTAGAGAAGACCATAAATCGAGCTCGGCAAGATTTTTGGTTCAACAATCTCCAAAAATACATCAAGCCGTACATCGCAGCATGCTTAGAGTGCTGCTATAATAATAGAATCGCAGGCAAACCGGAGGATCAACGCTATTTGGGTGAGGTGACACCTATTCCGTTCTGGACGTTACACGTTGATCACCTGGGACCTTTTCCACGCAGTCGTTGAGGTGATATGTACATCATTGGAATATCAGTAAGTACTTAATTTTGAGAGCTATCAGAACTACGAAATCAAAGCCCGTGATCGACGCATTCAGGGATCTGACGTTGTACTTTGGTCTATCTAAGCGTACAATTATCCATCGAGGCACTACTTTTACATCACGAGTATTTGCTGAATTCTGCGCATCTAATGAGATTCAACATATTAAGGTTGCCGTCAGAACACCTCGAGCTAATGGCCAAATCCAACGTGCAAATCAGTTCATCTTAACATTTCTAAGAACTTCACCAACTGCTCATAAGGATTGGGATTTATAATTGCGTAATCTTCAGTGGTCTCTGAATTCGCAATGTCACTCTGTGACTCACTTTAGTTCGATCGATTTGATATTCGATTATCGCCTTTGAAACGTCATCATGAATCGGCTAGTTATGGCTCTATTAACAGATGAAGCGACTGCTGATCCAACGGAATACGATATGGTTAACCGAAGATAATTGGCTGCAGAGCGAATTAGCACCGTACGCGAGAAATGGAGATTGATGTTCAACGCGAAACACAAGAAACCTTTTATCTACAAGGAAGGAGATCTCATCGTTCTAGAGAACGTACCTGCTGTTACGGGAGAATCTCGAAAGTTAGTGCCCAAATATCGGGGGCCCTACATCATTTCGAGAGTTTTACGAAACGACAGATATCTCGTCGGGGACGTGGGAATCGCACGTCCCAACCAATGGAAATTCTGCTCGGTGTATACGAGCGAAAAGTTGAAACCGTGGTTCGTCGTGAGTCCCCAACTCGATTTTTACGATGATGCTGCGGATTCAGACACGGAGTAATGAATCGAGACGATTCAATGTCAGGATGGTCGAGTGTCATGGCAACACCAATTGAAGAGCATCGGCCACGGGAGGAATCGAGAAGAGGCAGTCGCATCCGAACTATCAACCGTGTCATTGTATTTTGAACACAATAAATTGATTATTAACAAACGGTACGCATTAGTTTATTGTTTTCCCTCTACAATTATCCTGTTCCCAAGGCCAAACCTGACAATACCATCTCCGACCCGGCAAAACCTTGGCAGGCCACGGAAAGTGCTCGAAGTTCGCAATATTGGATTGGTGGTGTAGGTTCGGTTGAGACGGAGTCTTGATTAGCACTGGTCTGGCTCTAAGCACTTGTCCCCGTAAGGGGGCTCTGCAAATATAATCATGAGAACAAAAACGCACCGATTCACACGAACAGAAATAGCGGTTCCGAGGGAGGATCCAATCAAACTGGAGCAATTGCAACTAGAAAACTTAAAAATGGATTTTAATAAATCCAAAAAACAATAAACAAAAATCTGAACGATGACGCATTCAGCAGCTGTAGCCACAATGTTAACAGCAGATCGGATGACGACTACAATGACAGTAAATACGGTTGAAAAACTTAGAACAACGGACATCCTTATCCAAACAGAGAATCCTCGGATGTTCGGGGGCAACAAAAAGTGATGTGAGTGCCAGAGCATCCTAAAAAAGAAAAGCCATAAACTCTCTAGGACGCGCCAGATATTCACGTGGTGGGGGAAAAAATAAAGAATATCGAAAGCTCGATGGTTACTGCTACGATCGCTACCAAAGCGACCATTTCACCGCCATTATCGAAAATTTGGCTGAAGTAATGCACTTGAAAATAGAAGCTGATAACGATGTTTTCTTATCATTGAAAGCAAGGCAGGCTTCAGGCCCAGATGGAGTTCCAGCTGAGGTGTTGCAATATGTCATCAACGTTGTCCTGACTTGCTGCTCTGCATATTCAACGCTTGCATACAGGACGGGGTTTTCCCGGCATGATGGAAGGTGCCGAGGCTCGTGTTGATCAGAAAGGGAAAGGGAAAACCTGGGCCGCCATTGGCATACCACCGATTATGCATGCTGGGAAGGGGTAGAAAAACTCATCAAAGGAACACCCGCTGACGCAATTCGTGCTGCTGAACAGAACATTCCACCATTGATATGATTGTAGAGGTGGTGGGCGCGGTCCAAAAGACAGAGGCACATAGCCACACCATGTAACGGGCCTTTCTGTTGGTGACACTTGACGTTAGGAACGCCTTCAGCTCCACTAGATGGGTAGATATTCTGGATACGCTGGAAAACCCTTTTCAAATTCCAAAATATCCGATGCCACTTTTTGAAGGACTATCCGAAGGACCGAAATCTACTTTATGGCCAGACACAGGGCCAACGTAGGATAGAAGTTACATCGGGTGTAGCTCAGAGATCTATCCTTGGCCCAGGCCAGTGAAACGTGTACTACGATGGGCTACTGAGACTGGAAATGCCAGATGTGACATGCTTAATTAGCGATGCGGACGATATTGCGGCTCTAGCCGCTGGATGCACCATTTCAAAAGCATAACATAGACTAGGTATGCTAATCCGCCGAGTGAGAAACTGGATGACTGCTCGTAGCTTCAGTCTAGCACTAGAAAAAGCCGAAATGGTCATCTTGACAAAAAAAGAGAATACCTAGAGCAAGGATGATCAGTATTTGAGACCTACTAACCAAATCAATGTCATCGCTGGAGTACCTGGGGCTACTGATCGACTGTCTAGTGGTAGCTAAATGGGAAGTGCGCGGGAAAAATTGAAAAACGGATTGTGCAACTCAGGAACCATGGACATTCTTAAACTATTTCAGTTGCAGAAGCTTAACGGGAAAAACTTCCAGCTATGGAAGTACCAGCTGGAAATGATCTTTCGGGAAAAATCAGATATGGAAAACTAGGTAAACGAAATAACGGTGTGCCCAGCGGTAACAGATGTGGCAGGGAGGACAGCCTGGGATACATTGAATGCAAAGGCTATGTTATAAATCTTGCCAGGAATGGAGTTCGCGTAACTTTAGACAGTTATAACATGTGAGACGGCAGAGGCAATGTAGGCTCGTCTGAAATCGATTCATGAACAGAGATCATCAGTGAATAAACTCGCCTTGAATCAACAGTTTTTCAGTTACAGCATGTCAGAAACAGACTTGATTGCGCAGCACATAAGCAAAGTTGGAGAACTAACACAGGTGCTAGCAAATGTTGGTGAATCGGTAAAAGATGTTGACGAGATGGCAAGATTGCTAGGAGGGTTGCCAGATAAATGCATGCATTTGTGAAAGCATTTCTCACAAAACGCAAACGTGGCTACAAAATAGTAGCATCCACTATCTCACGCACGCTATATCATGAAATTTCAGCGTCCATACTCTTGATAAATACTTATGGGATTTTTTTGTGGTCGGAAGGTGAATGCCATGAACGAACTGAGTGTTGGGATTCCATGCTCACAAGCGACTATACTACCCACTAAACGCCTCCCCTGCCAACCTGGGAGTCTACCTTGGAACCGTTTGACACATTACTTCGGATCACGTCTCGTTTTGCCATGCGGGAAAGCACCTTCAAGCCTTTAGCGGGAGAGGAGGATGGAAGATTTACTGCCAGATAAGCGATTGCTCCGCCCGGACGTCCCCGGCTGCTGTTAGTCCCTTATATCTTTTAGGACTGCCCGGACATAATATGCCACATGGCTCCATTTTTCAGCCGATCCAAGCATCCCCGTGATTATACTATCTGGAGTGGGCTCTCACGTCTCCCTATAGAGATCCTGCCACAGCCTGTCCCATTTCGAGCACGCAAAAAAAGTGCGGTATCGTCTTCCTCTTCTAAGCAAAACCGACAGCCGGGGGACCATGACTTACCAATCTTGTGCATGTAGCACTGAGAACACAAATGTCCTTTCAAAAACTGGGTCAGACAGAAGTCAGTTTCACCATGCTTTTGATTAAACCATGGTCTCAGACCCGGGATGAGGTGCGCAGTCGACCTTCCCTTCGTGCAGTTCACCCAAGACTGCTGCCAATCGTTGAGCGAGCGCTACCTCTCCTCACAGACAACCGTCTCCCTTGCGTCCCCATTTTAACGCAGGTAAATAGAACGTTGCTCTCTAGCAAGGAGGGCAACAGGTATCTAGCCTACAATAGCTCTCACCGCCAAATCAGAGACTGTAAGATATAAAGATGCAATCCTTAGTGCACCTCTCCTCTGTACCAGTGCCTACTGAGAGCGTCGCTCCGTATTTCTGTTCCGCACAGTAGGACTGATCAACCAACCGCATCAAGCAGCATCTTCTTGATGGTTTGAGTCCCCCTAAGTTGGCAATAAGTTGACTCAGAGCTGATGCTCCCGAAGCAACCTTCTCAGCCATTGCCCTAATTTGCTCAGAGAAACTTTTTGTCATATAGCCCGGGACGAGGGGACAAGGCGAATCACAACTTTTTTTTCAAAGTCAAAGTCAAAGTCAAAAGCGCTTTATTTAATACTAATCGTTATAAATTTTAAAAGAATATAAAGCAAAATCCAAACAATAACAATAAAAAACTTAATAGCCCAAATGGCTCTCTAAATTTGTACGTTATCATTAAACACATTTAAAAAAAAACTATAGCAAATTCAAATCAATGAAGATTATTACATATTTTTACAATTCAATTGGAAAAAGGAGAAAAAACCAACCAACACTATTCTAAAATTATTTATCATCTTTACACTACAGTGAACTTTGATCCTACACCTAATATGTTTAAACTTAATTCTAATAAATGCAATCAAAAACTCTATCTTATACTATAAAAATCTATAACAATGTTCTTAACCTAAGCGTTTAACCTTATCTCTAACCTAATATAATAAACATAATATAAACCTAACCTATACCTAATTTTTAACACAAATAAACAACAACACTAAATGTAGCAATAATGAGCTGAAACTCAAAAAAACGAAAAACACCAGAACTGAAAAATAAACACGAATAATTTAGACATTGTCATTCAGCCACCAATACCTGGATTGCCCCGTCTCAACTCGATCAGCCTCAACGAATCTAGCAAATGAGTATCTCCATTGAAATCGTTGGTCTCGTGAACTCAAACTAGGAGGATATTTTATCTTCTTATCGGTGGCCCGTCGATATATGTGATATATGACTGGGACGCCGTCAGAATCAAAAACATATCGATTCATGTCCAAATACACGAATGCTTCTGGAGGAATGAAGCCAGTTGCGAGGCAAGTCACTATATACCCGTCTGTAGGGTGGAACGGCTGTGAAATCCAAGGGTTTTCACTCACAGTCACAGATCTTGCGATATGATTCCGAAGAAGTTTCAATATGAAAATATCGACTCTAGTCACTTCAGCAGTTTGATAAATTCTTCTATTCGATATATAATGTTTCCAATCCGTCTCAGGCTTTCTGTACAAACCAGTACATGCACGAAGACATTTCCTTTCGAAAACTCTTAATTTTTCCATAGTACTAGCGCTCTGGTTGTACCAGATCTGACATCCACATGTCAGAACTGGTCTAACCAGTGTCTTGTAACAAATAATTTTGACCTTTTGATCAATGTTTCTGGAATGAAAGAGTCTTCGTAGGGCCATGACTACTTTTTGTGCCTAACTGAGCATGATTTTCACATGTTCAGTATAGTACATATACTGATCGAGATGAACACCGAGGTATCGAACACAGGATTTATGTGGAACCCGTTCTAGACTACTTTCACCAGCCATGATGTGGAAATCTTTCCATTTACGTTTCAAGTCTTGACTGACCCCCTGCAGCGTTGTCCGAAACAAGATTGTTTCACACTTCTGCGCATTGATTTTCATTCGCCAATTGTCAGTGTACAGCTGTACATCATTGAACATTTTTTGGAGATTGCTCTGAACTATTGTAGCTTTTCGGTCTGCCGTATAGATGATCAGATCATCATCAAACGCTACCAATGATCGCGTTGGCGAGACGTTAAAATCAAAGCCGTTCAATAGCTTGCGAATGAAGATTGAGAAGAGCAGAGGTGCAGTAACTGTTCCCTGCTGTAGACCATTCAAGACCTTGAACTCGCGCATTGTTGTCAGATTTCCATCGGTTACAACAAACGATTTCCCGTATAACATATTACACATCATGGCGACAAGGTGTCTGGGAAACTTGTCCTGAAGGAGTTTAAAAACTAGTCCATCTAACCATACCGTATCGAAGGCTTTCTCCATATCAATGAGACATGCTCCAACACATTGTCTATCATTTAGTTTCCAACAGATGTCTGAGGTTACTTTCGTTATTGCATGTGTGGTCGAATGCCTGGCACGAAAACCAAATTGGCGATTCGGCATCAACTCATATTTCTCAATGTGGGCGTTTAATGCTCTGTTGAGTATTACTTCAAACACCTTGCTGATGTTAGGCAGCAAGCTGATTGGGCGATAGCTTTTGGGGTATGAAGATTCTTTTCCTTTCTTCAAGATCGGAAATACCTTAGCCTTTTTCCACTCATTTGGGAAATATGAATTGCTCAACATGTTGTTGAACAATATGCAATAGTTCCTAATAGCAACCTCAGGCAAATGTCGGAGAACTACATTTGGAACACCATCAGTACCACATGATTTCTTGTTGTTTATCTTGCGAAATATGAAACACAAGTCTTCATAGCTGACAAAATAATCAATAAGATTCAAGCTCGGTATGAGGTCAGATGTTAATGTTTCATTGAAATGAAGAATTGATTGGCCGTTCAGGCTTGATTTGAAGTCGGAAACTTTTGCTTCAACGACCTCTGAAAAAATTTCGTTCCCTCTCTCAGGGTTTTTTAGATGAACCAATTCAAAATGTGTTCCAATCAGGGCAAGTTTATCCAATCCTTGACAAATAATCCTGTTTCCATTTCTATCCGGAGTCGTACTTTCAGTTTCGATAGCAGCCCTATCGAGAAGATTTATCTCATCACTAGTGACTTCAAGATTCGATACCTTCACTCGAGACTTCTTGCGGAATATGCTATTCACTTTCGCAAACACGCCGTCTGGGTCCTGTGGGCTAATACCCCTCAATTTTTTCGCCCATTGATTGCTGACCTCACTCCTGAAGTATGACCGGATTAAGTTCCGGACATTCCTCAGATGTAATTTCAACAAAGACAATGAGGGATGGTTGTAGTCCAAAAATCGTCGATAACTATTGTTGACGCGTGTGAGAAGAAGGCTTTTGAATCTTTTCAACCTTGCGATGGTTGGTGTTTCATATCCTTCCATATTGCTTCGAAGTTTAATCTTGGGAACTACTTTCTCAATCGTTTCCAACGTCAGCTTCTCTAACTTCGACAAATAGACATCTATTTCATCGTTAGTTAGATTCCGGTCATTAGGAACCATTGAGCAAGAGTTGTCACCATCAGAAGGGGGACATTGCTTCTGGTACTCTCGATTAAACTTCTTTTGAAACTTTCCCCAGTCTGTTTTTTTGAAATTCAACCGATGATTTTCATGTTGAACTGGAATGAGGAAGAAATCATCCCTGTGATGATTGATTTCCATTACGATTGCGTTATGGTCGCTATCATAAGGAAGCACCTGCAGTTTCCGTTGAGGACTATTAAAGCTGAATTCGAGTCTTGCGTCAGCAATGCAAAGGTCCAAATATGAATTTGTCCTAGGGTATGTTGGGAACTCCGACCCATATAGAGTGCACCTGTATTCAATTTGGTTCTCTGTTATCCACGATTTCAGGAATACACCTCATGGATTATTAGTGGCGTTCAGCCATGATGTATGCTTGGCGTTCAGATCACCAGCAAGAATATAATAGTTATGCAGCCTGTTCAATTCGAGTATTTCAAACAAGGAATTGAGTTCCTCCTTGAGCTTGAGAACAGTTCCACCAGTTGCATAGGCAGAGATAACGATGAGGTTATCCCCACCTGGCAGTGAGATTTTGATAACGGACACTTCAAGAGATTCAAAGCTTTTGAATTCGACTTTTTCAATATTTTGGAAACGATAGGGTCTTCGAACTAATATCCCGGTGCCACCTCCCCCATCACCTGTTACCGTATCGTTTCTTACGAATTCGAAATCCTTGAATGTCATGGAGTGCCATGAATTGAGGTGGGTTTCGGTTAGAAGCAGGATGTCAGGCTTTTTTCTGGCAATGAATTCAAGGAGATAATCACGCCGATGTATAGTAACAATGGAGTTGACGTTGATCGAGATGAGACGAATCCTATCCGTGGGAATGTGGCTGGATGACAACTTATTTTGAGGCATTTGAAAGCCCTAAACGCTGAAAAACAATGTTAATTTGTAATGTGACGCCTACGCCCGGGAATCGAAGTGATTCCGATCCCGAACCCTTGCAACCGGCCAGATGGATATGTCCTCGAAGTGCCAGCGGACTTCATCTGTCGTGCGGATATCGTTGTGCAGAAAATATTTTTTTTTTTCTGTCCAAATATTTAGATCCGTGGATATAAATATTCGAAATATAGAATTAATCCAACCCCGGCACATTTCGAGACATAGCCATCTGGAAATGCCCCTCCACCGTGGCCATCGAGAAAACTATGCCACTGGCGACAACTGGAGAGGCACATTGCCGCCATATGGCGTGCCATTCCACACACAGATGTTTTGTCCGAGGTGACAACCGGGATTTTTGACAGCCACATGGCGGCGAAGAAAAAGAAAATAACTTTTTGTGGTGATCGATGGTGCGTGATCGTAGTTTGTGCTGTCTAGATCCTTTCAAGTGCTTTTCTACCTCTTAACATACCTTCGTGACGATCGTTTGTGTGTCGGATTTGGTCGGAGCGAAACGTACTCAAGAAAACAAAAGGGAACATCAAACACTTGAGAAATTCACCGGAACATTGCCTCAGGCTAGAACAGATCGTGACGGTAGGGATGATGAAACAATTCGTATCCATGATATGTAAAATTTGTAATTTTTCATGTTTGTAGCATAATTCGAAACGTAGAAACTCCATCTGCAACCAACAGTCAAGTACCGAGACTACCATTGACAGGAGGTGTAAGGAAACCACATCGTTATCGTCCCGGTACGGTTGCTCTTCGAGAACTTCGTCGTTACCAGGAGTCCACAGAATTGTTGATCCGGAAATTACCGTTCCACGTTTGGTTCGTGAAATTGCTCGAGATTTCAAAACAGATCTTCGTTTCCAATCAGCTGTTTGGCGGGGATCCATCGGCAAACAATTGGCATCATTTGGATCATCACGCAACTCCACATTTATGATTTGGACAAAAAGGAGGGAAGGTAAAGCGATCTCGAGGTATGTAGGTTTTGTTGTTCTGGGGTAAAAACAAAGAACGAGGGAATCAGGATCAGAGCGAGGCCGGCTCCTAGATTTGTGTGGGATCGTGTACCTGGGAGTTGAAATGGTTTGGGGGCAATAATAAGAGTTTGATTCGTCCGTTTAATTCTTCCTCCCGTGAACCAAATGAACATTGCTTTGAAATATTTCACCTAGTTTTTTGGAATTTTACTTTCGGCCATTGCACAACAACTACACGAATATTCTGACATCGGGTTCCTAGAAATTGGAAGTGAATGCATGGTGCGGATGAAATTGACCCTCGAAAATAGGTTACCAGCCAAAATCTTCACCTTACAGGAGTGAATTGAAGTGATTGCATAGTTTGAAATGTGTTCAAATTAAGTTTTCAAAGCATTAACAAATCACATAATAAAAATTCCTACGAAATGGAACGAGAAGTGCTTTTTTCAGCAGTTCTTAGAATACGGCTTCTACATTGCAATTCATAAGCATTTGCTTTTAACTTAATAAAGCCACCAGAGGACATATCGCTAATAATACATTGCGGTTAACAGCGATTTTTCACCTTGAAACGTTATCCTCTATAACTGGGCGTTTTCCACGCACCCAAGTGCGTCGGTATCACATTTTGTTAGTTATCCTGTGGTGTAATATAAATGAGCTTGCAAAAAGGAAACCCATTCATTGGAATATCCCAACTTGACCTCTGCAAAAAAAAGACTGTACACAAGTGTATGGTTTAGTGGATTTGATAAACCTTCAGGATATCCTGAAAATATGGAGTTAATCGTCAGCTGATGTTGATGAACCTTGCATAAATTATCTGATGGAATGACATGCGAAAATCCATAGAGAAATTCGATTATGTAATTTGAGTGTTGTTGTTTAAACAATAAAAGGACACACGCATGCCAAGCAAAACGTCGTTTGTCGGATATTAAGTGAATGCAAGCGAGTTTTCGATAAGCTGAGTTCACAATCCTATCGCATTCCTATGCTCGACGGTGAAGTTATGAGGCGAGATAGTAAGTCAGAATAATAACGCAAAACATACGTTGTGTTGGCGTATACGGTGTGTGTATCCAAGCGATCTTTATTTGAAAAAAATCGCGTAACGGCTCCTTCAATTAATTTTGGGAAGGTATCAAAATGTAATTTTAAGAAGTCAGCTTACTGCTCCAGAATTTATGTGATTTACCTAACGACATACCATCCGAATTCCAATTGTAATACGTACGTTTGGGCAGTTAAAAACAACAAAAAATTATATTTCTTATATCCAATGAATCGTCAAATGGATATTTTTGGTACTTCTAGAATTTAATAAAAGCTAGCGTTCATAAATTTATAATGTGATACTTGAAAGTATGGACTTAATTGTGCACTTTCCATTCATGTATTAGTCCGATGGGCTAAATTTTGAATTTTCCGCATTTAAAGTTAAACATGGATGATAATTGAACCTAATACAATTTCTGTAAGATTAAACCATTTAACGAAAACTCGTATCTGTCACAGTAGCGTCGAAATGGAAATTGGATAATGTACCTGCTAGATAGTAATTTGTTTTGCATGAAAAAAAAAAATATAAGATTTTTCTTCTTATGGACTAAGTTGCGGTCAAAATAAAAAAAACACACCAATACGAATGTAATCCGAAATTATTATTAATGTGTAGCTTGAACATCAAAAATTATTGGTTTTTTACTTTGAATGCTATTTTTTTTGCATATTGCGCTATTATGCCTACCGGAATAGTACACAACACTTATTATAGAGCCGTAACAAAATATTTCCGATCTTATTTGAGATTCGTAAATCTTTCTTTGGTAGTTAATCCGATTTCCCGTCTACTCCCTAAAATTACAAGTATTCCTGCCCTCGCTCCCGTTTTTACTGGATAATTAGCAAAGGATTAGACTTTCATTAATCATTTTAGTACATATATGGTATCTCGGTTTAATATTGTGTGATTTATTAATTAAATTTAAACAAATCATAAATAATTACTATAAAAAAAAAAAAAAAAATTTAAACAATCACTTCTCATCAAATTTCTAGAGATGTCAAGCAAATTATGAGATGATTATTTTGTAAAGTGTAATTGCAAAATGAATGTTTAAGATTAAGTTCAAAAAAGTGAAGAGAAGAAATTTAATGTTTAATTTAAATGAACAAGAAAAATATGTAGCCAAGGCTCGACTAATTTTCAAAAATTTTTGAAGCATTAGAAATTTTAATCATTCTTCTCGGATGGGATAGTTAATATGGAATGATTTATATGTCAATTTAAAAAAAAAATAACTTCAGTTGTTAAGTAAGTTAAATTAATATAACTAATAGACGAATAAGGATATGAAATTATGTTTTCCCATTAAACACAATTCATAGAAAACAGGATAATAATTGGGAAGAATTGGATGATAAAAAAAAAAAAAAAAACAATTCATTTCTGCAACAATTCAATATGGATAGTAGCGTCAAATTGATTTAAAGACAATTTTGATCAAGTTTAAGGTTGATATTTCCACAGTAAATTTTAATTGATCATTCATGCAATTTGTTTAGCTTTTGTTTTCTTCTAAGAAATGAGATCTAGACTTGTCGAATTAACTATGCTAATATTTTAGCACACACGTCATATCGATAAATAGTTAAGCATTGACTTAATAAAATTATTTGGAAAAAAAAAAAAAATATCATTAAATAATTTTGAATTTCAAAAAAAAAACTTCACATTAAGATCATGAAAATTAAGGATAAATTCATATAGATAACACTGACGCAAAAGTATGCAACCAGTTTCAATTTTTATTCGAATCAATTATTTATATAATTTTGTTTTTAAAAAAAAATTAAATTTCGTATATGTTAGGTATAATTTTGAATTCTACAGCGATTTTTATTAATTTCTTTTCGTAAATTGTAGTCTAAACATTTCCCTCCCATAATTACTAAAATAATATGAATTGCTAAAAGATAAACCACGACTTTCCTTTTTAGTGGCTCGTTCTTTTTCAGCGTGAAAGGAAGTGTAGGGTAAGTATGCCGTCGCGAGGGTAGGGTTTCGACAAATCCGCTGAAGTCGGTTTCGCGTCGCGCGCGGTACGCGGTACCTTTGATTGTTTCGTCATTTCATTAGAGTAGTTTTCGTCGGTTTGAGTTCGAGTAGCATATTTTTCGGTACCGCGTCGGTGATTCGGTAACGCGCCTATGGGATTTTGTAGCGTTTTTGATTTGAGATCTGTGGATAGATCACATCCAGAATTAACGTAATGTAGGTTTCTCGTTCTGGATGAGTAATTGTTGACGCGTTTGGAAAACGGGCAAGTTCAGGTGACTGAAATATTGTAATTGAGCGTAATCCATTCGGAGACCCGCGACCGAAATCCTCTCCGAACTAGCTGGCCGACAAGCAGTCACCGCGTGAATGGGTTACGGTGCACGGATTGGTTGACCTGTTGGTACCATCCGTTGGCACTTCTCAGACTTAACGTCTAGAACCGATGAGAGGTCGGTTCCGCGTTCGATCTGAAAGTAGAAAATCATTACAAATTTTCGAATCTTGTTTATCGATTCGCTCCGACAACAAATTTAGTTGCTGATAAATTTTAAGCAGCAGCTCATTATTGCCACTTACATTATTTACACTATTTTCCGCATTTTCTGCTGGTCCTCTAGCGGCTTGTGCAAATGATACTCCGGGCTTGACGAAGTTCGGAGCTAAGACACTGCGGTGTATTTGTGTTTGCTTTGGGGCAGATTTCAATCTTGCATCCTGATATCGAGAGCATCCTCGATATGATGCCGGGTGACCAAAAACACCGCAGTTCACACAATATAATTTCTCTTTTGGCTCCGTCTGAGCCAATTTGCACTCGCCGGGAGCATGCACGTCTTTGCATTTAACGCATCGGTAATGCATGGCGCAGTTGGCAGCCGAATGCCCAAATCGTTGGCAGCGATAACACTGGTTGATTTCTCGTTTCTGGAGGCGTTCCCACCTCACCACTCGGAAATTTAAATATCTTATTTGCTGAAGAGCGCTTGGACTGCTCTTATTTGTTATTTGTACCAAATAAAGTGGTAAATTTTTTTTTTCTACCGTTGACCTTCTTGTCGCGAATGTTTTAACAGAGATAAACTCGATTTGTGGTGCTGTTTCCTTGAGAACCTGAAGAAGATCGACGGTATCTTCTCCGCAGTCCAAGCCCTTCAGCAAGAACGTCTGATTCTTCTCGCTTTTGGGGGTATAAGTGAAGTGCGGAACCTCCCCAGAATTCAAAGCATCTTTCGCTGATTTGAAATCAACCAGTGATTTCGTTCTAATTGATAGCTTCTCGGAATTTATTCGTTTGATTTCGAAATTTGTCAATTTGTTTTCGGCTGCCAACAGCCGAACCATGTCCTTTCCGCTTTGACCGAAGACATTAATTGGCGGAACTTTCTCGGTATTCTTGGCTACTTTTTGAGGAGGACCAGCAGAACTACGGGCTGGTTTCTTCTCCCTATTTCTACTTTCATTATTTTTATTTTTTAAATATAAGATAAAATTATCATCTTTATTACCTTCGTCTACCTCCATATCCTGTTGGAGTCCATCCAGCGCCGCAAAGTAGTTCTGGCTTTCGTTGGTGCCACCAGCACTTAATACCTCTTCAGTGGTTATTGGATTTGCAGCTTTCTTCTGTTTTTCGATTTTTCGTATCGGATCACTCTCTTGAACTTTTTTTGCCGTCTTGAACATTTCTTCGTACGTTTGAATTCTTGCCTTTAACTCTTCGATTTCACTTCGAAGGCGACACACCTCCTGTCTATCCTCGAGCACTTGTGTTTTACGACCGGCATCTGCGGTATCCTGGGTGCTCGTGTGTCTCCGCTTGTTGACACTTGCCAATTTCACACCGTCACTCTCCCCGGGGCCCCCCAACGGAGGGAAGCCGTCGGGCTCCTCCATACAGCAGTCCCGAGTTGTCTTCGGTTTGTTGCCTTTTCTTGATTTATTGGTATGGTTGGTCGATGCCTTCGACGATTAATTCTTCCCCAATGAAATCAAAACTTGCTTTTGACTGACTCGTACAAAATTAATTCAATATTTTGAAACTGACTTTTGTGAAAAATTAATTAATTATTAAAATTAATGACAGGAGCGATTAAAAACACGTCTACACGCAACGAGTGCTAGACGTAGAATATCCATCACAACTTTTTTAAATCTCCCTGCTGTATGAGTATTGCGTTGGCCAGATTTTGTTGTTGAAATCATTAAATTTGACATACATTTTTAAAATTCAATGAGTATTTTTACAATACACATACTTATTATTAATTTAATTGGGTGTTTGAATGAAGTTGTTAAAATAAATCTTAAAAATGTGAACATAAACTCACGACTTTATAGTTTTTTTTTTCTGACCCAAGGTAAATCGATTGAAGAAATAATTACATTTAAAGGATTTTTTTTTATTTGTAGCCCCACACCTCAATAATCACAATCTTAGCAACAATAAAGAAAGCAGCTTATGCAGATTGGGACTTTACACTGATAGCACAATAATTTAGACTTCTTATCTGTGCCACGAAGGCATTTTTGGCACCTAGCTCTTTTACCCATACCCTCCCAAGGTTCAAATCGCACTGGGTTTTGCAAAATCCTTCCTATATTTTAACCATAGTTCCCGAGGCAGCCCCGAATTCTTAAGGCGATTTTCTAGGTGTGGTTCTATGAGCTCTCTTGCTAGAATTTTGATGAAATTCATTCGAGATATTTTCGAATTCCCTGCACACGAAGAAAAGATAACATAAGCGTTATGTTAAGCAAAGTGCAGAAGATAGCCATGGACTACCTCCTGATTCTACGGCTAGCTGAGTAGACAGTACATTTTTCGTCCAAGGTATCTACGCCACCCTTGGTACTGTTGTAGAAAATAATTATCTCTGGCTTATTGGTTTCTTCATCCGTGGTTGCTGTGTGATACATAGGTGATACCAGTATCACAGACTTGTTCTTTTTTGGCACATACGAGACCAATGTCATATCCTTTGTGAAGCCATATAAAGAAGAACCTTCTTCTCGTCCTTTTGAAGGAAGATATGCTTTCGGGATTTCCACTTTGTTTTTATGCATCATACCCACATATGTCAGCTTTCTTGCCTCCAATTTCATCACTCTTAACTTAAAATTGTCTGCCATTATATTTCTCTTGCCTCCCTTAATTGGCTCAGCGAGGCGCAGCACAGACTGCGTGGGATTTGAAAAAGTTTTTTCTTTATCGCTTAGCATTTTTCCGTCACTGTCCTTTCCTGTATAAATATATGCATTGAAGAGATAATGAGTTTTGGCATCGGTGAGGGTCATAATTTTATACCGTATCTCCCGGGTTTATTGGGTATGTAGTGACTACAAATTAATTTCACTTTTTACATTTTCGTTCATTTTATACATTTTTATTTCTACATGTCAATATTTGCCAGAAAGGTTATCAGTACACTTTGCTAAATTCTACAGTTTATTCCACTGCACTAAAAGCAATAATAACCAAACCATTGAACTAACAGCAGTGACAAAAAATCCGGTTTTGAATAAGAAAAGAGAAGTTAATGTGGGCAGTCAGAACATACACGCGAAAATAAAATCAAATAACATCTAAATTAGGAAACATAATTGTGAGTTTTATTTTACAAAACGAAGAGTGCGCTACATAGTGGTGACCCCTGAACATCGATTTTCGTAAATAAAAATAAAAACTGTAATAAAAACACTCGTGTCGTACCGCATAATTAAGTATGCTACCAAAAATACATAGCGAGGCAGATAAAAAGTCAGAAAATCAACCCAACGATACAAAGAGTGATACATCAGTGGAGCCCAAGCAGCCTGTATGTAACACTTTGCATTTAAAGCTCCCGGAATTTTCACGGCTAATCCCCAGCTGTGGTTTAATCAAATTGAGTCACAATTTACAGTAGCTAAAATTACATCGGATCGGCTAAAATTTCATTATGTAGTTAGTCAACTGCTGGCGAACATCGTATGTAAAGCTTTCAACATCATTAAAAAACCGCCAAGACATGATAAATTTCTCGTCTTGAGAGCAATATTCATTGAAGAATTTGCTAATAACGAACAGACTAAGCTAAGGAAATTATTGTCACAAATGCAATTGAGTGATAGAAAACCTTCATTTTTACTGTCTGAAATGAAACTCTATGGCTACAGAACTTGCCCGAAACTATACGTGCAATTCTATCTGTATCATTGGAAATATTACTTGGTTTAGCGAAAATTGACGACAAAATTTGGGAATCAACTAACGTTCATCAGTTTTATGAAACTGGAAAACATACAAACTCTTACGAAAATATTGGATCATTTCAAAGGCAAATTGAGAAACTAGAAGCAGAAGTTCAGAAGCTGCGTAACGCAAGACAGCGTAATCAACCATCGTCCAGTTTGGATAAACTTCGCCGCAGCGCTAGCAAGCCCAAATACAAGACCTGCTGGTATCATCATAAGTTCGGGCAGAGTTCAACCAAATGTGTGCCACCTTGCCAATTCAGGAATTTGGAAAACTGAAGCCCCAATTTGTTTCGAGGCGGGCGAACTCGGCGCATCCACACCACACTTTTTTATATACGATACCCTTACTAAACGTAGATTTCTAATAGATTCGGGTGCAAATGTATCCGTCATCCCATCAACATTTGAATCAAAACAGTACGATGCCAATAATGCCAATTATAAACAACTGTATGCTGCTAACGGAACTGTGATAAATACGTACGGCCAGAGAAAACTTACCGTTTCACTCAACTTGCGCCGCACTTTTGACTGGACTTTTACTGTCGCTGATGTTAACACACCGCTAATAGGGGCAGATTTTTTGAAATATCACGGCCTTGGAGTAGACTTACAAAAACGAGCACTAGTAGATACATCCACTAAACTTAACAGGATAGGCATCGTCAACAAATCTTCAACACCTCAAGAAATGCTTACTGATTCTAAGGATCCATTCGTAAAAAAATTACGAGGCTATAAGCAAATAATGCATGAACATGTGGTACGGATATAAAAAATTAAAACAATGATCACACATTGCATTGTTACCAAAGGTCCACCAGTCACATCAAGAGCAAGAAGATTGTCTCCCGACAAACTTGCCGGGGCTAAAACAGAGTTTAATGACTTGCTATCGAGGTGTATATGCCGTCCATCAAAGAGAAATTGGGCAACGCCTCTTCATATGGTCAAAAAGCTGATGGCACTTGACGACCATGTGGCGATTATCGCCAACTCAATTCTATTACGGTACCAGACAAGTACCCGATACCTTATGGCTGGTGAGGGTAGTTCAGAACGGGTTCCACATAAATCCTGTGTTCGATACCTCGGTGTTCATCTCGATCAGTATCTGTACTACACTGAACATGTCAAAATCATGCTCAGTAAGGCACTAAAAGTAGTCATGGCCCTTCGGCGACTCTTTCATTCCAGATACATTGATCAAAAAGTCAAAGTTATTTGTTACAAGACCCTGGTTAGGCCAGTTTTGACATAAGGATGTCAGATCTGGTACAACCAGAGTGCTAGTACAATGGAAAGATTAAGAGTTTTCGAAAGGAAATGTCTTCGTGCATGTACTGGTTTGTACAGAAAGCCTGAGACGGATTGGAAGCACTATATATCGAATAGAAAAATTTATCAAACCGCTCAAGTGACAAGAGTCGATATCTTCATATTGAAACTTCTTCGGAATCATATCGCAAGATCTGTAACTGTGAGTGAAAACCCTTGGATTTCACAGCCGTTCCACCCTACAGACGGGTATATTGTGACTTGCCTCACTACTGGCTTCGTTCCTCCAGAAGCATTCGTGTATTTGGACATGAATCGATATATTTTTGATTCTGACGGCGTCCCAACCATATATCACATATACCGACGGGCCACCGATAAGAAGATAAAATATCCTCCGAATCTGAGTTCACGAGACCAACAATTCCAATGGAGATACTCATTTGCTAGATTCGTTGAGGCTGGTCGAGCTGAGATGGAGCAATCTAGGTATTGGTGGCTGAATGACAATGTCTAAATTATTCGTGTTTATTTTCTGTTTTTGTGCTTTTCTCGTTACTTAGTTTTTTTAATTCATCTCATTATTGCTACATCTAGTGTTGTTGTTTATTTGTATTATAATTTAGGTATAGGTTTCAATATAAGGTAACGTTTTTTTTGTTTTTTTTTTTTTTTGATTGAACTTATTTAGAATTAGGGTGTAACATATTAGGTATAGGATATAAGTTCATTGTTGTGTTAGTAATATAAGTAATTTTTGAATAATGCTGGTTGGTTTTTTCTCCTTTTTCCAATTGAAGCGCTTTTGACTTTTGACTTTGAAGTACCCGATACCGCACATTCAAGATTTTGTATGCAATTTGAGTGGAAAAAATATTTTCAATAAGATTGATTTAAAAAAGGCTTTTAATCAGGTTCTGGTTGATCTTGCGATATACCAAAAACTTTGGCCTATTTGAGTTTGCATTTATGACATTTGGTCTCAGAAATGCCACGCAGACATTTCAACGGCTAATCGATGAAGTGCTTCCTGGACTTGATTTTGTCATAGCATACATAGATGATATTTTCATCGCAAGTTAGGATATCGAGCAACATCAAGAGCATGTTAGAATCGTTTTGGATTGACTTTCACAGCACGGACTAAGAACAAATCCGGATAAGTGCAAATTCGCACAAAATGAACTAGAGTTCTTGGGTCACTTAGTCACATCCCAAGGTATTAAACCATTACCTGGTAAAGTTGAAGCCATAATTCATTTCGAAAAGCCTCTTGTTGCAAAACAACTCCGGAAATGTATGGCAATGATAAATTCCTATAGGCGTTTCATTCCAAACGCCGCAACTATTCAAGACAAACTGCAATGTCTTATCAAAGTCAACGTTAGAAATGACAATTCTGTTATCGTTTGGACTGAAGATGCATCTAATGCATTCGAAAATACAAGAAAACGCTAGCCAATGCAACACTGCTAGTTCATCCATCCAAACCAGCACACATTGCATTAGAAACTGATGCATCCGACGCAGCAATCGGTTCCGTTCTGCACCAAATTGAAAACAAAGGATGTAAACCTTTGGACTTTTTCTCGAGAAAATTAAATAATGCTTAGAAAAAATATAGCACATACGATCGAGAGCTGCTAGCAGTCTATGAAGTAATTAAATATTTCTGGCACATGTTGGAGAGAAAACAGTTTGCCATATATACTGACCATAAGCCACTTATTTTTGCCTATCGTCTAAAAGGTGATAGAGCATCACCTCGACAAGCTCGGCAATTGGACTACATAAGTCAGTTTTCATCCGATATTCGCTACATTTCTGCCGTCGAAATATCATCATCCGATCTTCTATCACGGATTAATTCAATCAATTACGCCGAAATTCAGTTCGAAGCGACAGCCGGAGATAAAAAAACTGATGATGAACTACAAAATATCTTGCATTCAAACACAGCTTCATTGCAGCTTAAACGCATTACACTCCCTTATTCAGACATTAAGCTCTACTGCGATTTAAAAAATATGAAAGCTAGACCTTTCATAACCAAAAACATTCGTTTAAAGGTTTTAGCCAAAATTCACAATTTATTCCAACCCGGGATAAGAGCAACTACACGCCTCGTAAAAGAGCGTTTTGTTTGGCCGCATCTATACCGCGATAGCAAAAACATCGTACAAAATTACATCTCTTGCCAAAGGACACCGTCATATTAAATCACCCATACACGCTTATAAGGAAATCCTAGAGCGATTTGCACACATAAATATTGATTTAGTTGGCCCGCTTTTACTATCAGGAGGTTACTCATTCATTTTAACAGTAATTGACCGTTTCTCAAGATGGCCAGAGGCAATTCCAATTAGCAGTATAACCGCGGATAGTGTCGCATCTGCACTAATATTTGGCTCGATATCTCGTTACGGCGTTCCCGCAAGAATAACCACGGATCAAGAACGACAGTTCAAATCGAAATTGTTTCGCCAGCTAAACAGAATCTTAGGAGTATTACATCTGCGAACGACAAGCTACCATCCGCAGTCAAATGGCATTATCGAAATATGGCACAGGTCGTTAAAATCATCTCTTAGAGCCAAATTATCTAATGATTGGTACATCTAGAACTTCACACCGTCTAACCAAGCCAAACCATTTCGTATGACAGGTATCATACTGGACAGGGAGTGATGTAGCGATTCCAAATTAATTTCATTTTTCACATTTTAATTCATTTTATATATTTTTATTTCTACACGTCAATATTTGCCAGAAAGGTTATTAGTAAACTTTACTAAATTGTACAGTTCATCCCACTGCACTAAAAGCAATAATAACAAACAACTGCGTGACAAAAAATCCAGTTTTGAATTAGAAAAGAGAAGTTAATGTGCGCAGTCAGAACGTATACGCGATTAGAAAATATAATTGTGAGTTTTTATTTTACAAAACGAAGAGTGCGCTACAAGTATATATATTCTGATAAGCATTTTCCCCTAAAGCCAACGAGCATTTCATCCACACAAGCGTTTTCGCCGATTGAATAATTCAGTTGGTAGTTCTTAATGAATATCTCGAAGATGTTAGAAAAAGCTGCACCCTTGTCGTCAACTTTCCTTATGTCTCTAACAGAAGAGTCGTCAAAACGGAGGCATGTCAGAATGAAAGTTAGCCTCTTCAAGGAGATAGTAGTACGAAAGATGTCTCGTCCTGTGCCATCGGTTGAAACAAGAGACTCTAAATCTTCATTATTTGACTTGAATATGGCGGTCATACACATAACTCCAAGCGTTACTTTTAATTTAACGACGCACATGTCTTTATATTCACTTTTGAAGTCATTCTCAAACTTTGCCCGAATTTTTGCTAGCTTTTCGTTGATGTGGAGCACAATTTCATTCAATATGTCGTCATCAATAAACAGCGCCCAAGCAGAATTTGCCCTACAAACGTCGCCAAGGGCTTTGGCAGGACTAATTCCCTAGTTCGCGTATTGAGTGGCAGTGAGCACTTCCCCCAAGCAAATCGGGATTTCCCGAATAATGTGCCGCTATGACGTATTGAAACTTCTGACAAGGGCTCATCGCTATCAGAAGAAGAAGATTCGATATCAGGAGCTGCAGAAGAAATACTGTTGACACTCGACTGACTGAAAGGTACTGAGACTCACCTGTGCGCAGTATTAAAAGTCGAAGAGAGATGAAGATTGGTAGATTCTGTTGTGTCACACAGACCCCACATTCCAGATTACGGGTTAACGATGAAACTTCGAGGTTTATGAATGTCAATAAAGGAATTTTTGAAATTTCCTAATGGAAGTTCTTATACGTAACAGCAGTCAGTTTCGTCGATAACAGTGGTTTGCCCATCAATTCTATGAATAAATAAATCAATTCTATGAATAAATAAATTTTAAAAATATTTTTTTAATTAAATTTAAAAGTAATCTTACATTAAGGCCGACATAATAATTATGAACTTCATTTTAAAATGTAAACTCATACAACTCGACAACTTTAAAGCAATTAGAGCTAATAAATAATTGATTGCTTCATTTTGTTTTTAATTTAGTGATCTGCGATTTCAAACCAAAAAATAAACAATCTTAAAATAATTCATTCATTCATCACGCTCCCTTCACCTATCTACAACCCTCGATGCATTTTCAATAGGACCTCGAAGCAACTGCAATGACAATGCATCCCTAGATGCAGTTCCTTCAAAGAATTTTGGGCGGAAACGAGTGGCCAGAATGTGAATCTTATCGATCTGCTTTTCTTCTTTTTCTGTTGCTTTTTTCTTAGGGTCTGGCCCTTACCAATATGTACATACGAGTATGTACTACGTGCAGCGACCCTAAAAACAGTTTTTTTTCTACTAGACTTTTCGTTGCTCTGTACTACACTTTCTTCTTTCAGTTAACACGTACGCTCTCCGCCGATAGCATTCTTGAAATTCACTTCGCTGTCCAATCGAGTTTCATCCGAGAAATGCGTTCGGAAAGTGCATTCCATCGGATTTCAATCTAAATTCGTTTTTAAAAATCCTTAAAATATTCGAAATCGTGCAGTGCAACCGAAATCGATCTGTGTTCATCCTCAGCATTGAAATATTTCCTTATAAGTATTTTGAAAATATTCTAACTGCCAACTGTTAATTTGTCTGTGCATATCAAGTATGAACGCATTTCCGCTACAAGATCACTCGATGAATTTCCTAAACCACCCGATACACCCTCCACGCGATAACGGCTAAAATATTTGCAAAATTGCAACGTTAATGATAACCCGAGCGACCTTGCTGGTGCGGCAATTAAAGTTTTCAGCTGATCGCAGAAGGTGTGATGTTTGTGCAAGATTTTAGCATAAATCGCAATTCGTGGAAAAATGACGTTGTGCATTCACACGGTCGCAGTTCCAAGATGTGAGTGAGTGTGTGTGAAGAGAGGAAAGAAAGATGTGTGCAGCGTTGCAAAGCAGTGTGTGGGAGCGAAGCGAAAGCGATGAGAGGAGAGAACGAATTTCGAAGACAGCAGGAGCAACGCACACTCACACATGTGCGGCGATTATCTAATCAGTACGAAATGAGTGTGGAGTGGCAGCGGAAAGCAATAATGGGCCGATATTGGGAAGGCGTATTTTTCCTCGCGCTCGTACACATTGGCAGTAGCGGCGGAGGTGATAAATAATGCGATAGTAGTGGTGGTGGCGCGATTAACGCCTAAAATATTTGTGGAAGAGCCATCAAACCATTTAGCGTGTGAGTGACATTTGAGATTTCTCCATATTGGGGATTTTTTTTTTGTTTAGACATTTTAGAAAGGATATAATGGTTTTATTCTGCAGCGACTTAATAGTAAATAGTTAAATTTGTGATTTTATTTAATAATTCGTAGTACCTACCTACCAAATCTCTGGATGGGGTAACACTATGCGTACATGAACTGCCTTTCAAGAATTTAAACCCTATAATAGGGACATAAAAATTGATAAACTTATCAACCAAGAAATTCACCCAGTCGTCTACCCTGTTATCAGGGCCTGAGCTCTTTCCTCCAGAAACTTATTTTGCTATTTAATGTGATCCTGGAGTTATTCCAAACAAATTAATTTTTATACTTTTAGCTTAGAGTTAAAATTATTTGCATTTAAGTAGCTTATAATGACGAGTTCAATTTAAATTATATATTGCAAGCTTGCATTAATGCTTTGCTTAATTGTTTTCTTCTCAATAACTGTATTAACCTCGAAAATTTAATTATAACGGGCAGTCGCAAATTCTCACTGGTGGTAACTGCCGTAAATCCCCAGTAAGAATAATATCAAATCCAACACATTGTCCACGATGACACACAAATTTTTCCTGCATTTAAAGGGCTTTCCATTCAGGACATAACAATATCTATTAATAAAACACTGATATCTTTGAGGTATTGACTGCCACGAGCCCGTTTACAGCGGTAGATTCCTTGGACCCAATTTTCCACGACTTTGGCACAGATTTCGACCGGAACGTTGGCAATTTCGCATTTAATGTTGTCTTTGAGCTCGTCTAAAGTTGCTGGCTTGTTGGCGTAGACCAGCGATTTGATATAGCCCCATAAAAAGAAATCCAATAGCGTTAGACCACATGAACGAGGCGGCCATTCGACCGGACCATTTCTCGAGATAACACGTTCACCAAATTTGACTTTCAATAGGTCGATTGTGAGGCGTGCTGTGTGGCCAGTGGCACCGTCTTGTTGAAACCACATATCGTTGATGTCAAGTTCACCCCGTTCTGACCACAAATAATCTTCCAACATAACACGATTGTGCTCTCTTTTGACGATAACATGACATTCGTTTTCATCCACGAAAAACTGCGGCCCAATCACACCTTCGGCATGAAAACTGCTCCAAACAGTATTTTTTTGCGGATGTAACGGTGTCTCAAGAAGGTTGCTGACCAATAATGCATATTTTACTTATTAACAAAGCCATTGAGCCAGAAATGAGCTTCATCGCTGAAGATGATTTTTCGATAAAATTCTTCATTTTCTTCAAACTTTGCCAGAGCCCAATTGGAGAAGTTTCAGCGTTTCCAATGATCAAGTGGCTTTAGTTCTTGAGTCAATTTGATCTTGTAAACACGTAGGCCAACATCTTATCGCAAAGTACGTCACAGTGTCGTTCGAACGATGCCCAATTCTTGAAAATGACGTAGGATCGACTGATTTGGCTCATTTTCAATCGATGCACTTACGGCTACAATATTTCCTTCAATTCGAGCAGTAAGACGTGTAGTGAATTGGATTGATTAAATATCTGTGCAGGACTGAAGCGATCGTCTACTGCTTCAGCGGAAGAGGATGTTGAGACCCGCTGAGATTGGCCTTGTCTGGGGACGTGTGAATGCGCTGGCAGGCTAGCGTTGCGGTGTCGTGGGGCGGGTTCTTTCCCCCTTGCACAAGGATCCACTACAAACGAATTTCGCATTCACGAATTAAACATGGAAAAATGCCGATCGACCGGTGTAGAGGCCGAGGTAACCTGCAAAGGGTTGCAATGTTTGTGTGAAGAACAAATTGGGCCGAGCAAAAACGGACGGACTGGCGGAGACTTCGTCATTACCGATGATCCTTACGACCTACAAATAAGACTCGGGCACTTAGATGATAGCGGTACCCCCTCGCACCCTCCCAACCAGACTAAGATCCAAATCTAGACGTAGCCATGTATTTCCCATTTGAGGGGAAAACTCATACAAAAGATCTTTGTATGGCCTTTTCCCTCAAATGAGGAATACAAATGTAGCCGATTTAGGCCATAGCGTTATGCAATGAAATCACATAACCCTATGTCATAAATGGGCACGCGAGCGGAAGGCCACTCTACCCGGCAAGAGCCCATATTAGCGGAGGAGCCTGCCATCGATGCGGGTCCTATACCCGGTCAGGTTGAACGAAATGAAAGACCCAAGGTATCGATTTAGTAATTCATTGTATTAATGTATTTTTTTATTGGAATTAATAATAACATAAGAAGATCTACAATTTTCGATATTTGACCTGACCTGACCTGACATTAAATTGTGTGAATGTGAAATGTAATTTCTATTATGAAGGATAAGAAAAACGTTTTTCTTACTCAACAGACTTTTCTAATATTTAACAATAACTATTTATTCACATATAAATGCATTAGTTTTTAATTCTTTTATTCTTCTTGCTCTTTTAGTATCTTGTGAATGTATCCGCCAACAAGACGAATATTTTCTTGTTTCCTGTTTTTCTTTTAACTGTATTTTTCAATATATTTCAAACAAAATGGCTCAATATTCCGAGTATAGTATTACCGTGATTTTTCTTTAATACTGTATACAAACTATTAGGTTAAATAGAGCTTACTCTGGTTAAACAATTTACATTTACAAATGAATAATTATAACACATGAAAGAACCATCGAACGATTCAAAAAAATCTCATGAGCAAGATAGTGACTTCAATGCGTAATACGAATACATAAAACTAAACAAGAATAATCCTTTTGACGTATTTGAAAAGTAATTATATTTTAAAAGCCGTTTCTGGTATTGTACACCGGAAGGAAAACTAAGTTCGCAATAACCAAACACTTATTTTTGTATGATCATATGTGATGTGATTAACATTTCTGTTTTTGTATTTACTTGTTTCAAAAGATTTAATTGAAGTTGTTCTTGAATTCGATGCAGTGTGACTCCCAACTTCTTCACCTTTAGTTCTGAAATGTCGTTTGCAAGAAGTGATTGTAGCGCAGGTTCGAGCAAGGAGGATTTTCATAGGAAGCGTAGGAGCTTAAGTGTTCGGCCACATTGTGATTTTCCTGTCGTAACCAGCGATTTTTAGACGCAAATACGAACACACTACGACAAGATTTGCAAAGGAACTTCAGGCATGCGCAGAACTAAAATGCTCATTTGAAGGTATGTCTTTGCCAGGAACACATGCGCCAACTCATTTGGGCGCTATGCAAGAAACTTCCGTGCACGTCAGCGTCAAATGTCCAAATGATGTGCGCCTGCGCGAGTTTCACAAAAACTACCTACTGAACTGGTTTTAGGAGAAATCGCAAATTCCTGCGACTGTCGACCTGGACAAAATTGTCGAAAATCGCAGTGTGCGGGCTCCCATTTAACTTGTGTAACTTGCGACAGAAGTGCGGCTAAATAGTCGTAGTCTGATGCATCCCTAAGTCCTTTAGGAAGCTTGAGCAAGAATTTCCATACGGCGCAGGATGATTTTTAGGAATACCTTTGCTGGTTTCGTTTTGATTTCTATATAATTGATCATTTAACTCCTTCGATCCTCTCATGCCATGATAGACCAACAAAAAACACAAATACAATTTAATTGTATAATTAGCGATTCACTGCCTGAGAGTTAACTTTTAACCAATTTGAAATGTAGATGTTCGCGATCCAGACTCTTAACGCCACAAAATTTCAGTTCAAAATAAATCTATTCGGGCAGCGTCACACATACGCAAGTACACGCTTCCGAATTGGCGACGTCGAACATGAATGCCCTCAGCTAAGGACTTCTCCCAATGATATCCTACAGCAAAATCGAATTAAAAGCGATCACTCACCAGTTCTCGTTGAAATGCGACTGTGACTACAATGGCAAGACTCACCGAATTTGAAGAGCTATTTGTAAAGAAACTTTATATGTTTCCGTCAAAAGTTTCTAATGAATTTGCACCGCAGTGCTGTATACTCGGCCACTTCAATTTCGGTATTCCTGTCTTAATCGCAGCAACCACCGTACAGCACTCCGTTCATGAAAGGGGAAAAATAACACTGCTGTACACTTCTATACGAAAAGCGACACGTGCACGTGCGTGAAATACTAACCGTATATCAATGTCCTCTTGGTACATTGGAGACTACCATAAGCAGAAGGGATAAGAAAGCAATTCGATTTGTTTTGGTTAATTCACTGGCCGTTTTCACAGAACAATTTGACAATTCCAATAAATAATGACGGCCAACAGTTAACATTTGCACATACTCGTATAGAAGGTGGTCAAGAAACGTTGGTCGTTGGTTGTGTCTTGAAAGCGTACGATCCACTCCACCCAATTCCGCTCGACTATGTTTTGCGTGGAGAATTACACCCGTACGTCGCCGTCAAAGATTTCTTTCTTTTCTCCAGGAAAATCGATCATATCGCGGTAACTTCGAAAATTTATGCCAAATCTTTAGTTGAAGCACGAAGGATTAGGGTTCCTGCGAGTTTTACGGTGACTATCAGGGACTTTACAAGCAGGATGGAACTTTAAAATCGTGAAAACCACGGAGCTTGTCGCGACCACGGTCAATCTTTACACACACTTCCATGCAAAACTCTCAGGAAACGTTTGTCGTTTTCGTATCTTCTTTCGTACGATTCACTCACTCCGTTGCCTTTATAGATACTCAAATTTTACATACTCAAATTTTTATGGGCAACTCCAACGTTAAGGACACATTTATAGGAAGCTTAGAATCTTTTAATACACTACTTTTCAATTTGCATGCGTGTAATGTGTTAATAACGTTGACGACTAGCATCAATCAACATCTACGCGCTTGCAAAGATAACTTTACCTAGTTTTCGACTTTCGCGTCCACACACAACCGAGCGTATTCCTTGACGGTGAATAGAGCGAAATCAGTACGGACTGGTCAACATCAACGACAAATATTCGTGTGAAATGGGAAACTCGAGCCCGCACATAAGGTTTGGTGAAGTTTTCGGAAACTTTCACACACTTTTTGCACAGTTGTTGCACGCTCGAAAGTAAATACTTGCTTTTCAATTATTTACTATCACGACGATGACAATGAAGATGAATAATGATGAGGAAGACGACTCTCTTCCTACTCCTTTTCTTCCCAGATTTTCCATTCAACCGAAAAGTTTTCCGGCCCAGCAATTGATATAACTATCGACAACATTATGCGCTCATTGAAATTAACTTTTCCTTGTGGGAACGAGATACCGAATACTTGTTGTACTTAAAACAATTTATTTTTTACCAGCCGTTTTCCGCATGCTTGCCGTGTCGCGGTCGTAAGCCAACTTCTCGATCCGTCCAACAATCTCTTTTTTCCTTTCTACCCTGTCGCTACCTGTAAATTCAATCAGCTGCTCGCTCAGCCGAGCTCGGTTGCATTCGGTAATGTAAAACACCGTTGGGATGCACTAAATCAGTGTTCCCATGTCCGAGATTTTAATTTACAGACTTAAATTTTTCAAAAAGAAAATTAACTGAAGTAAAGAAAAATGAAAAAGAATTTAAATAGTAATAAAAGTTAAATCTGATGAAGAATACAATTAAAGGGAAACTTTTAAATTTAATATAAAGGAAAATTGATAAAAAATTACATTTAATAATAATAATAAGAAAAAACTATTTTATAAATTATAATTATGAATAGAAGTAATGACATCTTACTTTTTTGGTCCAAATCTGCAATTAAAATTTCGGTTAGGGGTAGGAAGGTTTTCGAACAGTTTGTTTGTGTGACTGCTCGATTACCACAGACGTCTTTTTGGCATCAGAACATCCAATAGTGAAAATTTGGACTCGAACTTATCCACCATAGCGCGCACAGCCTGTCGGGTGGGATGATAATTACGGCCGAAAATTGTAGCAAGCACTCTTAAAGTTGCGACCACCGACTCAGGATTTCGGTAGTAATTTTTAATAATTTTCAAACGTTGTTGGTTCGTGAACTTTACCAGGATAAAAATGTTGACTTTAACTAACGTTTTGGCATAAACCGTTCATTAAAAAGGGTGCGTTCCTATAAAGATACAAAATTGTTATGTAGATCCAGAAAAATTTGGATGAGATAATTTTCATAGTTGCTCATATTAATAAATCAAATTGACACAATTGTTTTTGTTGAGTTCTTTATTCATGTACATTTTTAAAAAACATGAAAGTCGTGTCATTTTTCTAAAACAAACTTATTTTCGCAAAGCAAAAACACTAGTATACTTCGAATTACGCGAAATAAATTCGTTTAGAAGTTTTTCCAGATCGAGCTCGTCGGTCATATTCGAATAAATATGTAGAAGAGCGACGTTGTTGAGCCGATTTTGTCACATTGTTGACCTTAGATATGTTTTCAGTCGACGAAGGACCGAAAACTTCGTTCATTCGGACAGGATGACCCTAGAGTTGTCATTAACAGACAAACAAAAGGAACAAACTCTGGAATGAGCCCTCTCCTCTAGCCTTATCTTTTCCAGAAATTCACAACTCCCTCCAAATTGTTCGCTTGCTCATTTTGCCTGCGCAAAAGTTGCAAAAAGATGTCACGGTCGCTCAACAACGTTGCTCTGTCCAAATAGTCTTTATAAAAGTTGACAATCTTGTCAACATCAGCGGTCTGACCGATAGTGAATCGCTCCAGAAACTCGAAAAATTTTGCTATCTCTGTTTCGAATCGACTTTTTAACGATCCAATCAACTGATCAAAAACGTCACAATAAGATTGTCTAAAATAATCCTTGGGTGTCAGAAACTTGAAATTTTCTGTTGAACCTGGATCGAAACGTTTGCGAATTTTGCGTTAGCGGGGAATTTGAGGTTCTCTGAGTTCAAAATCAATTACAGCTTTAACACTTTTTTCCCAAATTCCTTCAAATTTGGAATCACGAGACGCATTCAGCACATCAGCAACTGCTTACACTTTTTTATGCGATTCAATAGCACAAAGGCTCGACTTCTTCAGTTCTTTGTTCAATATTTCAATGCGATTGAAACTTTCAATCATCATTGTTAAATAGAATACACACTCAAAAGACTCCATGTAATCGTAAAACCACGAAGCTCTGGCGAAGATCGCACTATCGACTTGGTTGTCGACCAATCGATCATCGAGGAATTTCAGCAATTCGGGGTAATTCCCCTTAATTATCTTAAGAGGCCGTATTCGCATCGCCCAGCTGAAAAATATTAATAGGTTTGAAAATTTGATACAATATTTGAAGAAATTTTACCTTCTCGGGTTGAAGGCTGCGATAAAAGGTAAATCTTCGTCAGTGTTTTCCATTGCTTCAGTCTACAACCCTTTGAACTATGCAACGCGTTTTGGCAAATCTCGGACAAAGTTGATCAAATCCTTGATTGATCCAATGAATTTTCTGGCTGGTTATACCTTTTCAATTGAATCTTGGACAGCAAGATTCAAGTTATGGGCATTACAGTGCACAAGCAAAGCTCGAGGTTTTTCTCACGTATACGTGCCTGCTATCCTGAGATTTTCCCAAAAACATACCATATCGCAGCACAGGCCTCTTAGTTTTGAGAGAAGCAACGAGTTCACGACGAAAATCTTGTCAACAAAATCGAATAAAGTTTCTGCTTGAGTGTTTGGCATCGAAAAGAATCCGATGAAATTCTCATTTGCAACTAAATCTATTCTAAGGCAAACGGAGACTTGCTCTATTTGTGACGCATCTGCGGTTTCATGTAGTAGAATCGAAAAATTCTCCGCTTTTCTTATCTCGTCCATCATTTTCGACAAGATTGTAGTCACCATCAGATCGAGCATTTCATTTTGACTTTCATGGTGGTGCAATCTGTATCCATCTCTCTGCAACCAGGAGTTCAGTTATGGAACGTCTTCCGAGTGAGCCCTCAATAACGCCGTGAAATTGGAATTCTCTTCATAATTGTCTCCTCTTAAAGCCAAACCCTGATTTGCGAATGCTTTCAGAGTGCTTAAGATTTTCAGTAACGCCGTTCTATTCTACATCATCTGTTTCGAGTGAGCCGAGGATAACGTTTGGACAACGTTCACTTTTCCAGGTTTGCCACTGCTTCGGTGCAATTGATGTGCAGAACATTTAACGCTCTGACCCATACTTCCAGTTTGAAAATCCAACAACGACCCAGGCTTGCTTTGATTTCAGAGCATGCGAGTCGAAATTAGCGGTCAATTGCCATTCACACGCATCAGTGCAGAAGTTGCAAATTCCGCAATCGTTTTTGTTAAGTTCGAGCCACGGATAGTTTTTTTTACACCGTTTAAAATTGCTGTTGTTGTTGTCGTTGTTGCTGTCTTGATTTTGACTATCATTATTTGAAGCTCGAGGAGACTCGGTTTTCGAGGATCCTGAGGCTTTTGTCTCGATCCGCTGCTGGTTATCATCTACGCAATCCTCTTTTTTCTATTCATCAGTTGCATGACGAATCTATCCATCTGTTGTCTACTTATGCTTTGTATAGCATGCACATTCGTTTCGTTTCTTCTCTTGCAATTTCTCACTAAGGAATAATACACAAGCACACACGACACGAGCGAATAGCAGAATAAAACGAACATAGTCATAAAAAACTCAGACACATATAGCACACCTACATGGCTATATAGATACAGCCGTCGTTAGCATAAATGTGTGTTATATGTGCACGTACACCATGCGCATGTTCCGAGCGCGCTTATTTCCCGCGTGAAATTTAAAATGTATAAATCGACAAAGTTTACGATATATGGCGTTTGATTATTTCGAATGGGTAATTTTCCTACTCAGGATTTTTCGAGTGGTTCTTGCTACTCACTCACCCCACTACTCCTTCGAACCCATGAAAATGGAAAGCATTTGAAACAGCATTGATTTTTGCGTCACCAACAATCTTTATTTATTTATTTATTTACACTACTTTACAGATCTGTGAACCCAACTACAAAGTAGGTAGTGAAATATAATCCAATACATGCGAATAAACAAAGGTATATTAAGAAAAAAAAATAACAAGAATATAAAATACGGACAAACTATTGGAAGCTAAGCAGAATATTATGTAATATGCTTTTAAAAGCGTTTAAGGAATGTGGCAGAGGACCCAGCTGGAGCTCATTGTAACGACGTGATACGCGTACAAAAAATGAATAAAAATAAATTTCGGTACGAGCAAGAATACCGTGAATACCGTGATATAATTTAAATAAGCAGCACAGGTCAAGACATTCTCTCCTATTTTTGAGTGATGGAATGTTAAGGATCTGTAAGTGCTCAACGTAGGAGGAGTAAGTGAGGTGATATTTGTAGAATAGAGATCGTGTGAATTTACGCTGTCAACAGCATCCGATAGATTGGTTTAGTGAGGAGACCATACCTGGGAGGCATACTCAAGGATTGACGCTGGTAGAAATACTAAAAGACTTGCAAGAGGATCGTAAAATAAAACCAGCGACACGTGAAGCTCTTGTGGTTATGGATGAAACATGGATGTTAAATTTCAAACCTGGGTCAAATGCTACTCCCAAATCTTTAAATTTGTCCACAAGTGCGAGCACCGATCCATCAATCTGTTATTCTTATAAAACTGGATGAATTTTGTTGGTGAATCTCATGTGACAACATTTAAAATGTCACTATCTCCACTATAAACAATTATGGATGAACTCGTTCAGGGCACATATCCCACTAACATGAAATCAAAAACTTATGCTGGATGGAGTGCTAGAAATTGGCAATGCAGTGCTGACTATTGAGGGAATATGTGTGGACATATGTTAGTCAAAGACAACAGCGTTTTTATTCAATATTAATCGTTATAAGTATTCAAAGAATATAAATAAATTCCAAACAAAAATACTAAAACTTAATGGCCATTACGGGTCTCTAAATTTATACATTGTTAATTAAAAACCTTTCATCAAAATAAAAAAACAATATCAAATTAAATTAAAATTTTTACATTTTTATGATCCAATTGGAAAAACGAGGAAACACCAACCAAAACTATTCAAAAATTAACTATACTACTAAACAACTGACTTTTTTCCACATCTAATATGTTATAACTCAATTCTAATAAAATTCAATCAAAAACATTACCCTATACTAACACAATACTATCACAATATTCCTAACCTAAAAGTTAAACCGTATATCTAAACCTAATTTAATAAATATCACATATACCTATCCTAAATATTGAAACCAATCCCTTATTCTTAACTTAAACAAACAAAAAAAACTAAATGTAGCAATAATTAGCTGAAACTCATAACTAAATAACAAAAAACACCAAAACAAGAAAAACAAAAAATAACCACGTATAACTTAGGCATTGTCATTCAGCTACGAATACCTAGATTGCTAGCTCGACCAGCCTCAACGAATTAGTATCTCCATTAGAATCGATGGTCTCCTGAACTCAAATTTGGAGGATATTTTCTTTTCTTATCGGTGGCCCGTCTATATATGTGATATTTGACTGGAGCACTGCCAGAATCAAAAACATATCCATTCATGTCCAAACACAAGAATGCTTCTGGAGGAACGAAGCCAGTAGTGAGGCAAGTCGCAACATACACGTCTGCAGGGTGGAACGTCTGTGAAATCCAGGCGTTTTCGCTTACAGTTACAGATCTTGCTATATGATTCCGAAGAAGCCTCAATATGAAGATATCGACTCTCGTCACTTTAGCAGTTTGATAAATTCTTTCAAACCGTCGCAGGCATTCTGTATAAATCCGTACATACAAGAAGACATTTCCTTTCGAAAAGTCTTAATTTTTCTATAGTACTAGCACTTTAGTTGTACCAGATCTGACATCCATATAGCAAAACTGGTCTAACAAGGGTCTTGTTACAGATAACTTTGACCTTTTGATTAATGTATCTGGAATGAAAGAGTCGTCAAAGGAACATGACTACTTTTTGTGCTTTGCTGAGCATGATTTCGACATGATCAGTATAGTGCAGATACGAGCTATCGAACACAGGATTCGTGTGGAACCGGTTCTAAACTACCAGCCATAATGCGGCAATCCTTTCAATTACGTTTCAGTTCTTGGCTGGTCTTCTGTAGCATTGTCCAAAACAAAATTTTTTCGTACTTCTGCGCATTGATTTTCAGTCGCCACTTGTCGGTGTAGAGTTGTACATCATTAAGCATTTTTTGAAGATTGCTCTGAATTATTGTAGCTTTTCGGTCAGGGTAAATGCGGGAGAGTTGCCGCATGTTTTCAAAAAACTTGTAGTTTTGAACAAAAAAGATTTATTATTAAGTTTTTTTCTTGATTACAAACTTGAAGGTGTGTAGATTATAAATAGTTGGATTGGCTGAACGCCACCATGATGTATGCTTGGCATATAGGTCGACCGGCAAGAATATAATATATATGCAGCCTGTTCAATTCGAGTATTACACACAAGGAATTGAGCTCCTCCTTGAACTTGAGAACGTTTCAACCAATTGCATAGGCAAAGAAAACGAAGAGGTTATCCCCACCTGGCAGTGAAATTTTGATAACGGACACTTAAAGAAATTCACAGCTTTTGAATTCGACTTTATCTATATTTTGTAAACAATAGTGTCTTCTAACCAATATCTTGGTGCCACCTCCGCCATCAACGCTTATCCTATCGTTTCTTACGAATTCAAAATCGTTGAACCTCATAGAGTGCCATGAATTGAGGTTGGTTTGCGTGAGAAACATAATGCCAGGCTTTTGCTTAGCACTGAATTCAAGGAGATAGTCACGTCGATGTAAAGTAACAATGAAGATGACGTTGATCGAGATGAGACAAAGCTTATCAATATGAATGTGACTGGATGACAGGTCATTTTGAGGCATTTGAAAGATTGAAACGCTGAAAAATAAAGTTAATTTTTGAATCTTACTTATCGATTTTCTCGATTAAAGAATTAAGTTGCTACCTACATTATTTACGTTAATTAGAGTATTATTTGTTGGTCCTCTAGCTGCGGGTGCAAATGATACCCCGGGCTGGACGAAGTTGGAAGGTATCACACTGCAGTGTGCTTACCGGGCATCCTCAATATGGTGTTAGATAACCAAATACACCACAGTTGACTTAATATAATTTTCTTTAGGCTTCGCCTGAGCCAATTCGCACTCGCCGGGTGTATGAACCTTTTTGCATTTTACGCACAGATAGTACATGACACAGTTGGCAGCCAAATAACCAAATTGACACTGCTAACGCTGATTGACTTCTAATTTCTGGAAGTGCTCCCAACTCAACACTCTGAAATTCAAGTACCTTATTTATTGCCATTCAACTGCTTTTACTTGAAATTTGTAACAGATAAATTGGTAAATTCTTCATTTCGAAAGTCGATCCACTCGTTACAATGGTTTTGACGGCAATGAATTCAATTTCTGGTGCAATTTCCGTGAGCACCTGAAGAAGATCGACCGTATCCTCTCCACAGTCGAGACCCCTTCAACAAAAAGGTCGCATTTATTTCGCTTTTCGGGGTATAGGTGAAGTGTAAAACCTTTACAGAATTCAGGGCGTCTTTGGCTGACTTAAAATCAACCAGTAATTTTTCTGCATTTACTCTTTTGATTTCGAAATTGCTTACTTTATTTTCGGTTGCCAATAGCCGAACCATATCTTTTCCGCTTTGTCCGAATACATTTATTGGCGGAACTTTTTCTACTTTGTTGCTGGCTGTTTCTGAGGAACCAGCAGAACTGCGAGTTGGTTTCTTCTCCTTATTTGTATTTTAGTATCTTTATCAAAATTACCTTCGACACTTTCTTCTGTTAATCCATCCAGCGCTGCAAAATAGATTGTTTGTTTCTTATTTTTCTTCGCCTTTGTTTCCTGTTGCACTTGATTTTGCAGCATCGGATTTTGAGAATAGATCATTGAGTCATTCAATCAACTATGAACGAAATCAACCGCTCATGCACACACTCCTCCAACAAATTTCACTCGAGAGTTCCCGATGGTATTAAGTGAAATGTTTTATCCTCGTACACCTTTTATCAAGTCTCCGGACTTTGAATCACAAATTATTAAACGGAATGTAAGTTTCTTAGTAACACGGCGCTTGTGTTTTTATGGTGCGAATTCACAGTACAACTGATAAAGTTGTCTTCAAAAAGAGATAGGGAAAAATGTCGCAAATTCGAACCAGACTGCTACGACGGGTTCGTGATGACGGTTCATACCAGACTGCTCCTTTTTGTTGTCAATCGTCCACCCGCAAGATGCCCAACGGAACTCGAGGAGCCTCTCATTCATTCCCAATTGCATTGCGGTAATGCAATTCGTGAACAAGCTCCGCTGTAAAGGGGTTGCCATGTCCGCATTTTGATTGCAGATTTGAATTATTAAATTATGAAAAATAATACTAGGAAAACTTAAATAATGATAGAAAGAGGTAAATTTCATAAAGAATATAATTATAACGAGAAGCTTAAATTCATTGGGTGTACAACTTAATAACCGGAATTTGACGCTAGATGTCCGTACTAACAAATATCGTGAAAGCTCGAACTTTATATTTATGTCGTTTTGAAGGTACATTTGACAGCTATCAAAATCAGTCAAGAAAACAATTTTATCTTGTGTGCATAATTATTATTTTTCACGATGAATAACTTCGAAAATTGGAGGAAAAACAGCATTTGCGGGAGGTTTTGTTGGGTCATTTTTTTGCAAAGAAAACTACTGCGGAAAGTCATCATTTGCTTGTAAATCATTTGCTTGTAAAAGTTTATGGAGACGATGCTTTAGCGAAAACACAGTGTTTTGAATGGTTTCAACGCTTCAAAAGTGGCGATTTCGACATCAACGACAAAGAACGCCCAGGACAGCCAAAAAAGTTTGAAGACGAAGAATTGGAGACGCTACTCGATGAGGGTTTGTGTCAAACGTAAGGCAAACTTGTCAAATCGTTGGGAGTGTCTCAGCAAGCCATTTCGAAACGTTTGAAAGCCGCTGGATACATTCAGAAGCAAGGTAATTGGGTCCCCTATGAGTTGAAGCCGAGAACGTTGAACGGCATATCTGTATATTTGAAATGCTGCTTGAGTGCCATCAAAAGAAATCATTTTTGCATCCGATCGTGACTGGAGATGAAAAATGGACCCATTATGACAATCACAAGCGCAAAAAGTCATACGTGAAGTCCGACCAACCAGCCAAATCAACGGCGAAGTCAAATATCCATGGCGCTAAGTTTTGCTGTGTATTTGGTGCGATCAGAAGGGGCCGTTATATTATGAGTTGTTGAAATCGGGTCAGGCAATCACAGGTGACTTGTACCGATCACAATTAATACGTTTGAAGCGTGCCATCATCCAAAAATGCCCGGAATATGCGACCAGACACGAGGCTATAATTTTTCATCATGACAACGCTCGGCCTCATGTTGCAAGACCCCTGAAAAACTATTTGGAAAATAGTGAATGGGAAGTTTTGGCCCACCCATCTTATAGTCCGGACCTTGCTCCGTCTGACTTTCATTTATTTCGCTCGATGCAAAACGCCTTCACCGGAATACGCTTCACTTTAGAGCAAGGCATCCGAAATTGGATAGATTCGTTTTTGGCCGCCAAGCCGGCGCAATTTTTTGGGATGGAATTCATAAATTCCCTGAAAGATGGGGAAATGTTGTAGCTTCCCATGGACAATACTTTGAATAAAATATATTGTACGATTTTTCCACAAAAAAGCATCAAATTTCGCTAAAAAATTCCGGTTATTAAGTTATACACCCAAGAATATAGAAAGAAAAATGATCTAAAATTTATATTTAATAAAAATAAAAAATATTTTATGACTTATAACTATAAATTGAAATAATTAAAAAATATCTTTTTCAAATCTGCAATTGAAATTTTGGATAGGTGTTATGAAGGTTTTTGAGCAGTTTGCTTAGGCGACTAATCGATTACTACACTCTCCTCGCAGGTTTTGTATTGAAATAATGCCAATTTGAGTCTTGAGTTATATATTGATCATTCAACAGCTTGTGAAGGTGACACTTCTTTCTCAAATTTGTCTGGTTCAGTTTTTGTTTTTCTCTTGCGTATGAGGAAATAACTAAATTTTCAAAGTGGTATGCGTTATGGTTACATACAACCCAGAAACTAGAAAAGCATGGACTACGGCGGAATGCTTAGCCGTTTTGCAGGATGAAGGCAATGATGGAGAAATCGATACTATGCATGTCCTTCCCGATGTTGACAAAATGACAGACGAAGAAAATATCGATGACAACATAATTGGAGTTTTTGGAACCTATGAGACTCATTTCTACAAAGTTAACACTAGTACTTGTAATGATTTTCTACCATGTGTAATGATCCATTAGTGCGGATAGTTATGTCAGAAAAAGGTACGTAGGCATATGTGTTATTCATATTTCACATCCTTTTAATTATATATGAACACAGACCCTCGTGACATCTTTTATACAAAATCACAACTATGACCACTGGATAGCGTAATCTTTCAAGTGTAATTGCGTATCTTCACCAAAGCAAAAATTGGCAAGCCGCCAATGAAAGTAAACGCCTAAGGCTACTAGAATTGCGAACGCTTATTATGAGGGCGGGAACAGACTGTGAATCCAATGACCTTCTTCGATCAGCATAAACGACAGCATCGAAGACCAGAAGAAATAATAAAGGGAACACTGTGAGTGCTACGCCACAAATAAATTCACCAACGAAAGTATTTGACGCCATTCATAGCAGAGAAGCAATACGATACGTAGCATTATACGATTCGACTCTGCCTCATTGATTGTTATTTGATCAAAAGTATATTTGTAAACTTCAATTACTCTCCACGCATTCAACCTATCTATTGCACATCATATACTCGTATACACTGCAACTAATCGAAGATGTCGCTCACCCACTGCCACGTTTTTTCTTTTCCTACGGATCATCACTTTTGACACCTGGACTACTCTCCCGTGTGAACTTGATCACGCCGTATGTTATTACAGCGGTTTTGTTGAATTCGTTCCTTCCAGCGGCTCTGCGCAATTATTTTATTACATAAATGCACACATGCGAGACAAAAATAAAGTACAGTCGAAAAAGAAAACAGTTTTCAGTTGTTTTTGAAAAATTAATATGATGTTGATTTTTTTTAAATGTTGATCGACCAAGAAGAGTTTTCGTTACTTTGTGCTTGGAATAATAAAATAATAATTTGTTTGCTTTAGTTAGTAATGTAAGCCCTTTAAATTTACCAAAGTATCTCGGGTCTTCACTGTCTCTGTGCGACTAATGGTATTATTTGCTTCATGCGACTATTTAAGCCTCCATGCAGCTATGTATGTGATATCAGATATATAGTATTTGCCATTTAGGTACGTGCTGTTAACTTTAAGCATTTTTTTTCTGATAACTTAAGTTTTAGCAATTCTCTAATTTTATATTCAAAGCTCACACATCCTGGTTAGTCCTTTTTATAATAGGATAAATTTATCCACATCTTTTCCATTCATGCCGCGCCTCACCCAATTTCTCCTTCAGTCTCATACTCAATTTCTCTCTCAATTTCTTCCTCGATTTTTCTCCGTATTAAAAAACTGTTCATGTGTATGTAGAATGAGTATTTAGTCTCTGAGTACGCTCAGCGGTGGTATTTGTGAGTGTGCCACGCCTTTGCACAAAAAATTATCTACGAATTTTTAATAAAACTTAACCTCAATTTTGTAGGTGGGATGCATGTTGTTACGTTAACTTTACTACTTTATTAGTTGTGGGTGGAGCATCAATCATATTTTTGAGGCCATCAATCATATTCCTAGGGTTTCAATTCTAATGAGAATCTCACAGTGCTAAAAATTTGTTAATCGCTGATTTCTGTTAACAATATCGAAAAATGTTAAATGTATCCATATATTTTTTATGGTTTCGTTTTACTTTCCGAAAACAAATGTAAACTAAGACCCGGAGTTGAAAAATGCTTTTAATTGATAATTTAACTCTGCATCCCAAGCTAATCACTCAAACATATTCAACTCTCATCAAAGTCGCATGAATACAAAACAAAATAAAAACCAGTATCACAATAATAGCGCACAAAACAATCTACACATCCTACATTTCTTCGCATTTCCAAGAATTCCTTCCACCAACCTCAACAATTCAACGAAATCGAATCGCCGTGGACTGCATGGCAAAACAAGGTTCGTGGCATCTCGTTGTACATTCTATTTCCTGTAAATGGGAAGAAATGATATCTCGGCATCACCTGAAGCGTTTTTCAAAATGGTCAAATCAAAAGATAAAAGTCCAAAAACTAAACGCCGCGGCGTTACGTGCAGAGAGTAATCATTCACAGGATCGTGTCTTGTTACGAGCCATCCATCCATCCTTCAAGCCAACCTCGTCGCCCGAACAACATCCGTGTCCGCGTGAACGCTGAATCTTTGGGTATTTTGATTTTGAGTTTTTCTATTTTCTTTTGTCTCCATCTCTGAGTAACGCAGCAGAGCATAGAATACGGAGCCGTGCATAGAGTTCCTACAGTT
This sequence comes from Odontomyia ornata, assembly GCA_963969285.1. Lineage (NCBI taxonomy): Eukaryota > Metazoa > Arthropoda > Insecta > Diptera > Stratiomyidae > Odontomyia > Odontomyia ornata. The sequence goes on along the minus strand of OZ017742.1, from coordinate 11,927,592 downwards.
ATTTCGCTTCACTTCGATCGAATCTTTCATCCTTTTGTCAATTTTTGCCTATTCTAAGGTTCTACCGGACGGCATTTGAAAAGGATCCCAACAATCTATTTTCGGTTCGGGTTTGCTGTGCTCCCTCCTCGTTTTCTCATTTTTTCCCATTTAATCCGATTCGATAGGATTCGAACTCGAAGTGGAACCGGTCCTGCACTATTTAACTGATCCTGCGTCCCACTCCCGTATTCCCGCAGCTCTAGGAAACGTTGTGACGCTTCTCTAACCATTGGGAAATAATTAAAAGAATTTCTAACGATCGGAAGGTTTCATCGAAAAAAACCTTTCCAAGAGGATCTGATCTCTCCTTTTCGCATGGATAATGCGTATCTCATGCGTTCCCGTATCTCATGTACGAGCTCATACCTTCCTCGAATCGAACGCAGATGAGGATGCCCTTGAGAAATTTAAGCAAATTGAATAGAAGGTGCAAATCGGTTCCTGATTCTGTGCCACGCACACAAATCTGCCCCTTCCCAATCAGAAAGGATAGCATCATTGCATAGGACCATACACGGGAGAAGGATGCCACCAGGAAGTTAAACGCTCGACAATCCAAGCAGGGTTGTATCAGTTTTTTCACAGGGGTCAGGTGGTAGTGAGTTTGTTCCCTCGCCTTGTTTTGAGTTTTTAGCCTGCAAATGCGGAATCGAATGCCAGCATCATTCCTGGCGGTTTTTTGTCGCCTGGGACGTGATTGTAATGTGAATGACATTTCGTTTTAAATTTCGGGAGTTGCTTCCTGATCTATAAAAACCGGAAATCGATTGATGTACTTTGGCAAAGGATAAATATTCGAGTATGAGAGCGATGCGGAAGATAATAGAATCTGTTTGAGGTCACTGTTCTGCGCTATTGTCAGATACTGGTTTATTTAAATAATGATATCTATTAAATTGTTCATGTTGTTGATTTGAAACTATGCGAGGACAATGACTTGCGATTCCACTGAGAAAAAGCGTTATTTTCTGCTTGGGAGGAAAAATGAAAAAGTGTGGACTATAAATTCTCATATTTACTTGGTTGAGAGCATTTCCGCATCGGGCAATGGAAATGATGTAATTTTCTGCAAAAGATATTTTAAAATCAATTTCGGGGCTTTCTTTAATTGAAATTTACTAAAGGGGGTTTTTTAGCGGAACTTTACAATGGCAACACAGTTTCCAGTGACAGCCGATGTCAAGTTTCACGGTTGGTACTGGCACGGTATTGGTACTTTGCCAGCAAAACCTGATTCGAATTTTGTGTAGACCCATGAACAACTTCAAACCTACCATCGCTCTTTACCTCTACAAAATGCCCATCAGACCCAAACTCGAATATGGCATCATCATTTTTGGAATCAATATCGCATTGATTCTATCAAAGCCAAATTCCTCAAGCTGTGTCTAGGACTTCCACGTAGTACGACTAATGCACATGCTTTCGAAATGGCAGGAGAACTTATGACCAAAAACAGAGCCGAACTTCTTACCGCTAGTTTTGTGCAACAACGTCCCCAGCACGGTATTGGAGGCCTTATGCCCATCAGTCTGCAGCTACTCATCTGTGTACCACAAATTCAGAACTAGCTTTAATAACATTGTCCCATCAGAGTTTATTATTAGACCACGTAATCTCAAGGTAACCCTCGAAGCCAGTAACCCGGTATACAATGCTCATATAACCATAACGGAAGGAGAATTGAACGAAAAATTTAGAAGCTATGTAAATGGTCGTATTAGTGATTCTCATCTCGTCTATGTCACTGACCTCTCAAAAAATGAGGCAAGCATATTCGGCCTTGCAGAACACGTTTCGGGCTTGATTGCAGAACTGTACACAAATCTAGCGGCCCATAAAGATTCAGCGGAAAAACGTGCACCAACATACATATTTTCTCCGGCTCTAGAACTGCACTTCTTAACTGTGTGCACAACAGAAGAGATCAGTAAATATTCGAACACAAATGTCAGCCTACTCTGGACCCCTGATCGTAAATGGATCGAAGCAGTAGCAGAAGTGGATCACTACGCTAAAGAAGGTGTCAAAAGGAGCACCATCACAAATAAGATGATATTATGGACATGATCGCTACAAGTTTGAAACGTGATTGGATAATTCGTTGCCTAGATAAAGGAGAGTGGCTCTCTGACTCTATTTGGAAAAGAGCTCACCATTTAAGAGCGAAACCCTTTGGTATCATTCACTCCTTACTAGCAGTTCTGCGATCAAATCAACCAATAGATTCCTGGTTAACAAGAGCTATAACAATCTAAGATTGTACAAAACAAAATATATTGATTCGGATTCATGCAGTTTCTGCAATGAAGTTGATCACTTAGATCACAAAATTTTCAAATGAAACGCATTGAATGATAAGAAGGAGGAGTTTGGATTCCACCGCAAATTTAATGGACTTGATCCTTCGCTTCCTGCAAATAGCGCCTCCAACTGTCTGGGTCCACTGACCACGTCCTCTCATTCCGAAATCCGAGCAGCGATGAACTGTCATACGTCGACCGAGTCAGACCAGCGTTTCCTCGGTTTACTCATTGGTCTCCGGCCTTCAGTTCTCCCACCGAATACCTTTTTGGGTATTCGTTGTTCGTCCACACGATTCATGTGTCCAGCCTATTGTAGCTTTCGCAGTGTGACAATCGTTGAGACCTCAGGCTCGTCAAAAATTTCAAACAGCTCATAGTTGAGTCGAATTCGCCGTTGGCCCCATCTAGCTTCGCTCCGATTATTCGCCTCAGGACCCGTCGCTCAAAGGTATACAATATATTTGCGGATGCTTGGGTAAGGGTCCATGTTTCACACTCATAGCAGAATACAGGTCTTATCATAGATTTGTATACTTGGAGCTTTGTTTTGCGGTGTATGCAGCTGGTCTTCAAGATCGTCAAAACTGAATAAAATATTTTTTGCGAGCTGTATTCTTCGGCGTATTTCTCTTTCATTACCCGTCTTCATTATTCTGGCGCCTAAATACACAAATTCGCTGACAATTTCGATACTGTATTCGCCAGGTGTGATATTCTGTGTATTTGAGGTATTTTTCCTCGACTCCATCATGAGCTTTGTTTTATTTTCATTGATTTGTAGCCCTACTAGTATTGCTTCGCTATTGAGTTTCAGGAAGAGTTCTTTGGTGGTAGTTAATGACCGCGAAAAAATGTTCATGTCGTCCGCATAGGCCGCACAGGCTTGACTTGTATAGTAATGTACCTCGTGTACCGGCAGGTAGCTTCCTTATGACGTACTCCAGGCCAAATTGAATAGCAATGGGGCCAGCCCATCGCCCCGCTTTAGTCCGACATTTCTGTCAAAGGCATCGGTGATTTGGTTATTGATGCGAACTTGGGAGGTCGTCGACGTCATTGTCATTTTCGTAAGACGGACCAATTTGGCTGGGATGCCAAAGCAAAACATTATTTGATACAGTACGTTACGGTCAATACTGTCGTATGCTTGCTAAAAGTCAACGTCTATGTTGAACTTCCAGCATTTGTCAGGTACTTGCTTGACTGTGAATAATTGGTCTTTTGTCGATCTATCTGCTCTAAAACCACCTTTTTTTGTGTTTGGGAGGTGAATGCAAGAAGGCGACTAAATGACCTACTAAACACCTCCCCTGTCAACTTGAGAACCCAGGCAGGAATCGTTTGACACATTACTTCAGGCCAGGTCTCGTTTTATTACGCCTTGAGGTGCGTTCAAGCTGGGGGATCCCTTTGCTAGCGGGAGGAGAGAACGGAAGATGAAGTGCCAGAAAGGCGATCTCCCAACCCCAACGCCCCCACCTGCTTTGAGTCCGTTTTATATTTTAGGACTGATGTGGCACCTGGTTCCATTTGTCAACCGATTCGAGCATCACCGAAACTATATTATCCGGGGTGAGCTCTCCCGTCTCCCTATAGAGGTCCCTTCGTAGCCTGACCCATTTTGTGCACGCAAAAAATGTGTGGCAGGCATTGTCCTCCTCTCCTTGGCAAAACCGACAATCGGGGGACTGTGACTTACCAATCTTGTACAGGTAAGACTGAAAACACCCATGCCCACTCAAAAGCTGGGTCAGATAGAAGTCAGTCTCACTATGCCTTCGATTTAGCCACGATCTCACATCCGGGATGAGGGCGCAGTCCACCTTTCCTTCGTGCAATTAACCCAAGACTTCTGCCAATCGTTGAGCGAGCGCTGTCTCTCCTCGCGGACAATCATCTCCCTCGCATCCTCGTTTCGGCGCAGGTAAATAGCGCGGCGCTCTCTAGCAAGGAGGGCAACACTTATCACCGCCGAGTCAGAGACTGTTGGAGACGAAGTTGCAATCCTCAGTGCTCCTCTTCTCTGTACCTGTGCCAAACGTTTTCGGTATAAATCCTTGCTGAGAGCGTCGCCCCATACCTCTGCTCCGTACAGTAGCACTGACCCTACAACACTCATCAAGAGGCGTCTTCTTGATGGGCTGGGTCCCCCTACGTTGGCCATAAGTCGACTCAGAGCCGATATTCCCGAAGCAGCCTTCTCATCTATTGCCCTAATTTGCTCAGAGAAACTCATCTTCGAGTCGATCAGTAGCCCCAGGTACTTCACCGCTGACTTCGATTCGATTCGATTCGTAAGTCACCAATACTGATCATCCTTACTCTAGGGATTCTCTTTTTTGTCAAGATGACCACTTCGGTTTTCTCCAGTGCTAAACTGAGCCCGCGAGCAGTCATCCAGTCCCTTACTCGGCGCATTGGCATACATAGCCTAAGTTGCGCTTGTTCAACAGTGCGTCCAGCGACGAGAGCCGCAACATCATCCGCATAGCCGACCAAGCGTGACTCATCTGGCATCTCAAGTCTCAGTAGCCCGTCGTAAGACACGTTCCACAGGTCCGGGCCAAGGTAAATCCCTGGGCAACACCCGATGCAATTTCCATCCTTCGTTCGCCCTGTGTCGTGTCGTGAAGCAGGCTTCGGTCCTTTAGGTAGTTCCTCAAAAGCCGCATTAGATATTCTGGAACTTGAAAAGAGTTTTCCAGCGTGTCCAGAATATCCACCCATCTAGCGGAGTTGAAGGCATTCCTGACGTCGAGTGTCACCAACAAGACGATCCGTCGTTTGGTGCGACTATATGCCTCTGCCCTTTGGACCGCGTTCACCTTTGCAATCGCATCAATGGTAGAACGTCCTGCTCGAAAGCCGTACTGCCGAGGAGATAGGTCCCCAGCAGCACGAATTGCGTCAGTGAGTCTTCCCTTGATGAGTTCCTCTAGCACTTTCCCAGCCGTGTCTAGCATGCATAACAAGCGGTACGCAGACGGCAATTCGGGATTTCCCTTCTCCTTGCTAATCAGCACGAGCCTCGCCACCTTCCATCGTACCGGGAAAACCCCGTCCTGTAGGCAAGCGTTGAATGTACTGAGCAGCAATTCAGGGCAATGTTGATAGACAAGCCGCAGCACCTCAGCTGGAACACCATCTGGACCTGGAGCCTTCCTCGCTTTCAACGAAAGGACTGCCTCTTCCAGTTCCGGCTGTGTGAAGAGTGAACACTCGACTTCTGTTTCACCATGGACAGCGTCAACACGGACGGGATGGGCGGGACAGAGTGCCCGCACTATCTCGTTCATGTTTTTCGCATCATGTGCACAAGTTTCCCGTAGGGCACCAAGCTTCCGCATAACTACTTGTAGACAAGGCCCCACGGATCCTTGTTCACATTGTCCACTAGGTCTTGCCAGCAGCGAGCCTTGTTGTTTTTATCAATTTGCGAAGGCATTTGCTGTTCGACTTATATGCTGCTGCGCGGTTGCTTGCCTCGTCACTGTTCCGTGCCCGTTGGGCCTCACGCCGAAGCTTGTGACACTCCCTTCGTTTTTCAGTGATTTCAGTTGGTCACCAGCACACTGGGGGTTTTCGACGGGGCATAGAAGCATTGCAAGCAGTCGTGATGATGCTCATAGTTGAGTTCACCACGTCTTGAGCTGCTAGTTCTTCCGTCCCCTCCGGATCTCCCTGAAGCGGTGTACCTGCTGTGAGAACCTCGACGAACCTCTCGACGTTCATCCTTCCGATGTTCCATCGAATTGTAGAAAGCTGAGAGCACGGACGTTGGGAGACAACATCGCTTATCTCAACTAGAATGCACTGTTGTTCACTGGCTGAGTAGTCCTCTAATACTCTCCAGTTGTGTATCCTCCATACTAAGGACTCCGAGGCGAATGTCACGTCCGGTATAGTTCCTTCACAGCCAATACGGCGGAAAGTCGGCGTAGTTCCGGTGTTTAGTACGACGAGCGCCGTCCTGGCCGCCATTTCAAGGATTCGTTCTCCCTGCGGATCTATTTGAGACATGCCCCATCCGATTGCTTTCGCGTTGAAGTCTACCCCAACGAGCACGTTCCCGTCTGCGTTCGAGACAGCGCCTTCCAAAGCCTGAAGCTTGGCTTGGAAAGATGATATCGATTCGTTTGGCGTTAGGTACACACTAAAGCAGGTGGTCCCTGAGCACCGAACCCACACAAAACCATCCCCACGTCCACAGCTCTCCCCCTGGAAATCACTATTTTGGAACGCAGATGGCGGCAGTACCAGTTTCATCAGGATACCATGATGCTGAACTTTTATCAAGGTGTTGCTCACTCAGCAGCAAAAAGTCGGCTTTCATGTGGGTCATCGAAGTTCTGATTTTGCCTTGGCTTGGGCTTCCTGAAAATTCCGGCATTTTCTTGATCCCAAGACGTGTCCAAAATCATGTCTTGGATCAGCATCCTTGCAAAGAATACAGTGTGCCTCCTTCGTACACTCTTTTCTTTTATGTCCCATTTCACCGCATTTGTAGCATAGGGAACTCCTATCGGGTCCTTTGCATACTTGTGTGGTATGATCATAGCCAAGGCATTTGAAACACTGAAGAGGCGTTGTCCTGCAGACAACCCAACCTATTCGTACTTTGCCCTTATTCAGAAATTGTTCGGCGTCCTTCTCGGTCAATTGAACTATGGCCTTGCGTTGTCCTATGGTTTTCAGGTGTCAGCCTCGCCTTGATTCCGCCCACGCTAGGGAACTCCCTTTTGCTGGCCTCTTCCACCTCGGCGGGATCCGTGGCGCAGTCCATGTCTTTTATTTCGATTGTTGCCATCGGCTCAAGCGAGGCCATAGCTGCGCTTTTGCCGAGGATTTTCTTTACAGCGTCGCGGAATGCTTCCCTATTCTCGGCCTCTGCTCCAAATTCGACCTGTATGTGGCTCGACCGCGTTGGTCGTACTGCTTTAATGGCAGTGTTAGTGTCTTCGGGCCTTACGTTTCCCTTGATGTCCCGCAGCACCTCCGCGTTGAATCGACCATCTTGGGGTTTTACGAGCAGTGTGCCACGATCTTCGTCGGGCCTTCTTTCTCCCCTGTTTTGTACTAAAATACAAAACCCTATTGCAATCACAATCTGTGTCCGCCTGTCCGTCCGTCCGTCAGTTTTTCGCCGAAACTGTAGAAGCTACAGCCATGAAACTTTGTGGAAAAGTCAGAAGTGGTGATATCTTGGAAGTCTTGAGGTGGGAAAATTTTTCAATGGGTTTTAAGCGGGGTCTCGCCGTATAGGGAGGTGACCCCTCAAAAAAAAATTGTCCACCGTTGGTAGTCGAGTAGGCACCGATAGGGTGGGAAATACACGAAAAATTGTGATTGGACACCTGTAATCTATAAAGTCTGAAAAAGTGATCAAGAGAGATATTTATAAGTACAACAACAACAAATAGTCAAAATTGGTTCAACTTTGTTGATAATAGTATGATCTTCGAATTTCACATTTTCTCTAATAAAATCGTATGACTGCCTTTAAACCCAACATAATTCAATATTTGAGTAGACTTACACAAGGTCCTAATACTCTGTAAGTTTGATGAAATTCGTATGATAATCACGGGAGTTATATCCATTTGAAATTTCTCAACAATCATAACACAGTATTTTGATATTTTATGGACTTTCCATCGAACCAGACACTGCAATTTTGATTAAATCTTCTTAAAATTTTCAGATAAGATCGATGACATAAATGGTTTTGGGAGTTCATCATTTGAGTGATTTTTGTTAGTTGAAAATGAAGAAACAATGGATTTTCTTTTAAACAAACAAATCTCTTTGACATGTTTCTTGATTTTACTTGTTGCTGGTGATTACATTTTGTAGGTTTGTTACAAAATCCTTCTGACATGAGGGTAGGTCTGTCTACCCAACTAGTTTCTTCTTGGGCGTCCGTGTGAACTTTATTTTCTGGACCTTTTTGCAGGACTTTCTTAGCGGCTTGCTTCGCTCCTTTTATAAGCACTGTCTGGAATTCCTAATCTGGTGTTCCGCGCCCATCAAATGCCTCCTCCTTCCTTCTTTTATCCCGATCTCCTTCGATTGGGCTAGGCGCGATTCTTTTATTAATTTTTAATTGTGGAGCTGTTTGCACGTGCCCCCAGTGCTTCTTTAGCCTTTTGTCTTCTTCGGCCATCTGGTTCTCTTCGACCTTTAATTAGCTCCTCCGATAATACCCTATGCAGTGTAGGAGCTACTCTAGTTCAAGGAGCCCAATCCTTATTGCTTTGGTGATTTTTGCCGAGTTATCGTCTTCTGTTTCCGAATACAGTACTTTCGCCATTTTTTCGACGTTGGCGATGAAATCACCCATCGTCGCTTTATTTGCCTGGTCAGTCGATTCTTTTCTTGCCATAATCTTCTCGTTGACTTCAGGATGGTTCTTCACTAATTTGGGATTTACGACAATCGCTTCGGTAGTGATCACAGCAGTGACCATCGAATTCTCGAGTTTCTTTATATTTTCCTCTACCGCTCGAACATCTGGCGCATCCTGCACAATTTCCCACTTTTCCTTCATAGGACGCTCTGGCGTTCGCATCATTTTTTACTGCGCTCGAACGCCACAGAAATCTCAGTCTGGACCAGACTGTCTGTTAATCTCCGTTTTTCGTCCGATGTGCTGTTAACATCGTGGCTGCAGCCGCTGGTTACGTCGTCGTTATTGGTATTTTTGCATTTTTTTCGAGTTTTTTGATTTTTTTTAAGGGTTTTTAAGTGCTCCAGTTTTATTGGGTCCTCCCTCGGAGCCGCTATCTCCGTTCGTGTGTGTAGTCGCCTTTTCGGTCCCATGGTTATCTTTGCAGAGCAGGGAGGCCATGCAAGAGTTGGCACAAGCCCTTATGGGGACAAGTGCTCAAAGCCAGACCAGCGCTAATCGGGAGTCCGTCCCAACCGAACGTACACCACCAACCCAATGGTGCGAACTTCGAACGTACTCCGAGGTCTACCCAGGTTTTACCGGAACGGAGACAGTATGATAGTTGAATTGGAGCCATTCACACACGAGTGTCACCTCGGCGCTATCATGCAAAGCAACTAGGTCCAAACCACCATGTGCTAGAGAAACTCATCAAGGGAAGACTCACTGACGCGATTCGTGCTGCTGGAGACCGATCTCCTCGGCAGTACGGCTTTCGAGCAGGACGTTCTACCATTGATGCGATTGCAGAGGTGGTGAACGCGGTCCAAAAGGCAGAGGCATATAGTCGCAGCAAGCGACGGATCGTCCTGTTGGTGACACTCGACGTCAGGAACGCCTTCAACTCCGCTAGATGGGTGGATATTCTGAATACGCTGGAAAACTCTTTTCAAGTTCCAGAATATCTAATGCGGCTTTTGAGGAACTACCTAAAGGACCGAAGCCTGCTTCACGATACGACACAGGGCCAACGAAGGATGGAAACTACATCGGGTGTTGCCCAGGGATATATCTTTGGCCCGGAACTGTGGAACGTGCCTTACGACGGGCTACTGAGACTGGAGATGCCAGATGAGTCACGCTTGGTCGGCTATGCGGATGATGTTGCGGCTCTGGTTGCTGGACGCACCGTTGAACTGGCGCAACTTAGGCTAGATATGCTCATGCGCCGAGTGAGGGACTGGATGACTGCTCGCGAACTCAGTTTAGCACTGGAGGAAACCGAAGTGGTCATCTTGACAAAAAAGAGAATCACTAGAGTAAGGATGAGACATATTAATCGAATCGAAGTCCGCGGTGAAGTACCTGAGGTTACTGATCGATGCGAAGATGAGTTTCTCTGAGCAAATTAGGGCAATAGATGAGAAGGCTGCTTCGGGAATATCGGCTCTGAGTCGACTTATGGCCAACGTAGGGGGACCCAGCCCGTCAAGAAGTCGCCTCTTGATGAATGCTGTAGGGTCAGCGCTATTGTACGGAGCAGAGGTATGGGGCGACGCTCTCAATAAGGAGGTATACCAAAAACGCTTGGCACAGGTACAGAGAAGAGGAGCACTGAGAATTGCATCTTCGTATCCGACAGTCTCTGGTTCGGTGTTGAGAGTTATTGCAGGCGTGATACCTGTTGCCCTCCATGCTAGAGCGTGCCGCTTAATTTACCTGTGCCGAAACGAGGATGCGAGGGAGATGGTTGTCCGCGAGGAGAAACAGCGCTCGCTCAACGATTGGCAGAAGTCTTGGGTCAAGTGCACGAAGGGAAGGTGGACTGCGCGCCTCATTCCGGATATGAGACCATGTCTAAATCGAAGGCATGCTGAGACTGACTTCTATCTAACCCAGCTTTTGAGTGGGCATGGGTGTTTTCACTCTTACCTGCACAAGATTGGTAAGTCACGGTCACCCGATTCCCGGTTTTACCTAGGAGAGGAGGACAATGCCTGCCACACATTTTTTGCGTGTACGAAATGGGTCAGGGTGCGAAGGGAACTATACAGGGAGACGGGAGAGCTCACCCCGGATAATATACGTGGGTCATTCTACAAGAACTTAGCCTACCGCCCAATGACGCTGCTACTACAAAAGAGTTTTACCATCGTTCAGTACATTCTTTTAGTAGCCTACTATCAAAGTTTCAGTCAATTCCCTTCATTAGTTTTGTTGAATGTACTGCACGATAGTAAAACTCTTTTGTAATAGCAGCGTCATTCGGCGGTGAGGCTAAGTACTTGTTGAATGACCCACGTTGTTACGGTGATGCTCGAATCGGTTGACAAATGGAACCAGGTGGCACATTATGCTCGGGCAGTCCTAAAATATAAAAGGGACTCACAGCAGCGGGGGCACTGGGGCTGGGGGATCGCTTTTCTGGTACTTCCTCTTCCCCTCTTCCCTTCCACTAGGAAAGGGCCCCCCCAGCTTGAAGGCGCCTCACGGCGTAACAAAACGAGACCTGGCCCGAAGTAATGTGTCAGACGGCTTCATCCAAAGTTGGTGGGGCCAATTCAGGCTATCCACAAACATCTAAAGACTCCTATGTTCTGGAGCTGTGCGGAGGATTAAGGAGGTTCTTGAAATATAATGCCCATCTTTCCTTAATCTTGGTTTTATCAGTGACGATATTTCCGATGTTATCACAACAGTGCGTAGTTTTGGGCTGATAACCACGTTTCAAGTTTTTTACTACCTTGTATGCTTGTCTTGTGTTGCAGTACGCTAAACTTATATCTATACTTCTCAATTGGTCGTCATAGTATTTTGTTTTCATAATTCTAATTCGCTACTCGCTACTCTTCTGCAATTTTCATAGTTTTCCTACCTATGTCTTCTTTGTACCCCTGATTCTTTTTATCTAACGCATTCTGGCACTCATCATCGAACCAATCATTCCTCTTGCCCTGGGCTTTATGTCCGATCGTCTGTTCTGCCACGTTCCTGATAGCCGCTTTCACTTCCATCCAGAGCTCGTTGCTTGTCATTAACGACGCGTCTGATAAGATGGGAGCCAGCTGGTTGTCGAGGGTCTCCGTGAAATTTTTGGCCACAGACAGCGTTTGGAGCCTTTCGATGTCAAATCTTTGTAGCGGGCTGGTCTTCGCCGAATATGCCTTTGACATACGACATCGATAGGTTTGTTTGATCAAGTAATGATCTGAGTTACAATTAGCTCCTCGGGATGTACGGACATCAAGTATGCTCGAGGCCCAACGTTGTTGGATCAGAACATGATCGATCTGGTTTTGTGTGCTTCCATCCGATGATACCCGAGTCATTTTGTGAATGCGTCGATGTGGGAAGCAATTTGAACGTACGACCAGATTTCTACTACATGCAAAGTCAATCAGGCGCTGGCCATTGTCATTTGTTTCGTCGTTGAGGCTATATCCTCCAGTCGATCTCCGATGAGATATCTCATTGCCAACCTTAGCGTTGAAATCACCCTGAATTTTTTTTGTGTTGTTTGTAGGCAATGAGTCGACTAGTCTTTCTAGGTGATTGTAGAAAATTTCCTTCGTTTCTTCGTCCTTTTTTTCGGTTGGGGCGTGAACATTGATCAGCCAGATTTTGAAGAACTCCGCTTTTATACGGATCACAAACAACCGTTCCGTTTATTGCCTTCAAATCAATAACGTGCGATTTGAACTCCCCATCCACAATAAAGCTTGCTCCAAAATCTCGTGTTCCAGTAGGCTTCCTACTTTTAAATATTTTGTGCGATCTCATATCTTGAATATCATATCCAGTCCAGTTCGTTTCCTGGATTGCCAGTATTTTTAATTGATATTGACTGGCCTGTTGTAAAGGATCCTTAACAGTGCCAGGGTAATTGAGTGATCTGATATATCAGGATCCAATGCCGTAGCCCTTTTTCCGATTGCGAGGTCACTGCCGTGAATCCAATCCATTCCGAGGCCCGTCTGCAGGCTTCGAAATATTTGAAATAATTGCATAATGTTATATTAATTGCTTAAAAATATTTTTGGTTATTATTGATTTTCTTGTGTGGGTAACATAAGACCCACATACCTGCAGAGTTGCCCGAAAAAGCGACACCAGCTACGGATTAAAATCCACTTCCACTACCAACCACTTGGCCTTTGCATGGATAGAAATTATTTTATCAATGCAAATCTGTTAACTGCGCGGTAAAGTTGACATTACACCATCATATATTGAAAGCTATTTATATTACTGCACAATCTTTCTTTTGAATATGCGTCGGGTGACAAACAAATGATTGCAGTTTCATTCAAACAAAATGCAATTGTGACAAAGCGTAATCGCCTGGTCTCATGGGAAAGTTGTAACAAAGTATTTGTTTTTGTCGGTAAACTAAGCGTAAATTAGTTTAAAGGAATGAATCTCGAATTAAAAATAAAAATAATTGTATTGAGGTAATTTCTGGGCATGTAGAAAAGCTGTCCTCCCAAGAGCTGCAGCAGCTTTGAAGTCGGATTCTATCGTAAAAAATTAACACAAGTACATAAAATCAGATGAAACAAACTCGAATTTATTCTACTTAGAACCCAGACATTTATTTGCCTACATAAATAATTCAACTAAATCAATTCATTCAAAATATTTTCACAAAAAACGACAAAAGGATGGAATTACTCAATTCTCCTGAATCAAAACATTCGAATACGTAGTTGGATGTCGCTTGAAAATTACAAATTTTATTAGTCTCCTTCCACGAGTCGAACTTGTGTAATTGTATTACAATACAATTTCCTATCGCTCGTTGTTTGGTCAAATATTTCATTGCATGTCTGTCGGCCGCGGCTCCCCCTTGGCTTGTTCAAATATGGAGTAGCATGTGATAGTTCGTAAGACTTGGCTGAAGTGCCCTCAAACAAAACAATTTTAACTTTCAGTTTACACAAGACCAACCTTATCAGTCTAAATAAAACTCAAAACAGAAAATATTTGAATGAAATACCAAGAGTGCGCGGCGCTGGACGCGGGGAAGTGATGGTGGCGCGGCGCGGGACGAAACTACGACGGAAACATTCATTCATAACGAACAGCCAGCCGCTGGTACTCTACTCTAGTCCCGCTAATAGAGAAAGCCCTGCGGGCGCTTGGCACCCCGTATCCTCCCCCCGCGCATTTACACGTGATTTGTACGCAACGGAACATTGCGGCCCTTTTCTTTCTCCAGACCGAGCTACATATGTAAGTGGAGCCAACGCGCCCCGCCATCCTCTGGCCCATCGGGCGGTCTAGTTCTGTGGAATTTCGACTGTATTTACTCAAGATTAGAACAACACCCTGTTGTGGCTTGCAGGGCATAAATATCAGAACATCACACGCACGCACTCGTGGAAAATGATGGCCGATAAAGTTTGGCATTCCGATCTGAATAAAGTCGGGAATAAACTTGAAATAGAGTTGTAGATGCATTTTGAATCGACGCGCTTCGTAATCCAGTGGCGTGGGATCATCTAACTTTGGGCACGAAATCTGGATATGTTGCACTGGAAAATTTCTTCTTCGCCGTCCTGGAAGAGTCTTCGCGAATATTTAATCCGCGTCCTATCCATAGTTTATCGCTAAAGGAAAGGAAGAGTAGATTTAGGATAGCTCCCAGCAGTATTAGCGGGGACAGGATCGCGAGGCTTGCCTGTCTAGCCACTGATCATATTCAAGCTTACTCTTGCCTACATTTCATAGTGTTAAGGCGACACCGTGCAACATTCCCAAGAATAAATTTCCTCAATGGAATGAAGAACACCTCGCCGTGGAATTTGTTTAAAAACTTTTGGGGGTCTGCTTGCTGTGGGGCTCGGAGCCTTCCATACATTCTCGACCACGGTACACATGTAACGTACTTTGCATACTTGAGGCAGCGGCAGCGCCATCACACTCGCCACATCCTCCCCAGCAGCGGGTGTGGGGTGGTGGTGGTGAGTCTAGTTCTGTTCGTGGATGATGATGTCGACGCAGAGGACGACGCGACGCGACGGCGAAGAGCCATAGATAATATTTTGATCTCTTAGAAAATCCAAATCCAAGCGCTAACCTAATCCCCGAACCCAAACCGGGGCTACGGGTCTTATCGAACGAATTGTTTTGGCTCTTTTGAGTTTCTTTGGGATTTTTTCTGCGTGTGGTTTTTGTGTTTTTGTTCTTTTCTCTGCTCTCAAGTGACGGTAAAATACAAATATTTTGTTTTTCTGCCTGCGTGCGTGCACACATAGAAGATGATGCAGAAAAACAAAATTCTTACCTTTTACCTTTGAGGTAACCATGCAACAACAAGAAGAGCAACAACAACAACCACGAAGAACTAAATATCGATCTATTTGAGAAATGTCCGAAATGTTCATTTGACATGTTTATGGATTGTTTTTTGTCGGTGAGATATTATTTAAATTCGAAAAGGGCCTGGGACAGTTGCTAATGAAAGAATTGTTTACGGGAAATTACGATCGGATGGAGAAGATACCTATGAAACATTCAAAATTTTCTCAAGCGATGGATACAGACGAAATCAGCTTTTGATGATTTTATGCAACTTGATTTTAATAAAATTTTGATATAATTACTATATAGTAAATTCATTTAATATATGTGATATTTTTGGAAGCAGACAGAATTTGAGAACTTGAGGGGAATTAACCGTAGAAAGATACCTTAAAAGATAAACATAAGCCTGAGAGGCAAGCAATTTGAAAAGTGATTTTGTTACCGATACAAGTATTTATTCTTTATTTTTATCACTTCAACGAAATGTTACATTATCAATAAGTGAATAGAACAAAAATGTGAATGTTTATTATGAGAAAACCGTTGGATTTTATAAATCCGTACCTTAAAGTAACAAAAATATTAGAAGCCTTCTGCTGATTACGAATTTTTAAAAGCAGTTAACATTTATTGTAGGATAGGATCGCCCAAGAGTACGCACTTAACTTACGTTGCTCAATAAAACAGTAAAGATAGTTTGAATTAGTTTTATTTTGAAATGCTTTAGTATATTATGCATAAGTCTAATAAAAAAATTAAATAGAAGCTACTCCCTGGTCCATATAACAAATACATTGTCATTTCAACAAAAAAGAAAAATTGCGTACTCTTAAGAAAACGAATCCTATGAGTACGCAAAAGTCGCAGGCAAATATTGTGGTTCCTAAATAATTGGAACAATCTTCGTGCCACCAAAGTTCACAGTTTAAGCATTAAATCCAATCTGATGAGCTGGAAGTTTCATTGCATCCTGGGCAAATTGTATCCTTATTATCATTCCCAAACGAATGTTTTTAGGTAAATTTCTCGAGAGAAATTTACCTATTGCGGAGAGCATTATATATATATATATATATACATATATATATATATATATATATATATATATATATATATATATATATATATATATATATATATATGGGATATAACGAAATTTGTGACCACGCTAGAGGTTGCAATTTTGCTTCAATTTTCACCAAATTTTGAGGAAAGGTGTATTGGGTTATTATCTCGGTTAAGTTCGTGAACCAGCTATATCGGGCGAGCAAAAACAAAATGGCGGCCATTTTAGACGAAAAATCGCGATTTCTGTTCTGACCAAAGTGTAGCTCCGATTTGGATGAAATTTGGTACAAAGGTTCATTGAAGTATGTGATGAATCTCGCAATAAAAAATCCAAAGTCGGTACGGTAGAAACAAAATGGCGGCCGCTCAAAGGTCGAAAAACGTGCAAAATTTTGTTGTTGTAATAGTGGTCAAAGCTTTCAACAGATTTTCATGAAATTCGGTAGTTTGATAGAAATTATAAGTATTTAAAGAATTACGTAAAAAAACTGGAGGTCAGGTTGCAAAAAACAAAATGGCGGCCAGTCGTAGGTCGAAATTTCAAAGGCTTTTAAAAGTCGCAATTTTGATCCGACATATATTAAACTTGGTTTCAAGATAAACATAACTTACTCCTACAGTCCTTGATGTTTTGGTGATCATGCGTGTGCATATTTCAAAATGGCGGCCGTTTAAATATGCGTTTTTTCATGTTTTTGTGGCCCTCTAGCGGTCACATTTTCCAACGGATTTTGATGAAACTTGAGATTATGAATCCCTGTACTATGTTCTTGTATTTTGCAGGAAATTATTAAAATTGAATGAAAAATAGAAAAGTCGAAAATTTAAAGCCTAATATTTTTAGCTGCGATTTTCTTTAAAAATTGAATTATTTTGCCCTGTCTAGAGTGAAACTCCTATTTGAACGAGATAGTACATTGATTGATGAGGTCCTAGCATACAAAGATTTAAAATAATCCAAAATCAAATGCATGCATTCAAAATGGCGGCCCCCAAAGGTCTGAAGGCAAGCGCAATTCGCTATTTTAGTGCCAACTGAAATAATGAATATTTTTCATTGAAACGTTTTAAATGACTTTACTTGAAAGAACTTATAAACCAGATCATTTTTAAGATATTGTATAATATTTTTAACAATACCCTAAAAAATTATAAAATCGCGACTTGTCTGTCTGTCCGTCCCTCCGCCCGTTTGTTCGTGCGTCAAAACAAGTTTTCTCGCAAACCACATGAGCTACAATGAGGAAATTTTCTACGTAGGTCAAAAGTGGTGCCTCTTGAAATTTGCTGTGCAAGAAAATATTTTAAGGTATTTAAGGGGTGTCTCCCCATACAGGCGGGTCTCCCCATACAGGCGGATGGCATACAATTTTTTTTATTTCTGTAGCCCTCTAGCAGCCAAGATTCTCAACAGATTCCGTTGAAACTTGAAATTATAAGTTATTAAGGCAAGTTAATTTAATTTGATTATGCAAATCGAATGACAAATAAAACAGTCGAAAATTTACAGCTTAATATTTTTAGCAGCCGATTTTAATAAAAATCGAAGTGACGGCCCTCACAGTTCAGAAAAAAATTGAAATATATATATTAATGGCAATGCAAGTGCTGATTAAACTTTTATGGAAATCTTTTGAAATTAACTATTCGAGCTATTTAAGCCTTTGTGTGGTTACCACTGTGAACTGTGAAAACAGCAGATGCGAGAAGGGCGAAACCGGTATTTATATGTTTACAACAATATGTAATCCATACGCATGCAACTCAATTTAATTAGCAAAATATTTGCGCCCCGATAAAAGGTTTCTAAAAACGAACGTGGCCAGATTTTTTTTATGTTAATAAATACCCATGTGGTACTACGAAAATTGCAGAAAGAAGTTTAGTAGTAGGCAAGCCAAATTCTTTTTCGAAACTTTACGCTACATACGAGAAATTTACCTTTCCGGCTGGTGGTGCCAACGGGGATTTTTGTTCTTTGTTTTGGGCCTTTCTTGCTTTGTTGCAAAAAGATTTTTTTTCCGTCTGATTTTTGCGGTTTATTTTCCTTATCTTCTAAGATTTTGTTTTTATAAGGCGTGGAAGAAAGTATCTCAGATCTTTTCGATTGCCTTTTTCTAACTTGTTGATGTGTGGCCTTTGGAAAAGGCAAAATCATTGCTGGGACATTAGTTGTAGATTTGAGCATGAAGTTCCAGGTAAGCTTGAATGCTGTAGCCTAATGTCTAAAGCTGTGATTTCCTCATGTGTTGGATTCCGAATGGGTGATCTATTCAATGCTTCCAAGTTGAGGACCTGCGGAGTTTGATAAACTGAAAGAGGTATAATTGCTCTTCTTCTCTGTTGTCCGGATGATCGACATTATTGGCTACTTCACAATAAGGTTTATCTGAGACTTCAGCAGGCGTAAAATCAGCGTCAGTAAAAATGTCGGGACTACGTGGATAAATTCCAGTACATGCGAATGATTTTTCACATATTTCGATGGTCACTACTTTCGACAATGCGGCATGAAACAGTCCAGCCATTTCTCTCATTGTTATTGCCTTTCCAGGGTTGTTTACCATCCATTTATTGCACTCTGAAGAAAAGGCTGTTTTTAGCGGGAAGAAAAAACCTCTATCTATCGGTTGAATTTTGTGACTTGCATGAGGTGGTAAAGTCAAAAGAATAATGAATTGTTTTCTTGCATATAAAATAGCTTCAAGAGAACAATGGGAAACATGGTTGTCCAGAACAAGTATTACTGGATCTTCTTCCGATGGCTTAACATAATTAAAAAAATGTTGAAGCCAATTTAAAAACAGGTCTGAGTTCATGTATCCTGTATCAGATATCATTTTCAATGTGCCTGGTGGTCCATTATAGAAGAGTTCGTCTTTCATACGCTTTCTAGGAAAAATAAGACCTGGCGGAACCCAAGTACCGGAAGCGCTCATGCAGCATACCGCAGTCATTAATTGTCCTCTTTCAGCAGACACAATTTTGGAAACAGTTCTTTCCTGTGGGAGCATAAATCTTTGGCAGCTTATTGGGGACGGTAGAAAGTCCCGTTTCGTCCATGTTAAATACCCTGTGGGGTCGAGGAGCTGTTTCTCCATAAATTGTTTTCAAATTTTGAAAAAATCTTTCGCAATGCCGCTTATTGAAACCAATTGCACAAGCTAAACTACATTTTTCTGGAGCTCCCAATGAACACCACCCATTTTTGTTTCAACATTAAACCTATGTTGAATTTTATTCAATTCAGCGTATTGGTATGCTAAGGCACGTACGTTTTTGACAGTGAGTCCATACAGCCTCAATTCCAAATCCCTGATATGCTTCGTTAATTCCTTTTCTTCTTCGGCAGAAAATATCAGTTTAAACCTATCCAAGTTTGTTGGAACTGTGCCCTGAAAAAGATGGACTGATACCATTTTTTAGGCAAATTGACTAAAAAGCCTACTTGGCGCAACCGTTTTCTTAATGTGCACTCGTTTAGATTGAAACATCGTGCAACAGACCGCTTGCTTTCGCCTCGATTGATGCGTTCAGCTGCCTCTTTTAGCATTGCTGCTGTGAATTTCAACTTCCGGTCGCTTTTTCTTATGTATTTACCCATATCCTACATAAAAAATAGAAAACGTAAGGATAACTGTATATAGGTCTAAGAGTACGCATGCGTACTCTTTGGGTGCGTACTCTTAGAAAAAGTGCACCACTGCCACAAAAATCACCTCATGGATGTAGCCGACGTAAAAAGTTGGATGATGTCTACTTTAATCTATTCACTACAAAGCATCTTTAAGCACAAATTAAAAAACAAAAATGAAATGCCATTTTGTACACCATATTTCTTACGTCTGGCCAGCTAAATATTATAATCCTAGCCGTAAAAGTCATTTTTTACCTTTTTCTTCGTGAAAATTCCTGCAAGCGATTCGAAACAACATCCACGCACTACTGACTGTTGCACTTGAAACATTTGTTAACATATATCCATCGGCAGGGTTGCCACTTTTGAGATACAGCTGTTGCGTACTCTTATGGAATGCGTACTCTTAGGCGAGCCTACCCTAATTCTTCTTACTAACTCATGACTTATAAAATAATCAGTCTCAAATAACAAAAATACTGACAGGAATAATATTTAGAGACGTTTATAGTAAACATCATGTTGGTGTTCACCACGTACATACAGTATTTTTGCATGAAGTTTGAAGTACACATCAGCTAAGGCATTCTTTTCTTCTTTGTTGTACAATAACTACAGTAGGACCGTAATTTAGCCGTAAGCCCTTGCAATGAAAATAGCCAGTGGCGTAACTATAGGGTGGCAGTGCTGGCCAAATGCCACGTGCCCCCGACCCAAGAGGGCCCACCAAAAGAGGCAGCGAGCTCAGAAATAATTTTTTAACATTGTACCTGCGTGTTTTATTTTACTTAAAAATATATATATTTTTTTATTTGTTTTCAAGTCCTGTTTAAAATCCATCAAAGTGAGACAAATAAAGACCATAATACAATTTCACGTTAATCGTTAAGCATTTCAACACATCCTAAACAAAAAAATGTTGATCAATTTTAAAACGCATCCATTGGTTTCTACATTTTTTGTCGCGGTACGTTGGCAGCGCGGGTGAGCATTGACGATCCCTCATTTTGTTAACCAAGAAAGTATTTTTTTCGTGCCGCTACCAGTGGGGCGAGCTAGCAACTCTATGTTAGGGGGATCCCTGATTTGCTACTTTTTTTATTAGTTTTTAGTAGGGTTCTACTGATTGCATATTCTTTGTGTGATTGTTTTGACAATTGATCATTTGTATCTTCGATTTTTCGTATTTGTTGTTTTTGCAAATGGTGTCAAAGTAGAATTGATTGTGAAAGTTAGATATTTAAATGTTTAGTTCCAGAAAATATTGGATACTTTTAAAAAGTATTGAGCCTTTTTTGTCATTTTTCGGTTGAATATTCTCCATATCTAAGACCTTTTGCAATTTTTTGGTAGAGCCATTATTCCATCTGTATAGAACTTCTGTGGTTTATCGGCGAAAAACTTGGCCAAGTGATTTTCACAGTCTCGTTTTGGAATGAATTTCTTTTCATTAAGGAATTTTTGCCGAGACCGAAACAAATGGTAGTCTGGTGGTGCAAGGTCTGGACTATACTGTGGATGCATTAAAACTTCCAGTAAAGCTCTGTCAATTTTTGCCGGGTCATCAAAGATGTGTGTGGTCTGGCATTGTCATGATGGAAGACAACACCCTTTCTATTGACCAAATCGTGCCGGTTTTTTTGAATTGCTTGTTGAAATCTGGTTAATTACTGACAGTACAGAGCCGATTAAGTGTTTGGCCAGGTTCTGGCACCTCCTCTTCAATGCTACCATACACACAGCAGAATCTTATTTGGTGTCAATCCTGGCTTTGAAGTCGTTTGTGATGATTCACCTTGTTTTGACCATGATCTTTTTCGAACGGCATCCTCGTATCTTACCCATTTTCCATCGCCCGTAATGATTTGCTTAAAAAATGGTTCGATTTCGTGGCGTTTTATTAGCATTTCGTAAATGGAAATTTAAAAATTTTGTTGACTGTTGAAGTGAAAAGTGTCAAAGTGTCGGTTCTTAGGATTCTCTGTCTCTAGTGTAGAAATAAATAGTGTCAGATGTTCAGAATCATATTTTTATAACAAGTGAAGTGGTTCTAGTTTCGATCAATCAAATTAAAGATAAGTAGCCATTTCTTAAGACATTAATTTCATTTGTTCAATTTTACTTAGGCGAAGGTAAAATAATGACACCGGGAATTCTTGCTTTGGTTTAGGAGTGGGATTCCCGCAGAGATAAATTTATTGTAAATAATTCTGAATTTAATTCTAAATTTATATTTATATTTTTCAATTTAAAAATTCTTTTTATTTGCAAGTGCGGCTTCCTACTCTTTTTCATTAGCTATAAAAAATAAAAAAATAGCTAAGGCTAACTAAAAATATAAAAAATAAAAAAAAAAGAAATCGAGGGTAATATAAAAATTTATAAATAGCAAATATAAAAAAAAATTAACAAGAATAAAATAATAGTCAGATTGAATAAAAAAATTTAAGAAAGGGAGATTATAATGGCTACTAAACAAGCCAAGGATAAGTGTGGGAAGTGTAGGAAGCCCGTGGAGGATATCCATTTGGCTATGGGATGTGATGGCTTCTGCCTCAAGTGTTTCCACTTGAGGTGCATCAAAATATCGGAAGAGAGATACCGGACTATAATGGACATAACTGAAGATGTGATTTGGATGTGTGCCGGATGTAGAACTAAGCACCAAAAGTCTAAAGAAGACCAACTCTTCCAACCAATGATTAATTTGCAAAGCCAGATTGAAGAGATGAACTCAAATGTAAGCTTATTAATAGGTAAATCTACGTCTGCAAGCAAGCACTCATATGCCGAAATTATTAAAAATTCTACTTCTCCTCCATCAGAGCATCGGTCAAATACAATATCGCAAAAAAGGATTGTAATTAAACCTAGAAATCACTCTTCCTCAGAAAAAACACTGATTGATTTTAATTCAAAGATCAGGCCATCAAAATGTAAAATTCCTCTTCAACTAATGTGGCCTATTCATAACGGTGGGGCGATTATGAAAACATCGACCTATGAAAATGCTACTTCGCTCTTTAATATAACAACGGAGTCAATGAAAGATGAGTATGATATTGCGGAGACCAGATTGCGACAGCCTAGACTTGTCATCAATGGTCTAGAAAAACAATACTCAAATGAGCAGTTAAGAAATGAGGTCCATCATTAAATCCCAATATAGAGGAGCGAGATTCTATGGAACTTGTACATGCTAGGCGGCCAAAAAATGGAAGATGGTTGCACATCATTCAGGTAAATCGGAGCATGTATAAGAGGCTTGCAAATAGATACGCTAATATAGATTATGGATCATATTTTGTGAAGGAAACTTTAACGTAACGAGGTGTTGTAAGTGTCAAAAATTCAATCACAAAACATCAAAATGTGAAGGGGAGCGAATATGTGTAAAATGTGGAGGAAAGCATGACCTAAGGGACTGCAAAAGCACGATTGAGAAGTGCTCCAACTGTATTGGGAACAATAATAATCCTGATCATTCTCACAGAGCTGACTCGGTAGAGTGTCCGGAGCTTCAACGCAGAATGTTGATCGCCAGGAAAAGCACCGACTACAACTTCGATGATTGCTAATCTTTCAAATCAATCAAGTGGAACAAATTTAACACTCATGTAGGCTAATATAAGAAGCTTAAGACACAAGCTAAATGATATTTAGATTTACCTGTAGCAAAATCCTGACATAGATTTGATTATTCTCAATGAAATCTGGATTTACCCAGAAGAAGCACGATTTTACAATATTGAAGGATATAATGCGGTATTCCCCTGCAGACCTGGAAGACGAGGAAGTACACCAATATACGTAAACAATACAATCAATTTCGTTACCAAGAGAGTGACGCCTGATAAATATAACGTTATAAGAATTGAAGTACGCCATGCAGATAAAAACATGAAATAAGGAACGTACTACAACCCCAATCGTATGAATGCACAAGATTTTCGCACAGTACTAGATACATTATTCTCAACTGAAAAACATTTAATCACAGTAGCGGACACAAACATTGATGTACTAATTGAATCACCACAATCAAAAATTCATAAGGATACGCTAGAAACAAATGGAATGATAATCATAAACAACAACAAAATTACTCGCCCTGTCTCATATAGTAACCAATGATTTAAAAGTCGCTGAAAGCATGACATACACATTTGAGGGCTTGCCGGAGCTGGATTACCGTGTGCTAAAAATAGCTATTCTTGACCAAACCCCGAACAAACAGAAGCGGACCTACAAAATGTTCGAGAATTACTGAAAAAGCGAAAACCAAATAGTATTGTTGAACTCAAAAATATCATCAAATCTGCTAAACAAGCTCTACAATTGAGAAAAAAATCAGGTGATGACAACGGACTTGGATAGCGAAAAAAGTAATCGATGCAAGTATTAAACAAGTTGAGTAAGCAGGAGAGTGCTCCTACCAGAAGGTCTTTGTAAACATCCTAGGGTTAGAAGCAAGTTTTCTAATGGCGTGAATCAGCAACTTGAACTATTCATCCAATATTTGGATATGAAATCGTTCAAATTTCGGTAAAAAGTGCACAGTTTCTTTCATAAGCACAATGCAGCCGCCATTTTCATCAAGCTTAAATGATTTTTCTGAACGCTCCGCCGACTGAACATCTTTAAGTTAAACACTATTCCTTAAATTTTCATGAAAATTGAAAGAAAATTAAAGTGCCTTGGTCAATTTGAAATCTGTATCAACCATAAACACGTGTTATTGTTGTTGTAATTCCGTACAATTGAAATGGTTATAACTACCTTGATTATGATTCGATCTCAATTAAATATTGTGAGCAGAAATATCTTATATCAGACCATATAACTACAAAATTTCAGAAAGTTTACGGGTACCGTTTTGATTTTATGGGCATAAATGTAAAATCTACAAATCATACTATTATTGACAAAGTTGAGTGAATTTCGATTTCTGAGGTAGTTGTTGCCCTTGTACTCGGCGCACATTTGTGATAATTTTCAGATTTTTCGGCTCAAAGGTGACAAATCGCGAGGGGGTGGACACAAATTTCTGGTACATTTTGCCTTCCCCTGGACCCCCTAACCCATAAAATAACTTTTTGATTTCAGATTCTAAAAGTTCTAATCAAGACCTTTCATTTGATACCCCACTCGGCTACCTTTGATTAAAAGTTTTTTAAGGGCTCATTCGTTATTAGGGGGGACCTTCCTTAAAAAAATTTTAAGTTTTTGGTAAGACCTTAACTTTTGTGAGACCATCACTTCTGACCTTTTCACAAAGTTTGAGCATTCTAGCTTCTATAGTTTCTGAGCAAACTTGCTGTGACGCATGAACAGACGGACGGACGGACAGACGGATGGACAGACGGACAGACAGGTAGTGAAACTAGTACTTCTTTGTAAAAAAAATTTTTTCCAAAGACCCTAAAAACGAAGGCATACATGGACTACAGGAAGAACAATGGAAGCCAGGCTTTCAAGTTTATATGTAAGTGAAAAAAGAATCGAAACGACTGGTGAAAGAGGCTAAATGCTCATATTTCTCAAGAAGAATGGAAACAGCGGCTGACAACTCCCATGAAATATGGAAAGTAATAAATGAGAAAAAGGATAACTCTTCAACCCAGGGTATATCACAAAACTTTCAACTGAATCCTAATAGGCCCTCTAATACCGGGTTTTCCAATAAGAGGTGTTATTTTGATATTAAAAGAAAAATACCATTTTTTTAAATAAATGATCGTATGTTTATTTCATTATAAAGAGAAAGGTATGCCGTTAATAGTGGAAAATAACATCAGGCAAATGACCCCCACGACCACGCTTACAGGACCATATCCTTTTCATGAAATTTTCCATAACCAAATCACAAAACGGCTGCCCTATGTCCTCGATAGCCTCACGAATTCCATCTTTGACGTATTGAATTGACGCTGGGCTGTTGGCGTAAACCTTCTCTTTCACATGGCCCCAAAGTTAGAAGTCGTAAGGTGTTAAGTCACAAGATCTCGGTGGCCAATCGTGATCACCTCTTCGAGAGATAACATGGTCCGGAAACTTTTCCCGTAAAAGATCAATGGTTTCGTTGCTTGTGTGGCACATAGTGCCGTGTTGTTGAAAATAAACGTTGTCCAGTTCAATACCATCCAATTCTGGCCATAAAAAATTATTGATCATCCCTCGATAGCGCAATTCATTCACCGTAACTAGTGTTCCAGCCTCATTTTCGAAAAAGTAAGGTCCAATGACTCCGCCGGACCAAAAACCGCACCAAAAAGTCACATGTTGAGGATAGAGAGGCTTTTCAACAATAACTCTTGGGTTTTCCGAGCCACAGATGCCATAATTTTGCTTGTTGACGAAGCCACCTGTAGTAATAGAGCAGTTACCCTATCAAACTGCTCTAAAACTTTCCTATCTCCTTCATTCAGCATGGGGATCAAGTAGACATTAATGATTATGCAGTTTAGAATTCCTTTAAATATCCAATGTCTTCCTTAAAATTTCCAACAACCAAAAATGTGGCTATAAATAAAAATGCTCGATTCGAATTCGGCGCGGGCAAAGTGTTAAAGAAAATTCATGCATAATATAGACCAGATCTACTAATACACTACACAACCAGCAAATCATTTCTATCTAGGAAATACTACTATGACTTGAAAGCATTTAAAACACACATTCTCGCACTCAGCTCATCGTAATCCTAAACATACAAAATATACATTTACACTCATAGAATTGTTAGTAACAACTCTTATCAGTGAACAACAATACTTTCTATTTGGGATATGGGCTTAGACTTGTTCCGTACACACATAGCATTCTCGGCGGATACTTACATCTTCCTCTGCCGAGGCAGCAGACGATCGCTGCAGTCCTTCACGGACTTTGGATATTATCTATTCACTACACACCGAGGTGGAAATGGGCCTCATCACTCAAGATGATTTTTCGATGGAATTCCGGATCATTTTCATGCATTTCAAGGACCAAATCAGCAAAGACACGACGTTGTTGATGATTGAGCGGCTTGAGTTCTTGTGTTAACTGAACTTAATAAGCCTTAAGACCGAAATCTTTATGCAAAATACGGTGTAATGACGTTTGTGGAATGCCTAATTCCAAAGAACAACGAGGAATGAACAAACGTGGGTTTTCTTCAACACTTTCGGCTACAGCAGTAATACTCTTGGCTGTTCTTGAGTGACGTGCACGGGTTTTATTCTTCACATCACTAAATTGTCCCAACAGCTTGAATTTTTCCACCAATTTCTGTATTGCGTTCCGACAAGGTGCTTCACGACGACCCAAAAATGTTCGAGTTTTACGAACCGTCTCTGCCAAATTTTCACCATTTTTATAGTCAATTTTAATAATTTCAATGCGTTGTTGAAGCGTGTATCGTTTTATTAATGGCGGAGTTTCTATATGTCAAATGTCAAAAAATGACAGCTTTAAAAGTGACATCTACCGAAATAACGGGCTATTCTAAATAACACCTTTTATTGGAAAACACTTTAAAACAGAAAATTTTCTTAAATGGTGTTTGACTATCAATATGGCGGCCAATCAAATCATTGCTTGCTTTTTAAAGTATGGGTGCCTAAGTGAAATTAACCTTTCCGGGTGGTGGTGCCAACGGGGATTTTTTTGTTTTCTTTTGACTAATTTGATGGCTTTTTATATCATTTATAGCAATTTTTATATTTGAATGATAATTTTAAAATAAACGTTTTAAAAACATTATTTATTATTCATAGTTAATTTTCAGCAAAAATGGGTTGCCCGAATCTCAAAAACTGGTGTCAATTCAACAAAAACATTATTATTGCACTCAGCAGACTAAAATTACCTAAATAAGTCCCCTGCCGCAGGATCACGTGTTATAACTTAAGCGAACAATTTTTAATTGTTATCCAATTCAGAGATTAATATAACGATTCATTTATTACCCTCTGTAATGAAACATGGTAGACTCTAGAAAGATTCTGAACATATTGTTTGAAGAATTGAATTACAGCATCTGGGACTTCTTTTCAATATGAGGAAGTTAAAGGTTAAGTTTTGGACTCTGATGCAAGCATGAAAACAGGATCCTTTATGAAAAGACTTTTTTTTAAAATCCATCGCATGCTTAAATAACATTAACATCTTTTGGGCCGAATTCTTCGATATAGCTAAAAGCAAATAATGCTATTGTATAAACCTTTTGAAAGACTTTTCACGCATAAAGAGTTTTGAGAGAAGAGCTGGATAATATATTATAATTTAAATGTGTCCCGTTTGAGAACCCTTCTTCAATACAATTTCAAAATGTATTTTCAAGGGTGTTGTCACACAATCTTTTTATGGGCTACCACCAATCGAATGGCGTGTGAACACACAAATTCAAAAAACTTGTCTTAACTGAAAGTCGCAAGAAGGATTGCACTGGAATCTTGTTCTCGGACCTTGATTCCTTTTATATTCTGGGGGAAATGTTAATAAATTTGCAATTTATTAATAATGCATAAAAAAATTTCATGCGAGAATCGAGTGAGTTATTAGATTTCAAATCACTTCATCTTTGAAAAGCTAAATTTTTTGTTTTAATTTATTTTAAATTCGGAGGATGAAACCAATCTTATAAGAATAAATTTTAAAAGTTGTGTTTATGTTTATTGTATGAGAGGTAGGTTTCTATTTTGTATAGTCAGCTAAAGGTGTTGAAATTTTATTGGAATAGTTTGAATCATAATCTTCCAAACCGTATCATTTCAACATCTTGCCTCCCACTGACAGCGGTTTTGTTCCATTCATTTGATGGTCGAAGCCATTCAGCCCCTCTACATTGCCTTTCCAGCAAACTACCCATTACTTCCTAAGTTTTTATAACATATTAGATGATAATTAAGGAATATAAAATATTCTTCGACTGTTTGACTATGCAACCAATTAAAGTAAACTTATTTCGCCTTCTTCGTGGTAGCACTACAGCCCCTCTCGGGCCTTCGCGTCCTGCAAATATCGCCTCCAACTGTTTCGGTCCATTGACTGCGTCCTCTAATTTCGAAATCCGAGCAGCAATGAACTTTTTTCGTCGACCGAGTCAGACCCGCGTTTCTTTGGTTTCTCCACTGGTCTCCGGCCTTCAGTTCTCCCAACGAATACCTTCTTGGGTATCCGTTATTCGTCCATGCAATTCATGTGTCCAGCCCATTGCAACTTCCGCAGTCTGGCAATCGTTGAGACCTGTGGCTCGTCGAAAAATTCATACAGCTCATGGTTGTATCGAATTCGCCATTGGTCCTCATCTAGCTTCGCTCTGATTATTCGCCTCAGGACCCGTCGCTCAAAGGCGTTGAGTATATTAGCGGATGCTTGAGTTCAGGTCGATGTTTCACACCCATAACACAGGTCTTATTTAATCAAATCAATAAAACTGGTAGATAAAAAATCTGTATTACAAAAAAAAAACATAATTATTGACAAGAGCGAATTCAGAACACGTCTGAACACTGCAAATGCTAGATTTAGAATTACAATAATTTGAGATAGGACATACCATGCTATATTTTTATATAATCTGTCTTTCTTTCTCAATTTTATCAAACACATTTTTGCATACTAGAAGAAGATAGAAGAATTTTTTATTGTTTTCTTTCTCTGTCAAACATATATGAAAGAGACAAAAATATGTCAGTGGTCGTTGTCGTAGAAGGTTTGTTTTTCTGTTTCAGTTTTAGTGACCATTCGTATCCAACGGTGAGCCAAAGTACAGCTCATGAGGCGGAGACGTACCGAACGAGTGACGTTCACGATAGTCTTCGGCATAAGTCGGGTTTCTTAAATTTTTCATGTGATAGGCCCGTTTATAGTATCACACATTTTGTGTGGGCAATAAAAAACTCTTATGCCACGGATTTTCCAATCAAAATAAAATAATTTGGAATAATAATAATAAATACGCTCGTCTTTTTATGCTTCCATCGCAGATAAAACTTCAAATACGATTCATGGAGCAAATTAAAATGTCTACTCGACGATTTGAGGTATACGCAGAAGATCAGCTTAAGTAGGTGCTTGATATGAAATGAATTAGAAATCAGTGGCTCCGGGACCAACTTACTACGTTTCTCAGCGCGAGGTCAAATGACTAATAGAGCTCTTGATTTTGGCTCATAGAGCATACAGGCAAGAATTATTTGCAATTCTACATAAACTATGTTAGGTACTGCACATCAGTCAGGATTTTGAAAACAATCAAGGTAGCTAGACAAAACTTGACCATAGGCGGCTATAACTAGGAAAGTGTGGATAATTTTGTATATTTTGGAGCCAACTTGAATGGAAAAAGGGGCTAAAAAGGACGAGATTGGACACCGTATAAATACCGCAAATAAAGCCTATTACTCCGTACCTCCCATTCTAAGGTCCAAAGTTGTGCACAGACAAAATAAGCTCCGTTTTTACAAACCACTAGTCAAACTTGTGCTGTTATATGGAAGTAAAACATGGACCCTATTGAGCAAATCCGAAAAGGCAGGGGCGCATTTGAAAGCAAAATGCTCCGGGAAATCTAACATAGATAGAGATCGCTTGATTTCAGGTAAATCTAATGGTGGTGGTGTACTTATTGCTATTCATAAAACCTTAGGCAGCAAACTGTGGTCTGTCTTTTCCCCTTCACTTCCAGTAAAATGCATCACTGTCTTCATTAATATCTCTCAAACCGTGAGTTCAGTATTGCTCTGTAATGGCTTTCTTTTTTCGAAAATCCGTGTAGGATACGGGTGCCGATGGTGTGGCACAAGTGTCAGCGACCTATGAACAACACCGAGCTCAGCTAAATAGCTTCGCTAAACGACCGCGTACGCGTGCTTAACGACTAGCATTTGCGGGATCATATGAAGCGAGTTCTTGTCGAGCCACGAAGCTTCACTAAAAAATACTTATCACGCGTACTCTACTCTACGAGACGTACCAATCAATTTTTATTATCTTTAGAAATGTTCTATTAGGTGTCAATTAAGCTACTCAACATTAATTCAACATTTTTTTGCCTCGTTAAAGTTAGCGGACACGAGGGCTTGAGACAAACGCAAACATTTTACAAAAAGGAACCGTAACTTTCTCTAAAGAAGGTCGTTGCATTACAAGGGGGAATGTCAAACCTAAAGATGTTAATGTGGCTGAAGTGAACCACTCATCTCTGCCAAAAGGATGGAAACTTGACGGATGTAGTTTACTTTAAACTAGTAAAACAACAAACTAAGCACTTTCGACGGGTGACCACGTTATCTCTTCAGGAGCAGCCACTCCTGA
Source organism: Odontomyia ornata (assembly GCA_963969285.1). NCBI lineage: Eukaryota > Metazoa > Arthropoda > Insecta > Diptera > Stratiomyidae > Odontomyia > Odontomyia ornata. Next base: position 11,896,541 of record OZ017742.1, on the reverse strand, counting down.
TCACCACGGGGCTACCCGACTGCTTATTTTTACTACAGCTCCTTTCCACGTTAACAACCATTTATTTTTCTGAATTCTCTTCATATTTCAGCAGCATCAACACTCTATACACAATTTTAATCTATGGTGACTTTAACATGCCTTGCCTAAGTTGGGACACAAGCTCTCATATCCTCACATCCTTTAATGATCTCTCTATGCTATTTTCTTCTTTTTTGTAGCTTTGCTCCCTATCGCAATTAAATAGGATCCCGAACGGAAACAAAGAACTTCTCGATTTCATCCTTCCTACCCATCCTGCCTCTATCTCCTCGATCTCAAAATCTTCCTCTGAATATGTAAAACCGGGTCTCCATCATCCTCCGCTTGAGGTTGATTTATCTTTTCTCGCACCTCAGTCCAAACGCACTCCTTTTTCCCCAAGATTTAATTTCCGCAAAGCCAACTATACAGCCATTCAGCTTGAGCTGGATAATATTGCCTGGAATTCATTGCTAGAGAAGCTAGATGTCGATTCAGCGCTATCTACTTTCTACGAAAATCTCAGTAGCATAATTACAAATCATGTAACTATCTGCCATTCCACTCGGAAAAAGAGCCCCAACTGGTTTTCCGCTGAAGTCTCTGAGGCTCTTAATTTGAAGGGCCAGGCGCGCAAAAAAATTTCAGTATTCCAACTCTGACACTGACCTCGCCAACTACCTACTGCTTCGTAGATAAGGTTAAGAACGCAATGCGATCTTATTATTATATGATTGAAACATTACTGCAATCTAATAATCCTAAGCCCTTCTAGACATACATCCGTTCCCTCAAAACAACATCCCATAACCCTAATATCTTCTCATGGCATAACTGCCAAGCTTCTGATGGGCAAGCTATCTGTGACCTTTTTGCTCAATTTTTTTCCTCCATTTAAGGTTTCAAATCCCACTATATGCTCATCGTGTCCTTCTCCTTCCTATATTGTACATTCGATCGTGACCTCTCCATCAGAAATTTAAAATGTACTGCTCACTTTGGACATTAATGGTGGTCAGGGTACTGATGAAATACCAAATCTTTCTTAAAGTCATTATCTTCTTCATTATCTACCCCACTATCAATTATTTTCAATATTAGCCTTTCTTCCTCCTGCTTTCTGGACGTCTGAAAGCATGCTAACATCTTTCCGATCCATAAGTCCGGAGATCGTATGAAATCTCGAAATATCATCCGATTTTTTTGCTGTCTTGTCTTGTCGTTGAGCGAATTGTGCATAAAAGAATGTACGATGCCATCAGTATCCTGTATCCTTCACGTTTCGCTGGTTTTATTTTACGACCCTCCAGCAAGTCCTTTAAAATCATAACCAGCGTCCATCTATTTGTACTCCTAGCCCGGTCAATCCGTGAGTATGCCTCCCAAGTATGATCTCACTATACCAATCTATCGGAGGCTGTTGAAACTGTACAGCAAAAATTCACACGTTCTCTATTCTACAAATAAAACCTCCCTTACAGGTCCTACGATGAGCGCTGACAGATCCTTAACATTTCATCACTCAAAAAAAGGAGAGAATTCTTAGACCTGTGTCGCTTAGTCAAATTATATCGCGGTATTTTTTCATCCAACCTTCGGAAAAGGCTTTACATACGTTCCACCTCAAGAACGCGTACAAGTTACATATTCGTTGTGCCCTTTGCTCGTACCAATATTTACTTTTATTCGTTTTTAGTACGCGTATCACGTTGTTACAAGGAGCTCCAGCTGAGTCCTCTGCGACATTCCTTAAACACTTTTAAAAGCATATTACATAATATTCTCCTTAGCTTCTAGTAATTCATTAGTATTTCATATTATTGTTTCTTTTTTATTTCAAATTGTTCACTTTGTTTTTGTTGCATCCATTATATAACATTTCATTACCTATTTTGTAATTGGATTCATGGATCTGTAAAATAGCGTATATAAATAAATAAATAAACATTGTGGAATCTAAAAAAAAATTTAAAATACTTCCTCAAATCAAAGGATCTAATGGCGAAGCTCCGGTGATGAATAGTAACATATTGTGATATGGCATTGGTACAGAACTCTTTTCCAAGGAAATTAGAGATCCTAGCAAATAATATCTGCATTTATACATAGATTCAACATTTAGTTTCTTCTTGGGAATCAGGGCAATGGATGATAGGGCTGCAGCGGGTATACTGGCTATCAGTCGACTAATGGCTGGAATAGAGGGATCCACCTCTGCAACAAGCTGAATCTTGATGAGCACCTTGCAGTCTATGCTACTTGTGCTACTATATGAATCAGAGCTTTGGAGAGATGCTCTCAGCAAGCATCTTTACCAAAAATGACAGGCGCAGATGCAGCGAACTTTATCCGCATATAGAACAAGCTTTGAGTTGACAATGCTTGTGATCGCAGAGGTGATACCGCTCATTCTCCTTGCTGGAGAGTGCAAAACATATATCTTTGTAAAAAGAAAACTAGCTCATCAATTATCTGAAGAACTGACTCAACTGAACTGAATACATAGGGAATTTAATTTTTTAACCCACCTCGTGTGCGGGCATGGATTATTCTATTCTTCTTCTTCGTAGCACTACAGCCCTTCTCGGGCCTTCGCTTCCTGCAAATAGCGCCTCCAACTGTCTCGGTCCTTCACCGCGTCCTCAGCTCTCGATCCGAGCAGCGATGAACTGTCTTCTTCGATCGAGTCAGACCAGCGTTACCTCAATTTCTCCACTGGTCTCCCAACGAATACCTTTTTGGGTATCCGTTGTTCGTCCATACGATTCACGTTTCCAGCCCATTGCAGCTTCCACAGTCTGACAATCGTTGAGACCTTCGGCTCGTCAAAAAATTCATACAGCTCATGGTTGTATCAAATTCGCCATTGGTCCCCGTCTAGCTTTGCTCAAATTCTTCGCCTTAGGACCCGTCGCTCAAGGGCGTTCAAAATATTTGCGGATACTTGGGTTTGGGACCATGTTTCACACCCATAGCATAACACAGCTCTTCTCACAGATTTGTATACATGAAGGTTTGATTGCCTGTGTATGCAGCTGGTCTTCAAGATCGTCAAAACTGTACATTCTTATTCTATTCTTACCTGGCACGGGGCCAAATCTGGAGAATACGGTGGATGGGATAGCAGTTTGTAGCCCAATTCGACCGATTTGGCCATGGCGGAGGTGTGACCCGATGCGTTGTCATGGTGGAAGAGCACTTTTTTCCTCGCTAAATGGGGCCTTTTTTATGCAATTAGGCTTCAAATCTGGGATCGTTTTGCCCTTCTCCAGATTGTGGATGCAGATAACACCTGGTGAATCCCAGAAAACGGTGGCTTTCACCTTTCTGGGCAATATGACAGTCTTCAGCTTCTTTGGAGCACGTTCACCGGGTGAGGTCCACTTTTTCGACTGCTTCTTGGTCTCTGGTGTGTACCAGTGGAGCCATGTTTTTTGACTGTCACGAAACGATGCAGAAATTCCTTTGGATGCACTTAAACAGCGTCAAACACTACTCTAAAGTGGTCTCACGGTTGCATTTGTTGTCCGGAATCGGAAAACGTGGCACAATTGCGCCGACAGCTTTCTCATGCCCAAAATTTCATGCAGGATACGACCCACGGGGTCTTTTGAGATGCCTACTGTCTCATCTATCCCGCGCGCCTTCAATCGGTGGTGGATTTTTGTCATATTATCCTCCGCGGTAGCCGTTTTTGGAGCACCTGGGCGTAGCCAATCAAAAACTGACGTACGACCATGTTGAAACTCGCTAAACCATTTTTTTACGGTCGACATTACAGAAGAAGAGTCAGCGTATACAGTATCCAAGCACTTTTGAATTTCGCTGTGCGATTTCTCTTCCAAAAATAAGAATCGAATCATCAACCGATATTGCTCTTTCTCCATGTTTTAAAATCCGCGGACATGCCCGTCTCCACACGCCGTCAAAATAAAACTACGAGTCCGATTCGATATTTTAAAATCATCGGCATATAATAGGCAAGGGGATGTAATTACGGATGGAAGATCATTTATAAGCAAGAGGAACAAAAGTGGGCCTAGAATGGAACCTTGACAAACTCCAGAGGAAGGAGGATAAAATCGAGTGTAAGATATTCCGCAGAAACTTACACAACAAATACAAGAAGACAGATATGACATTATCTAGAGTAAAAGCCAACCAGCCATAACATAGGCACTAAGTTTAGATTGATTGGGAAAGAAATACTTGAGTTCTCTCCGGATAGTATTGGAGAGATGCTTACGTAAATCTTTGAGAAATGGAACTATGAAGAACATTACAATCTGACAGTCCTAAAACTTATAAAGGTTCTATGCTACGTTCTAAGATTGATAGGGTAGATATTTGTGGGTGGCCACAAAAAAAAAAGTCGCAAGGGATACGGGAGGAAAAGAATTTCTTCGAAATACATCTCACAGTTAATGCTTTGGCAGTATCATAGATTAACCAAGAAGTATCTTCAGGCTTCTGTGAAGGAAACAAGGAGTGAATCGGAAAATTAACGAAAGAAGGAATAAATAAAACTTATCAACACAATCGTCAAAGTGAAGGTTGCAGAAGAAGGAATACTAATCAACGGCATTAAGATTAGATACAATGCTAGAAAAGTCAGCTTTGAAAAATGAAACTGTGAAGAGTCAGCGAATTTTTTAAAACCTTAATGAAGAGTGTTTGACAGTACATACACAGTTTGATAAGGGAAGAGAGAGAAGGAGATGTCACAAGAAGTGAACGCAGTGATTCGGAAGGCAAAGGGAAAAGATAGAGGATTGGGAAAAGATATGGGTAAATGGAAAATGAGCATTAATGTAGCTCGAGAACTTTGCGAAAAATCGTTCAAGGCCCAATATGATATTTCAAGGAATATAGACAGTGGGGACAAGGAGAAATGGAGGATCAGTCAGAAAGAGAGGAGAAGCTAATCAAAGAGCTATGAATGCACACAAGAACTGTCCCTACCACTGGACTTCCCGCGAGTGTCACTGTCTCTATCTCTGCAGAATGGTCAGGAAAGAGTTTACAATTGTGAATATCATCTGTTAACTAGGTTTCAGTTAAACAAATAGTATTATACGGAAAGAAACTAGAAAAGATGCAAAGTTTGTATGCCTTGATCCTGAAATCGCCAAATGTTGATTGTAATAAGTTAGTTTCATTAATTTATGAGAATATAGGGGGTTTTTGGGAAGTGCAAAGCTTATGTGTTACTTCGCCTTATACGAATGGACACTTGCTTCTTTCGCTTTCGATTAGTTAAGAATATGGTGAGGACGTAAAAAGGCCAGAATGTTTTTTCCAGTATCTGATTAAGTCTGGCCAGAACTTCAACTTTGAAAGAAGCCACAACCCGATTTGCTTTCCCATCTGAAGCCATTTTTATACACAGCGGTGAACTGTGATCTATTATAGAAAGTAAACTTAGCAATGGAGGGGATATAACACACAAAGACTTTGTTGAATTGTGTAGTATAGTATTTGCTGTGCTGACACAACCCATTTTAGAGTTAATATCAGGGATACTCCTCGTAGGCCACGGCACTTCAGACTTAAACCTATTCCTTGGATAAGACCGATGCGCTTGCAGACTCCTGATTAAACTCGTCAAATTTATATCGTTTTTATTATTAGTAGTATGAAGAACCTGCTCGGCATGCATTCGAAGTAGTTGAAAAAGGCTGCTTGCTTCTGGGTATTTTGCTAACTTGAGTGACTTGGTCTCGTGCATAGCACAACTCGTTTTAGAGTAAGTTGAAGCCATTCACTAAGCGCTAAGTTTGAGTTCTTAATATAGTCGGTGATGAACTTACAGCATAATTTGCTTGATATACCAGAAATTGACAACAGTCTTATTTACATGATGTGTAATAATTTGAGGCTTCATCTCGGAGAGGGATCTGACAGTCGGCACTATGGCAGCCCCAGCCGGAAGTTGAAAAGTGTCAATTTACGTTTCTAAACTACAAATTTTAAACACTGTTAGCTTAACTTGTACTTAACAACACCCTTAGAACAGAACGATAGAATTTACATGAAAAATAGCCAAAAAATATTTTCCTGAACAAAACACAACCGCTTGATGTCACAACGAAAAACATATGGCACGGTGCAATGAAGTTAGAAACATAGTGTCTAGTGTTGCCAATATTGATATTGTTATTTGATAAAGTACATTTCGAGATATGTGGGTGGTTCAATTTAGATGCCGGTCAAATATACGATTACCGTACTTTCCCCTATGTGCTTGAGTTGTCATGATGACACATCAATGCTAGAAATTATTTCTAAAATTTCCATCAAAATCTTTACACATCTGTAGAGTTGGGTCTTTTCCGAACGTGTATTTAAACAGTATCACATGTGATCGTTGTTGCAATTGATAAATTTTCAATTGTCTATAATTTAACTGTTTATGGCTCGATTTTTATGAAACTTTCACCGAACATTGCGTTTTACATCACAAAATTTAGATACAAATTTTTGGAAAATTCAAGGGGCACCTTTTGATTTTATAGTTGAAAACGTAAAATTCGTAAAATGTACTATTATTAACAAACTTTATGGATTTTTGACTTCTGAGGTATTTGTTGCCATAAAGACATACTTCCTATTTTTTCAGATTTTTCTGTCCAAATATGTCCAATCGCAGGGAGGCAGGACACAAATTTTCCGATCATTTCCCCTCCCCTGCACCCGCTGCAGTTGACAGTGTCAGATTAACACCTGTTTTGAAAAGTTCTCATCAAGACCTTTGATTTGATACCCATATGGATTACTTTTGAAAAAAAAAATCGTTTAAGGATCACCCGCCTATGTGGAGAGATTCCCTTTAAAACCTTGTAAAAGTTATTTGATACTGTAGCTTCATGAGGTCACCACTTTTGGTTCCTTAGAAGCGAAGGTCCGCCTAGATGCAGATTAGCAATATCATCATAACTGACGGTCAAAGTTTTGTAATAAACATAAGCAGTCGAGCAGTCCCTTTGTGATCAGGAGTGACTGTTCCTAAAGAGATAAGGTGATCACTGCTTAGTTTGTTGTTTTACGAGATTACAATGAAATTAACTATACCCGTCAAGTTTCCATCCTTTGGGCAGGGATGAGTGATTCACTTCAGCCGCTTTAATATCTTTAGGTTTGACATTTCTCTTGTAATGAAACTACCTTCTTCGGAGAAAATTACAGTTGCTTTTTGTATAATGTTTGCGTTTGTTTCAAGCCTCCGTGTCCGCTAACTTTAACGAGAAAAAAAATGTTGAATTACTGTACAGTAGCTTAATTGACACATAATAGATCATTTCTAAAGATAATAAAAATTGATCGATACATCTCGTAGAGTAGAGTACGCTTGATAAATATTTTATAGGTAGCTTCGTGGCTCGACAAGAACCCACCTCAGATGATCCCGCAAATGCTAGTTGATAAGCACGCGTGCGTGATCGTTAAGCGAAGTTAGTTAGCTGAGCTCGGAGTTGTTTATAGCTGGCTGGCACTTTAGCCAGACAATCGGCACCTGTGTCCTACACGGATTTTTGGGAGAAAAAAGTTTCATTATAGTGTGGTGTACAGCTATAGTCTTGGAAGGAAAATGCAGTGTCAAATGGAAACTGTTAAGGTCATGCTGTTTGCTTTTTGATGAATAGTGCTGTTATAGTGCGATCGGACTTACTTTCAAAGGAAATAACGGTAAACTTCAAATATTACAAGTATTATTAGAATCTTTGAGAGACAATGTAGGGAGGATGAGTCTAGAAAAATCGATCAATATACTTGTATAATATCTTGTAAATGGTCTTATTTGAAATAAGTTTTCTACAATGAATATTCCGTATTTTGACTGTGGTAATGCTTCAGCCTATAGTATACTCAACTAGTACCCACACCTTTCATTTACCCTGTGTTGCACACTTTTTGAATTTTCCCAAGGGCACGTCAGCTGATCCGGGGCATTACAGCTGATCCCATGTTTGGCGCGCTCAAGAAACAAAGCAAAATGCAAATAAAATTTCCGACGCACGTGTTCTTTTACGCATTTCAGAACATAGGAGTGCTGCCAGATCCTAATAAAAAACTAAAAGATTGCATGGAACGAATTTGTTTTTCTGCAAAGTTATTGATTTTTTGAGATATGGTAATCCTGAAATCTCTCATCGAAGCATATGTTTATATTCGCGCCAATCCTCGCGTCAGCATTTACCTACCTACCTGCTACCGAAGATTTATGGCTCGCTGTTCGGCTTGTGTTCGGATTTTTCCGGAGGGTTGATGGAGTGTGGTTACTAGTTGAGTATACTATGCTTCAGCCTGAATTTTTGCACTATATTTAACCCTAGAACCATATCCTGGGGTACACACGAAAACATAAATTGACTATAGCCTTACTCGTATATCTGCACAAGCAACTTATTCGTGGCTCCGCCTATTCTAAGAGGAGAGCAAAGCGCGGTGTTACGTCATTCTAGTGCGAGCCGTAAGATGTGTAGATATCGCAGCTGTTGGCTAGGGTACAACCATACCCCACGATACGATTAACGCCAGTTTTCACAGTCAGTGTTTTTAGACGATTGCTAATTAGGTTGCTTTTTGATGTATTTATGACAATATTTAAGTAGTGTAATAATCGAAAATATGTGTTTCTCAGTATTTAGTCGCTGAACTGTGGCCTGATAGTTATTTTTTGTGCTAAATGTTACTTTTGCTTCACCTTTACTTTGTTAATGGCCTTCAGTTCGCGCAAGCTATCCGATGATGATATCAAAGAATTACTGCTAGAGAAGAGTGATGGCGATGAAGATACCTCATTCGAAGAAAAAGATTGGAAGATGAGCCAGGCGCAGTGATACCGCATTAATGACTTGAAGACCAAAGTTTTGAATACTTCTCTGATTAAGACGAAGCAGTCGCAAGTTCTTAATTGGTTTCTAGACCATCAGCAGTAACTGTCCCTAGCGTTCCTAACATTTTATATGGAAAGGGTACAGAGACAAGTACGTATGGTATGCATCCCGTCCGCACTCATCTAAAACTTTCGGTAATGAAGGTCTCACTAAAGTGATTAGTTCCAGTTTAGAGAGTTTGAGCTATTTTTTCTGACACTATTGCGTACGTGATGACTGCCCCAAGCCAGTGTAAAGGGGAGGAAGAGTGGAAGTGAAGTGAAACTGGACGTGAAAAATTCTTGTAGTCGTAAGGGTGCGGATCTGAAAAGGAAGCCGAAGCAGTAAGAGATATAGCAGAACTGACGTACTGGAGGAACGGAAGTACAGAAGTGCCGAGTGTACCGACGTATGGAAGGACCAAAGGATTAGATGACCGGAAGGGAGATGTCGAGCTAAGTTGAAAGAGTAGTGCTCCTAATAGCGAGGGGAAGCGGAGACCTGGAGGTGAGGTGGCTGATGAGAGAAGTTGAATCGGACGAACGGCGTAGCGTAGTAGGCAGGGGAAGTGGTGTACCTTGAGGAATGTTGTGTGCTGCATGGTGGCTAAAGGGAGAAGTGAAACCGAGCGAAAGGAGCCAAAGCGAAGGCGCGAGGGGAAGCGGAGACCAGGAGGCGAGGTGGCTGAAGGGAGAAGTGAAACTGAGTGATAGAGTGGAGACCTTTAGGCGGGGTAGCTGATGCAAGAAGTGGAATCGGAAGAATGGCGTAGCCTAATAGCAAGGGGAAGCGTTGCACCTTGATGCATGTTGTATGGTTCACGTTGGCTGAAGGGAGGTGTAAGCGAGTGAACGGAGCCAAAGCCTAGTAGCGAGGGGAAGCGGAGACCAAGAGGTGAGGTGGCTGAAGCGAGAAGTGAAGATGAACGAACAGCGAAAGCTTAGTAGCGAGATGAAGCGGCCTTGCAGTCAGTGGCTCGTGTTGCATAAAGAGTAGTGTCACATCGATGATACATAAGGAGAGGGTCAAAAATTGTAGTCCGCGAATACGTTTCTTGGCCCTGAACTATATACATTGTTGAAACATGGTTGTCGGAAGCGCAGGAAGATTTGTTAAGCTTTGAGATAGATTCTCAGAAACTAGTAGTCTTTCGGGCAGACCACCGCCCACGCACCCGAGACGAAGCAACCTACTTTGGAATGGGAGCCACATAGGCAGTGTCACTCAGGCAGAGTGTCACCAAAAGCCGAACAGAGCAGAGTTACTGTAACCGCCTACATGATTGAGGACCCTATCCTTGGCTGAAACGTAGTGGCTGTGGCTTGAATAGTGTAGAAAGTAGTTTCGAGCACACACCAGTTGTGTTGCGGATACTCCATAATAGAGGGTAAACTGGGACCCCAACCTTCGTGCTGGGGGGTGTTGATTGATGCTTCAAACCAACCATCGTCTAATGGTGATCGTGGGGTAAGGCCTATTTCTGGCAGTTACCCACGTGAGCCAAGTCCATTTCTGACGCTATTGAAGAATATTTGAGCACACATACGCTGAAATATCTGAGCAAAAAGCGAAACATATGTCAGTTAGAGATGAATCGGACGAAGAAGACATAGAAGATAACGACTCTAAAGGGAACGTTTGGCATTCTTTTTTGAAAGATACGACTGTCACAGAAATAATATAAAAGCTCTCCTGGGACTTTATGATTTGGTTGGTGTTCTGAGAATTAATCATTTATCCCTGCTTGAGCTTTTTGATAAAAAACAGACATAAACTACTTTAGATCTTGTATGTCAATGAAAAGGTTTGAGTTTCTGATGAACTTCTTGCGGTGTAATGATCGATCAACGAGAGCTGAACGGCGACTAATAAATTAGGTCCTATAAAAGTGATTCAAATACTTTTTATATGTTGAATCCTATTGTTTATACCGGGAAAAACTCCACACCAAAAGAGGTACCCGTCACTCTTGAACTGTCCACCCCTATTCATAGTTCAAACCGAAATGTTACCTACAATAACTGGGTTGCTTCAATACCTTCAGCTGAAAAGATACTGGAAAAAAAATTTTATTGTCGTAGGTAGATTGAAAAGAATGAAGCAGACATACCGAGCCACTTCTTGGAGTGAAGAACCGTGTGTGAAAATTCTGCGATGTTTGCGTTCCACAAAAAACTTACGTTGCTTTCGTATGTACCGCCGAAAATCAGCAAAGGTAAAAAAGAACACGATGATGCTGTCAACTACTGACGATGAACCATGCACTACATGCCAGATAAAGCTGTAAAACGAAGGAAGGAGTGGATACCTTTAATCAGCTCTGTCATACTTACAACGTTTCACGTAAAACACACCGTTGGAGTCTTTGTGTTTTTTATGGAATTCTAAATATTGTTGGGATTGATTCTTTGATATTATTAAAGGATTTTAATATCAATAACATAGAAGTTTAAAGAAAAAGACGTTCATATTTGATGGGTCACGCAATCGACCTTATGAAACCTTATCTTGAAAAATGTTTTTAGCTTAGAACTTTGCCAACTTACCTTGAGCTGAGTATTGAAGGGCGATGTACTGTTCGCTCGAGATGGAAAGATCGAAAACCGCGAAATAAATGGAATTTGTTTGTTATGAACATCAAAAGAAAGTTTGTTGTGAATTCGTATAGAGTTCCTTTTTAAAGACTGTAGGAAGGGAGGGCATGACGCGGTCGTGCGGTGATACGGGGTGCCACACACATACAAGAAACTAGACGTTGTGAATAGAAAGCACTAAGCCAATAGGAAGCTTCATTCGACCAACGGTCAGTGCGAGAGAAACTCTGAGTGGGAGTGCACCCGTCTTTTGTTTACAAACGGAAAACTGTTTTAACATTTCGTCGATCTAATTTTGTGTAAGGTCAAACGTCATTATTTTAAGGTAATGATGATCACCCCATTTATGTCTTTTTGATCTTTGTTGACTAGTGTTCTTTATTTTGATATAGTATGTTCTTTATATGAATCCGTTAAAAATTTTATTAGTGAAAATTTTTTTTGTTCAAACTTACCTTTTGAGACAAAATGGGGTATTGGGTGTGGGGTATGATGGGGGAAAATGGAGTTGTGGGTCTGGGTTCATTTGAATTTCTAAATAAACAATGGTTTATTATTTTTTAGGTAAAATCATGGTACGTACTTACAAGAAAAAAACCAAAAAAGGAGAATTGTCGACAGATCCTATGGAAACAGCTATAAATAAAGTTTTGAGCAAAGCGATGGGATACAAAAAAGCTGCTTTTGCATACACCGCACCTCAGACTACTTTAGAGCGATATGTTAAGAAAATGGAGGAGGGTGATGAAGTTACTATTGGTTTACCGTTAGGCCGCAAAAAACTATATTTGCACCTAAAGAAAAAGAAATAATAGAAGCATACCTAAAATATATGGAAGAGCGTCTTTTTGGACTTACAACTATCGAACTGAGACGTCTAGTATATCAATTGTTAGTTAAAAATGGCAAGGCCATAATTTTAATACTGATAAGGATATGGCCGGGGTTGATTAGCTCAACAATTTTTTAAAGCGTCATCAAAATTTATCAATTCGCAAACCTAAAGCCACATCAGCAGCTAGAGCAATGTAATTCAACAAAGTAGGCGTAAGCGAATTCTCTCAGTTGCTCGGAAATACACTTATTTATAACAAGTTTGAATTGACCCCTGTTAAAATATATAACTCTGATGAAACTGGAATTTCCATTGTTTCTAAAATATTAGCTATGAAAGGACGAAAACAAGTGGGTTTGTTATCATCTGCTGAACGCGGACAGACTATCACAGTAGAAATATGTTTTAACGCTGCTGGAATCTACATGTCTCCACTGATGATTTTTCCAAGACAACGAATGAAACCAGAACTTTTAGATCATGCTCCACCAGGTACTACAGCAGTTTGCAGTTCTTGAGGCTGGATAACTTCAAAAATATGTTTGACATGGTTCAAAAACTTCATCAAATTTTCTGGAGCTACACCTATTAACCACATATTGCTGCTTCTAGAGGCTCATGTGAGTCACACTCAAAATTTGTAAGTGATTGATCTAGCTCATGAAAATGGAGTAATTATACTTTGCTTTTCTCCTCACTGCACACACAAAATGCAGCCTGCAGGCATTAAATTTATGAAGCCACTCAGCACTTATTGCAATCATGCTGTTACAGGTTAGTTAAGATCACATCCTGGACGTGTGGTAACTGTATTTCAGATAAGTGAAATATTTGGTAACGCATTCGTTCAGGCGGCTACAATGTTTACCGCCATTAACGCATTCAGAAAATGTGGTGTATAGCCATATTACCAAAATAATTTTACTGTTACCATTTCATTTCTGCTGAGACAACGAACATACAAAATATTACAAACTCATCGAATGTAGAACGGCAAAGGGTATCAGGGGCCGAAAGCCTTCAATCTGGAGCAGTACCATGTCTGTCTTCAACAAAAACAGTCAGAACTGTATCTTCAACAGCCACGATAACTTCTCATACAGAAACTCTTGCAACAGAACCTGAAGCTACAAACACATCTTCCACTCCACCTAGAACAGAGTTAATCACCGAATATTACGAACCAGTCATACCAACGGTGGACAAAACACCCGTCCCCGAACCTGAACCAGGATGTTCTTATTTTCCTAAGCCTCCCATCCGTGCAGCGTGCCGTGATCTGACATCTAGCTTCGAAAATGTATCATTCTGCCAATTCCGTCTGTTCAACGAACTGAAAAGGGAAACAATACCGCAAGTAAAAACAGCCATAATTATCTCAACTCCTTATAAAAATGAGTTGGAAAGTTTGAAAAAGCCAGGGAAAACATCCAATCTTAATGATCCTCGTCTCAAAAGGAATTCTAAACACACAATTTTTTGACATCGTCAGAACCTTGTGTAGGCTACTAGCTCTGTGGACGTTGGGCTTACAATACTTGTGCTGGCGTGGACAAAGAAGATCTGGACGAAACACATATTTGTTTATTTTGCGGAATAATTAGCCTGCCCCATCATGCCCCAATTTCATTACCCATCATACCCCATAGTATGGGGCAAGACAGTTTTTCAGAATGTTCCTATTAATGATCAATTATTAAAAAATGTGATGATTTGATTTTCCAAAGACTGTACCAAATCATAGTTAGATTAATGACATAACGTGCCATAAATTAATAAGAGTAATAAGCATAGTGATTATGCTGTATTTTTGTCATTTCCCTTAGCTACCCGATCATGCCCCTCCCCTCCTTCCCTATATGTTAAATTGAACACTGGTAGTCGTTTGAAGTAATTATATTTTGATACTTTGATAAAAGTTTAATAGGATACGGTTCATGTTATTATTATTATGGATACGGTTGTAGGGTTAATTGCTGAGTTAGATTATAAGTTCTGGTAAAACTATCAAAGAATGTTATTAAATGGCAAGAAGACCTATTTCTATGTCCCCTAAAAAGGACGAAAAACAGTTCTCTTATTTTTACAAGGTAATTGGTTACCTTATCACAGATTTGTATGCTTGGAGCTTTGTTTGTGTTATGCTATGGGTGTGAAACATTGACCCTAACCCAAGCATCCGCAAATATATTGAACACCCTTGTGCGACGGGTCCTGATGCGAATGATCAGAGCGAAGCTAGATGAAAACCAATGGCGAATTCGATACAACCATGAGCTGTGTGAGATTTTTGACGATCCGGAGGTCTCAACGATTGTAAGACTGCGGAAGCTACAATGGGCTGGCCACATGAATCGTATGGACGAACAACGGATACCCAAAAAGGTATTCGTTGGGAGAACTGAAGGAAGGAGGCCAGTGGGGAAACCGAGGAAACGCTGGCCTGACTCGATCGACGAAGACAGTTCATCGATGCTCGGATTTCGGAATTGGAGGACGCGGTCAATGGACCAAGACAGTTGGAGGCGCTGTATGCAGGAAGCGAAGACCTGAGAGGGGCTGTAATTTTACACTATGATAAAAACGGTGTAAAATTAATTCCTTGCCGACTAATATGAACTATTTTATTCTATTTAGGATATTTAAAAGCTGATTTCCTGTTAAATATTCCAAAATTTTTCTGATATAAACTCTTCTCATTTCCAGGCCTATATTTTCGTACATTCGCGGACAACTATTGGTGACCAGTCTAGCTTTTCCGATCTGTCTGATAATTTAGCGGATAAGGAATCTTCGAAACCAATAAGCATACTTTCAATTGAAAATATGGCGACTTAAACCCGAAGGTTCATTTTGATCCAGGAATCTCATATCCTATCAAAACTCGGCGAAAATAATAAAGTTCCTGCTGATGAAAACTGAAAAACTGCATCTCATGTCTTATCTAATGTAATATTCAATTAGAGTTTCGTTGTTTTATCCTTCCGAATATTGCTTTTATCCTGCCTGCAACGACGGAATGAGTCAAGTTTTAAAGCTTGATTTAACAAGGATATTTTTTTACAAATAAATATCAGATCCCACACATAACCTTCATTAGTCTATAAATTATTTATGTTTGATAATTTAACAGCCAAAATAAAAGGATTTCTTAATTTTCGCCCACGAGGATCAACACATTTACATTTCAAAATTTCATTAGATTTGTCGCAATTTTTCTCACTATTGTACAAGCCCTATATAGATTATTGCTGTACTTCCAAGAATTTTTCAATTTCACCAATCTAATATGAAATTTTGTAGAAATTATTTCGATTTAAAATTGAAATGCGTAATAATGGCGGACATTCATTTCTGACGCAAAAATTCGCAAAAGCTCAACTCGAATTGAGCTTATTCTCTTCGCACAAGCTTTTTGCTCACTCGCACACATTGAAATTTAATTTAAAATCCGCTCACCCACACCAATCACCTTTTCCTCTTTTTCTCTTACTCATGCTCAGAGATTGAGCTTCGGCTCACTCACACACTCTAAAGATCTTTTCCCTCTCATCTCACACTATCAAACCGGCGAAGCAATTCAACTCGCTCCCGTTCTCCACGCCACTCACACATTCATGCAATGAAATTCAGTGTCACTCATACTCGAATGTCGGCTGTTCGCAAAAAGCTTACCCCTTTTATCCGCGACCCATACAATAGAACTATCATTATGCCATTACGCTAATAAGATGTCCGCCAGTTGTTGACGCTTTTGCTATTTTGTCCAATTGGAACTCGCGAAATTTTTGCAGGCGATAGCGTGTTGGGTCTCGGTTACAATTTATAATGGCGGCGCAAAACGCTTGTGAGAGATGGTGACAAAGCGTATTTTGATGTGAATTAATTTTTTAGGGTTTTCAGGATAGATCCTTTTCATGAAGTATTTTCTCAAATGGAATATTGTGAGGCTTTATGCGAATGTAATTATAGTGGAATAAAAATACAGTTAATGTATTATTTTTATAAAAATTAGCTAGAGGGTCGTAATAATTATTTGCTGATTTCCCTACAAGACATTGTAAAATTAGATTAAAACCGATATACTCAAATTTTGATTTTAAATTACTTTTTGCTGTTATTTTTTTGCTTCTTTTATTAACGGAAAATTTTTTGTTTTTTTGATGTTCGGAACGCTACTCGTTCTGTTAAGGTTAAGAGCCATCTTTTGTACACTCGTAATCGAAGCTGTCTTGCCATAAAGAAAAAATTTATATTCGTTATTTATTTCAGTAGCTTTCTTTTCAACATTATATAATTCAAAGCTTAAAAAGTACGTTAAGGATCAAATAAAGTTTGAAATGGACAAATGTCAAATTACATAATATCAAATTGCATAAGCACATAACCCTAAAGTATTCTTCCTTCTCGCATATTTTTTCTTGCCCATAGGACGTAAATCATTTGGCAACATTGGTTTTCAATCGATTCTGACAGTTTTGAAATAATGAAAACCCATCTATGACTAGCAGTCGTAACGGTGAAATGTATTTTAATTATTCTACGCCTAGTATTCGCTGTGTACAGACGTGTTTTTAACTGTCGTTCGTTATTTTATATTTAAATTTTTATGAACGTCAATTCGAAATGAATTTAATAAGCTTCGCCGTTTATTATACCATTGTGAATGATGAAAATACTATGACGACCAATTGAGAAGTATCGATGTAAGTCGGTTGGTTTTTTCTCCTTATTGCAATCAAATCATAAAATATGTAATAATCTTAATTAATTTGAATTTGCTATAATTTTTTTTCATGAAATGTGTTTAACTAATAACGTATAAATTTATAGAGCCATTTGGGCCATTGATTTTTTGTATGGTTATTGTTTGGAATTTGCTTTATATTCTTTTAAAATTTATAACGTTTAGTATTGAATAAAGCGCTATTGACTTTGATGTAAGTCTAGCGAGGAACAACACAGCATACAAAGGAGTGAAAAGCCTGAAACGTGGTTAGCAGCCCAAGACAACACTCCGTCGTGATGGCATCTAAAACCAAGATTAAGGAAAGATGGGTATCATATTTCAAGAACCTCCTTAATCCTCCGCACAGCTCCAGAACATCGGAGCCTATAGATGTCTGCGGAGAGTTTCCATTGCACCCACCAACTCTGGAAGTTTGTTCCCTCATCAAAGCCCAAAAGAATAATAAAGCGCAGTGGAGCTCATCAAATATGGTGGCAGCGGTGCTCATAAAGCTATTCACAAAGTCATCCAGCACATTTGGCAACAAGAACATATGCCGAAAGAGTGGAGCCAATCAATTATATTCCCTAACCACAAAAAAGGTGACAAGCTACAGTGCGAAAATTATAGAGGCATATTTTCTAAAATCTTAGAAAATAAAATCAGATCATACGCCAACAGTATTATTGGGGAGTATCAAGGTGGTTTTAGAGCAGCTAGATCAACAATAAATCAACTGTCCACCGTTAAGCAAGTACTTGAAAAATGATAAGAGTTCAACATAGACGGATACCAAATTTTCTTTGACTTTAAACAAGCATACGACAGTATTGATCGTAACGTACTATAACAAATAATGCTTTGCTTTGGCATCCCAGCCAAATCAGTCCGTCTTACCAAAATGACAATCACGTCGACGACCTCTCAAGCCCGCATCAATAACCAACTCCCCGATGCCTTTGACACAAATATCGGACTAAAGCAGGGCGATGGGCTGGCCCCATTGCTATTCAATTTGGCTCTGTAGTATGTCATAAGGAAGCTACCTGTCGATACACGAGGTACATTACTACACAAGTCGAGCCAAGTAGTAGCCTATGCGGACGACATAAACATTTTATCACGCCCATTAACAACTGCCAAAGAACTCGTCCTGAAACTCGACAGCAAAGTACAATTAGTAGGGCTACAAATCAATGAGAATAAAACAAAACTGTTGACGCAGCCAAAGAAAAATACCTCAAACACACAAAATACCACACTTGGCGAATACAGTATCAAAAATGTGGATGAATTCGTGTATTTAGGTGCCAAAATAATGAAGAGAAAGAGACGAAATACGCCGAAAATTACAGCTAGCGAATAAAGCATTTTATTCAGTTTTGATGATCTTGAAGACCAGCTGCATACAAAGGAAAACAAAGCTCCAAGTGTACAAATCTGTGAAAAGATGGAACGCCTTTGAGCAATAGGTCCTGAGGCGAATAGTTGGAGCGAAGCTAGACGGAAAAGGAAAAGGTATCCGTTGGGAGAACTGAAGAGCGTAGACTAGTGGGAAAACCGAGGAAATGCTGGTCTGACTCGGTCGACGAAGACAGCTCATCGCTGCTTGGATTTCAAAATTGGGCGACGAGGTTAATGGACCGAGACAGTTGTAGGCGCTATTTGCAGGAAGCAAAGAGAGACTGTAGTGTTACGAAGAAGAAGAAGGAAAAAGTTAACATGCAGCTAATTTCACGCAGCGCCCAGTTCCAACTAAGGAGTAGCTTCACAAATGCAAAGGACAGTAGGAAGAAAGAAGAGCAATCTGGTGTCTACAAAATCAAATGTAAGCATAGTGATAAATCATATATTGGGCAAACAAGATCAACGGTCAAAATAAGATCCAAGGAACGCACAAAGGAGGCACAGTTGGCGATAAGACGGAAAACATGAGCAGTATTGAGTCTTCAGTAACTAAACATATTTGCGATAGACAAAATTGAATGAGACGATCTCACGGTGTAAAACGAAGTAAGGAACATGCGAAAACTTCCCGTGTAGGAACCATTGTGGGTTATGAGCCAGCCAACCGAAACAAGACACGACGATAATCAGGGAAATGGCTACCTTGGCCTCCTGAACTTAGTGAAATAGCTGAGGGTTTTCTTATTGCTTTCTTTTCTTACTTTTGTACTTAATTAGAAATAAATTATAAATAATAATAATAACAGTAATAAGAGCAATAATAATAATGTAAAGTAATACTAAGATATGTAAACAGGCAATAGAAAAACAACTCATTAGACCCAAAGTAATGAGGCTAAGTAATAAAATCCAATAAAAATAATCAAAATAAGATTAGGACATGCAGGCAGGTAAGAAAATCCTTTAGTAATTAAATCTTAAGCAATTAGACCGTAGGCAATTATTACTTAATGTATCTTAGTATAAATATCCCCGAAAAGGCCTTGCAACATCAGAAAATAATTGACACGGTAGAAGGGAGCAACTTACTCCCAAAATATAATCTGTCGAATAAAAACTAATAACGTTTTAATGGAGAGCGTTAAGCATGAGAAAATATACATAGTATTACACGTACAAATAATTTAATTCTTATTTTCACAACCATCATGATCAACAAACGAACGTACTCGAAAACTCACCAAGCATGATCAACATCTGAAAGTGACGTCGCTGCCCATTCATTAACCTGCTCGAATATTCCACGTAGTTCGGCAATGTACGAGAAATGGATTGAATGACAAGAGACCCTATATAAAGGCGACCTGAATGAATGGGGGGACTCATTACAACCGCGATAGTAAAAACTGCGATAGTGTGGAGTGCGAATTGAAAAGCAATATTGACTGATTAATAGTAAAGTGATTTTCGTTAATAGATAAGACAGTTAAAATAAAAATTTATAGACAAAGTGAAAATTAAAATTAGTGAAAGCGTTAAATTAATGATTGTGCATTTATTAGTAAATAAACTCTTTTAACTTAATTTAAAAGACATTCCGTTGTCACTTTCCCGGAACATTAAAATTATTGGCCACGAACTATAACACGCGACAATAGTATTGAAAACAAGTTCCCAGAAATAAGCATCGAAACAATATGGAAGGCTGCGAAGCACGAAACATCAAAAGATTGAAAGCTTTCTTCTCACATGCTTCAACAATTTTCATCGGCGATTTCTGGACTACAACCATAGCTAATTGGCCTTGTTGAAATTACACCTTAATAACGTCCAGAACTTAATTCGTTCATACTACAGAAGTGAAGTCGGCAGAGGGTCCAAATGGCATATTCACAAAGGTGAATAGTATATTCGACCGTAGATGCAATAACGAATGTAACCCCAAACATCTGTTGGAAACTTAACAATAGAGAATGTGTTAGAGCGTGTCTCATTGATATGAAGAAAGCCTTTGAAATGGTTTGTTTAGACGTACTAATTTTTCACGTCCTTCAGGACAAGTTCCCTTTGCACCATGATGCGTAATATATTATATGGAAAACCGTTTCCTGTAACACATGGAAATCTGACGACGACCTGCAATTTTCGGGTCTTGAATGGCCTACAGCAAGAAACATTTACTTCGCTAAAACTTCTCTCGATTTTTTTCGCACTCAATAGATTGTCATTGATTTTGACGTGTCGCCAACACGTTCATTAGTGGTGTCTGCTGACGGCCTGAGTTTTTATACGGCAGACCAAAAGGCTTCAGTCGACTAAAGGAACCTTCAGAAGCAAGCCTATATAGACAGTTGGCGAAAGAACAATTTTGTTTGAAGATTTCTCCATTATGGCTGGTGAGAATGGTTCAGAATGGCCTCCACATAAATTTTGTGCTCGATGCTTTAGTGTTCATCTCAATCAACACCTACGCTATAATAAATATTCCAAAATCAGGCCGAGTAAAGCACGAAAATGCATTGGTCAAAAGGTTAAAGTTATTTGTTACAATGCTCTGGTTAGAACAGTCTTGACATATAAATGTCCGATCTGGTATTATCAAAGTGCTAGTATAACTGAAATTTTTTGAAAGTAAATGTATTCGCGCATGTACTATGGATTGTAAAGAAAGCCTGACCTGGACTGAAAAGGCTACATATCGAATAAAAAAAATTATCAAACTGCCAAAGTGATGGCAATCGATACATTCATTTTGAAGCTTATTCGAAATCATCAGATGCTTTTATTTTTGATTTCTGAAAGTATTTGGGTCCCTCTCTAAGCATTCGGTACACGGATCAATTCAAAATGAGTTCCAATCAGAGCAGGCTTCTGTAAACCATCGCATACCATCCTATTTCCATCGGTATCTGAAGCCGTATTACTAATTTCGATACCAGCCCTATTATAGTAAATCCAAGCAGTTCCATGATTATCAGGAGTAGCTGCACCTGATGAGAATAGTCGGCGAAACTGCTTAGTTGGTTATTTTACTAGGTTATAATCAACTGCACCAGTGAATTTTCCATTATTTAGACAGGGATATGTGGTTCACTTCAGCCTTTAACGTCTTCAAGTTTGACATTCCCTTAGTAATGCAACGCCCTGGTTCAGAGAAAGCAATGGTTGCTTTTTGTATAGGGTGATTCATTATGAGATTTGGCTTTTTATCTCAAATAAAAAGTAAAATTCCATAATAAAAATGTTATTGTAAGTCAAAAGAACAATCGATGACATTTAATTTTTAAAGATTATCTTGTTTAAATGTTGATCGTGACTACACCGTAAATGGTCCATCCTAAGGGTCAAATTTTGGACAACGTGTTCCAGTCTAGTGACCGATATCTCATGAATAACACGAGTAATGTTGGCTTCCAATGCGTCGATCGAAGCTGGCTTATCCCTGAAGACCATAAGACACTTCGTGTAACCCCAAAGAAATTAATCTAAAGGTGTGATATCACACGATCTAGGCAGCCAATTTACTGGTCCAAAACGTGAAATCAGGTTCTCACCAAAAAAAGTCGGCGATGCACACCATAAATTGCTCTAAGAGCACGAACGCTGATTTTCGTAACACAGCTGAAAAATTTGGATACGTTGTTGCGGTATAAGTCTTTGTATGATGATTTGTCAAACAATATTGAATAAAAATTACATGACAGTTTGACAGGAGTCACGCGTGATCTGTCTAAAAAAAGCCTATTGAAAATCAAACCTCATAATGCTCATAATGAGTCACCCTTTACAACGTTTGCGTTCAACTCAAGCCTCCGTATCCACTAACTTTAAAGAGATAAAAACTTTCAATTACTGTAGAGTAACTCAAATGACACAAAATAGAAAATTTTCTGAAGATAATAAAAATTGATCGGAATGTCTTGTAGAGTAGGTACTTGTGGTTAAATGTTTTGTAATGCAGCTTTCTGGCACGAGAAAGAATGATCCCACTCATAGATAGCCCACACTGAAACACATCAAGAGATCTATATCAGTTCTAGTGACTTTAAGATTCAAAATATTCACGTCAGACGTCTTACGAAATACAGTTTCTTCGCTCATTCATTGCTGATTTCACACCTGTAGCAGCTGTTGGATTTGTGCAGTAAAAACAAGCGTTTAACAAAAAACACAACGTTTATTTCAATGGATATGAAAACTTAGATGCGGTCAGGTTGGAGACTAGGGACCGTCTGACTAACAGATTAAGAAATTGAATGATGCGAGGACACATATGCTATCTCTTTCTCTCGATACTCCCACTTGTTAGAGCGAAGAATGAGCAATATAAATTTGTCTTTTGTGTTTCGGTTTGTAAACAAATCAGCTAGTTGATCAATGCTACGAATAAGTACATGGGTGGATTTGATTTCTTCATTGAGTATTGACGAACAAAGTGATACTTTACGTCGACATGCTTCGTACGGCGATGATAAATTGGATTCACAAGTAAACACGATTTTTGCGTCTCAGTTCTGTAGTGCTGATTTTGATTATGTCTAACTAAACAAGGAAAAATGTGTTTATCTAATACGCAGGTGGGGTGAAAAGTTTCCGGCCTGCCCAAGAGATGGCACCACCAGGTCTACTTTTGGAGCGGCTCCTACAATACCATTCCTACCGAGCTTGTATGTACAGTTTCAGCCCAATCCCTGCTTTATTTTGCGTTTGAGAGCACATTGCGCGAGACGCTTCCGTTATTTTTGTGAAAATGGCAAAATTGGAAAAACGTGCTGTCATCAAATGCTTCTATTTGAACGGTTTTACACCAAAATAAATAAAAGAAGAGATGGATTCAACACTAAGAGACTCCTCCCTATCATATTCAACCATTAAGCAGTGGGGTTTTGAATTTAAAATGGGTCGTGTGAGCACCTCTGACGAGCCTCGCTCAGGACGGCCCGTTGAGGTCACAACTTCAGAAATGATTGAGAAAATCCATCAAATAGTGTGGAAGACCACAGGTTGAAAGTGCATGAGATAGCTGAGACCTGTGTGTGAAATATTTTGCACAACCACTTGAGCATGGTAAAGCTGTGTGCAAGGTGGGTGCCGCATTTGCTAACGCTCGACAAAAACTGATTCGAAAAAACATTTCTACCGACAATTTGGCACTGTATAGGAGTAATCCAAACGAATTTTTGTGTCGATTCATAACTGTTGATGAGACTCAGATCCACCACTACAATCCTGAAAATAAAGAACAGTCAAAACAGTGGGTTGAAAAACGGGAACCAACTCCAAAGAAGGCAAAAACAATTTTATCGGCAAACAAGGTTATGGCTACTGTTTTTGGGATGCGAGAGGAATTATATACATTGATTACCTTGAAAAGGGTAAAACTATCACTGGTCAATACTAGGCAGAGTTATTGCAACGTTTGAAGCACGAGATGCAAACTAAACGACGTCATTTGGCGAAGAAAAATTTTGTTTCATCACGAAAACGCACCAGCGCATTCGTCGATTGTTGCCATGTCCACAATCCAGGGATCGAAGTTTGAATTGATGCCGCATCCTCCCTGCTCTCCAGATTTAGCCTGCAGCGACTATTACCTGTTTCTTAACCTCAAAAAATGGCTTGGCGGTAAAAGATTTAAGTGCTACGAAGAAGTTACCGAAGCTGTAAATCAGTATTTTGAGGAGCTTGACGAATCTACGTTTAAAACTGGTATAACTAAATTAGAAAACCGTTATGAGAAATGTATCAGTTTTGATGGAGATTATGTTATGTTGAAAAATAAAGCAAAAAAAAATTTGATAACATCGTTTTTCTTGGTCAGGCCGGAAACTTTGCTTTTGTGGCAACTAGAACGAATTTTCAAATTTTAGTAAAATCTAATTTTTTTATTTCAGTAGAATGCAAAAGCAAGAAAAAGAACTTTAATTTATATGTTAATCACATTTATTTACAAAGAACAACTAAGATGAATCTCCAAATACTTAAAAAGAAACAGAAAGAAGCTTTAAAAATGAAGAATTTTTGTTTGCCTTCTGTGTTTGTAGGAACTTTCTCGTATTAGACTCCATATGTAGTCAAGGTTGAGCCACGCTTGTTTTTCGTGGGCGTTCAGTAACTCTGAGAATTCCTCACTGGCCATTATTTTCTTAATTTTAAACTTCGTTTAATTATTCAAAAGCTGGAGAGTCTTGACGAAGAGGCCTAATTTTATATGCAACGGAGGCATCAAAATATGATCGGCCGTCACAATTGTTATCCTATGTGAAACTCGATCCGTTTAGGCCATGACTGCTGCTTGTAGTGAAATGCGTCGGCTATACTGTCCCTTAAGCATAGATAGCATGGATATTTAATGTATCCGCCTTGCGTTCCAACCAGAAAACCCATCATCTTGAAATCCCCTATCACTAGCAAAGCATACTCTTCATACTTTAAAGTTTGAAGCACCTTTTATCGCTTTCCTAATTTTCTTTGAGCATTACAGAATGAGCCAGAGATAGAGATGGAAATTGATTTCCATTATGAAGGAGGTCGGCTTTTAGACTTTTTGTAGAGCTGTCAATGAAAAGTTGAAGGAATGCAAGGGATTCCAATCGCACCAAATAAACCTTTCACATCATTACAATAACAAAGTCCATCTTCCTGTGTACAAAATCCAGTAAGTATTACATGACGCTTTCTTTGATCACTTATATTAACATCCTTCTTGGGCAAATTCCACTGTTTTAGCCGTGAAGCTAATATTTCTGCTTTAAGTTTAGGTAGGTTAAAGTCTCTTACTAAGTCATTAAACTCTTCTGAATTAATAAGATGAGGTTCAGCAGCCACTGATTCGAGTAAGAATTCGCCGTATCTGCTATTACTGGACACTTCTGATTGCGTCAGATGTTCCTTCGGATTTGAACGAGAAGGCATAGGAAAATGTTCACTCTGGAGTACTGGAGCGGTTGTTAGATCTGGGTACGGAATTTTTTTCACGTTTTTGCCAGCCCGACGTTTGCGTGGATTAACTACACAAAAGTAGCACTCATTGATGTGATTAGTGAGCTCCCTCTATATTCTTGGTACTGCAAACTTCATACTTTTTTCTCCTCGATACCAGGCTGGAAAAAAAATAAAATACGTAACACAGTTTCATTACATATTGTATAATTTTTACCATTAGTATCCTTGAAAGTAATTATATAGTTTCTTACCTTCTAATGTGTTTTTGCAGTTACCATATGAGAATTTCGGTGCCCATATTTTATCTTGACTTCAAATGGGAAGATTAAAATAAGCTTCAAAGAGTTTTATATTTGACGAGAAACTGAATTTTTTAGCCCTTAATTTGATGAATTCGCCGCAAATGTAGCGAAAAGTATTAATGTCATTTTTACACTTTTTGGAAGCCATTTTAGATATTGCGCAACACAAATGACGTCGCTACTTGATAATGCTTACGCGCACACTGCCGAGACTACCTGCTATTCCCCACTTCACATCCGTAATCCCCTCTCTTGCGCGTTAAAACCGTTGCTCCTCAAACTGTCTGTCAAAATCTTTAATTATTATTTATTCAATGTAAAATGTACAAAAGCAAACTTTATTTGCTATAAATGGAGTGTCTGGTTACTTCTAGTGGTAGATAATCAGAAAATGCTAATTCAATAACAAACCCATAAAAAATTTTTTTTTTGACTTGTGTATCGATCAATTTCTCCGCGGCAATATTATTCATAGAGAGCGCAGTCAGCAACAGTTGTTAGCAACCGATATCTTTTAGTAAGCGTCAAATCCACGCTTCTTTCTTCGAAGCGTCATGAACTGCAACATACTCGGATGTAGTTGTTGAAGTGGCACCTATAGTGTATGCTTCAATGTTTGTCTCACAATTTGAGCCGTAAGTAACATCAAGTTCAAGTTTCCCTGACAAGTATCTCAAAACTCGTTTCGCAGACATCCAGTGCTTGATATTCGGTGTCTCCAGATGTTTGCTCAAAACTGCAACTGCGTGTGAGATATTGGGTGGGGTTCGCAACCGCTAAATACATCAGATTGCCAATTGTCTCACGATGCGGTACACCAGCTACGTTTCCGGAATTTTTAGAAAGCTGATAAATGGGTTGCATAGGGTTTCGATACAGGATTGCAGTTAGACATTCTAAATTTTTCCAGCATCGATTTCGTATAATTCATTTGCGTTAGACGAACAGTGTTCATCTCTGGACCTGATGATTTCGATACCCAAATAGCAACTGGCAATTTTACTTCTGATCTCAAACTCGGTCCACATAGCTTTCTCTTCGTCAGCCACTGCTACTAATCCATCCTACATGAACAGTGTAATAATCAAATCATGCTGCTCTGATCCTGAGACGCAAGGATCAGCAGTTGATGCTTCAAGTTCAAAGTTCCGTATAAATGCGTTGTATTTCCGATGCCATTGTCGTGATGCTTGCTTGAGTATGTACTTATAAACTCTTGCGCAATAAGCAGACTCGTCCAGAACCATCTTCATACCCCTCAGGTTGCTGAATCAGGTCCCCATTTAGAAAGGCTGTCTCCAGATCTAGCTGATACAAAAGATCACGTTTTGCAGCTGCCATCAAGGTTCGTATGGATTCAAACCTCGTTACTGGTGAACATTTCTGGAAATTGTCAGTCCCTTCCTTTCGACTGCAGCTTTTAACTACAAGACGTGCTCAATTTCGATTAACTAAGCCACTGTATTGGTTTTAACTCGATGTATCCATTTGTTTCGGATTGGTTTACGATCGTCAGGACACTTGACTAGGTCCCAGGTATGATTTTTGTCAAGCACGCAAAGCTCCTCAGCCATAGCTTTCTCCCACTCTTTATGATCACTGGCTTTCTTCTTCTTCTTCTTCTTCGTAGCACTACAGCCTCTCTCGGGCCTTCGCTTCCAGCAATAAGCGCCTCCAACTGTCTATCCATTGACCGCGTCCTCCATTTTCAAAATCCGAGCAGCGATGAACTGTCTTCGTCGACCGAGTCAGACCAGCGTTTCCTCGGTTTCCCCACTGGTCTTCGGCCTTCAGTTCTCCCAACGAGTACCTTCTTGGGTATCCGTTGTTCGTCCACACGATTCATGTTTCCAGCACATTGCAGCTTCCGCAGTCTTACAATCGTTGAGACCACCGGTTCGTCAAAAATTTCATACAGCTCATGGTTGTATCGAATTCGCCATTGGTCCCCGTCTAGCTTCGCTCCGATTATTCGCCTTAGGACCCGTCGCTCAAAGGCATTCAATAAATTAGCAGATGCTTGAGTTAGGGTCCATGTTTCACACCCATAGCATAACACAGGTCTTATCACAGATTTGAATACTTGGAGCTTTGTTTTCAACATCGTCAAAACTGAATAAAATATTTTATTTGCAAGCTTTATTCTTCGGCGTAATTCGTCTCTTTCATTACTAGTTCTCGTTATTTTGGCGCCTAAATACACAAATTCGCTCACATTTTCGATACTGTATTCGCCAAGTGTGATATTTGGTGTCTATGAGGTCGAGTTTCAGATCACTGGCTTTCATTGCATCGTACTAATTTGCAGGAATTTGGGTACCGGCTAAAAAGGCGGTGGCATCAGCAAATAGACCGTAAGTAACATCAAGTTCAAGTTTCCCTGACAAGAATCTCAAAACTCGTTTCACAGACATCCAGTGCTTGATATTCGGTGTCTCCAGATGTTTGCGCAAACTCTTCGTCGACCGAGTCAGACCAACGTTTCCTCGGTTTCCCCACTGGTCTTCGGCCTTCAGTTCTCCCAACGAGTACCTTCTGGGTTATCCGTTGTTCGTCCACATGATTCATGTTTCCAGCCCATTGCAGCTTCCGCAGTCTTACAATCGTTGAGACCTCCGGTTCGTCAAAAATTTCATACAGCTCATAGTTGTATCGAATTCGCCATTGATCCCCGTCTAGCTTTGCTCCGATTATTCGCCTTAGGACCCGTCGCTCAAAGGCATTCAATAAATTAGCAGATGCTTGAGTTAGGGTCCATGTTTCACACCCATAGCATAACACAGGTCATCACAGATTTGTATACTTGGAGCTTTGTTTTCAACATCGTCAAAACTGAATAAAATATTTTATTTGCAAGCTTTATTCTTCGGCGTAATTCGTCTCTTTCATTACTAGTTCTCGTTATTTTGGCGCCTAAATACACAAATTCTCTCACATTTTCGATACTGTATTCGCCAAGTGTGATATTTGGTGTCTGTGAGGTCGAGTTTCAGATCACTGGCTTTCATTGCATCGTAATAATTTGCATGAATTTGGGTATTGGCTAAAAAGGCGGTGGCATCAGCAAATAGACCATCCACCCCCTTCAGTCTATTTCATGTTTGAGATGTTACTGCGTCGTTTCCCAACCCAATATGTTGTACCTACCTCTTTTTCAACTAACTCAAATTGTTGTTCTGGTCCAAGAGCCGGTAGCACCAACTGAGCCAACTGGTTCGGGACGTTTTCGTTATCCTCAATTTTAAGTATCCATATCTTGGATTATTGTTGCCATTCAGTCATGATGTATGCCGAGCTTTAAGTTCGCTGTCAAGAATATAGTCATTATGCAGCCTGTTTAATTCAAGTTTTTTAAGAAAGAATTTGAGCTCCTCTTTCAACTTGAGAACGTTTGTCTTCGTTGCATAGGCAGAGATAAAGAAGAAGTTCAAAGTTTTTGAATTCGAATTTATCCATACATTGGATACGATAACATCTTCCAAATAATATGCTGATACCACTTCCTCCAGCACAGTTTAACTCTATCGTTTCTTACGAATTCAAAACCCTTGAACATCATTGAGTACCATGAATTGAGGTGGATATCAGTGAGAAGGAAGATGGCAGGCTTTTGCTTTACAATGAATTCAAGGAGATGGTCACATCGATGTAGAGTAACAATGGAGTTGACGTTTATTGAGATGAGGCAAAGCCCACCCATCGGGATATGGCTGAACCGCAATGGAGTTATTTGAGATATTTGAAAAATCTAAACGTTGAAAAGTAAAGTTAATTTTCGCATCTTATTTGTTGATTCTTTCCGATAAGGAATTCAGTTTTAAGGCAGCTACTTACGTTATTTACAGCATTGTCTTCTGGTCCCCTATCGGCGATTGCAAATTAAACTCCGGGCCTGACGATGTTGGAAGGTATCACACCGCGGTTTACTTGCTTTATTTTTGGAATCAATTTAATTTTTGCATTTTGATATCAGAGGCATCCTCGATATAATGCAATGTGACCGAATGGATCACAGTTGACGTAAAGCAATTTTTCTTCAGGCTCTGTCTGAGCCACTTTGTACTCGCCGGGGGCATGAACATCTTTGTATTTAACCTGCCGATAGAGCAAGGTGCAGCTGACAGCGAAGTGGCCAAATCGTTGACACCAATAGCATTGGTTGACTTCTGTTTTCTAGAGACGTTCCAACTTCGCTACTCCAAAGTTCAAGTAACTTATCCATCGCAGGGCACTAGGACTGCTTTTATTAGAAATTTGTACAGAATAAAGCAGTAAGTTTGTCAATATTCTCGTTGGAAAGTACTTGACTGAAATGAAGTTAAGTGCTGGAGCGGTTTCTTTGGGAGTTTGAGGGAGATCGGTGGTATCCTCTTCGAAGTCGAGACCGTTCAACAGAAAGTCTGATATTTTCATTTTTGGTGTATAGGTGAAGTGTGGAACCTACCCAGAATTCAATTTTTTTTGACTGAGTTGAAGTCAACCAGTGATTTCGTTTTTATCTTTATTTATATTTTTAATTTCAAAGTTGTTCTGCCAATGCTTTCGCCAATGGTGGGAAATAGAGCTCTGCAAATTCAGCACCCGTCCCACTTTCCGTGGGGAAGGTTTTTCCAATGTATCGTTTCTTCTTAATAGCGACTTGCGACTGGAAACTTCTTCAAAGTTGATCGATTACAACGATCAACGCTCAACTTTTTTAGGAACCAATTTCTAATTGACGTATAATAAGCTCGTTCGAAATAAAATTAATTTCCACCTGATGTTTAAAAATTATTTCATTTTTAAAAAATTAGCGACAGAAGCTATTAAAAAACACGTCTGTACGCATCGAATGCTAGAGGTAGAATCTTACGCTTTGCCTATTTTCGTTTTAAATTGCCACCATTTTAGTACGTACTCAGAAATTTATGAGATAGTGACACCATTGCTTACCAATTAACCATTCTGTTTCGAATTCCCATCAAATTATTTATTATATTGCACAAAGAATAATTTACTTGTGCTTATTTTCACCATATGCATGTATGTTTCTAGACTATTATTTAAGCCGGTCTGTAGATTTCAATCAAAATGCGGAATGTCCCACAAGCACTATTCTATAATTTTTTAACTAAACATCTGATTTCAGTAATAACAAAATAATTTAACTAATAAAATTAAAAAATTATATTCACCATCATTCCGTATTTAACCGACACAAACACACAATGGCGGCCATTTTGTTTTGATTCGAATTCGCGCGTCTACCAACTAACTAACGCCATTTTGCACGAGTCGACGAGCTTTTATTCGCGAATCAAAACTTTTCGCAATGCAATTGCATTGGCTGAAGCGAGCGTTAGCGCAGCGTAAACCCACATCCAATTTATGTACATACAATTCATTGATATGGCGGCTGATGCATTGCAACGACTAGACGTGCACACACATTTAGCGCATGGCTGAACACCACACATATGGGTCGCAGTCGCCGTTATCGCCGCTTGAATCTTGAATTCCATCCAGAAAGCAAATTATTTGCTGCACTCGTCGCATGGCGTAGTGGTGGAAGCAATCCGCCAGCCTACCCATCGTAGCTTTGTTGATTCTGCTTGTTACTTCTTGCATTTTGCCCACACACGTCATTCCATGATGGCGGCCACCCGAAGCGATATGTGATGTGTGTGCATTGTTTGGTGTAGCGGAGAAGAAGCATTTTTCGAACGCAACGACTACGACGACGGTTTCATTTTTTTTCGTTACAGATTACGGAACCGGTGCTACGTCACGTTTTACAACATTCCGATGTGGTGACGTAACGTCTCTTAAGCATTTCCGGCATAAATACCAGAGGAATGTTTTCTGTTTGGCTTTTCATATGCGTGATGATGTTATTTTGGTAGTTTGGCTTTCCTCTTGGCGGTTAGAGACATTCATAAGTATGTAGATGCTTGTGTGCATGCTAGAATTGAACGTTGCAAGCTGCTTTTCTTCTGAGACTAGAAAAGCAAACAGCGAAGAATGAAAAATTTCTTGGAATGCGTCTGAAAAGTCCTTTGATGAAGTTCATAAATGGATACGTAAACAAACTTTCGGAAGAATTTCATTCATGCTTAGATCACTTAGATTGGTGTCATGCATAGGGTGGTTAATAAAAATTCCGATTTCCGTGGAATGACCAAATTCATTTTTCGAAGCGTCATGACATGAGCTTAAAAGGAAGGCAAACTTTTGAACGTACATATTTTAAACACTTATTAAAGATATAGCATATGACATGAGAAAAATTGATTGTTCTAATAATTAGTAATATTTTTTTTTCGCTTGCAGGAATGTCACAGCGCAAATCTGATCGTACTTAGTACAACTGAATAATCTGGAGGCCAAACCATAACGAAAAAGATGACAACGATATTGGCAGAAATATGCGGCGCGGAATTTTATGCTTCAATATTGGCTGTAAATCCTTTGGTTAAATACAACTGATAACAAATTGATTCAAATAAATGATCTAGTGGATCTTGAACTTAAATTAAATTTTATTATTCTTTACTTCCCTCCTTAATCAAAGAAAAATTTATTAAAATAGTGTTGAGAGCTATCTTTTCACAAGTAAAAGATCGAGAAATGTATGAATTAAGTAAAAACGAGGGGTCACATCCAGTACATTTGAAGAAAATCCACAAATTTTATAAAAGATAATAGCCATGCATATTTCTGGATGATCCGTACTTTATCAATACATCAGGTGTCAGGTTAAAAGCGACAACCCTTCAAAAGGCAGCTGAAATTGGCAACAGCAATCGCATGAGCGAGAAATAGTTCAAACAGATCACTGTAGTGACGATGGTGTGGATAAATGTCCATAGAGGACTGCAGCGATGGTCTGCTGTCTCTGCGGAAGAGGATGGTGGGATCCGCCGAGATTGGCCTTGGCTGAGGACGCGAGAATACGCTGGTAGGCTAGCATTGCGGTATCGGGGGCGGGTTCTTTTCCCCAGCACAAGACCCGCTACAAAAAATTTCACCTTCACGAATTGACTGGTGTTGAGGCCGAGGTAACCTACTAAGGGTTGAAATTGCTTATAGCCAGTAACAAGCTGGGCCGGGAGCAAACAGACGGACTTGAGAGGACTGCGTCGTTACCGACGATACTTATGGCCCCCAAATAAGAGTAGGGCATCCAGGTGGAAGGTTTTCCCCCCATCCGGATCGAGATCCAAATGTAAGCCTGGCCATATTTACCATTTGAGTGAAAAACTCATACAAATATATTTTGAATGAATTTTTCTTTTAAATGAAAAATATAAACTTGGCAAATTTATGTCATAATATTATGTGAGGGAATCACATAACCCTATGCCATAAATAGGCTCATGATCGGAGGGCCACCTTACCCTGCAAGAGCACTTGTAACGGTTCAAAAGGGGTGAGCTCACCCGATGGCTAGCTCATTATAGTGGAGGGGCCCGCCAACGTGGCGGGTCCCATACCCGGTCAGGTTCACAACGGAATTTTTTTAGTTTCATAACTCATTATTTTTTCCCCCTCTTATTCTTCCCAGTCCTAAAAACGTTCAATCACGTATGTTCCGGGCAATATTCATAATGTGAAATTTATAAAATATAATATTCACGGCAATTTTTACAATATGAAATTTATAAAATATAATCTTCACGGTAATTTCTCTAATATGAAATTTATAAAATATAATATTCACGGCAATAAATATACATAAAATCAAAGGGTACTCACTGGCATCCTCGACAGGCACCCGTTGACGATGTGGTGGTGACTGAAACTTGCTGAAATTATCGAGATGTAAACCAACGCAATGGTTAGCTTTAAAACAAAAAGGGAATGAACACAATCAAAATACCGAAGATTATTTTTTCACAAAAATTCAGGGGTGTATTAGAAGAATTAATCTTGTTTGTAACAGAAATATACACAATTATCAATTGAATTAGGTACTTAATAATGTTATTAGCAATTCCTCATTATAATTAAGTCTTCATCTAATCAGCATTGAAAACACGGTTTCCACCTTCTCTTTTTGTAACAAACAACAGTTGATTACATCACATTACAATTCATTCCTTTCTCATCATGTTTCATCATATCACCGCCGAGCAAAGATTCATCTTTTACTTAATTTCGGATGCACAAAAGTTTTCGTTTCACTATACATACGGGAGTCATTCGAAAGTTTTCTGGATTTATCCATTCTAATTAAACTTTCCAAACCTCCAGATTCCGATGAGAAATTTCATTCGCTACTGTTATTTGCATTTAAGCTTTTAGAATTGGAATTGATTCTTGCTGTATAACCAATTGCTCGAATGGGTTTATTTGTGGTTGAAGTTTCATCATAAATGCCCGGTAAACAAAAAATTCGTTAAAGCCCCACCGTGTGATTTCTTTCCATCCGTTACGTATTTGTCGACAAGCTGTAATAATCCTGGTCTAAATGCTGCATTCGTAATACTACTGATAGATGCAGCATCAGGGCCGGCTTAAGGGCTAAGCAAAGTACGCGGTCGCGTAGGGCGTCAAGCAAAACGGGGCGCCTAATCGCTCTCCAATGTTTAGTATTAAAGAAGGAGACTAGACTAGAAGTTGAAAGCTGATTCACATCACCAGATTGTAGGAGTAAGGAGTTAGGGAAAATCGTATTTCGTAAGGTGGGACCCTTGTGCATACTCCCACTACTTGATTAATTGTTATTCCCAAATAACAATAACCACAAAGAATAACAAATGGACACACCTCCGTCATCGACTTGGACTCGTCTGGTAGACACCCCTCCCCCTCAGTCGCATCTTGCCTCGCTCTCTCGTCTACTGCCTCAGCTCAGTTGCCTCATTCTATGCGGTACTGAGACATTCTATCGTGCGATCCTAACGATAGAACACGAAACGCCGCTTAACCCATTCGCTATCTAGTGCTTTTTTGTTTATTAAACGCAAGTTATGTCTAGTACTAGTCCCGTCAGTAGTAGTAAAAAGCCCTCTGGGTCATTCAACCGCAAAAGAAAACTGCAGCACCCAAAGAAGATAAAAAACAATCAAAAGCACTACAGAAGTTAATCACGGCTTCATCTTCTAGGAAGTTGGACAAGGACGATACTGTTATAACAGCCAATGTAAAAGAAGATGAATTGCCAATCTTGGAGGCTGTAACTACTCCATCGACAAGCCATCAAAGAAATAAAACTGTAAGTTAATACTTAATTTAGGCCTAATTTTAAAATTTAATTTACATAAAATAAGAGCATAGTTAAGCTTTGATAAGCAGTAAAACATTTATCCAAAATAAATTTATACACCTTTTAACTTCGTTTAGGCAGGTTTATTTACAAAATAAATAATATTGGAGGGTCTATATTGGCCTAATAGTATTGGCGCGACACGGACTCGGGGTATGCATGACTCATCGGTGGTCGGTGAAGTAAAGAAGTCTGCGCGCGGGATGATGGTCCTTCTCTCGCTAAACATCTTGGTTGCCGCTTTAATGTACATTTAACTTGCGTAATTTAATTTAATATGGGCGAATTTATAATTGTTTTGGGTCCCAGCACCCCTTCCATTGTTTTCGTCCTTCATCCTTGTTATTGCCTATTGCCTCTCTTTTGTGTTGCTGGGCATGTAAACGCTGGGTGTCGCAATGTTTGATAAAATGATGTAAAATCCAATAGCTGCTGGCAGTTGAGGCTAGGTACTAGAAATTAATTATTTTACAAGGAGCAAGCTCATGTAACAATTAATTATTGAATGGAGTTATATCAATTAACTATTACTATTACTATTACCCACATACACAATTGTATATCTTGGCGTGAACTGTCCATTCGATTACGTTTAGATAGAACTATCGACGATGAGCATGAGAGAACCATTCGAGCTGAAACAGAACATTGGAACCAAGTGTTGAAACGTTTACTTTGTGTTGTCCGATTTTTAGGATCTCAGGGCGAGCGTAACAATGGTAGCTTTTTGAAACTTGTAGAGTATATTTCCAAATTTGATGTTGTCATCGCTAAACATGTAAGAAGAGTTACTTCCTAAGAGACACATGTTCTCTATTTGAGCAAACAAATGCAAAATGAGTTTATTTATCTCTTGTCCACAAAGATCCCAGACCGAATCATAAGTGACCTAAAACAAGCAACATATTATGCTATAATACTGGACTGTACACCCGATATTAGCCATACAGAACAAATGGCATTGGTGGTGAGATTCGTCACATGTGTTAAAAATGAGGAAGTGTCAATGAAAGAACATTTTTTAGGCTTTCTGCCTATCAAAGATACGACAGGTGAAGGTCTTACAGAAGTCTTACTCAGTGAGTTAGATACACGGAACATCCCTTTAAAAAAACATGAGGGGCCAGGGATATGATAATAGCTCCAACATGAGAGGAAAGTATGCTGGAGTCCAGAAAAGAGTACTTGATTTGAATTCTAGGGCGTTTTTCGTGCCATGTGGTAACCATTCCATGAATCTAGTGGTTAACGATGTCGCTCTCTCTTGCCCTATTGCAGTTAATTGTTTTAGTACGATTCAAGAAATATTCAACTTTTTCTCAAGTTCAACTCACAGGTGGAGTATTTCGATGAAGCACTCTAACATTGAAACCCCTTAGAAATCTTAGCAATACTCGGTGGGAGAGTAGGATTGAAGCCTTAGTACCTCTTAAATATCACATCGAGGAAATTTACGATGCTTTGTATGAAGCCTCTCAAGACCACAAGCTGGATGCTTTTAAGAGGAACACTGCAGTAGGAGTAATAAGAAAACTCCAAACTTTCAAATTTTTGTGTTGTCTGGTAACGTGGCGTAATATCCTTTTTAAAATAAACATGGTCAGTAAGACCTTGCAAAAAGCCTCATCTACTTTGCAAACTTCAATGGGCCTCGTGAAAAGCGTTCAGACATTTTTAGAAAAAATGAGATCTGATGAAGGTCTTACTAGCATTATCATAGACGCTTCAGAACTGGCCGAAAAAATTGGTGTTTCTGCTGAATTTTAAAAAGAAACTGTCCAAGTTCGTCCAAGGAAAACCCAAGAGGCAATTCTCATATGAGAGTGATGATGAACCGATTCAGGCTGGACTGGCATCATTCAAAGTGAAATTTTTCTTTGTGGTGCT
This sequence comes from Odontomyia ornata, assembly GCA_963969285.1. NCBI lineage: Eukaryota > Metazoa > Arthropoda > Insecta > Diptera > Stratiomyidae > Odontomyia > Odontomyia ornata. The sequence continues at coordinate 11,859,698 of OZ017742.1, read as the reverse complement.
TGATACAGCAATAAACTCACTTAATGAGAGGTTTGAACTCATGAAGAACCACAACAAGAGTTTTAGTTTTCTGTATGACATTAAGATTCTTCAGACATGGAACAAGAAGACCTTGGAAAACGCCTGTATACAACTTCACAATGTTCTGAGTGATGGAGAAGAATGTTAAATAAACGGTGTTGAACTGTTCGAAGAGCTAGACATTTTTGCGCCACTGTTACGAACCGGAAGTTCTCCAAGTGAGGCCCTGTCGTATATAACAAAATATGATTATATGGACACATTCCCTAATGTTTTTGTTTCTCTAAGAATCCTTCTGACGCTCTCCATTTAGAAGTTTTTCTAAGTTGAAACTAATAAAAACTTATGCTGTTCGCTTTCACTAGACAAATATCTAAAACCGGCCCTGTGCAGCAACCAAAAATTCCACTGCCGTACAATTTCAATAGCGTCCACAGTGGTCCTCGCGTATCTATTCCACTAAAAATCACTCCTTTCTCGTCGCCATTGATTCCATACACTACATCACCCGCTGAATTTACATATTAACCCTAGATTCATAAACATTCGTCTGACAGACCGCGCAAATTACGTAAATACGTGTTACATTTAAAGTGAAAGAGATAGGAAGAAGAACTTCTAAGTACCTTCGTGGATCGTTCAACGGCTTGTTTTGCTAATGTTTCAGATCAGAGTGCACTTATGATCATTGAGTTATAGTGAGTAGGTTGTCCCACAGACGAAGGTTTATGAATAGTGTTTCAATTGTAGAATGGCTGAAATTATTTGAAATTGTAGTTTTTACGTGAAGTGAGTGTTATTCTAGGTAAATATGAATTATTATCATTCATTTGTTAGGTTATGTTTGTATCGGGTGCAACTTTGGTTGCTTTTTGCTATAATCTTACAAATATTTTGAATATATTGTATTTTAGGATCGGTGCATCATCACTTACAATCGAGCAGCTAACGGCACTCTTAAATAATGATTATTCGGATGATGAAGACGAAGCACCAGATACCCTTGATTGCAGTGACATTGAACATGACGTTCAAGTAGAGGAGGAATATCCGACCGATTCTGATGATGAAATAGCCACACCAAGTCATCTTGCTTGAAGCCAGTAGAATTTGCCTTTAGATCATACCTGGTCTTCATTCAGTCAGTAGCCGATTCGAAGTGTTTGTCCGATGTATCTGGTTCAACCGTTGCCTAAGCTCACTTGCGTACTCCGAGATCGTTTGGGGTTTCTCAGGGGGTGTTCCGAACTTTACATCAGCCGGCAGACGAATAGTGTTTCCAAAAATGACTTCGGCTGGTGCTTGGCCCGTCGATGCATACTCGGCAGCTCTGTACGCCATTAAAAATAGTGGGATATGTCAGTCCCAGTCCCTTTGGTTCTCGTCAACCATCTTGGCCAGGTGTTTATTGAGTGTGCCGTTGAAACGTTCGACCATTCCATCAGATTCGGGATGCAGCGGTCTTGTCCTCGTTTTCCGTATTCCGAGCAGCTCGCACATTTCGCCAAAAACCAGTGACCCCAAGTTTCGGCCTTGATCCGAATGTAGTTCAAATAATGACCCAATTTAATACTAGCTGTACGGCTACAGTAGTTGCTTCCTGGTTGGGAATGGAGTAGACCTCGGACCACTTGTTGAAATAATTGGCAACAACCAGCGTGTATCGATTTTCCCATTTGGATTCAGGAAAAGGTTCTGTGATATCAACAGCAATCCTTTCAAACGGTACACCCACGTTTTAGTCGTCGCTTTGGACCTTTGACGGAAGTGCAAATTATGCACCTGCAACACCAGTACTCTACGCCTTCTCGAGCGTGGAGCCAGTAGAACCTTTCCCGCAATAGCGCTTGTTAACCCTAAGGTGGCCTCCCGAGGATCCTTCATGCATCTCCTTAACCACATCGTGGATTCGGCTTTTGGAGAGTATAGTTTGCATCCTATAGCAGCTGCCATACGCCGTTTCCCATTGCCGCTTGAGTATGCCACCCTCCACCTAAAGGAACTTCCATTGTGTCCAATAGCTTTTCAGGGAATGCGCCATGCATTGAAACGTCCTTTCACCTAGATCGCCCAGTTGTCTCCTTCCATACGAGCAATGGTCCGATGTCTTCATTGGCTAGCTGGGCGTTCGAATCTCCTCCGATGACCAACCTTCATCGAATTCGGCCGTTATCACTCGCAGATCAACGGTCGGCTCCTTTTCCTCAATCCGTCGGCAATGCTTGCATCAGTTAGCTGGACATGGACGACGAGATAGGGCGTCAGCATTTCCTTGAAATCCACCCTTCCGATGAACAATTTTGTAGTCGTATGACTGCAATCTTTCAATCCATCTCGCAACTTGTCCCTCGAGGTTTTTGAAATTAAGCAGCCATCCCAGCGATGCATGGTCTGTTCGAAGAACAAATTTCTGGCCATATAGGTACCTGTGGAACTGCTTGGTTGCCTATATTATAGCCAATAGCTCCTTCCTGGTCACGCAGTAGTTCCTCTCACTTTTTGAGAGAACTCGACTGTAATACGAGAGGGCTCCTTCTTCGCCATCGATCTGCTGGGAGATTACAGCTCCAATCCCACCGTTGCTCACATCGGTGTCAACTACAAACATTTTTCCGTGTTTCGGATATGCCAGCACGGGTGATTCACACAACTTCTCCTTCAAGGTCTCAAAGGCTGCCAGCCATTGCTCATTCCAGATATACGGACGACTTTTCTCGGTTAACTGATGGAGACACTTAGCTATTTTGGCAAAGTCTTTGACGAATCTTCGATAGTAGGTCGCCAGACCCAGAAAACTTCGTAGTAAGTGCTTGTTGTTTGGTGTTGGCCAGCTTTTCACGGCTTCAATTTTCTCAGAGTCTGTTTTGACCCCTTCTGCTGATACAACGTGTCCCAGCTATTTTACTTCAGCTGCGAAAAGGGTACACTTGTCAGCACTAAGTTTCAAATTCGCCAATCGCAATCGGGAGAAAACCTCTTCTAAGTTCCGCACATGCTCTTCGAACGTTCTCCCAATAACAATGATGTCATCTAGGTACACCAAGCAGGTCTTCCAGGTCAGGCCTCGTAGCACGTATTCCATCAGGCGTTCGAAATTGGCTCGAGCATTGCAAAGCCCAAATGGCATCACCACGAATTGCCACAATCCGGTCCCAAATGAAAATGCGGTCTTGGTGTCGATTTCTACCTGCTAGTAGCCACTCTTGAGATCGAGTGTAGAAAACCATTTTGCGTTGGCTAAAGTGTCCATGATGTCGTCGATGCGTAGAAGCGGGTAACTATCTTTCTTAATGACGTTGTTAAGCTGCCTATAGTCGACACAAAAACTAGTGCTACCATCCTTTTTCTTTACCAAAACTACTGGCGCGGCCCATTGACTGATAGAAGGTTCGATAACACCTTGTTTTTCCATGTCCAAGATCAGTGCGCTCACTTCTCCTTGTTTGGCTATAGGAAGACGTCTCAGTGCTTGTCGAATCGGCTTGGCTCGTTCAGCCTAGGTCCTCCGGGGTTGTTGAGAAGATGTCATTGTACTTTGTGACCAGATCAGAGGCTCGCTTGAATAGCTGCACTGGCAATTTGACCTGCTTCAATATTGCAGACGTGGATTCTCGGGCTTTGTCTGTGTCTTGCCTCCTTTTACAATGATGGTCGTGAGTAGCTTCCAAAGAGGTGATGGTGGAAACAGGCTGGCAGCGGTCGATGACTTCTCCTGCTTTTATGCTCGTGGTTGAGTCTGCGGTGTTAAGGACTCTAACCGGCACGTATCCGTTCCTTCTAGATCTTACAAGGCTTCGTTCTACAATCAAACTGCGCAATGCGGACATTTTTGTTGGCTCAATCAGATAAGATCGGTGCTCCCCAGAATCACCATCAAGCTTGGCCCATACAATGCTTTCGGAAGAATTCGGTACATCAGTGTTGGTACACACTACCGCATTAATCTTGCGAATTTGGACGCTGGGATCCTCCATCAATACTTCGACATTCTGCCATTTCAATACCCATTTGCCCAAATCCAATGTGATTCCATGTGGTCGTTGAAAATCCATTCCGAGAATGCAGTCATCCATAATGTTCGCAACCAGAAAATTATGTTGGAACGCAAGGTCTCCCAACTGTACCTGGAGGTTGACCTCTCCATGGACAGGTGCAGTTTCTCCCCTAGCTGCCTATAGTGCGAAAATCCTGCCCTTGTGAAGTAGTTGTTGCCTCACTAGGTCTGTCGGATAATCGATCGGGTTGCGCTAGTGTCGATTGTTATGATGCAATGTTCTCCGTCAACTTGACCCGGAAGGCATAAGTCCGCTTCTCCACGATATAGTCTTGACACGGTGATGGTGGTGCTGGGGGCGTCACTTCTTCTAGCCAACCTTTGCCCCACGAAGGGCTTCCATTCTGGGCTCCTGACTAGGTCTGGATCTCCTCTACCCTGGACAATAGCTCAGTTTTCTTCGCTTCTGGCAATCTCGTTGCAAGTGCCCCTTCTCACCGCAATTCCAGCATCTAGGCGCACTATTTGCCTGCGGCTCTCGTTTAATTCACACGCACTCACACCTACACTCGCCTGTCACTACCTCGCGAACCCGGGCATTGGTACGACTCACATTTTTCGCTGCCTCAATGTTCAGACTATAAGCCAATGCGTCCTCAACTGTTTGCTTTGGAGATAAACGCACGGCTTGTTGCAATTCCTGGTCCTTTAATGCGCTGATAAATGCTCCTGTTGCTGCATCATCTCGATGTTCTGGGTTGTAAGCTGGGTAAGCCAAAAGTGCCAGTCGCTTGTTGGTTGAGCTTCTGGTCCAGCTTCGCAGTTAAATTAGATAGATAACTGTTGTTGCCGCTCTTGCTGCATCAGCATCAACATTTGTATTAGGGCATTTTCTGATTCCTTTAATTTTGGCGTTTCTGCTTCTCCCTTAAGCTCCGAAATGGTAAATTCATTAGCTTCGTGATATCATTTTGGCTTTTATTTTTTTTCCCACCAGTTTCCACGTTAAATTTCACTATTGTGCATTTTAAAAAAAATGTTTATAAGTTGTCACTTTCAAAGTTTTTTTCTCACTTTTCGGCACCACGGTCGCGTATTATGGCTCGCGGCCAATAATTTCAATATTCCGCGAAAGTAAAAATGCACTGCCTTTAAAATTAAGTTAAGAGAGTTTATTTACTAAGAATGCACAATCGTTAATTTCACAAATCGCATTTTAATCGAACTTCCATTTGTCTATAAATTTCTATTGCAACTGTCTTCACTAACGATTAATATCGCTTTTAATTCGCACTCCACACTATCGCAGTTTTTACTATCGCATTTTTACTATATCCCCCATTCATTCAGCTTGGCTTTATATAGGGTCTCTAGTCATTCAATCCATTTCTCGTACATTGACGAATGTCCTGACGAGAACTACCTGGAATATTCGAGCAATTCTGAATGGCCGCAGTGACTTAACTTTCATATATTGATCATGCTTGGTGGGTTCTTGTGCTTCGAGTACATTCGTTTATTGATCATGATATTCTAAATAGTTGCGAAAACAATTGCGACAGTAGCTCGCAGAATTATTTGCACATATAACAATATCAATAGGTTCCTCCATGTTTTGCTATGACCAACAATGTTTGTGAAAAAAATATCAGGAAAGCTGTCTGATGCATGGTTACGCCAGCACCACGAAATGTCAACTTTGACTCGATCCCTAAAAAGGATAATTGAAGCAGTTCTTGGTGTGTTGATTGCTTGGAGTAACTGTTGCGCATTATTTTGATTCCAGAAAATTACAGCTAAATAAACAGCTTTTCAGATATAAAACGTGTTCCATTGCTTCTTATAGGATTTAGTAGCAGAGCTGCAGGTGTCTTTGCATTTATTGGAATTTCTCGGTATTTAGTGTCCCATCATTGGGGAACCAGTTAACCTAATGTGTGACCCTGAGACTATTTACTAGCATTTGGCCATGGGATCTAGGATGAGGAGTGAAACTATAATGATGCCCGTACATTCTTTTTTCAAAGGATCTACCTGTCTGTCCAATGTAAACTTAGTTACATGATTTTAAATTTTCTCCATTCAGATATCTACTAATTATATCTGTGGCTTTACCAATATATGTCAAGGTACAATCAGTGGCGGATCTAGGATTCAGGTTTGGGGGGGGCTTGACAGTTAGGACCTCAAAAGTTGAGTTGAAATAATTAATTCCAGTTCTAACTTTTCGGTGCAGAAATTTTTCCCCGTAAAATTCGTGTGGATACATATTAATATTTCAAGAAAAACAATTTTTCCACGAACGCTTTATTTTCTACTATTATAATTACGACAATATGAACAACAGTAAATTAGTATGAGAATTTTCTCAAGTTGCACTACAGAGGCTACAATATTTGACTTCTTGCACTTTTGATACTGAATTGCTTATCGCTGTTACTACATCAGAAAAATTATCGCCCGACCTGCCCGAAGATTTTAGTCGTCGAGGTTTCATATGGTGAATTCACCTCTGAAAATCATCTACCGACCAGTCCAAAGTTTCGATTCGTCGAGGTTTCAATTTGCAGAACGTATCCACAACTTCTTCCGTCTTTATTCCTATTTCTTTGTGGATGTTAGCTAACGCTAAGCCGTTGAGACGATTTTCGGACATGTTGACTCTCAAAAAACTCTTCAATCGTTTGAGTGTCGAAAAAGTACGCTCCGCTGTCGCTGAAGTGACTGGAATTGTAGCGAATAATTGTAGCAGAGTCGCAACGTTCGGAAAAAATGACCCATAATTCTTCGATTTCATGACTTGCAGAGCATCGATCGCAGTTTGGGCTTGTTGAAAAGCGGTAGTCTTGCAGTGCTTGTGCCAAAGAAGAATTTCTTTTCTCAGCTCTGTTTCGCTGCAGCCGCTCAGATCTCCTTCGTATACTTGTGCAGCTTTCAAAATTTCGTCAACAGAAACTTTGGTACAGAGCGTTGGAATCAGCCCTTCCAGAGGTAGTATCTGCAGAAATTCACCCTTGAACCTCGAAGTCAGAGAAGAGATCATGTGATCCAAATAAGGGTAAAAAATCGTAGCTCTGAAACGCAGAAAGATAAATTCGTTAGAAACGTCAACTCGAGCTAATTTCGAATATTTTCAGGAAAAGAAGTTTTGTTGATATAATTGCATTGAACGCATAATGTATTATATTAGAAATTCAGTATTTTAGATTGAACGAATAATAATATGCAAATTCGAGTAGATTGCCCATTTGTTAGTCAGCAAGATACAGCAAGAAGCAGAAAAAAGTTCAAATAACTTACCGGAAATATCCAAAAGCTGTTTGATCTTCTGTTTGGATATTAGATCGATTCTTCTGCCGGCCACACAAACGAGGGATTTTCAGTTCTAATTCCATCTTGTTAGCTCTTTTTTCGGCTTTCTGGAAGATTTCTTCGAAGGATTTTTCTCCCTTTCTCGTCTCAAGAAACAGCTCGATGATTTGCTCGATGTGAGCACAAGCCGAAGAAATTTGCAGTTGAGAATGTTGAAGAGTCCTACTCACGGTCACGATAGGGGAATTCACATCATTGAGAACTTGCAGAGCAATCAAAAAATCAGATTTTTCAATCGCACCGAGTAGTTGTGTCGCTTTCGAAGACGTTTCGATGTCCTTATCGTACTTCAAATCATCCAACACTTGAACAATATATGGCAGGAACTCACAGACGGTGTTCACACTTTCATGTTTCTCAACCCAGCGCGTAAAGCAAAGTGTTTTCAAATGGGTTTTTTGCGATGTCGGTAACTCTTCTTTTATTTTGTCTTCGAGTAATTGCGTTCTTTTCGATGAACTCGTAAAAAAATTGATCAACGTCGAAACTGTTCCCAGCATATTTCGAATTTCGGGGATTTCACAAGATTTTGAAACGCACAGATTCAATGAATGGCTGAAGCAGTGCGTATAAAATGCCAGTGGTTGTTCCTTGGAAATTAATGCTTGAACTCCATTTTCCCTACCAGAGAAGTTGGATCCTCCATCGTATCCTTGTCCACGCATATCAATGATGTTTAATCCCAAAGCCTCCAGCTCATCTGAGATCACCGTTTTGACATCTCTTCCGACAGTGGATTTTAATCGCATGAACCCCAGAAAATCCTCGTGAACGACGTATTCCTCTATATCAACATAACGCACGCACATGGTCAGTTGTACTTTTCTACTCGCATCTGTTGTTTCATCAGAAATAAGGGCGAAAAATTTTGATTTTTTGATCCTTTCCATAATCTTGCCGCGAAGAGTCTGTCCAATGATGTCGATAACTTCATTCTGCACCGTTTTGCTGATCAGAGTACAGTTCCTCAGTGCTGTTTCCTAGTGAAGTTTCAAATCTTCATCTCCAGCATTTATTCGGAACGCCAACAATGACCGGAAAATACCCTCTCTGCCAGACGACGCGTCTTCCAGTTTTTCGGCTGTCCTCATGTCACCGGAGTCCCTGTGTCCACGTAGGGGCAAATTATTGCGAGAACAGAAGAGCACGGTTTCAACGATTGGGCCCAAACGTTTGCAATTGTTTTCGATGATCTTTCTTTTCTCCTTATCAAGAAGCATGTCGACTGCGTTTGAATTCCGGCTGTCAATGTTCTTCATAAACTCGAGAGCTTTTTCTTCAGAGAAACGATGATAAGACAAATTGCTGTGTCGGTTCATTTTTTCGACTGCCTTCTTATATTTATTCAAAGGCTTGCAGACGAAGGTTTTCAAATCCTGTGAGAAATCAAGTATTTTTAGTCTATATTCTATAATATATTACTCCACTTATGTACAAAAGTTGTTTTAACGAATCCAAGGATTGAGGTACGACCTGAAGGAAAGCGTGACGATCTTATAGGTTGAAAAGGAATTGTGAACTTGTCGACAACAATATTTCATTTGAGAACGTGAGTCAATGCAAGTTTTTTACGTAAATGTTTTTCAAACTTGAAAAAAACGACAATTTTTATATAGATTTCATAAGAAAAATCTAATTCCGACGGGGATTCCTTTCTTACCTGACTTGAGCGCGAAACACCACTGGTTGGGGCGAAAAAAACGCAATATTTGCAAAAAGCTCCATTTTTTTCCTCGCTGTAGGCAAGCTGCAGAAAATTGTATTGAAACCTTCTGCTCTGTTGCCCTTCCATACACACAGGAAATTTGAACGATGGTTCTGGTGTTTTAGTGTGGAGTAAGTAATTGTAGATTTCGTCCTGCTTCAAATTATGGCATTTATCTACAGCTGACAGTTCGATTTGAATTTTTGAGTGTTGTGGCCTGTAACAAAGACTTACTCATTTGTACGTGTGACACCAAATACTGATTTGATTCAATTATCTTTCTGTCTTTTGACGAATTTGCAAATATTGCGGAAAACTTATTCACTGGTGCTAACATAAAGTATTGTCGCGTGTTTTTGGTTCGCGGCCAATAATTTTAATGTTCCGGGAAAGTGAAAACGCAATGTCTTTTAATTTAAGTTAAAAGAATTTATTTAATTACAAAAATGCACAATAAACAATTTAACAATTTAACACTTTCACTAATTTTAATTTTTACTATGAAAAAAATCTAACACTTGTCCATAAATTTCTTATCGCAATTGTCTTCTAAATCACTTCGCACTCAAACAATCAATCGTCTTTACTTCGCGTTCCACTATATCGCAGTTTTCTATCGCGGTTGTAATGAATGAATCCCCCCATTCATTCAGCTCGCCTTTATATAGGGTCTCTACCTATTCACCCATTTCTCGTACATTGGCGAATGTTCTACCGAGAGGTACCTGGTAGATTCGAGCAAATTAATGAATGGAGTGACGTCGCTTGCAGATGTTGATCATGCTTGTTGGGTTCTCGTGGGTTCGAGTAAATTCATTTGTTGACGTTCTTAATGATTATGAAAACAATTGCGACAGCAGCTAGCAGAATTATTTGTACATGTAATTATTTATACATGTAACACTGCCCCCACCTCAGTTCTTTTCGCCCCGAAAAGATGTGTCGCTATTTGTAGTCAATTCTCCCTGGGTGTAATATGGGGAAAGACGGTCCAGATGCACGATTTTCATTTTAGCTCTCGGCTTACGATGTTCCTGTATTCGGTATACGACGTCGTTGATTCGCTTTGTAACTCGGTATGGTCCCTCCCAATTATGTTGCAACTTTGGAGACCTACCCTTTCGCCGTTGCGGGTTATAAAGCCACACCAAGTCCTTGCTGGAAGCCAGTAGAATTAGCCTTTAGATCATACCTGGTCTTCATGCGGTCAGTAGCCGATTCGAGGTGTTTTCGCACTGTCCGATGTATCTGGTTCAACCGTTGTCTTAGATCACTTGCGTACTCCGAGACCGTTTGGGGTTTTTCAGGGGGTGTTCCGAACTTTATATCGGCTGGCAAACGAATAGTCTTTCCAAAAATGACTTTGGCTGGGGCTTGGCCCGTCGATGCATGTTCGGCAGCTCTGTACGCCATCAAAAATAGTGGGATATGTCGGTCCCAGTCCCTTTGGTTCTCGTCAACCATCTTGGCCAGATGTTTATTGAGCGTGCCGTTGAACCGTTCGACCATTCCATCGGATTGGGGATGCAGCGGTGTTGTCCTCGTTTTGCGTATTCCCAGTAGTTCACACATTTCGCCAAAAACTAGTGACTCAAAGTTTCGGCCTTGATCTGAATGTAATTCGCAAGGTACGCCGTACCTACTGACCCAATTTAACACTAGCTGTTCAGCTACGGTAGTTGCTTCCTGGTTGAGAATGGGGTAGACCTCGGGCCACTTGCTGAAATAATCGGCTACAACCAGCGTATATCGATTTCCCCAATCGGATTCAGGAAAGGGTCCTGCGATGTCAACAGCAATCCTTTCGAATGGCACGCCTACGTTATAGGTTTGCATTTGTCCTCTCAGTCGTCGCTTTGGGCCTTTGACGGAAGCGCAAATTGTGCATCTGCGACACCAGTCCTCTACATCTTCTCGAGCGTGGAGCCAGTAGAACCGTTCCCGCAATTTCGCTAAGGTCTTGTTAACACCAAGGTGGCCTCCCGAGGATCCTTTATGCATTTCCTTAACCATATCGTGGATTCGGCTTTTGGGAAGTATAGTTTGCATCCTATAGGAGCTACCATCCGCCGGCTCCCATTTTCGCTTGAGTACGCCACCCTCCACCTGAAGGGAGTTCCATTGTGCCCAATAGCTTTTCAGGGTTGCGCCATGCGTTGAAACGTCCTTCCACTCCGGTCGCCCAGTTGTCTCCTTCCATACGAGTAATGGTCCGATATCTTCATCGGCTAACTGGGCATTTCGAATCTCCTCCGATGATCAACCTTCATTGAATTCGGCCGTTATCACTCGCAGATCAACGGGCGGCTCCTTTTCCTCAATCCGTTGGCAATGTTTGCAGTTAGCTGGACATGGATGACGAGATAGGGCGTCAGCAATTCCATGAACTCTGCCCTTGTGAAGCAGTTGGGGCCTCACTAGGTCTGGTCGGATCGTCGATCGGGTTGCACTAGTGTCGTTTGTTAGGGTGCATTGTTCTTCATCAACTTGACCAGGAAGGCATCTGTCTGCTTCTCCACGATGTTGCCTTGGCACGGTGCTGGGGATGTCGATACTCCTAGCCAACGTTCGCCCCACGAAGTTGGCCCTTGCAGTTTGATGGGCCTCCATTCTAGGCTCCTGACACGGTCTGGCGCTCCACCACCCTGGACAATAGCTCGGTCTTCTTCCCTTCTTGTAGGTGCCCTTTTTCCCCGCAATTCCAGCATCTAGGCGCACCATTCACCTGCAGCTCTCGCTCAATTCCCACGCGCTCACACCTGCAATTATCTGCCACTACCTCGCGAACCCGGGCAGTGGTACGGGTCACATTTTTGGCTGCCTCAAAATTTAAACTATAAGCCAATGCATCCTTGACTGTTTGCTTTTGAGCTAACCGCACGGCTTGTTGCAATTCCTTGTCCTTTAAGGCGCTGATGAATGCTTCTGCTGCTACGTCATCTCGATGTTTTGGGTCGTACGCTGGGTAAGCCAAAAGTGCCAGTCGCTCAATGTCTTGTGCTAGCTGCTGCAAGGTTTCGCCAGACTTCTGCATCCGATGCCGTAGCTGTGCCCGGTAAATCTGCTTCAGATGATCGTCTCCGTAACGCATGTCCAGCGCATTCATTATAGCAACCGGATTTGAATGCGGCTCAACGGGGATAGTCTGCAAAAGCTCGGCAGCTGGGCCTCTTAGAGCAAGAATTAACGCAGTTGCTCGTTCCTGCTCGTTCCTGCTCATTCCAGTGATTTATCCTAGCGGCTGCTTCAAACTGGATTTTGTAAATACTCCAGACCGTTTGCCCATCGAATATTGGTGCTTGCACATTTCTAGATGAGCTTTGCGCTGCGGTTATAATTGGGGCTGGTGAGGCGGTTATTACTGCCTTCGCTGCTTCCAAGTCCTTTTTCACTTTTTCCATCTCATGGTTTACCTGGCTGATCTCAAGGTTGATTCTCTCCTCGACCTGGTATACCTTCTCCTCAACGCATTTAATTTGGCTGTTGAGACTACTGAGCTCCGCTTTTATTTCGGTTGACTGTTTTTCCAGCTTCTGTGCGATGTCTGCCTTGATTTCGATCGCTTGTTGGTCCATTTTTGCTGATTGTTCATTTAGCTTCGTTGTTTGTTGATTTAACTTCGCTGATTGCTCATCTAGCTTCGTGGTTAAATTGGACGACTGTTCATTGAGCTTCGCAGTTAAATTGGATGACTGTTCATTTAGCTTCGCAGTTAAATTGGATGACTGTTGTCGCTGCTCTTGCTGCATCAGCATTAACATTTGCATCAGCGCATTTTCTGGTTCCTTTGGTTTTTTTGTTTCTGCTTCACCACCTTCTGCGCCTTTTTCTGCATCTGAGGGCTCACCCGAATCCAGATACGCGCCTTCCGGATCAATTGCGTCACGCAAGCGTGCAATCAGTGTGGCCTTTGTACCTTGCGTAGCCAGGTTTCGCTGTTCCAACTCTTCCTCAAGCTCCGACATGGTCAATTCATTAATTTTTAAGTTTAAGCTTCGTGGCATTTTTAATGTTTCTTTAAATTTTCCTATTGTGCACTATAAAAATGTTCAAATATTCACTTTCAAAATTTTTCTTTCGCACTTCTTGACACCACTGGTGCGTGTTTTTGGTTCGCGGCCAATAATTTTAATGTTCCGGGAAAGTGAAAACGCAATGTCTTTTAATTTAAGTTAAAAGAATTTATTTAATTACAAAAATGCACAATAAACAATTTAACAATTTAACACTTTCACGAATTTTAATTTTCACTATGAAAAAAATCTAACACTTGTCCATAAATTTCTTATCGCAATTGTCTTCTAAATCACTTCGCACTCAAACAATCAATCGTCTTTACTTCGCGTTCCACTATATCGCAGTTTTCTATCGCGGTTGTAATGAATGAATCCCCCCATTCATTCAGCTCGCCTTTATATAGGGTCTCTACGTATTCACCCATTTCTCGTACATTGGCGAATGTTCTACCGAGAGGTACCTGGTAGATTCGAGCAAATTAATGAATGGAGTGACGTCACTTGCAGATGTTGATCATGCTTGTTGGGTTCTCGTGGGTTCGAGTAAATTCATTTGTTGACGTTCTTAATGATTATGAAAACAATTGCGACAGCAGCTCGCAGAATTATTTGTACATGTAATTATTTGTACATGTAACAATACAACAATGAATAGTTAAAAATTTACCTCAATCGTTGTAGATATCCCAGATGTTTTTAGTTTTGTGAAACAGATGTTTGTTTGTCGCATCCATCAGACTGATTTAATGAAGGAAAAACCATTAAATCGTCGGTTTCTCCTGCATTCGTACTCTCGGAATTATTGTTTTGCTTTTTTCTCTGCGGATGTCCATTTTCTATTTCTGGGCTCGATAATCGTGGCCTTTTTGCGAAATAGTTTCTGATGTCCATCTTTATCGAGAAATGCAGCACAAAAACACATTAACACGCGTGAAAACTAAGAAAGTGAAGAATGGCAGACGAAAACGTTGAATACGATCCAACACCCAACTTATTTGTTGCTCATATCAGCTGTTGAGCCCCGGACGCGAAAGATACTGCATATATAATGCAGCACTGAGTTTATGTCGACACAATACTTATGGCCCTATCTTCTCCGCGGGAAGTTCAAATCGATTCGCATGAATTCTGAAATAAAATCGACGTAAAGGTTGCTTTTATATGAAATAGGCACATTCGTCTTTCGAAATAAGTAAAAAATGTGCTTTCAAGATTGAAAAACTCACTTCGAAAATTATTCAAAGTATTCTTGTCTGGCTAGAAAAAATTTCGGGAAAAATTGATTTCGGGATTTTTTGCAGTGACTTTTTTTCTGACCGTAGCTATGGGGGGGGCTACAGCCCCCATAGCCCCCCCTGGATCCGCCACTGGGTACAATAATTTGTTAAAGTGGGGATCCTTTGAAAAAAGAATGTACGGGCATCATTACAGTTTTAAAAATAAGGATGGGGTTTCTAATTATGCAAATCATTTATTGGAGATGAACCATAATTTTTGCAATGGCTTTAGTATTCTACACGTTGCTGAAAAAGGACAAAAATTAAATGCATTGGATAGTCTGGAAATAAATAAAAGAAAAACGTTTTGATATTTTACTGAATGACCAATTGGACTTAAATAGTTCGCCTTTATTAAATTTGAAATTCGTTTAATTAATATATGTATGGTTAGTGTATAGTTATGTTATATTTATTTATTTATATATTTATTGTATCATTGACGATCGCTGTAGTGATTTCTATTAAATTATTTTCCAACTGTTAAAATTGTTACTTCTATTCATTAATATATGTATTGTAATGTACGGTTCATATTATATTTATATATTTATTTTATCATTGCCGTTAGAGTTATTGATGTTTGTTAAATTATTTTGTGGGCAGCCAGTTTTGTAGTATTAACATCTGAGGAAGACACGGTGTGTCGAAACAGCTGTAGTGTTTAAAATTAAATATAAAAAGTGAAAGTTAACTGAAAAGTGTTTTTATTACTTAAACGATGAACGTTCACTAAGTAACGGCCTCAACCATTGAACATGTAAAAACAGTTTGTAAAAATGACAATCCTAGACAACGTTTTTTCATCAACTTTTCGGGGATTCCGCATCACTGCAGCATACTATGCACTTTTGCTGAACTTTACTGCCGGTCGTTTGCTAGTCAATTTTCGGTGACATTTACAGTCTGTAAATGTTTTTTCAAACTAATCCTGTCCTATTTTCAAATTAACCTTGTTTAATTTGATATTAATTAATTCTTTTGAATAAGACAATAAAACCGGATCATTGTTTTTAACCTTTTTTTTTATCATTTTCCAAATATAGTCCTCGTAGTCAACAAAATTGTCAAGAAGTTTACAATTTATTAAGAAGTTGGAGGTGATTTTATTGAGTTGAAGAAGGAGTTAGCTGCACAGGCTTAATCTGAAATCGGAAACTTCTTTTTCATGGTTTCTGAAAGCAAAGGTAGAATATGAGTTCCTTTTATGATATCTATAGTGTAGAGCTTAAAGTCACAAAAGTCCTCTTAATTTTGGGAATTGACAGTCGACAATGAGTCAAATTACGATGAGATGACTGTTTCACTATTTTTTTAGTTTCGGTAGCTGAAATGGAAAAGCAATTCCAATTCAGTAAATTAATTTCAATATGAGCAACTAAATTAATTGCAAGTAAAAAGCTGGACATTTTTGAATATACCTTAATTTAAATATAAGCATGAAAGTGTTGTTTAAGACCCTAGCAATTCAATCAGGGTTTTGTTTAAGGAATGTTATAATATATCAAGCATCCATTAAAACCGGCGTTTGGCCTACATAATAAACTCATAAGACTCAAAGTAAATTCTTGATATCAAATTTTCGAATTCACACATCTACAACCAATGATTAATAACGACATTTTTGAATTGCAGCAGCTGCTCTTACTCCGGGTTTTGCCTTCTTTTTCACGTCAATTCAAAGCAAGATGTTAACTTTGAACCGTTGCATTGCCCAAATGGTCCAAATCCATAATAATTACAATCACAAAAGGTCCTTCTGAATACAAATCCGGCTTATTGTTATCCTCTTGTCAGGACACACTATTCACACTGCCACCCAGACTCGGTCCATGTGTCTGAGTTTTTTCTGCCATAGTCGTCACTCTCACATATTTTGTGGGTCGAAATTTTTTCTGAATAGATTTTTTGGAATTCAGGTTATGTGAGAGAATAGTATGTTGCAGAAAGAGGACTTTAACCGAAAAAACATTTTGGTTTCTCGCTTTTAACCGAATTTACTGGTTGTTTGAGTGATTGGACTGGACACGAACTGGCTTGTTTTGGGAAGCTGTTTCTTTAGAATTGAATTGAAATGAAATATCTGTACCAGATCACGATCAATGTGATCTTGTTTTTCCAGAATAAGATTTTTGTTCACATTATTATGAAAAAGACATATCTCTAAGAAGAATCACTATATGTGCATTGTTCTAGTTCTTAAGGATTAAATTATCCTTTCATCATGGGAAGCGGTTACTATTCTCAGATGATTTAAGATTGTAACGAAAATATTCATGAGAAATATTTAATATTGCATTCAATAGTTCTTAAAGAGGAAACCTTAGATGAAGGGATATGTAAATGTTTTGTATTTCCCAATTTTTGGGAAAACATAGCATTAAGGTATGCAATCAAGATGAAAAGGAAAGTGATGTATAAAAAATTGAAGTGTTATATACGCACGATACGTTATCTTGCTCCGTCAATGCTTTGCCATAATAAACTGAGGCGCTCAGCACTTAAAAGGCCTTAGACACAATTATGACTTAAATTGTGGGGCCGTTTTAGCATACACATTTTTCGTAATTTTTTGCTTTTTGCATAAATTTAAAAGAACATTATCAGTATAATTTAAATATGGCACCTGCTATGATCTTGGCCATTTTATCATCTGTAAGTTTTGAGGAAGCTGTTCTTGTATAACTCCGTCTCTGGTCGGGATAGTTTGTGGCTCAGGCCATTTCAGCGCTGGGGCCTCAATTCTAAAATCTGATCTGGTGAATCAATTGAAAATGATCATTTGCAAAAATTAGTTTTTTCTCCCCTTGTTATTATGCACCGTTTTCAAAGATTTGATTTTTCTCAATGGAAATATAGTATATACTATCATATATCACGTATATTTTAGGGGAATTTCAAAAAAAACCTTTTTCGCTAATTTTGCTCAATACGATTCGACCTAGATCATTTCGTATTGAATTTTTCGTCACCGTTTCTTCTCTATAACGCTGTTCATTCTAGTAGTTTTCACGTGACATTGGGACATAAATGAGCCTTTGTACCATACAGCGTTATACATAAGAAACGGCGATGAAAAAGGGCTTCAGGAAGACATATATAGTGCGCTTAATAAACAAAAAATCAAACGGAAACAGCTCGAAGAAAAATCGACATTGTTCAAGCAGGAGGAAGCGATCAAAAAGCCGTCAACCAAGCAAATCAGTGTCCCAAGCTCGAATTTATTTGCGGAAATCGAGAAAGGCTAGCGAAATATGACATTAAGGTACAGGGTTTTGTAGCAACCATGGAAGTCACCGCAGTTGCAGACATTAAATATTTAGCAGAGAGGTGTGTAGCCCGGGGTGGCATACTGAGGCCGGCTAGCGCTCAGTCGTGTCGTGGGTCTTCCGGGACACCCTCTGCTCGTGCTGAGCCACCTTACATAAAAACTAGCACAAAGGGAAAAGGATGGGAAAGGGGGAGGTCATTTTGAGAAATGAAAGTTTGTTGTCTTAACGAGACATGGCCGTTTTATTTAATTAAAAAAAGTAATTTACACAGCAAATTCAACAATTAAGAGATACCAATCAAAAACAAACAGACCCCTAAATATTTTTATTATGCAAATATATTATATAAGATATTAATAAAAGAATAGCAAATTACAATAAACTGGAAAAATAGGTAATAGATTAAAGAATGTCTAAAAAAAAAAAACAAGGAAAAATATTAATCATTGTATTTACTTACTCTCTTCTTTTTCTGTGGATCCTCGAGCGCTCGACGAAGGACACCGAAAACGAGAGGTGGGGTCACTGCAAATTTAATTGATTTTAACTTAAAACTCATTAGTTACAGATAAGCTTCATCCTAATATTTAATCCGCCCATGTATTTCCGTTAATTACCGCCTTAGTTTATATCGATAATTTCATTTACTTTTTCTTCCCCGTAAGTTATTCAATATTTCCGTTGGTTGTTAAATTTAAATCCACTAAGGGATTCTCACTTATTGCAAAGACAATCTTTTCTTGATACAAACTTTTGATTCCATACGTGAAAATTCACAATTCCTATCTTCACTGTAAGATCAGAAGGTGATCAACTCAATCACTTGGTACAATTCACACGATTTAATGATTGTTTTTAGTTTTTTTCCTCCACTTTTCGTACCCACTAATTAATTTTTCTTCTGTACAACATACACTAGGCCAAAACCGTTCTGCTACAAAAATCTTTCATTCACTCTTCATCTTGTATCCAACGCAACTATTTTTTTTCCACTCTCAAAATTCAATTTTAGTTTAATTTGTTTAATTACTTCACTAAACTCCAAACAACTTTTATTTGCCGAATTTTCACAAAAAAACTTTCTCCGAAGCTGCCAAAGAGTTCCACTCTCAAAATTCAATTTTAGTTTCATTTGTTTAATTACTTCACTAAACTCCAAACTACTTTTATTCGCCGAATTTTCACAAAAAAAAACTTTCTCCGAAGCTGCCAAAGAATTCCACTCTCCTTCACAAGCCAAATATTCACTTCCATCCCTTTTCTATCCAAGTCCAATCTCCACTGCCCAATTCCTCACAACTTAATCCCGCATTTCACCTCTCCAAATCCGATTCCGCAATCCCTTTTCTAAATTACCGCTGCCGCATCTGGGTAACGTAATCGAAGTTCATTACACTTCGATTCCGCTACCCACACATTTTTGTTCCCGTATTGACAATCACAATAGTATCCATTGACTTGCATATATGGCAATTTACATCCCCAAGAATCGCTTGATTGAATGTAAAGTGTCACATATACATTACGAAAACAATTGATTTTGCCGATACCCCAAAAAGAATACTTCCGTGCGCCCGGGAGAACTTGAACTCAGGGTTCCAGCAGACCCAAGATCGAGGACTCACAACGCAGCCAATGGTGCCGTGAATGGTCGATCTCCCATTCATCTCATAAGCAACTTCCATGATGCATTTGGGCATGAGATTGAATTTTGTTAGTGAATTCATTTTTGTTAGCATAAAAAAATAAAATTTGTTAGTGGGAATGGAATTAGTTAGTGTTAAGGAAGGAATTAGGTTTTGTTAGGGAAAACGAATAGAATGAAATTTTGTTTGTGGGAATTAATAAATGGAACGTTATTAGTGGGAAAATTGAAATTATTAGTAGGTATTATTTTTTTGTAGTTGTTAATAAGGAAAAAGGGTAGTATTGTGATGATGGGGGAGTAAAAATTAAAGGGAAAATGGAAACATGTAAAAAAAATAAATAAATTTATAGAGGAAAAGGTAGGAATGCCCAAAGGAAGGTGGAAATATTACGGCGGCAATTTGAAGTTGCGAATGGGAGAAAGTGGGTACGCCGGAATTCGAAACAATCGTGGGGACGACCCAGACCCTGAGTGTCTCATTCAGCCGGGCAAACAAAGAAGGTCGGCAGGGGTAATTATGAATCGGATCGGATGTCTTTGGCGTGAAAGGTCCCAAGCAGCTTACCGGATTCATCCTCAAGCTCGTATGCCACTTGCCCAACCCGACGCCGGACTACTGCAAGAGTGAATCGTGGAGCGAATTTGGCAGCAAAGCGATCTGCGGCGTTGCTCACAGTGAAATTACGCACGAAAACCTTCTGACCCTGGAGTAGCTCACGAGGATGACCACGAAGGTTGTAGCGTTGAGCTCCCTTTTGGTAGGTGTTATTTTGATATTAAAAGAAAAATGCCATTTTTTAATATTAATGATCGAATGTTTATTTCATTATAAAGAAGAAGATATGCCATTAATAGTGATAAATAACATTAGGCAAATGACTACCATAACTACGCTTACAGGACCATATCCTTTTCATGAAATTTTCCATAACCAAATCGCAAAGTGGCTGCCCTATGTCCTCGATAGCCTCACGAATCGACACTGGGCTGTTGGCGTAGACCTTTTCTTTCACGTGGCCCTAAAGAAGAAGTCGCAAGGTGTTAAATCACGAGATTTCGGTGGCCTATTGTGATCACCTCTTCGAGAGATAACACGGTCCGGAAACTTTTCCCGTTAAAGATCAAAGGTTTCGTTGCTTGTTTGGCACGTAGCGCCATCTTGTTGCAAGTAAACGTTGTCCAGATCAATACCATCCCATTCCGGCCATAAAAAACTATTAACCATATCTCGTTAGCGCAACCCATTCACCGTAACTGTTGCTCCAGCCTCGTTTTCGAAAAAGTAAGGTCCCATGACTCCGATGGACCATAAACTGCACCAAACAGTCACACGTTGAGGATAGAGAGGCTTTTCAACAATAACTCTTGGGTTTTCCGAGCCCCAGATGCGACAATTTTGCTTGTTGACGAAGCCACCGAAGTGGAAATGGGCCTCATCTCTCAAGATGATTTTTCGATGGAATACCGGATCATTTTCTTGCATTTCAAGGACCCAATCAGCAAAGACACGATGTTGTTGATGATCGACCGAGTTGAGTTCTCGTGTTAACTGAACTTAATAAGCCTTAAGACCCAAATCTTAATGCAAAATACGGTGTGTCTCTGCCAAATTTTCACCATTTTTACAGTGAATTTTAATAATTTCAATGCATTGTCGAAGCATATATTGTTCCATTTTTATTAGTGGCGTAGTTTTTACTTGTCAAATGTTAAAAAATGACAGCTTCAAAAGTGACATCTACCGAAATAGCGGGCTATTCAAAACAACCCTATACAATATACATACTTTGTGTGGAGCATTCGCTTAATGTGTCGGGTTTCCTCACTTTCATCGTTCGAAACATCACCAATACAGTGATCATTATTGTGATCACTAGCACAATCACCTTCGCACGTATTTTCCCGCGCTTATCGCCATTATTAGACGATGCTTTAAAACTACTTTGCTACCACATATTTCCAAATTTCGCTTCTGGAGCTCATCGCAACTTTGTCCCACACTCATTTTATCGACGCATTCTAATGTTAATTTAACTTCCACCTCACCTTCGTTTGCTTGTAACATCTTGTCTTTTGCCTCCGACATAATTCTTACACACACACTGCAAACTGATGTCTGTGCTTTCTGACCCGCCGTCCGCGTAAATACACCACAAACGTACTGCTACTCTCTTTCACAGTAATTTCCCTTTGTTTCGCTTCAAACGTTTAACACCAACAGCACCTGAACGACTTTCACTACTGTTTTATGGGGAAGTTTCTCACACAAAATCTTGAATCAAAAATTAGATACCACGAATTGATTCTTTTAATCACGACTCGATAATAGACGACATTTTAAACACAATTATGTACTACGATCAATTCATTTCTTCGATCCTGGTTGAGCCCCCCATTATATGTGATAACCTCGATTCTGCGGATCAATATTCCGCCGAGATCTGTCACCCCTATATTGAATGTCCCAGGCAGCTGATAAAGTTGTGTGACAGATCTGTACATCCTAGGCTACCTTGCCTTTATGCTGCGGAAGGATTCTACCCATCTTTTTACGCGTGATAGATGAGTGGTTTCGGTTCGATTTTCCGTGGCGTATGCTTGGATTGCGAAGCCCGGAATGCTTCCACGCGTCGGGAGTTTTGACCACGTACAAGGCGCGTTACGGTGACGTTATCACACATCTCGTCGAGTCAATCAACGTAGATTAAGACAGTTTTTGTAATGTACTTGGGATTGGGGAAAATCTTAAAATTGACCAGGAGCACCCTCTTTTCTGCAGGACACAATTCGCTTTCATTATCACTATTTTTATAGTGAATTTTAATAATTTCAATGCGTTGTTGAAGCATGTATCGTTCCATTTTTATAAGTGACGTAGTTTCTACTTGTCAAATATCGAAAAATGACAGCTTCAAGTTAAATCTACCGAAATAACGGGCTATTCACAATGACACCTCTTATTGGAAAACCCTATATATGGTAATAGCAGAACAACAACGGTGGAAAACTGGATTAGGAGCGAGAAGGACAAAAAGACGATCGACGAAGTTAATGGGATTCACAAAATAACGTGCCCAGTGGGCAATAAAATGTATGTCGGACAAACAAAAAGAATTGTAGGTACTAGATTTAAGGAACATAAAAACCAAGCGAATAGTTATGTAACAAAAAATAAAGGCGCTGCCCAAGTTTATAATTTTAAATCTTGCATAACTGAACATATGTATAACTAAGCATAAGCATGTAATCGAATTTAATGATCTAGAACTCATAAAAATATAAAATATGTTCAATATACTAGATATAGTTGAGAGTCTGGAAATACACAAAATCTCCTTCGAATTAAGAATAAATAGATACATAGATAATTTTAATAATATCGTCTTTAAATATTTAACCAACCCGAACCCATAAACCTTTAGCATATAAGCAGGTAGGTGTAGAATAGGTGATCCTTCGTCATAGCGATTTTTAAAACCCGTAATTACCCCTAATCTTTAGCATATAAATAGGTAGAAGTAGAATAAGTAAGTCAGTTATACTGAAAAAGTGAGTGAGCCTCGAAATACGTATATACATCGAGAATAAAAATTATACGGTTAAGGAAACAAAATATCTTTCTCTTTATAAAAGGACCGTATGAAAAAAAATGTTGAGATTTGATCAACTGACAGCTGACCCGACCTAACGTAACCCAACCTTGACCCTATCCTTACCTTGCATTTTGTTTTGTTTTATATAGAGTCACAGTTGGTCATATGTTTTCTATTATATTTTCACTAAATTAAGTTGGCAAGCAATAAGCACTTATTTGATCTAAGATTAATAACAACTGGATGGGCTGAGCTCATATAAAATGCATGAGAGAGCATGCGACCGGTTTCTGCTCTCTTCCAAGTGAACAGTCTGTCATTTCCTCCCCGTCTGGCTCTTGCTGGTCACTTTCTTGTTCCAAAAGCTGACTACGTGTGAACTGACTGTCAAGTTGACTGATGCAAATTGGACGCCAAATTGGCCAATTTGCAAGTTTCGTCGCGAATTTTATCCGATATTAAAACTGTGGAAAGTGTTCGCGATCTAAATTCGTTCCAAGTGTTTAAACATTCGATTGGAGTTTGTGATTCAAGTTACTTTAACGTGTGACACTGTGTAATTAACTTCGAATTTCAAAATGAAATGTGTAGTGCCTTCGTGAAAAAATCATAGTGGAAAAGGATCTGTACGTGTTTCCTTTCACAAGTGAGTGGTTATTATATTAATGTTTTGCATGTTTTTCATGTAATGCTAAAGGTTTTTCATATAGAAAGCAAATTTTTGGTATTGTATGAAAATTTGTTTACATTGAGCAGCAGCCATGTTGTCTTGTGCAATTTGGCTCTCTCTAAAATTGTAAACAAGAGCGTAGCAGTAGGAAAAGTGGTCGCAGGGGTTGTTGCAACCATATTGTCACGTGGTTGTCCACTCCAGTATTATTTAATTACTCAATGTATTTGATAACTTCATGTGACAGCGACAAAGCGAAATTGAATGGCAACAAGCAAACGTGCTCCAAAATTGTAATCATCGAAAGTATAAAGTGTTGAACAACAATATAATTGTTAAAAGTTGTAAACAATTTTCTTTATAAATTTTGTTACGAATAGAAACTCATTCTTTTGTACATTGACAGGTACCTATCTTTTGAAACCCAGTTCAATAAATTGAACATTTTGTCACCTTGGGGTCGACTTTTTCTCAACTGAAAAACCCGAACCCACTCTAATAAAAACAACAAAAGATAACATTTTGCAGTGTATATTTTGTTCCCATAAAAAAATTTCAAATGGCATTAAAGGGGGTCTCCCTAATAATCTTTAGTATCAAGTCTTATGTAGTAATCGAGCAGTCGATGACGGCAACCCCCTTTGCAACGCAATTTAGAAAATTAATTGCGTTATCTCGTCGGATAGAAACCATCGTTGACGGTATGCAAAGGGCTCCCCAAGTAAACCACCGTTGCGGCGGAGAGTCTCGTCGGGATAAGCAACGAGTTTGGTTCGAGACGGAGTTGATTGCAAAGGTCAAGTAGGCAATCTCGATTGGATTTGATAAGACAGGGATCATCTGGTGGACAACCGTGCGAATTCGTTTTTGTTTTGCAGCGTGAAATTTTTCCCGTCATTAATTGATTATTACATGCTCAATTACCTGTGGTAAAGGGCATAAGCAGTGTTAATTGATTAGTATGGGCTCCCGTAATATGTGCCGTGGATTTATTGAATACTCGTGGAAGAAAGTAAAGTGTGTAACGATGAACGAAGACAACAAGCGGCCGTAGCCCAATAATCCCAAACTTCAATTTGAATGCAGCCACAATTCTCGTTTTCTTCGGAAAAAATGAGTTTTGTGGGGTCCGAAAACAATTTGGTGTGACGAATTTGTCAGAGTCGTAATCGTCTGCAATTGACGCGACGCATTCAATGGATATTCTCGTTGTCAACATCGCACAAGCAACGATATTGGGTATCGCTTTGACGACTGAGTATCGTGAAAAACTTTAACAGGAATTGGTTACGGAAGGCGGAGAGTCCTTCGGTCAAGGAGCCCACATACCTTATTGCGTGCGAAGAGTTTTGCGTGATGGTATTGTTTACTGGGTAGTCAGTGTGTGCCCGTGAGGAAAACGACGACCGTGGAACGGTAATGAGATGCGTTTGGATATTAAAAAAACCTACTTATTTGCTTGATTGGTATATTCCGTGAAAACCCTCGCCATCAGTTTCCCGCAAGTTCATTGGCAAAACAACGTATGTAAAAATTCACCGCGCCGTTACATAAGCGAATATCGAAGTGAAGAAGCAAACGAAAATTGTTAAAAAAAATTGTTGATTAACGCGCCAGATAAAGCAATCCCCGCCAAACATTGGAATTTTGCGACCAGTTGCCATTCAAAAGTGAAAATAGTTATTTTTAATAGGTGCACTTGTCATGAAATTGGCTATAAACGCAACATCACCTAATTGCATAACGTTAAAGTGAATGATGATTGATGGTGCGTCCATCTTGGATAAAACTTGACCACCTACCCGACCAGGAGTGCTGCCATAGTTGCTTTGTTTCCAACACCTACAAGCTCGAAAGTATTGAGACTAGATACAATTGAAAATTGGAGATAGATTAGCAACCGTGGAAAGAAAAATTTTATCGTGGGAAAAAAGTTTCTGAAATCCGGGAATACTATTATTTTGCTATTGAATGCAATGCGGTGCCGCCTTAAGGGAGTACATGATTCTTTGAATGAAGTTAGAAACCAGAGTATGGTCATATGTGTACTTTGATTTGTGTTGTCATTCAAAATTAACATAAATTTAAGGAAATGGATATCTTGATTCGTGTAGAGTAATTTCGATATGTTAAAATAGTTACTATGCTAATTTCAATGTGTTTAGCAAGTATGCATAGCTCCGTTAATATTGCATAAGGACAACGTTGGAACCAGAATTGCCCTCACCCACCCCATCTACGAGCGCTCGTCGGAGGAGGACTGGGTAAGTATTCTCTGTTGCATTCAAAATCTTGTGTATTTTTGTATGAACTCAGGAATTCAATATTATAATTGACGAGGTATGGGTTTCGCCATGTTGGGTGGCCCCTCCTCGCATGAGCTAGCCATTGGGTGAGCTCACCCCTTCTCTAAGCGTTGCTGGTGCTCTTGCAAGGTAGAGTGACCTTCCACTTGAGTTTCTTATTTATGCTATAGTATTATGTGGTTGATGTTTTTCGCGTAAAGGAGTATTTCAATTAAATAGAAAATATCTGGCCACGTCTACAATGGATCTTGATCCGGATGGAGGCACCGCTTCCACCTGGATGCTCCACTATTATTTGGGGGCCGTAAGTATACCTAGTAAAGACAAGATCCTCTCAAATCTCGCTCGCTGTCGCCAAGCCCACTCAGTCGTTTTGCTTTGGCAATCTATCCCTTTAGTAGGTTACATCGGCTTCGACACCGTCGAACCGAGTCGTTTTGTCTTCTAATTCGTGTATACGAAATTCTTTTGTAGTGGGCCCTTGTGCTGGGGAAAAGAACCCGCCCCAAGACACCGCAATGCCAGCCTGCCAGTGCATTTACCCGTCCTCAGACAAGGCTAATTTTGGCAGGCACCAACATCTTCGCTCGCCGTGGCAGTACACCATCGCTGCAGTCTTTTACGGACATTTACATTCGTACGATTCACTACACTTATAATTGTATTTTTGATTTTGAGGTCACAGAGAAGGAACATAAAACAAGTTGAGTAGACAGAAGTAACTCCTGGCAGAGTTTTGTACTCAATCTACGGTATGCAGGCACTTTCACCACGCAACTAATGAGAAAATGCAAGAAACACTTCGAAGGCATACATTTTAAATAAAATGCTTTAAGAAAATCTGTTTTAATTCTATTAAAGCAGCAGCCATTTTGCTACAGTATAGGTTTCTATAGAAAGCTAACAACAACAGACAGATATATCACCAAAGACTCGTATTGTCCACATCAAAACAAAATCGCAGTGTTTAGATCGATGATACATCATATGTGTCGTTGCCATTATCAGTGACAGATTATAAGAACGAGTATGAGCATATCGTACACTTGGCAAATGGGTATGATAAAACGCTTATGGACAAATTGATTGCCAAATGCATGCATAAAATATAAAGAGAGAGAGCTTCAACCCTTTTCCATCAAAACTCCATAGCAAACAATACTCAATCGTGTGTATCTATGGCATATGTTCCAAAGATTTGCAACTCATTTAAGAAGGAATTCAGCAAAGCCAATCTTAGGATTGTGCATGAAAACACCCGCAAGCTTGACTCACTCTTTGGCTCTAGGAAAGATACATTTTCACCAAAACAAAAAAGCGGAATCTATCAAGTCAATTGCACAGAATATTGGACAAACTAGACGTGCAGTTGAATTTCGTCTCAAGCAACACGAAGGATACATCAAGAATAAAGACGTAAATAAAAGTATTGCTGCACACGCATTGGATTTTAACAACCGAGAAAGGCACAATACGGGACCGTTAGCTGATAATTTCAAATTATTAAAAAGTGTAACTAATCCGCAAAAATCCGACGCATATGAATCTATATTCATATATATAACTGAAAATTTAGTAAATATCGACAATAGCTCAATAAATTCTAATTTATTTTATTTGGCTAGATAATATATATTAACAGTTAACTTGATTAGCTTTTGCATCATTCATCAAAACATCAACGGCAATTTATTTTTCATTTAATCCGACTGAATTATATATGTTAAAATTAACTGTTATTAGCTAATGTCTTTGCTTTTGTTGTAATTGTTCAATAGTAGATGGTCGGCAACACCGACCGAAATGCATTCGTATAGTTTAGAATAAAATACATTTGTAATATCTGAAGTGTTATTATTTTATTTTTTCAAACTTGATTATTTGCGGTCCTTTAGGGTGAAAAACTTATCAAATTTCAGTCTTGTTTGGGCGAAAGGCAATATGATAGGTATACTGTACAGTTTGCTATTGTAATACATGACCATAAAAATTATAATATTGGTAAGTCTAAAAAGTATTGAGCCTGTTTTTGTCATTATTTGATTGAATATTTCTTTTATATAAAATGGATTTTATTTAAGTACATATTGTCCATTATTACCTATGATCTTTTGTAATTTTTTGGGTGGAGCCGTTATTCCATCTGTGTAGAACTTCTGTGGTTTATCGGCGAAAAACTTGGCCAAGTGATTTTCACAGTCCTTTTTTGAAGTGAATTTCTTTTCATTAAAGAAGTTTTGCAGAGACCGAAACAAATGGTAGTCTGATGGTGCAAGATATGGACTATACGGTGGATGCATCAAAACTTCCCAGCCAAGCTCTGTCAATTTTTGCCGGGTCATCAAAGATGTTTATGGTCCGGCATTGTCATGATGGAAGACAACGCCATTTCTATTGATCAATTCGGCGGTTTTGTTGAGTTGCTTGCTATAATCTGGTTAACTGCTCACAGTACAGAGCCGAATTGAGTGTTTGGTGAGGTTCTAGCCCCTCATGATAAACAATTCCCTTCGAATCCCACCATACACACAGCATAACCTTATTTGGTGTCAATCCTGGCTTTGAAGTCGTTTGTGATGATTCGCCTTTTTCTACCATTATCGTTTTCTAACGACATTCTCGTATCTTACCCATTTTTCATCGTCTGTAATGATTTGCTTCAAAAATGGCTCGATTTCGATGCGTTTTATTAGCATTTCGCAAATGGAAATTCGGTCGATGAAATTTTTTCGTGTAATTCATGTAGCACCCAAACGTCAAAATGGTTCAAAACTATTTGGTGATGAATATTCAGTTCCTTAGCAATGTCATGGCTGCTTATGTGTCGGTCTTCTTCAATTTTTTGTAAGATTTCACCGACTTTTTCAGTGATTGACTGACCTGAGCGAGGTGCATCTTTGACATCAAAATTTCCAGAACGAGAGCGTGCAAACCATCTCTTGGCTGTGGCTTTTGATAAAGTATCTTGACCGTAGACACTTCAAATTTTTCACAAGCGTGCGATGCATTCTCACCTTGATCTTAGTGATATAACGATTTTTTCAGAAATTTCACTCATTTTTAAATGAATACAACTTTTGACACGAATGACGAAATACAAAACTGTCGATATGAAAATTGTAGACCGGGATGTCACTTTTTAAACGCATGTCAGTTTGACTCAATCTGATTAGTATTACCCGATATATGATAACGAACACCATCTAGTGACAAAAAGGCTCAATACTTTTTAGACCATCCAATGTCACAAAATATTGTTTAATTTTAATGAAACTGACAGGATAGAACATTCTTACATTCAATTCTTTAGATAGTTAAGGAAATCCATATTGTTTTATTGGGGAAAAGTTGAAATCTATAAATTCTACTATGAATAGCAAAGTAGAGTGAATTTTGATTTCAAAACTATTTGTTTTCGCACTTATACAGAACTACCTCCATGACTCATTTATTTTTTCATATTCGCACTGCAATTCCAAACGTGTTTTTTTCAAACGCGAGTGCTGTTTTCAGCCATATAGACACTTTTAACATGGATTATCCGTTTTCCTTATTACACGGGAAATACGTGTTAATTTTCCACGGGAAAATGAGTTAATTTCACACGGAAAATGCTTGTTCATTTCAAATGGGATACGCGTGTTTTTTTAACACGAGAAACGCGCGTTATTTTATTTTACACATTTACACGTGCATGGATTCGAAATTACGTTTTTGCTTATACTGTTTTTTAATGTGTTTATAGAAAAATAATGTTTTACAACGCACACATATACATCGGGAGTAAATTGTTTTGGCTCCCTTGTTAAAAATTTCCCCCCGAAATGTTTACATCGAAAAACTTAAAAGAATAGTTATTGATTTGGAAAATCACAATAGGAAGCAGTATAAACAAAAACATATGTAATTTCGAATTCCGGATTAACATTGGAAAAATTAAATTTCTTCATTTTTAAAGTTCAATGAGATTGTCGCTACCCTAACATTTCGATGAAAATCCAAGGAAAATTTTAATGTCCAGGATGGATTGAAAGTTACTTCTGAACATTTCCCCGTTTTTTTTAAGAATTTAGTAAAATAATTTTACAAAACCTTACTAAAATCGCGCCGGTCCGTGTGTCACAGCAATTTTTCTCGCAAACTACATAAAATAGAAACATAATATTTTTGCAAAAGGTGTAAAAAAATGGCTTCTTGAAAATTACAATATTAAAACAATTTTGGAGGTGTTTAAGGGGGTCTCTCCATATAGGGGAGCGAACTTTAAAAAAATGTTTACAGATCAAAGTCAGTATGGGTATCAAATAAAAGCACTTTATGAGAACTTTGCAAAAACGGTATTAAACCGGCCATTTTTGCTACGACGTACGCATCGGGAAGAGAAATGCACGAATACAGTCTCCAAAATATGGCATTTACTTGCGCCTATACTCGTATATATCAAGCTACCTTATGTAGTAATTTAACGCCATTTCCAGGCACAAGCACAAAATATATGTTTTCAAGGCCATAAAGGACATGCTAGCGTATCAGTTCTTTTAATAATCAATTTACCATATTATCAAAACTGCAGCAACTCTTCAACTTTGAAAAAGTGCTGGGGGTCAACGGCAGTTTCACTTTCGAAGGGGATGTTGTTTGCTTCTGATTTTTGGAGAAAAAGCAGACTTTCTTCCTCGTATATCTGTTCGCGCAGGTTTCTTCTCTGTGTTTTTTGATGTTGTTAATGAACTTCCAAAGGCTGCTTTCTCCCAGCCTTTCCTTTTCGCAGCTCTTACAGCAGCCTTCCACTCAAATCGAATTTCGATCATGGTAGACCATTTGACTAAATTTTTTAAACGTTTGAATTTCTCAAGCGCCTCTTTCTTATTTTCCCAGATTTTCATAAGGTTGATCGACCATCAATTCTTATTGCTGAATATGGATTTCTTGCGAGTTGTGTTATTGTTAATAATTTAACTCATATCGTTAATAATATCACCGAAGTTTACTATAAAGGATCCAGCTGCGATATCATTCACAATCTTATTTTTATTTCGACATAACTGCCACGTGCTTGAGACCATTATGATCGTAATACTGATAGGGTAATATCCACTGTTGTACAGATCCTTCTTGTACTCACTCCAACTGGTTAGCTCGAATGCAACGGTAAACGTCGGGGAAGGAAAAATTTCATTTACCATCGACCGTGATTCTTCTAAACGTACATAGGCTACAGTTAATTATTTTAAACTTAATGTCTTCCGCCCATCCCTTCAAAATTGTTCCTTTAGTTTTGAGTTTGTCAAAGTCAAAAGCGCTTTATTTAATACTAATCGTTATAAATTTTAAAAGAATATAAAGCAAAATCCAAACAATAACAATAAAAAGCTTAATGGCCCAAATGGCTCTCTAAATTTGTACGTTATCATTAAACACATTTAAAAAAAAAAAACTATAGCAAATTCAAATCAATGAAGATTGTTACATATTTTTAAAATTCAATTGGAAAAAGGAGAAAAAACCAAGCAACACTATTCTAAAATTATTTATCGTCTTAACACTACAGTGAACTTTGATCGTACACCTAATATGTTTTAACTTAATTCTAATAAATGCAATCAAAAACATAATCTTATACTAAAAAAATCTATAACTATGTTCCTAACCTAAGCGTTTTACCTTATCTCTAACCTAATATAATAAACATAATATAAACCTAACCTATACCTAATTTTCAACAAAAATAAACAATAAAACTAAATGTAGCAATAATGAGCTGAAACTCAAAAACTAAATAACGAAAAACACCAAAACTGAAAATAAACACGAATAATTTAGACATTGTCATTCAGCCACCAATACCTAGATTGCCCCGTCTCAACTCGATCAGCCTCAACGAATCTAGCAAATGAGTATCTCCATTGGAATTGTTGGTCTCGTGAACTCAAGTTCGGAGGATATTTTATCTTCTTATCGGTGGCCCGTCGATATATGTGATATATGACTGGGACGCCGTCAGAATCAAAAACATATCGATTCATGTCCAAATACACGAATGCTTCTGGAGGAATGAAGCCAGTAGCGAGGCAAGTCGCAATATACCCGTCTGTAGGGTGGAACGGCTGTGAAATCCAAGGGTTTTCACTCACAGTCACAGATCTTGCGATATGATTCCGAAGAAGTTTCCATATGAAAATATCGACTCTAGTCACTTCAGCAGTTTGATAAATTCTTCTATTCGATATATAATGTTTCCAATCCGTCTCAGGCTTTCTGTACAAACCACTACATGCACGAAGACATTTCCTTTCGAAAACTCTTAATTTTTCCATAGTACTAGCGCTCTGGTTGTACCAGATCTGACATCCATATGTCAAAACTGGTCTAACCAGTGTCTTGTAACAGATAACTTTGACCTTTTGATCAATGTATCTGGAATGAAAGAGTTTTCGAAGGGCCATGACTACTTTTAGTGCCTTACTGAGCATGATTTTCACATGTTCAGTATAGTACAGATACTAATCGAGATGAACACCGAGGTATCGAACACAGGATTTATGTGGAACCCGTTCTGAACTACCCTCGCCAGCCATGATGTGGAAATCCTTCCAATTACGTTTCAGGTCTTGACTGACCCCCTGCAGCGTTGTCCGAAACAAGATTGTTTCACACTTCTGCACATTGATTTTCATTCGCCAATTGTCAGTGTACAGCTGTACATCATTGAACATTTTTTGGAGATTGCTCTGAACTATTGTAGCTATTCGGTCTGCCGTATAGATGATCAGATCATCAGCAAACGCTACTAATGATCGCGTTGGCGAGACGTTAAAATCAAAGCCGTTCAATAGCTTGCGAATAAAGATTGAAAAGAGCAGAGGCGTAGTAACTGTTCCCTGCTGTAGACCATTCAAGACCTTGAACTCGCGCATTGTTGTCAGATTTCCATCAGTTACGACAAACGATTTCCCGTATAACATATTACACATCATGGCGATAAGGTGTCTGGGGAACTTGTCCTGAAGGAGTTTAAAAATTAGTCCATCTAACCACACCGTATCGAAGGCTTTCTCCATATCAATGAGACTATCATTTAGTTTCCAACAGATGTCTGAGGTTACTTTCGTTATTGCATGTGTGGTCGAATGCCTGGCACGAAAACCAAATTGGCAATTCGGCATCAACTCATTTTCCTCAATGTGGGCGTTTAATGCTCTGTTGAGTATCACTTCAAACACCTTGCTGATGTTAGGCAGCAAGCTGATTGGGCGATAGCTTTTCGGGCATGAAGATTCTTTTCCTTTCTTCAAGATTGGAAATACATTAGCCTTTTTCCACTGATTTGGGAAATATGAATTGCTCAACATGTTGTTGAACAATATGCAATAGTTCCTAATAGCAACCTCAGGCAAATGTCGGAGAACTACATTTGGAATACCATCAGTACCACATGATTTCTTGTTGTTTATCCTGCGAAATATGAAACACAAGTCTTCATAGCTGACAAAATAATCAATAAGATTCAAGCTCGGTGTGAGATCAGCTGTTAATGTTTCATTGAAATGAAGAATTGATTGGCCGTTCAGGCTTGACTTGAAGTCGGAAACTTTTGCTTCAACGATCTCTGAAAATATTTCATTCCCTCTCTCAGGGTTTGGTAGATGAACCAATTCAAAATGTGTTCCAATCAGGGCAAGTTTATCTTATCCTTCACAAATGATCCTGTTTCCATTTCTATCCGGAGTCGTACTATCAATTTCGATACCAGCCCTATCGAGAAGATTTATCTCATCACTAGTGACTTCAAGATTCGATACCTTCACTCGAGACTTCTTGCGGAATATGCTATTCACTTTCGTGAACACGCCGTCTGGGTCCTGTGGGCTAATACCCCTCAATTTTTCCGCCCATTGATTGCTGACCTCACTCCTGAAGTATGACCGGATTAAGTTCCGGACATTCTTCAGATGTAATTTCAACAAAGCCAACGAGGGATGGTTGTAGTCCAAAAATCGTCGATAAATATTGTTGACGTGCGTGAGAAGAAGGCTTTTCAATCTTTTCAACCTTGCGATGGTTGGTGTTTCATATCCTTCCATATTGTTTCGAAGTTTAATCTTGGGAACTACTTTCTCAATCGTTTCCAAAGTCAGCTTCTCTAACTTCGACAAATAGACATCTATTTCATCGTTAGTTAGATTGCTGTCATTAGGAACCATTGAGCAAGAGTTGCCACCATCAGAAGGGGGACATTGCTTGTGGTACTCCCGATTCAACTTCTTTTGAAACTTTCCCCAGTCTGTTTTTTTGAAGTTCAACCGATGATTTTCGTGTTGAACTGGAATGAGGAAGAAATCATCCCTTTGATGATTGATTTCCATTACGATTGCGTTATGGTCGCTATCATAAGGAAGCACCTGCAGTTTCCGTTGAGGACTATTAAAGTTGAATTCGAGTCTTGCGTCAGCAATGCAGAGGTCCAAATATGAATTTGTCCTAGGGTATGTTGGGAACTCCGACCCATATAGATTGCACCTGTATTCAATCTGGTTCTCTGTTATCCACGATTTCAGGAATACACCTCTTGGATTATTGGTGGCGTTCAGCCATGATGTATGCTTGGCGTTCAGGTCACCAGCAAGAATATAATAATTATGAAGCCTGTTCAATTCGAGTATTTCAAACAAGGAATTGAGTTCCTCCTTGAGCCTGAGAACAGTTCCACCAGTTGCATAGGCAGAGATAACGAAGAGGTTATCCCCACCTGGCAGTGAAATTTTGATAACGGACACTTCAAGAGATTCAAAGCTTTTGAATTCGACTTTTTCAATATTTTGGAAACGATAGGGTCTTCGAACCAATATCCCGGTGCCACCTCCCCCATCACCTATTACCCTATCGTTTCTTACGAATTCAAAATCCTTGAATGTCATGGAGTGCCATGAATTGAGGTGGGTTTCGGTGAGAAGCATGATGTCAGGCTTTTGCTTAACAATGAATTCAAGGAGATAATCACGCCGATGTATAGTAACAATGGAGTTGACGTTGATCGAGATGAGACGAATCCTATCCATGGGAATGTGACTGGATGACAAACTATTTTGGAGCATGTTGACCTAAACTTTGAAAAACGAAATTGATTTTTTGGTCTTGCTTATTAATTCTATCTGAAAGCGATTCAAGTTGCTGGTAGATTTTAAGAAGCAGCTCATTATTGCCACTTACATTATTTATTTTATTTATATTGTTGTCTGCTGGTCCTCTGGCAGCAAGTGCAAATGATACCCCGGGTTTGATGAAGTTGGGAGGTAACAGATTGTGATTTACTTTGGTTTGCTTTGGGGAAAATTTAGCTCTTGCATCTTGATACCGAGGGCATCCTCGGTATGATGCTGGATGACCAAATGTACCGCAATTAACACAATACAATTTTTCTTTTGGCTCCACCTGAGCCAATTTGCATTCACCGGGGGCGTGGATATCTTTGCACTTAACACAGCGATAGTGCATTGCACAATTGGCAGCCGAATGACCGAATCGTTGACTCCTGTAACACTGGTTGACCTCAGTTTTTTGGAGGCGTTCCCACCTCACAACTCTAAAGTTTAAGTACCTTACCTGTTGGAGGGCACTCGGACTGCTGTCGTTGGAAATTTGGACCAAATAAAATGGTAATATTTTACCTTCTACAGTTCATCTCCTTGTAGCAAAATTTTCACACACATGAACTTAACAGCTGGTGCTGCTTCCTGCAACATCTCAAGGAGATCAACTGTATTCTCCCCACAGTCCAGGCCCTTCAACAGGAAGGTCTGATTTTTTTCCGCCTTTGGCGTATATGTAAAGTGGGGAGCTTGGACACTATTAAGAGCATCTTTCGCCTGTTTGAAGTTAGCCAGTGTCTTTGTCTTGATCGAGAGCTTATCACCGGTCACTCTCTTAATTTCAAAGTTTTTGATTTTATGTTCGGCTGCCAATAACCGAACCATATCTCCTCCACGCTGCCCAAAAACGTTTATTGGAGGAACTTTTTCATTTACCACATTAATTTTATTAGGAGGACCAGCAGACACACCGGTTGGCTTCTTCTCCTTTTGCTTATTTTTTAATTTTAAATATTTAATGAAATTATTATCGCTATCAATATTACCTATCTTATCGTTGCCTTCTATCTCGACGTCCATTTCTTCGTGCATTGCAGACAGCACCGCATAATAATTGGCGCTGTCGTTCGCTCCTCCTGCGCTTAGGATATTTTCCGCATCATGGATTGTCTTGCTCATATCTTGCGATTTCGTTTTATATGTTGGTACTCCTTTCCCGTTGGTCTTGCTTGTTGTTTCCTGTTTTTCATTCTTCTTAGTTAGTACCGGCTCTTCTTGGCCGGACGTATTCTGTGGCTTCGCTTTTTGTTTGTTCCCATTTGACAACGTCCGGACCATATCTTCTAAACTCTGTATCCGGAGTTTTAATTCGTCATTTTGTTTCGTAACCCTTGTATTCTCCATGGTTACTTTTTCATAATCTTCGCTTGAAATCGTAATTCGCTTTCCATGCTCACAATTGTCTTGTTCATTTTTCCGCTTGTTTATTTTATCATTTGTAATTTTCAAAATGCCTGGCTCTGGGTCCCCCAGCGGTGGGAAGCCGTCGGGCTCCTCCATCCCCCCGGTGAAAAAAACTTTTTTCCTTTCTTGAAACTTTCTCGTAGGTAAAGTCAAGATACTCGATAAATTGCTCGAATAGTTCGACGATGTAATAAGTTTCTTTATAAAATTACTTTGTAATTGAAGTTTTTTTAAAAATTATTTTAATTTAAAAATTCTTGACAGGAGCGAATTAAAAACACGTCTACACGCAACGAGTGCTAGACGTAGTAGTTTTGAGTTTGTCGCGCCAACAACAGGTGTGTCTAGCGTTGGAGGCACCGCCTATAACATAACATTTT
This sequence comes from Odontomyia ornata, assembly GCA_963969285.1. NCBI lineage: Eukaryota > Metazoa > Arthropoda > Insecta > Diptera > Stratiomyidae > Odontomyia > Odontomyia ornata. Next base: position 11,822,891 of record OZ017742.1, on the reverse strand, counting down.
GTGGAGTCCAGTTGTCGTTTGATGTTTTCCATTTCAGTTTTGTAGGCGGATACTGTCACTTTTGGTGAAGAATACGAGTATATCAAGACAAGAACAAGATTGTATTTGAGATTAACCGTTTGAATCGCAACAGCTTCTAGGGTGGTATTCAACCCGATCCATGTGAAGTAACTAGGATACTAATCCCCCACCGATGTCGTTGGTTCTGAGATTTCCAATGAAGTTATAATTCCTCAATTTAGCGTTAGAGTTGTAATTACTTAGAACCTTTTGTAGGAGGGCGCAGGAATAATTATAAATGTTTAGATGCATTACAATTTTGTTTTTGTCTGGTTAAGCTTTGCACGTTCAATTGTAATATGTTGAACATGGAGTTTAAGAGAGTGAGAGAAATCAGTGACTGTGTGATGGACTGCTCATAGAGGCACCTGCTGCTTCATATTGAAAATTAATAAATTAGTGAAAAATGGTCTGAAAATTAAACATGGTTAGAGGTTGGGATCAGAGTATGAGGTGTATTAGTCCTAGGTAAAGGTCTGGCTATCCAGGCGTTGTCACATTTCATCGATGTGATCGATATTCTTCTGTAACTGGGAGATAGCTTGAGCGACTGCATCGATGAAATCAACATTCGCGTCTTTATGTGACCTTTCAAGAGTTTCTGTTAGCTCTTTTAAATCTGCGATAATGCGTTGGATATCAGAAGTCCAATGAGGATTGGAGCGAATAAGTTTCTGTGGGATTTGGAAGTTTTCAACGCTTGGGAACGCATATTTATTCCGTGAAGTTCTGGGACGTGTGTCTTTGGGGCGTGCCAATTAAATCAAAATCCAATTCCATATCTCTGACTACTCCACTTTCACTAACGTGGGAATTCAATTTCAACTTCAATGCACTCAGTTTGAAAGTTCTGACAAAACTCCACCATTTTCCCTTGCAAAACAAGGAGCAAACCGATGCCGAGCATAATACAACGAGCCATATGATTTATTTAATGAGCTAGAAATCTTCTACAATAATATGGCTGCTAAAGCTAAATGGACTGACCATGCGGGCGAGCAGCGGGTACATAAAATTGTATTCGTAGGAAAAGCAGAAGCCAAGGAAACAGTATTCCGACTTTGTTTACAAAGACAGGACTCGCTATTCAGAGTTCTCTAAATCAGAGAACGATAGATAGAGATAATTGGAGGCGTTGTCTGCAGAAAACCAAAGCAAGAAGAGAACAGCAACGAAGACTTTGACGATATAAAAATCTTGACAAGAGAGTAAATACAAGAGTTCTTCTAAATAAAAGAAAGCCACATGGATTCACTATGCAATTTCAATTTTTAATATTTTTAATAAAATTAAACATTATTAAATTACACACTGAATCAATTTCAGATTTCAACACAGGTATACATGCTTAAAAACAAACTATTTCTTTTAAAGGCATTTTTCTCACAAACTATTAAGCGAAAAATACACAAGTCTCCTACTAAAATGGTTAAATAGAAAAATACATTCTTAAAAACAATATGCAATATTCCAATGCATTAATTTTACACATTAAACTTATTGATTTCCATCTAAACACTAGAGTTAGCAATTTCAAATTTATTAAATTCACAAAGATAGTTCACTTCCAAGATAAACTTCTAATATTCATTAATGCTTTTTTATCATTTCAAATTTTTCTCCTAATCCGCATATCACGCATAACTTCACCAATCTGGAATTTTTGTTTATTCATTTGTTTATTACGATAATAATTATTGTTTTGCAATTTTTATCAATGCGTATAAAAATAATAAAAGTACATTGTCGTTAAGATGACCATATAAATCTTTTTCTATAATTTATCTCCATTTTGTTGTTGTTTCATTTTTGTTGTGTTTTTGTATTCTTTTGCAAATATACTCCTAAACATCTGTACAAACATGTTAAATATGCTCATATCAACTTAAATAGTTTACGTTGTTATCTACATATATATTTGCTTGCAATCTACTATCTACTTATCGATTATTGTTTTCATCTTAAAGTATCATTATCAATCAATATATCCAGATATTATAGGTTTCCTTTTTAAACAATCACTTAGCTCGATAACCAGAGTTATATTTTGTTTAATAATTAATAAGAAATATGATAAAAACTGCACATTATAATTTGTGTCCGTATTTCAATTTTTTTGATTAGGTACATGATTTATCAACGACAGTCTCCTTTTTGTATTCATATCATTATATCACGGGGTTGTTAGAAAGTCATCAGTAATTTAATATACATGCACACGTCGTCCACCGGCATCGTTCTCCTTTGCGCATGCCAAACATCAACTAATTGCGAGGACGACGTGAGCATATATATGTAAATTGGATTCACAGGAGCTTATGAGGTCAACGGTGATATGCCCATCTGACGCGGGTCTGTCGGCGCAGCCGATCCTAATTCTAAATTCTTGATGAGGGATGTTAACCAATGTTTGGTCGATTTGTCCTCTTGGAGGCAAGCAGCAAATGTGGCATCACGCAATTGATCAGGCAGGCATTGCCTTAAAGCCTCACGGGCCCTGGGAAAAGGAGGAAATTGGTCGATTTTAAAAAATCCGTTTTAATAGCCTTCATGCATTGATGACTTACCTAGGATTATCCGAAAGCCTTAAGTAACAACGAACTACATGCTTAAGAAGTCTTGTGGAAGGTTCCTTAGCTAATTGTATAACCATTTTACCCTGTAAAGAGGTCGAAGAAATCCTTTATAAATAATCCAATGCTATCAAATACTTTTCTTACCAGTATAATGGCTACATGTGAAAAGCGTTCATATGTTTGGCAGATATATGATAGACCACTGTCATCCAGCAAAATTTTCTGCAGAATGAAAGTCGCCACAGTTTTGCTCAATTCCGAGCCGGACTCCATAATTCTTAAACACAACGGAATGATTTCAGTTGTTAAGAGAAACGTTATAACTTCTTGTTCATCAGTCTGAAAATTAGATACCATTTCAATTCAGTGCTACACGTCCTTCGAAGGACATCTATTCAAAAATTACCTTCACAAGTGCTCCAATCACACCTAGACTTGTTAAGCGTAAATATTCAAATGGACGAGTTTTCGATGTTGTATGTAAAAATGGATAAAGGAATAATGGAATCTGAGCTTGTAGAAACACGGTTCGTGTTTCAGGATGAGATGCAACACATTGGAGGAGGGCAAGAGCATTGCACACACGATTTGATTGGTGTGCGGTCAATGTGGCAGGATTTATTGATGGATAGATATTGATGATTTCTTGGAGGAGAGCGGCGGTTGTACCAAAACTGTGCCATAGCATGGGTGCTAGGTCGGGAACTGTCTCACGTTTCTTGCTTAATTCTAATAGTGCTGTTTCACGAGTTTCTGGATTAGAGAGTTCATTTATCCATTGGAATACCTGAAATGAAAAAAATTTTAAATTAATTACCACGCAATTATCTTGTTTATAAACAACTTTTAATCATTGATTTGCCTTAATTTTTTTTATGTGAAGTTGCCTCTTTCAATACGATGATAAAAATGTCGAAATAAAAAACAATCAAGTTGCTTCTACCAGAACAGTTGTTAAACCATCCTAGGGGTTTTTTTTTTGTTCATAACAATTTGTGACTTTAATTAAACGTATAATAATAATAATCCATCCCACAACAGTCCAAATCTGAATCTTGGTGTATTGTTAGGGTACCTGATTCCATGACCGTAACGGAATTCGAGATGATATAGTAGTTCGTGTGGAGCAGTCGGTTAGGGCACACTCCACTTGCGCAGCAGCTCCCAAGTTCAAACCTGGATGGCTGCATCGAGTTTGAGCTTCTTATACTGCTGTCGGACTATCAGCCCACCCAGCTGTGATGGATACTAGTTGAAAAATTCGGTAATAATCACAGGATTGATCGTGATATTGACCATACCACCTCGAATTCCGTCACGGCCATAAAAAGAGATATCCTAACAATAAATCTCAATGCCAAGGTTCGAATTTGGACTGTTGTGCGATAGATTAAAGTTATTATTATGGTCAATATCACGCTCGATCATGTGTTGGACAGTCTAAAAGGTATTGAGCCTTTTTTGTCACTAGATGGTATTTGTTGTCATATATCGAGCAACACTAATCAGATCGAGTCATACTGACATGCGTTTGAAAGGTGACATTCTAGTCTACAATTTTCATATGGACCTCAGATGAATCAGAACTGGATGGGCTAAGCTCATATAACACGCACAGGAGAGCGACCGGGTTCTGCTCTCTTCCAAGGGATCTGTCTGTCATTTCCACTCCTTCTGCCTCTTACCATTCACTTTCTTGTTCCAGAAGCTCACTGGATTGGATCTGTCTGTCAAGTTGACAGATCCAAACTGGAAGCCAAAATGGCAAAATTCCAAGTATCCTCGCGAATTTTATCTGATATTAAAACTGTGAAAAGTGTTCGCGATCTGAATTCATTCCAAATGTTTAAACATTCTATTGTGCTTTGTGATTCGAATAACTTTAACGTGTGTCACACGTTAATTATTTTACAATTTCAAAGTGAAATGTGTAGTGCGTTCGTGTAAAAATTATAGTCGAAAAGGATCTGTAGGTGTTTCCTTTCACAGATAAGTAGTTAATATGTTAATGTTTTGCATGTTTTGCTCATAATGCTGCAGGTTTTTCAAATAGAAAACAAATTTCGCTTTCGTTCTGGAAATTTTGATGACAAAGATGCATCCCGCTCAGGTCGACCAATCACTGAAAAAGTCTATGAAATCTTACAAAAAATTGAAGGCCGCTTGAATTAACACAAAAAAAAATTTGATCGACCGAATTTCCATTTGCGAAATGCTAATAAAACGCAACGAAATCGAGCCATTTTTGAAGCAAATTATTACGGGCGATGAAAAATGGGTAAGATACGAGAATGTCATTCCAAAAAGATCATGTTCAAAAAAGGTGAATCATCACAAAGGGAGGAAAGGATTGACACCAAGTAAGGTTATACTGTGTGTATGGTGGGATTGGAAGGGAATTGTTTATCATGAGGTGCTAGAACCTGGCCAAACACTCAATTCGGCTCTGTACTGTCAGCAATTAACCAAATTGCAACAAGCAATTCAAAAAAACCGTCCAGAATTGATCAATAGAAAAGGCGTCGTCTTCCATTATGACAATGCGAGACCATACTCATTTTTGATGGCCTGGCAAAAATTGACTGAGCTTGGCTGGGAAGTTTTGGTGCATCCACCGTATAGTCCAGACCTTGCACCATCAGACTACGATTTGTTTCGGTCTCTGCAAAACTTCCTTAATGAAAAGAAATTCACTTCAAAAAGGGACTGTGAAAATCACTTGGCCAGGTTTTCGCCGATAAACCAAGTTCTATACAGATGGAATAATGGCTCTACAAAAAAAAATGGCAAAAGGTCATAGATAATAATGGACAATATGTACTTAAATAAAATCCATTTTAAATAAAAGAAATATTCAAGCGAAAAATGACAAAAAGGCTCAATACTTTTTAGAATTACCAATATTATTACCTAATTTTTCAATTAGTACCCATCCCAGCAAGATGGGCTGATTCGGCAGCAACATCAGAAGCTCAAACTCAATATCGCCACCGAGGTTTGAACTTGGGAGCTGCTGCGCAAGCGGAGTGTGCCCTAACCCACTTCATTACACGGACTACCAATTATACGTATAGGATATAAGAAATTAATGAAACAAATGAGAAAATCAAACAGTCCTTTCATCAACACGAATACGAATCTCGTTCAAATCGGAGCTTTACTTTAGTCACAACAGAACTCACCATTCTTTATTTGAAATGGAGGTTAAAATGATCTCTCTAGGTTAGGTGGAGGGATAATAGGTTTCATCTTTTGAGTTGTTGAATGTCCGTTTGTTCTGATTCGCCTCGCTTCCGTTTTCGTCGGAGGGTGGAGTCTAGTACTGAGAAAGTCGCGTCGGAATTTGTAATAAGTAGTTCGTTGACAATGTTACCATCTGTCTCTCATGTTTATATATTTCATGTATTTCTAGGATGCCAAGTCTCGGTCCATTGCTTTGTTTGTGTAACAATGTCATAGAGTTTGTCATATAGTCATGCTCGCGTGCGTGATATTGGTAGGTGCGTCGCGTAACTGGAGTTTGTCTTGTTGTTCGAGGGCGGTCCGATAAGTACTTAGCCTCACCGCCCGACGGCGCCGCTATCACAAGAGAGATTCACTATAGTGTAATGCATTCTAGTAGACGGCTACAGCCGAATTAGACTGGCAGTTTTGTTTTGACCGCGTGTGGAACCGGTCGTGTCTGCGGATTTTAAAAAAATGGAGAAGAAGCAACATAGGTCGGTGATTCGATTTTTGTTGTTAGAAGAGAAGTCGCGCAGCGAAATCAAAGAACGCTTGGATGCTATGTAGGGTGACTCTTCTCCTGCGATGGTGACCGTAAAAAATTGGTTTAACGAGTTTGAACGTGGTCGCACGTCGGCTCAACACGGAAACTAACGACAAGATACAAGGAGCACTTACGATCTTTCTTATACGACAAGGCAGACTTCAATTACGCGACACAGCTTCAAAACCGCGAACAGGAGCTTGACGCTATGGGAAACTCGATGACATTGTTAGACAAACATGGCAAGGGGACCGAGACTTAACATCCAAGAAAGACTTGAAATATTTAAACATAGAAAGACAGACGATAACTTTTTCAACGAACTTATTACAAATTCCGATGCGATTTTCTCAGTACTAGACCACACCCTGCGACGAAAACGGAAGCGAGACAAACCAGAACAAGCGAACATCCTAACCTAGGGCCTACCTGCTTAACCTATCCGACCCCTATATAAAGTTATTCCCCTTCACACATAGTTTAGACACTGAAGATGACTCAAAAGAGTCGAGACGCGTCTGCTCCACTTAAACAGGGAAGGCCCGACGGCTTTTCAGGAAGAAAAAATATAACGGGCCTGCGGACATCAAATAAACAAAATAATTGACCATAAAAATGGGTTTATATCGCTCTTTCTACAGAAGAAAGGACAACCACAACAACGGATCTCGATCACACACTCCTCAACTGATAGACAGTTTATAGGTCTATTGAGGAAGCAGGGGCACAATACAGCGATTACAAGCAGGAAATACAGAATAAAATCAATTCTAGGATCCACTAAAGATAGGAAGAACAAATGGGAGAAAAGCGGAATTTACAGGATCACCTGCCCGGAGTCCAATAAAATATAAGTTGAACAAAGAAAACGGTTGGTAATGACTAGATTTAAGGAGCACATTATAGAGGCGGAACAGATCACAAGGAAAGGAGGAACGGCCGCAACTAAATCAGCGCTGGCGAGACACATTTTGTAAGAATCCCACAGAATCGAATGAATGAACCTGGAAGTGGGCCAGGAAGTGCGAGATTGATAGAGGTTGGATGTATGTGAAAGCCTCTGGACCTCGAGGGTCCCCATCGAAACACGCTCGAACACCGACCTACGATTCCGATAGAGCGATCTTATCAAAATTATTGAATAACCTAATTTTCATCTAATCCTATTTATTTTTCCAGTAATTCAATTACCTGATTTAAGCTAATTATCAACTGTGGTAAGGATTTTGTTTACCAGAAGATTGTCTATAGTCCTTTATTGTTATTGTCGATGAACTTAAAATGATTACTTGGTTAATTAATTACGTTAGAGTTCTGCCGCGATTGCGAGGGAGCTCGTCAACTGTTGAGCCGCGATCTCGTTTTGCGGCTCATTTGGGCGCTCTCGCCAATCTGCAGACCAGCTTACCGGGACCCCCAGTCGGAACACGCATACCAAAATTTCTGTACTGTAATTAATCTTGTTAAGAAATTTTGCTAGGCGTGTTCCGACTCCGGGTACCGGTAAGCTTATCCGGAGATTGGCGGGAGCGCCCAAATGACCGGCAAAACGAGATCGCGGCTCAACAGTTAACGAGTTCCCTCACAATTGTGGCAGAACTCTGCAATTCCACAACTACAATCTTATTCCAAAATAACCCCTCTGAAGCATTTACACCACACACGTGTTCTCCGAATCTTTCGATCTTTACGGATCCTTGAGACCCTCTTAAACGTACGCGTGATAAATGTTTTGTAGCGCAATTTTTGCGCTGGCAGAAAGAACCCGCCCTACGACACCGCAGAAGCTAGTTGCCAGCACGCGTGCGCGTTGCCAGGCAAAACCACTTCAGCTCAGCTCGATCTTTTTATAGCTCGCTCACTATATGATTCCCTCTGCTTCTCCTTCCCCTTTGTTTCCCAAGTGCTTTTTTCCTCTCTGAAGAAGAATCACTTCCCTCACTGACACCCGCCCACAAAATGAAAATTTCGTTTCACGTGCACTCGATCGCGCCTTCGTTATCATTCGTTGAACAGTTTTAGTACAACACAACAAACGTTCTCTCACAGAAAACTCGTGTCAAAGCGGATGGAAAATAATAAAAAAAAGAGAACTAAAATGCCGATTTCGTACACGCGTTCTTCAAAACCAAAAACTTTATAAGCGTGAACGTATTTCGGAGTGAAGTTAAGTACAAAAACAAAAACATATCACTTCAAACCTCAACTTCACACAACTTTAGCGAAGGGTGCTAATTGCTTCGGCTCTCGCGACCGGTTGCGGATCCAGTACTCTCTATATCTATGATGTTATCTCTGGACATTATTATTGCTTGTTCTTGCTTTTGAATCATACAATGGTGGTTTACCTCCACTGTCTGACTAGTAAGATCAAGTGATATTAGAGTTCCTGAATGTTTCCCGTAAGTTCGCGAACTAGCACCTTTGGAGTTAAACTGATTCTCACCCCAAAACAAACTGTACCTGGGTGTCTTAAAATACTTGAATTTTGAATTCGTGCTCTTTATGGCTTAACCATTTCAGGACTATTCATGACAAGAGACCTATTGCCGGTGATTCAGAATTGACCCTTGGCGACCTGTTTTTTCTCGTTAACCGCACGTGATCGAGAGCGGCTTTTGTGTCAGAGTATTTATGGTGCCACAAGGGAGGAGCCCTGAAACCGGAGGAGGACTATTCCATCGGTGTCGCTCCCTGTCAGGACTTGTAGATGAGGAGGACCAAACTATATGAATTGCAAAAGTAACTCTATTTACTTAACCTCTAGTGTCGCACGAGATAGATGTTGGTAACAGCAAGCCGACCAAACAACGTCACTATGCGATTTCGCATGCTATGGAAAAATTGCGTTATGGGGAACTAGATCGCATGTTGGATTTAGGAGTAATAAAGAAGGTACAGAGAGCGTAGCCATCGCCAGTAACCCTAGTGGTAAAACCAAATAAGGTGCGATTGTGCCTAGACGCCAGAAAAGTCAACGCGCAGTCAAGGATGCCTATCCTCTCTCATTGATCGGTGGCATACTAAGTCGACTGCCGAAAGCACACTTCGCCACGAGTATTGACTTAAAGAATGCTTTCTCGTAGATTTGCCTCGAACCAGAATCGAGAGACAAAACAGCATTTACAGGGGCCGGAAGGCCGCTGTACCAATTCGTCACTATGCCATATAGCCTCTGTAATGAACCATGTGTAGACTCATGGGCAGACAAGGTGATCCCACCTTCCCCTGAAGCGTCAAGTATTCCTCTATTTTCACAATTCAATTCTCGTCACCGAGACGTTCAACCAACAACTTATGCTAGTCCAAGAGGTGGCTGTCCAGATCCGCAAAGCGGGGCTCACTATAAATCTGCAGAAGAGTAAGTTCGTCATGACTCAGGTCAAATACCTAAGCCATGTAATGGAGAACGGTACTATAACGACCGATCCTGATAAAACGCGAGCGATAGCTGAGTTCCCCATGCCAAAGTCCGTTAAGCAACTTCGGAGGTTCCTAGGAGTTTGTGGATGATACCGAAGGTTCGTTTGGAACTATGCAACGGTGTCAGCATCGCTGACAGACATGTTGCGGAAAAGGAAGAATTTCGTCTGGGACGAAGTCAAGTTGAGGGCTTTCAAGGAGCTGCGTAACTAGCTCTCCCGTCTCGCACAACCCCAATTTCAATCGTCCCTTCTCCATCCATTGCACTGCACTGCAGGGGCAGTGCTCGTGCAAACTACTGAAGACGGCGAGCAAGTGCCCGAAGCTTATATGTCCCACAAGCTGAACATGGCCCAGCGAAATTATACCCTTTCTGAACAGGAACGCCTGGCAGCTGTGATGGCGATCAAGAAGTTCCGGGGCGTATACGAGTATAGAGGGTCATGCGTTTGAAATAGAAACCGACCACTGTTCCCGTAAATGGATAATGAGCCAAACGGGCTTACACGGGCGCCTAGCCCGCTGGGCTTTGGAATTACAAGGCATCACGTTCGCTATCCAACATCGTAAGATGTCGAAAAATGTCGTACCCGACACTCTTTCACGAATGTTTTCGCCCGACGGTGCAGAGCTGGCACGTGATGGGGACGATACCGTCGAAATCGGCCACGACACCCAGCATTTCATGTCGGATAGCTACCTAGAATTGATTCAATATGTGCAACAACATCAGGCACATATATTTAATATAAACATGTGCTTCAATGAGAGATTTCAGCATTACCAGGTCTCAGAAAATTAATAACTTTGCGGAAAAACAAATTCTTTTTATACAATCTTTTAGTTTTTTAGTACGATCTGGCAATGCTCATATGTTCTGAAATGCGTAAAATAACACGTACGACAGAAATTGTATATGCTTTTTATTTTGTTTTTGTGAATGCGACAGGCCTCGGCTCAGCTGACCGGCCCCTGGGAAAAATCATAAAGTGTGCAACACAGGGCCAATGGGAACTCTGGATACTATGTCGACCATGGCGACTGTGCCCGCACTACTGGGGGGCCAACATAGCTAAACAGTTTTTTTTGGTAGGGAGGTGAATGCCTATTTACGCACAGAGTGTGGGACTCCCATACTCGCAAGAAGGCGACTGAACTACCCACTAAACACCTCCCCTGTCAACCTGAGAACCTAACCTGAGATCGTTTGACACATTACTTCGGATCAGGTCTCGTTTTTCAATCTGGAGGATCCCTCTTCTAGGGGGAGGGGATAGGGAAAGAGGAAGTGCCAGACAAGCGATCCCCCAGCCCCAACGCCCTCGGCTGTTGTGTCCCTTTTATCTTTTAGGACCGCCCGAACATAATGTGCCACCTGGTTCCATTTGTCAACCGATTTGAGCATCACCGTGACTATATTATCCAGGGTGAGCTCTCCCGTCTCCCTGTGGAGGTCCCTTCGCAGCCTGTCCCATTCTTTGCACGCGAAAAATGTGTGGCACTATCTTCCTCTCCTGGGCAAAACCGACAATCGGGGGACCGTGATTTGTGTGCAGGTAAGACTGAAACCACCCATGCCCGCTCAAAAGCTGGGTAAGATAGAAGTCAATCTCACCATTCCTTCGATTTAACTACGGTTTCATATCCGTAATGAGGCGCTCTGTCCACCTTCCCTTCGTGCAATTCACCCAAGACTGGTGCCAATCGTTAAGTGAGCGCTCTCTCTCCTCGCGGACAACCATTTCCCTCTCATCCTCGTTTCGACGCAGGTAAATAGCGCGGCGCTCTCTAGTAAGGAGGGCAACAGGTATCACACCTGCAATAACTCCCAGAGACTGTCGGATACGAAGATGCAGTTCTCAGTGCTTCTCTTCTCTGTAACTGTCCCAAGCGTTTTCGGTATACCTCCTTACTGAGAGCGTCACCCCATATTTCTGCTCCGTACAGTAGCACTGAGCTGATAATCCCGAAGCAGCCTTCTCAGCCGTTGCCCTGATTTGCTCGGAGAAACTCATCTTCGAGTCGTTCAGTAGCCCCAGATACTTCACCGCTGGCTTCGATTCGATTAATATGTCTCCAATACTGATCATCCCTACTCCAGGGATTCTCTTTTTTGTCAAGATGACCACTTCGGTTTTCTCTAGTGCTAAACTGTACCCTCGAGCAGTCATCCAGTCTCTCATTCGGCGCATTAGCATACCTGGCCTAAGTTGCGCTTGTTCAACGATGTCCAGCGACCAGAGCCGCAACATCATCCGCATAGCCGATCAAGCGCTACTCATCTGGCATCTCCAGTCTCAAAAGCCCGTCGAAAGACACATTCCACAGGTCCGGACCAAGGATGGATCCCTGGGCAACAAACAATGTAACTTCCATCCTTCGTTGGCCCTGTGTCGTGTCGTAGAGCAGACTTCGATCCTTCAGATATTCCCTCAAAAGCCGCATTAGATATTTCAGAATGACCACCCATCTAACGAAGTTGAAGGCGTTCTTGACGTCGAGTGTCACCAACAGGATGATCCGTCACTTGGCACGACTATATGCCTCTACCTTGTGGACCGCGCTGACCACCTCTGCAATCGCATCAATGGTGGAGCGTCCTGCTTTAAAGCAGTACTGCCGAGGAGATGGGTCCCCAGCACCAGCAGCACGAATCGGGTCAGTGAGTCTTCCTTTGATGAGTTTTTCTGGCACTTTTCAGGCAGTGCCTAGCATGCATAACGTGCGGTATGCAGACGGCGATCCGGCATTTCGCTTCCCCTTGCTGATCAGCACGAGCCTCGCCACCTTCCATCGTACCGGGAAAATCCCGTCCCGTAGGCAAGCGTTGAATGTGCTGAGCAGCAAATCAGGACAATGGTGATAGACAAGCTACAACACCTCAGCTGGAACGCCACCTGCACCTGGAGCCTTGCGCGCTTTCAGTGAAAGGACTGCCTCTTCCAGTTCCAGCTGCGTACATGGCTGCATGCGAAATTTTCAAATGCACCAAAGCCCATAGCCAAGCTCTTCGACCTTCAATGGGCAAACTCTCCATCCAGGAACGCGTTATTCCAACGCCTGTACGTGTCTAGGTCCCTACTCTCGCTCGTCGAGAGGCAGTATCGGTGCCATCGTCGTCTTGGACAAGCTCTCCAAATTCCTCTGAACCAATCACAAAGTTCACCACAGCATTGATTGTGAACTTCCTGGAGAAAAGAGTGTTCCACATATTTGGGCGCAATCTCGGTCAAGGCTATTTCAAAACCGGTTGAGTAAATACGGGATTCACCATCAGACAACTGCCGTTTACGCGCCTCAAGCGAATACCTCGGAGAGGTTAAATAGAACACTACTAACCGCGATTCGTTCGTATGTTCATCCAAGTCAGAAGGACTGGGCTCAAGGTTGTCTGCCGTTCCATGTGCCTTGCGTTCCTCATACCACTGGGGTATCCTCATATTTTTCCGCCATTGGCCAACAAATGGTGTGCCATGGGAAAACTTACCAGCCACTCCGACAACTAAAATGCTTAGAAGAACCCGTGGTTGCTTTGTCTCCCCATAACAACCTAATTTAAGTGCGACAGAAACTACGCCAGAGCAGAAAGCCGCAAGGAATATAAATGAAAGGCAGTGCAATCTGCGATCCCGGCCTTCTGCCGTGAAGGCTGCTGATGAAATCTACCGCAGAAATTTCAGACAGAGAATTAGAAAAATTGGAGGGATGAGTGGTTCTCGAATATGAACCATATCATCGGGATTTTAACTTCTGATTTTGAGGGTGCATGGGGGAACCATCACCAATAGGTTGCCCTAATCTTGTAGTGGGCCGGGAGTACACTCGTCAAGGACAAGGCCCTTTTGGTAATCGCGCGTGTTATAATGAAAAATAGGTAGATTCGATGCAGAACTATCGCGATATCCTTAATTTCTTTCTTCAGGCCTAGACCTGTTCATTCTAAAACGTACGCGTGATAAATGTTTTGTAGTGCATGTTTTGTGCTGGCGGAAAGAATCCACCTCACGACACCGCAGAAGCTAGCTGCCAGTATGCGTGCGTGTCGCCAGACAAAACAACTTCAGCCGAGCTCGGTGTTTTTATAGCTCGCTGACCCTTGTGCCAAACCATCGGCACTCGTACCCTGTATGGACACCACATCTTAGAAAACACTGCAGCCCTTCCTGATCTTTACGATACCCCAGTAATCACTACCCGGACCCATCGAGATGTGGCATCAAAATGGCATCAATTGTCTGTTTCTTGGGGGCTCCAAGTTGGAGCCAGTAACTGTTACCAATCAACCATGTCCCTAGTGACCACATTTAGTCAAAATAAGATGACAATCGACTCAAATGGTGCCTCCTTCAAACAGGGCATCTTTTTGTTACCATATTTTTCTAGAGGCTTTTGCTATTGACCAAGTCATGGTTGTGTCCTCTTTAATTTTGAAGTAAACTAACCGGTACTCACAGATGAAGATATAAATGCATAGATAGGTCACAATTTATGCAGGCCTTCCTTAAACCTTTTTTACAAAAACCTAAAAGATTTCTGACCTGTTGATAAAATTGAACAAACAAATTCTTTTAAGGTCGGTGTGTTGCACGTGGATTCGCAGAAAAAAAAACAAATTGGTATTGCCTGGAGAATGCTTGCCTAATCCCTTTTTTAAAGATTACACATATTCAGGACGCAGTTGGGGTGCCGTGGACAAAACGGTAATTTAATCTCGATATTAGTTTGTGCGTTTCATGAAAATAAAAAATTTGACGTACTCTAAATGGTAAAGCAGGTGTTTTGGTAACAACATGAGGGACGCGGAGCGCAATATTGATAGTGTTCAATCCAGGTCGATGTAAGGAATCATTTTTACTCTGGACGTTTGTGCGAAATGTCCTTGGTTTTCGAGAAAATAAAGCTTAAAGGTCAAGGAAACTTCCTTATATGCGTACAAGCGGCGATGGCCATTGCAAATGTGTCGTATGATAACCTGTCATTGATTCGAGAGAAACACAAAAAAGGAGGAAAATTTAGGCGCCTAAATTTTCCTACTTATTTGGTTTTCTCTAGAATCAATGACAGGTTACCATACAATACATGTGACGCCGCCACCGCTCTCAAATCATGTAGTGACTTTGGAAACAACATTTTATATGACACTTCTGTCACAAAAATTAATTTTTTTTCTTTATGCTTTCAAAGAATTAAATTATTCTGCACTAATGTCCACAAAAAAGTGTTACCTTCATCTAAATTGACTAAACGTCACAAATCACTCCCAAACCGTATTCGTACCGGTGTTTTTTCACAGGATAACTCAAAAATCGCGATAAAATGTCACAACTGGTTAATTTCATATGCTTAAATAGAACCACCACGATTGCGACATTTACCATGAAAATTTCCAGTAGTATCACTTTGTTATGGTCACCCAGCGCGCACCCTACGTCATGATATTCCAGGAAATGAGCTTGTATTGCTTGAGAAAAATTCACGTGGCGTACGAGCATCCTCTTGAATTTTAAAGGACATTGTGACTCAGGTTTGTGTGAAACATGCCATGACCTTTTAACCGCCTTCTGACATAAGGAAGATTGAGGAGAAAAAAATAAGGACTTGGTGATTTTTTAGCTTGCAGTATCGTAATAATTATGTGCATTTAAAATATATTTTTAAATGAAAGTTTTGGTTTATATTCTTATCAGTAAACATCTAAGAATTTATTTTCTACTCCATATGTCCTCATTCATACGCATACATAATTGAAATCACCAAAATTTGATAACAAACCGGATAAAGCAGTTTCTAGTCGATTGCACAAGGCCGAGAGTTAGAAAAGAACTTAGAGAATGATGGATAAGGCTTGATGGACAGGACGTAATAACAATGGACATGGAAAATATTACAATGTGATATCAATAAAAATGATCAATAATCTGGAAAGATTTAAAACCTGAAACTGTGATGAAATCTGGCAGCGTCGAGTAATTTCTATTGAAAAAATGTAAATTTCGAACGAATATCTTTGCGAAAGAATTGTACGTAACGTCCTAACATTCGCTCGTTTTAATGGAACCTGAAACGTAAACAGAACACTTTAAAATTTACAATTTTAAATTTTGCGTTCCATGTTTGACCTTCCATATTGAATTCGAGAAAGAAACGTCCAAACAATTAACATATTATTAAAACATTTGAGAGGTTCCAAGGATCAAACTTTGGTGCTTCCTCTTTTTGCAGTTAAGTGCTCTTACGTGCACATTTTCCAAAGAATATTCACGATGACTCAATTAAGCATGTGAAGTTATCAGACTAATAAACGTTTGATATAGAACGGGATTTGTTTATTTGTTCGGGTTTTTCCACCGCGTCACAAATAAATCCACGTAAATAAATTTGGTGCTTAATACCCTCATACAATATGCATCTGAATAAACGTAATCCAAACATGCTTGGTATGCAGAAAAATACGAGGCGAAACGTGACATTAGAAAAAATACTATAAAATCAATGAATAAAGGGTGAGCAGATTTCTGTTGAGAAAATTATCGGTCAGGCTATCGACATTGCCGAGAGCATTTCCCAACCATTCTATATCTTTTCCATCAGCCGACAACATTGCAACATTTTTTCGTGATAAAATCTCTCGAAATCTAAACAAAGCAATTTTCTATACACGCAAGCAAATTATTTTGCCCGGACCCTGTGCGCTTGGAAAGTATGGCAAACCCCTACATTCCGTCGCTCGTTGACGACGACGAAAATATGCAAAGCAACCGAGAAGGCCATCAAGAATATGTTCACAAAATTTTTCACTGGCCATACTTGACCCTATTTTCTTCATTCGAACGCTTGTCAAAGTGTATCTTTCTCTCTGTCCCAGCCCCAGACATGATTATTGTGCACCTTCACGCATCATTGTGCAGCAGCTGCTGGTACTGGGCTGAAAAGGGCCCAGCAGCAATACTTGATGCATTGTTCGCAGCGAAATTGATTCGTGGCATAAATCTTACCTTTTCACTTTCCGCTGTCGATGCATTAAGATTTGCTGGGCTCGGCTGCGTGCTCATGATCAATCCTGTCTGTCCTCCAAAATGTCGAAAACTTGTAAACAGGGGCACAGTGTATACGAGCTGAGCAGAGAAACGCCTTTCCCGTCACGTACTTTTTCTTGTCGATTTATTCACCAAATTTTCACTTTTCGACCGTATATTTACGAGCTCCACATTCAAAGGATACTATAGAACCAACTGACTAAAATTAATTCCAGCGAACTAACGAATTGTCGCGGAGAAAAAAGTTTTTCACTTTGCACTTTTTCAACTTCACAGTCTGCTATTACGTCGTACGAGCACTTTTCTGAACACTACTGACTGGGTCTGTACTAAAATAAAATGCACGGCAATGCCATATCGAAATCGTTCGCCGGGCAGCTGCTACGATGAAAGACAAGTGGCAACTCCGTTTACACGACAAATGGTTTGTGCACTGACTAATTTCACCGGAAAAGAGTTCAAATTATTTCAAAATATAATGCAATTGCGATAAAAAAGCTATGATGTGAATGGGAGCTAAGATGTGATTGGTTGTTAAGTTTTAGAGGATCTTAAAATTGAAATTTAATTCATGGAAACCGTAGAAAATCATTCACGACAAAAAAAATGAATAGTGGTAGCTCGCCACATGACCCACGAGTGGGCTGATGTTAACGAAAAGCTCGTACTGAAAATAAAAATTTTCTATAGCGGTAATGGGAGTGCCTCCAAAAATTTGATGTTTTAGATGAGTTAGAAAATATGTTATGATTAGATGGATAAGTATATACTTTTAACCAACTTCCAAAGGAAAGAAGGTTATCAATTCATCACGTATATATATCTATTTTTTTTTTGTTGCTTGTTTTTTACGTATACTCAAGCATAACTTTTGAACGGAGATGGATAGAAGAGTCCTGTTTTTGGCAAATGATACGTCTTTCTTCCTGCTAGGTCCTGTCTAAAGGACAAGACATTCAACTAACAGTAAAGGACTTTTACTGTAAAATTAAAATATTTCCGACTTTCACCCTGGTTTTTCCGCATAACTGATCGACGCATGTAAGGATTTTGATTGTAGATGTTTCAAATGAAAAATAACAGACTGAACTAGAATGTTTCGATACAGAATTGTAATATTTTCAAGGACTATGTAGATGTGAATAGTTCAATATGATACATTGATTTCGGGAAATTGAATTTTAATGATCTTTCGTACGAAAAATGCCAATTATTTTGCACTCTTCGAAAATTAGATAGAGATACAAATTCCTTGGCAACGAATGATAAAAATGATACACATCCTGAATTTTCTGAATAAACGGTACATTTTAATCAATCATTTCTACCGGATATAACCAATGAATATTTCTAAATGCAGCACAAATACAATTGAACATGATTTAGAGCAATTTCATTGGGGAAAATTTCAGGATGCTTTTCTTTCCGCATTCATTCTTCGCCTAATTACATCATTAGACGTAAACGTTACACATAGGATTTATAAAATTCCCCGAAGAAATAATAAGTATTAAATGGTTGCAATTATAAAGTTAAACGCCCTTTGAAAATTGATTCGTTTCTTTCTAATTAATATTATACAACATATGCCCAGAAATCTAAAATAAGTGATTTCCATACTAAATACCGACGAGAATCGCGACTAAAAAGACGATACTTTTTCTTCTTTAACTGATCATAACTTTAAAGATGAACATGGAATTGCATAGTTGAGTTTTCATTTAGCTATAGGACATCATTTTCATGAAGATTTCATGAAAATGATGTGCCATAATTATCTGAAAACGGCGGCGATGGGTATCGAATAAACGTGAATGAGTGATACGATTATGAAGGATCTTTTTAAGTTAATTTCTTGAGATTGATTGTGGTGTTCACTTGATGTATATATATATATATATATATATATATATATATATATATATATATATATATATATATAGTCAAAACTCGATAAGACAAACAAATCGTTATCTCAAAGCCAAGCCAGTTTCCCGTTGCATTTATGTATAAAATTGAACGATTATCTCGATTACTCGAAATAAAAATCACGAATAGAAGCACCCTTAATTCTAGTAAATGAATTCCGAAATTTTCGCTAACTGGTTAATGCAGCTAGACAAAAAAATGAATAGAGAAAACAGGAAGGTTTTAATGCTTATCGATAATTGTCCAGCACACAAACATATTCCATCCCTATCCTATATCAATGTTCAGTTTTTGCCACCGAACACAACTTCGAAACTTCAGCCACTCGATTTGAGTATCATCAAAAATTTCAATGTTCTCTACAAACCGAAGTAGTGAAGAAAAATTATAATTGAAATGGATCAAACCAACTACTTCACAAATGTGAATATGTTCGATGCAATAAAAATAGCTGACAACGCAAAGCGAAAAATTAAATCTAGCTAATTGTTTCCAAAAAGCGGACTTCTCTACGGTAGATGAACCTTTGCGCAGTGCTACTTTCGATGAATATCAGGAAGGAAATTAACTATGCGCGACTGTTTCTAAGAAACTTGAGATTCCTACTGAAATCACTTTTCAAGATTTCGTTTAAGTTGATACGGAAGCGGGAATCACAGAGCAATCAACCGATCAAGACATAATGGACGAGATTCTGGAAAAAGATGGAAATCAGACTGAAGACGAAATTGCTGAAGACGTGCTATACCCTTCAGTGAGCTTGAGGGAAGCAAAGTGTGCTCTTGAAATCGTACGCTTATTTGTCGAGCAGACCCAAGGGTTCAGCATGAAGTTTTTGCGGCGTTTATTCAGTTGAAGCTGCAATTGATTTACGTGGTCCAACCTATTTGCAAAACAAATTAATCAACTACATGCTTTGAATAAGGCCAAAAAGTTTGTGTATTTAAAATTTCTTTATACGTGTATATGTACACATGTATGTGTTTTTGTATTTAATATTTGTTTAATTTTTAATTGAATTATTAATTTAATAATTGAATTATTGTTTTGGTACTAATAAAACAACCATAAGCGAACTAGATGTGTTCACTATTTGATTCTTAGATATACCAAATAAAAATTCGATAACCCGAAATTTATTTTCAGCAAACTCGCTAACTCGAAAAAGTCGAAATGCTAACTCGAAGTAATATCAGTCTCCCTTCGACTTCGAATTAACGAGTTTTGACTGTATATATATATATATATATATATATATATATATATATATATATATATATATATATATATATATATATATATATATATATATATATAAATTGGTTTAGCGAAAACAAAATAGAGGCTGTTTTAGATGAAAACCCGTGATTTCTGTTCTGACCAAAGTATAGCTCCGATTTGTACCAAAACCGGTACAAAGATTCATTCAGGTATGTGATAAAGCTCACAATAAAAAATCCTAAGTTGAACCATCCAAAAGGAAATGGTAGCCGCTCAAAAGTCGAAAACAATTGAACAATAAAAAAACACTTCAGGATCAGGTCAGAATTTCAAAATGGTGGCTAGGCTAAGTTCGAAATTCGAAATCTTCTTAAAGCTACAAGTTATATTGGATTTTCATGAAACTTAAAATCAAGGTAATTGTTGATGAGATCTTGAATTAAAATATATCCGAACGAAATTCAATTCCTATGAACGCTGGAGATGGGTGACATCAACATTTTGCCACGGTCACTAACAACTGCCAAAGAACTGCTCCTGAAACTCGACAATGAAGCAAAACTAGTAGGGTTACAAACCAATAAGTATAAAACAAACCTCATGGGGCAGTCAAGGAAAAACACCTCAAACATCCAGAATATCACACTTATCGAGTACAGTTTTGAAAATGTGGGCACATTTGTGTATTTAGTTGCCAAAACAATGAGAACCGGTAATGAAAGAGACGAAATATTTTGAAGAATACAGTAATTAAAACATTTTATTCAGTGTTGACGATCTTGAAGACCAACTGCATACATAGGAAAACAAAGCTCCAAGTGTATAAATCTGTGATAAGACCTGTGCTATACTATGGGTATGAAACATGGACCTTAACCTAAGCATCCGTAAACACATTAAACTCCTTTGAAAGACAGATCCTGAGGTGAGTAATAGGAGCGAAGCTAGATGAGAACCAATATCGAATTCGATACTATCATGAGCTATATGAAATTCTTGACGAGCCGGAGGTCGCAACGATTGTAAGTAAGACTACGGAAGCTGCAATGGACTCGCTACATCAATTGTATGGGTGAACATCAGCAAGGTATTTGTTGGGAGAACTGAAGACCGGAGGCCAATGGGGAAACCGAGGCAACGCTGGTCTGACTCGGTCTACGAAGTCAGTTCATCGCTGCTGAGATTTCAAAGTTGCAGAATGCGGTCAATGGACCCCGATACAGTTCGAAGCGCTTGTTGTAGGAAGCGAAGGCCCGAGAAGGGCTGTAGTACTATGCAGAATAATAAATTGAAAAATATTATCAACTTTAAAATTGAATATTTTGCAATGTGTAAGAATTAAGAATAGATGAAAGAAAAATAATTATGAATAGTTACGAAAAGGAAAATCTTACACAGATATAACAGGTATAACGGTAAAAAGCCACTTCGGTGATTCAGAATATCATTAATTGCTGCAGTGATAAAAATGTAATAGAAAACAAGCCTTGAATTGTACAAATTTGTAAGCTTACAGATAAAAAAGAGTGAAAAAGGCTATAGTATGGAAAAAATACTATACAATCGTTCCAAACATAATTGCCAAATTAGGAAATTCATATGAGAAAAGAGTTTATGTCAACAGTGTCTGAAGATCAATTAAGAGGGCCAGTTATATTGCAGTACTTGTGATAAATGATTTACTAGTAAGCAACTCAGATAAAAAAGAATTGCGTTCTCATATTTATATCAATATACGTGTAAGAGCAATGAGTTTTACTGTACTGGGTATCTGCAATCGTTTTTTTTTGCGCTTTTGATATGGGTTTTATGAACATTTTAAACTATGAATTCTTGATATCTTTTCGGCAGCAAGTAGTATTTTGGAAGTCCTGTTGTCGTAACTATAAAGAAAAATCACTGTTCAATCATTTTTAAGTATACGAGACAAGATAAACATAAAAGCTCGTAAAGTTCATATTAGGCATTGTTTACTGTATGAGTTCGATCTTGGACACGGTGCAGTAGAGACACATAAGAATATAAGCAAAATTTATCAAGCAAAAATGCTAACAGGATGAGTATGTCAACAGTGCTTTCCATGTTGATCAGAATGGCTGAAGGGGATGGCAGACAGTGATATATTTTTATTGGAAGCAATACAAAGAGTTGACAAGATCACCATCGTAAAATTATCGGAGGTTTTCCAGTTCCACAAGCAAAATCCCAAAATGGTCTGTAGTGATTCCAGTGCTTCAATAGCTGATGACCACATGGGCGTACCTCGGAACAACCTTCTCAATAA
Organism: Odontomyia ornata; assembly: GCA_963969285.1. Classification (NCBI taxonomy): domain Eukaryota; kingdom Metazoa; phylum Arthropoda; class Insecta; order Diptera; family Stratiomyidae; genus Odontomyia; species Odontomyia ornata. The sequence goes on along the minus strand of OZ017742.1, from coordinate 11,800,592 downwards.
TAATATTTTTTCAAGTGAGGTCTTCCATGCAAATTTAAGTTTGAATCAGTATCATGAATGAAAAACATTTCAGGTAATTTACCACTATCGAAGATAATCTGAAACATATCAGACCATATCGTGTCAAATATTTCTACGCATTAATTCACTAGGTAGTCCGTAGGGTGTAGTGGTTAGAGCACTCATCCCGTAAGCCAAGTTCCCTGGTTCAACTCTCGTTGATGGCAACGAGATTCAGACGGACTATAAGCCCGTTCAGTATTGATACGTACTGGTTTAAAAATCAAAACGTATCACAGCTGGGTAGACGGACATACGACCAAAGCGTGATACTGACCATATCACGTTGTCGAGTGACGACATATTCGATCATGATAATGAGATACTCAAACTATCTTTAAGCGAAAACTCGAAAGTGGCTGTAATATTACAAATACAATACAATACAATTTCACTAAACTCAAACCTCCGCTGATAGCATATTCAAGTCATAATAGTAGCCTTCACCGATGTTGGCAACATTATGGCTGGCAAGATTTATTCTGGATACTGAAGAAGAATGTTTATCGCTACAACCTGAGGCAAAGAAGCCTGGATCTTAACAAACAATTCCAAACAGACCTGCTGGCCCTGAGAAGTATGAAACGGAAAGGACACTTTATTAAAATAATAAATTTTATGAACTGTTTGACGGTCCACCTGCATAACAGTGCGCAAATCGAAACAGGTGGGTCATGTTGATTGAATGATGAACAACGAATGACCAAAAGAACTCATAAGGAGCACAAGCAAAGCGTCCAGTTGGAAAGCCGAGGAAGTGATGGGAAAATTAGAAATTTCGTTTAAAACAAATTTCTATGGGGGCTGGAATTTGTTCGTATCCACCCTTCTATTTATAGCTATGGTGCTCAAAATGTGGCCTAGCTTGTATAAAATGTAAAGCCATTTAGAACCTTGAAGATATATAATATAGGTGATATTTGAACAGTTATTTCAAATTTAACCCATGTTAGCGTATGGATGAATTCTAGCTATTTTTCCAGCAATACACAAGTAGTGATTTCTTATATCTAGTGTAAAATAGAGGTCAATTAGGATATAACCGTTGTAAAAGGGCATGTGCCAGGACAATCAGCCGTGAACAACATTTTTATTTAAATCTTATTTTTCGTACATAATATCATTTACAGATTCCTCCTACTTTTAGTACATCAGATGACACACATATCTCTCCAACATTATCCAAAAAAACCACCGTCACTCAACCGAACGTCATTTTCCACACTCGTCGTCAACAATAACTTTACTAGCGCGCTCGGCTGTTCATTGCTGCAGCGCCCGTTCATCATTGTCAAATTTGCCGTGTGTTATTATTTCCATTTTGCGAAAGAGTGCGGGGCCTCATTACACTCGGTCTGATTAAATTTTCAATGATCGCATGCAAGCTGGCATTGTGATTTCAACAGTACGGTTAGCCGGGTGTGAACAAAAAACCAGAGTGGAATTGAACAACAGAAAATCGCCTTGATTTTCACTTAAACTAGCGATCGGCTTCGTATAACCAAATTCATCGTCATCACTCTCGTTGCGCGATATCAATAACAATTGATAAAACACAATGAAAGTCACGGTTACAACGCTCACGGACTACATCTTCACGCTGGACGTGTCTGAGGATCTGGAACTAGAGAATTTCAAAGCATTTTGTGAAGTGGAGTCAGGGTTTCCAGCACCCGAGATTATGATAGTGTTCAATGGCCAGCCTTTGCTCGACAACCAAAAGTCATTGAAGGACTTTGGGGTAAAGGATGGAGACGTGGTTGTGCTTCAAAGGATGCTTGCTCAACATCCATCCGCGGCAAGCATGGCACCACCCTCAGGTTAGTTTACACGAGCATCTTTTATTCTTTAGAACCCTGATTAAATAAAATCCCTTTTTCAGGCCTATCTAACATAGATTTTAGTTCAATCAGAGTTCCAGGCTCTACAAGCAGCACCAGTAGTGGTGGTACAACTCAAAGTCGCATGACCAACCCGATATCGGTTGGCGCGGAAGATGATCCAGCTGTGATAAAAGAAATGTTTCTCGCCAATCCAGACCAACTTGCCTTGCTCAAACAGAACAACCCAAAATTGGCGGATGCACTTTTGTCTGGCAGTCTAGGTGAGACGATTGAATTTTCGCTTGAACGTTTATTTATAATTTCGTTGCGTTGATGGTATACAAAGAAAAATGCAATTCATTTTGCGTTGTGTTGGGGAGTGTGGCGTTGCTTCTTCTACACCAATGAGTGGGTCACTGATTCTTGTCAAGGCTGAGTCATATGTTGGCCCGCGAATAATTTGGAATTTGCGTGGTTGTCAGAAACATAATGCTCAAACAGTTTTGCAGCGGAAAAGTAATGCAATGTAGCAAATGTGTTGGGAAGTTTCTCAGATGTGCATTCAATTAGATGTGTTTGGAGCTATTTTTGGTTGCCAGTACTGTAAACAAGACATTCTTGTTTTTACTTTCTATCACTTAATACTAAGAGGTATTAATTTCTTTTGTTAATGTTTAAAATAATTATTTTCTACCCTGATATTGCGCTTTATTTATGATATTGAATTTAGAGCCAAGGATGGCAATGTGCTCTGATCGCCTCTACGCAAAGTATCTAATCAGAAGAGATGCATAATCATAAATAAAGTAGCAATAAAATAAATTTGATAACAAATGTTTTAAAATCAAGCGCAAATAGAGTTCAAAATAAGTCCTGTTGTTAGACTTGATGTATTTCCTGAAAGTCTGCATATCGATAATTAGCACTAAATAATAACATCTAAGAATTTTAATGCTACGATAGTCAATTATTTTCTTTATTTAATATCCGCAGGCCAATTATATTTTATTTTTTATTTTGAAAAGCCGTCGGGCCTTGCTTGTTACGATATTATTCATATCATATTGAAGAATGCTATTAGTCCACTATTATTTTAAACTCAGCAAGCGATAGGGATCAATTAGAATCGTGGTAAAATGAAAAATATTTTCTAACTAGAGATACCTCGGATTTAATCCAGTAGATTGCGAAAAACTTCGCAACGAAACATGGATAGCATTTTCATGGAAAAAATCGTTCGCATCGAAAAATATTGTACTATCGAAAAACTACAACTTCCTTGTAGTGAGCTAGGTAATGAAGTCCATGACATTGAAACGCACACCTTAATTTGCAAGTGGCAAATCAGCAGGAAGCCATCAATTAGAAATGGCTTAATTCTGGATAACATGTTGAAATGAAAGATCCATATATGTTGTACTACACAATGAAACAAAATTTCCCTTCTCAAGAGTTAAATAAGGACAATTAGGATAGTGTTCGATAATACACTGTTAACCGCTGCCCTCAACTGACAAAACAAAAAAATAATTGGTCTATGTGGCTTTTACGTAGTAATCAGCCTACTCAATGAACAGCTAAATGGCATAGACTCCAAGTTATGAAGAACCAAAACCACAATGCACAACACACAACTAGTCAATAATAAACTGTCCAATGAACAACAGACACAGGTTAGACACAACTCTGTGGACATACGAGTATTGCAAAAATACTCGTAGGTACTAGCCTAAATAAAACACATTACCACGACGATTATATCGTAAAAAAATTCAGAAAAAAACTAAGTGACAACCAACTAAGTGTAACTGAAGCTGAATTATGCTTTATCACAAATTTCATGAAGAGAAAAAAAACATATACAAAAACGTCAGTTTATCTTGGGAGAGCTGTGAGCGAGCTTAACTACTTCCGTCTTTTGACCGAGATATTGTAGTTATGAGAATAAATTTCGCGCTTGTTTTGAACTTAGAAATAAACGTTAAAACCGCCTGCTATTTCGGTAAAATTTCGATCGCTCATTCTCGTCTTCAGCTCGATTTAAATTTTTTTCTTTTTTCCACCTTACCAAAGCGTTTTATTAAAGCACTAACATTTAGAAAATTTATTTTTGTTATTTCTAAATTAATTTTAAGATTTTGCTTAAAACGTCACAAATTGTAGTTAATCATATAATTAAAAATATAAAAAAATATACGTGTAGAAAACAATAGGGTACTTACCCAACATCCTCGCCGGGCGCCCGCTGACGATGTGGGTGATTTACCATGAGGCCTGAAAGAGTTTCTATACTACCAAAAGTTTGCAAAATCTTAATACGGTTTGAAGAACCAACTAGTTTAATTGCGATTTGTATCTAATTCGCCGAAAGAAAGTAAATTAATGTTCATGCAAAGTTCTCTGCATCAAAAGCTAGTTCATCATCTGTAGTCGCACTCAAGTGGCCATAATAGTTCGCGAATCAAACGCCGAACAATCCATTAGCCCACCAAGACACAATTCATGAATGAGTTATGTAACGAAAAAAATGTCTGAAAAATTCCAACATCGTAATCAAATGTTTCTGTATGACCTGAATCGCAGGTGGTTGGTTCGTGCGTTCGTCCATTCATGTAACGAGTCTCAAACAAAAGTAAGTCGAAATGCGTCAGCATCAAATGAGTGAAAGTTTGTCGCTGATTGCTCGGGAAATTTATTTTTATGCAAAGCGAATTTTCATATTTCACACACATACAAGTACACTCCGTTTAGTTTCTACCGTTTCGATGCATTTTGCGGGAATTTATATGACAAAAGGGATCCGTTAAAGAATTCCAATGCTCAGCTGGGAGATAAATTTATCTAATTCTCTCGGATAGAGGAGTTCTCATGCAAAAACTGCATGCAACGCAAAAAAAAATAGCTCCGATGACGACGAAAGTGCGACAATCGAAGCTGATGCTGCATCAACCAGAGCCAATGCAATGATAATAATCGACAGGCAATTGACGGCTATCAGCTTAATCCACACACTATTGACCATCGGTCCAATGACTTCACTTTTCACCCACGGATGACACTTCGTCAATTTGCAGTAAAACATGATTGATCTCACTAGGGAAACTACATAAACACTACTATTCCCATTTTCATTTTTTTCTTGCAGCCACTATCCAACCGCAATGGTCTATCACACGCCAATAGAATCTTTTATTCTTCTCTCTAATTCCGATTGTTCCGCTGCTGGCGCACTTCTCCGACGTGTTCGCGGTGACGATCAATAACAACCTCCCCGTGATCGCTGTGGCGATTCAAAACAGACTCCCCGTCGTTTCTGCACGTCGTCCATTTCTCGGTGTTGCAACGGTAAATTCCCAAGCGTCTAGCTCAGCCAAGTTAGATTGCAATCGCAATGCAATCCGTGGATGACTGTATGATTTCAGTGTTCTCATGTCCGAAATTTTAATTTGTACAGGGTCTGCAGAATAAGTAACCGGACTGACCTCAGGAAATTTTTAATGGCAAAATATGTACAATTTTTCTTTAGAAATCTTCAAAGTAGTCCCCATTGGAGTCGATAACACGCTGATATCAGATTTTCCAATCCCCGAACGATCCCTGGAAGTCGGCAACCTCTACGCTGTCTACGGCCCTCGTCGTAGCACGTTGAACGTTTTCCAGAGTCCCGAACCGCGTCCCCTTAACGTGTCTCTTGATCTTGGGGAACAGAAAGAAGTCCGCTGGTGCCATATCCGGGCTGTAAGAACTCTGGTTCAGTTTGCAGTCGATCAAGGATTTCCGAAGCGACAGCAACACGGCGCTCCTTTTGCTCATCAGTCAGGTGTTTGGGTACCAGCTTCGCGCAGATCTTCCTCATGCCCAGATCGTTCTTAATAATGTTGTGAACGGTCATCTTATCCATTCCAACCTCATCTGCGATAGCCCGAATGCTCAGAAGACGATCACTGTTCAACACATCACGCACTTTTTGCACATTTGTGTCCGTGTGACTCGTTGATGGAGGACCGACGCGCTGTTTGTCATGGAGGTCATCGCGGCCCTCCCGGAAAATTCTGTGCCACTGCAACACGAGTTCTGGACAGAGCATCCTCACCGTAAGCCTCTTGAATCATTTGAAGAGTTTCCGTGACCGTTTTTTTGAGTTTGACACAAAATTTGATGCAAACACGTTGCTCGTTCGTACGCTCCATTTTCACTCCGACGACGTAACTGAACACGCACTCCGCTCTCGCTCGATGCTATCTCTCCAAGCGCTGGGAGGCAACTGCTGTAGCCCGGTTCCCTTTACCTAGACGCCCACCACCACTACAGCACCAGATACCGGTTAGCAAACGCATTGACCGCGCGGGGCAGGCTCAGTCCGGTTACTTATTATACACACCCTTTACTTTTTAATTTTAAAATTAACAAGAGTAAAAATATGAAAAAAATTTTAAATAATAATAAAAAGATAAATATCATAAAGAATATAATTATAAAGAAAAGTTTGAATTTAATATAGAAGAAAAATGATATAAAATTTACTTTTAATGAAAAAAATATTTATTTTATGATTTATAACTATGAATGGAAATAATTAATTTTTTTTTTTCAAATCTGCAATTAAAATTTCGGATAAGGGTTATGAAGTTTTTCGAGCAGTTTGCTTAGGCGACTGCTCGATTACTACACGGTGGTATTATTGTTACTAAGGTGAAAGAATGAAATTAATTTAATTTAAAATCCGTACAATTTTATATATAGAGTAAGTGTTCCTTCTTCATCAATGCTCGACTCTAGTTACATAGTTAAATACTGATGAGAAAATACCTACCCTGAAAATATATGTTTGTTTTAAACTAAATACACTTTCTTCTTGTCATTCATGTTGCAGGAAAAAATTAAGAAAATGATTACTGAAAAGCGCAAAAAAAAACCGAAAATTAAAGTAATTTAAAATATTAAATTGGTAGCAGAGACACCAAAGGTAATAAAAATCTCATAGCTTGACGGATCCCCCTGTCCCTCACCAGCTTTCCTGTTCAAATAACCGATACATCTAGCTGTATTCTATTTATTGTGCTCTAGAAAACCATATGCAAATGGATGTCATCTATACTGATTTTCGCAAAGCGTTTGATTGAGTTGATCATTCTATTTTACTACTAAAGTTGCAGAACTATGGATTTCCTGCTTCGATGTTGGCTTGGTTAAATTCGTATCTAACATATCGTTCGTGTGCTCAGCTCATTATCTTCAATCTTTTGCTCTACTTCAGGTGTCCCACAAGGTTCAATCCTTGGCTCTCTCCTATTTATACTTTTTATCAATGATTTACCTGCTGCTTTAAACTCAGAATCCCTTGTTTTCGCAGATGATTTGAAACTTTTTAGGACTCAGTCAAATAGAGGATTAGTCTCAATTGCAGAATGATTTGATTGCCCTGAAAAATTGGTGTAACCTTAACAATCTCGAACTGAACATATCTAAATGTCATGTTATGTTGTATTCCCTTAAACCGGTACATATCAAATTTATCTATTCAATTGGAAGCGAACCTCTTTCAACTATTCTAAAAATTAAGGATGTCGGTATTACTTTCGATCCCAAACTCAAATTTGATATGCACATTTCAAGCATTAAAACCAGAGCTTCTAGAATCTCAGGGTTTGTACTGCGCCATACTTTTATCTTGCACGATGTATTCTCCGCTGTCCAGCTTTATAATACTCTCGCACGAAGTATTTTAGAGTATAGCTCTCAAGTTTGATCCCCACACTTTGAATACCTTCTTACTGACCTAGAATAGGTTCAATGAAACTTCACCCACTGTCTTTTTTATAAGTACAGGATTCCCTATGTTCCCTATGAAGACAGACTCACTTATTTACATCTGCCTTCATTAAAAGCACGTAGGACTTTCCTTGACAAATGTTTTTTATTTAAACTGCAGCACCGCCTAATTGATTGTCCTAACTTGGTAAATCAAATAAGTTGGAGGAGCCCCGGCAGGCCTCTACGCTCCTTCAACTTAACATCCAATTTGCGCGTAGTGAAACCCATTTTCATTCTGCCATAATTCGTTTGCTTCGCGTGCACAATCAATTCGAACTTGGTACTTTCCCTCAATCTTTAAATAGCATTCAAGCATTTACTTAGAAACAAACTGCATTAATTGCTATAATTTATGATAAATTGCTTAATTTTCTTAATTATTTTTGTCTATTTTATCTATTTTTTTTTCTATTTTTGTAATTGGGCATTTTGCCTGTAAAAATGGATTCATAATAAATAAGATAATAAGATACTCTATCTCTACGCGAAGGCCCGAAAGGGGCTGTAGTGCTAGAGCAAAAAAAAAGTCTTGTTTCTCGGTCCTTCCTATGTTTACGTTCAAAGATGTGCAGAAGGATGTCTGAAATGTAATAAGCTAATCCGCATCTGTTTGAGTAAAAAGTGCTAGGAACGAGTGGAGTCGTTGAGTTCTATAAGATTAATGACGGCCAAACTTTGCCCATATCTATCAAAATAAGAAAGGAAGTCTCAATATCCAGACCATCTTTGAAAAGTAAGAGCAGAAGAAAGAAGAGTTCTAAAGAGAACCAAATGTACTGCTAAGTTTCACAAACTGTCGAACAAGATCGCAGGTGACTAATTCTCAATGTTGAGAAAGGAAAAACTTTTCTACTTCATCAACTGTGTCCATTGACTGAATCCTCCAATTTCGAAATCCGAGCAGTGATGAACTGTCTTCGTCGACCGAGTCAGACCAACGCCTCCTCGATTTCCCCACTGGTCTCCGGCCTTCAGTTCTCCCAACGAATACCTTTTTAGATATCCCTTGTTCGTCCATACGATTCACGTGGCCAGCCCATTGCAGCTTCCCCAGTCTTACAAACGTTGAGACCTCCGGCTCGTCAAAAATTTCATACAGCTCATGGTTGTTTCGAATTCGCCGTCAGTCCCTGTCTAGCTTCGCTTCGATTATTCGCCTCAGGACCCGACGCTCGAAGGCGTTCAATATATTTACGGATGCTTGGGCTAGGGTCCATGTTTCACACCCATAGTATAGCACAGGTCCTATCACAGATTTGTATACTTGGAGCTTTGTTTTCCTGTGTATGCAGCTGGTTGTATCGAATTCACCATTGGTCCCCGTCTAGCTTCGCGTCGATTATTCGCCTCAGGACCCGTCGCTCAAAGGCGTTCAATATTGTTACATGCACGAATAATTCTGCGAGCTACTGTTGCAATTGTTTTCACAACCATTAAGAACCTCATGATCAACAAAGTGAATTTACTCGAAACCACGAGAACCCACCAAGCATGATCATCATCTGAAAGTGACATCACTCCATTCTTTAAGCTGCTCGAATATACCAGGTACCTCTCGGCAGGTAGAGACTCTATATAAAGGCGAGCTGAATGAAGGGGGGGATCGTTCATTAGAACCGCGATAGCAAAAACTGCGAAAGAGTGGAGCGAATAGAAGAGCGATATTGATCGAGTAATAGGAAAGTGATTTTCGTTGATTTTGAAGTGATTTTAAAAGACAATTGCGATAGAAATTTATGGACAAGTGGAAGTTAGACTTTTAGTAGTGAAAATTAGAGTTGTGAAATAGTTAAATAAGTGATTGTGCATTTTTAAGTAATGAAATAAACTCTTTTAATTTAATTTAAAAGACATTGCGTTTTCACTTTCCCGGAACATTCAAATTATTGGCCGCGAACCAAAACACGCGACAATATATTTGCGGATACTTGGGTTAGGGTCCATGTTTCACATCCGTAGCATAACATAGGTCTGATCACAGATTTGTATACTTGGAGCTTTGTTTTCCTGTGTATGCACCTGGTCTTGAAGATCGTCAAAACTGATTAAAATACTATACTTGCGAGCTGTATCTTTCAGCTTGAAAGAGACGAATTTAATTGCTGGTTCTCGTTGTTTTGGCGCCTAAACACACAAATTCGCTCACATTTTCAATACTGTATTCGCCAAGTGTGATATTTTGTGTATTTGTGGTATTTTTCCTCGACTGCGTCATGAGCTTTGTTTTATTTTCATTGATTTGTAGCCCTACTAGTTTTGCTTTGCTGTCGAGTTTCAGGAAAAGTTCTTTGGCAGTTGTTAATGACCGTGACAAAATGTTGATGTCGTCCGCATAGGCTACTACTTGGCTCGACTTGTATAGTAATGTCCCTCGTGTATCACCAGGTAGCTTTCTTATGACGTATTCCAGAGCCAAATTGAATAGGAATGGGGCCAGCCCATTCTCCTGCTTTAGTCCGATATTTGTGTCAAATGCATCGGTGAGTTGGTTATTGATGCGGACTTGGGAGGTCGTCGCCGTCTTTGTCATTTTGGTAAGATGGACTAATTTGGCTTAGATGCAAAAACAAAGCATTATTTGGTACAGTTACGATCTATACTGTCGTATGCTTGCTTAAAGTCAACGAAAATTCGGTGTACGTCTATGTTGAACTCCCAGCATTTCTCAAATACCTGCTTAACAGTGAACAATTGGTCTATTGTCGATCTGCCTGCTCTAAAACCACATTGATACTCCCAAATAGTACTATTAACGTGTGATCAGATTTTATTTTCTAAGATCTTTGAAAATGTTTTGTATGCCGTACAAAGCGATGATATTCCTCCATAGTTTTTTGTGGATAGAGAATATCATTGATTGGCTCCACTCTTTCGGCATATATTCTTGTTGCCAAATGTGCTGGATACCTTTGTGAATAGCTTTCTGAACACTGCTGCGTCCATATTTAATTAGCTCCACTGTAATCTCATCTATGCTCGCCGCTTTATTATTCTTTTGGGCGTTGACGGTGGAACAAACTTCGTTCAGAGTTGGTGGGCCCAATGGAGGCTCTCCGAAAACTTCTATAGGCTCCGAAATTCAGGACCCAAAATCAATGAAATATTTTCGTCATCCTTGGAATAATTAATCTAATTTGATCTCTTTCACCACCTCACATACGAGTACTGTGCAGCTCTTAAACTCTTCAAATATGCACTAAAAGCCTGCTGATCTCTAATTTTCGTTGAAAAGGTTTTACAAATGTTATCCTTTCTTTTTACTAATTTCAGAAACATTCACTAAAGTGCTCAAGGAACAAATACAAGCACGTGCTGAACGGCAAATGCAAAGACTTCGCATGATGCAGGCTGATCCATTCGACACAGAAGCACAACGAATGATTGCCGAAGAAATTCGTCAGAAAAACATCGAAGCCAATATGGAGGCAGCAATGGAATATAACCCAGAAACATTTGGTACAGTTGTTATGCTGTATGTATGCGATGAAGTTTGTTGTAGATCCAGTTAGCACATCTGCCTTATCGTTTCAGATACATTAATTGTAAAGTGAATGGAATACCAGTGAAGGCTTTCATTGATTCCGGAGCTCAAACTACAATAATGAGTGCTTCATGTGCAGAACGTTGCAATATTAACAGATTAGTTGATACCCGGTAATATATAAAGTCTCTGAGCTTAGCCATTTTAATGATTCTGACTATGTCTTCGCAGATGGGCCGGTTTTGCTAAAGGTGTTGGCGTTCAGCGAATCATTGGCAGAATACACATGGTCCAAATACAAATAGAAAATGATTTCCTTACAACTAGCTTTTCGGTTCTAGAAGAACAGCCCATGGATATGTTATTAGGATTAGATATGTTAAAAAGACATCAGGTGAGAATATTTTTATGCGTATTGAATTTCTTTCCAGCGAAAACCCTCCAAAAACGTTATTTCAATTATAATTACGCTACATGATCTTACATTACCATATTTTTTTTAAAGTGCAACATTGACTTGCAACGCAATATTCTCAAAATTGGAACAACTGGCACAGAAACTCAATTCCTACCTGAAAGTGAGTTACCCGAATGTGCTCGTTTGAGTGATGTAAATTCCGGAGAGCTGCAGTCGTTTGGAGAAGATCTAGCAATTAAACAAGCAATCGAACGAAGCAAAAAAGAACAAGGTAGGCATATCATTGTATACAAAACGGACCATCCTTTATCAAGAGTTTGCAAATCTTTTCCCTTCTCAAGCGGGCACGTCAACATCAAGTGGTGCCGGAACTTCAAAACCACCAGAAAGTGATTCAAAAACTGCAATACAACCTTCAGATAAATTTACAGAAGCTGATATTAAGGAAATAGTAGCACTTGGTTTCTCTCGTGAACAAGCAATTAACGAACTGAGAAATTTCAATGGCAATAGAACACAAGCAACGGCAGCACTTTTTGCAAAATCTTTCAAATTCTAAATTAGGAAAAAGTTTTAGAAGAAAAATTAACATAAGAAAATTGAGAGAGAAAAAAATGAAAAATGTACATAGTACCTCATTTTTGCATTTTCGATTAATATTTTAAATAGAAACACAAGATGGACGGAAAACTCATTTCATAGAATTAATGGATAATTTTGATTTTGTGTATTTACTCATACATATTTCATTGGAACTAGTAAAATTAATGTGAAGTACTTAGTTAATTGATATCTTACTATGGGCTACCTTGCGGATAATTTTGATTTTCTTGGAATGGAAGTATTTAGAATGATTAAGGGTTTAGTTAATATTTTGCGTTTCACATTCTAGGTTAATAAAGTATAAAGACTGAAAAGCTCTTTATATGGATATCACAAATGATTTTATACTGGCATTTACTAAAAAGAAATCTCTAAATATATGTAGGTAGAAACTTTTGGAAAGAATATAAGCTTTTTATTTTTATATTCAGTTTTAGCATACTGCATTGGAGCTCAATTATTTAATTTCATGTGACCAAAAGCTATAATTAAACTAATAAATTGATTTGAAAGCGAATAAATGGATGCAAAAATGATGCCAAAAATGCGATAGAGAATCCTTTCGCACGGTGCCACAACGAATGCGAATCCCCCCAAAAGCTTCTAGAATAAACTCGATCTTGATTGCCAATACTATTCAGACGGAAGCAGCGAGCGCGACTTTTGCGACAAACTACTCTAACGCAACCGGTCTCCAGACCAATGCATCAACCCCATCTGTTGTGGTTCAATGATAGAACACTGGTCAAGGGCGTTAAAGACGCCAAAGATGCTCTGATATTTCTCCCCAGGTACTCGTGAGGCTCCGAATGCATCAATCCCAGAAAATTCCAAACCCAAAAACTCAAGCCCAATGCCTATAATAGCTTTTGTTTTCTGGTAACTACATCAGTCAACGTCATCCACTAAAGGGTCAGACAACAATATGAAGAATTGGATAGCCGGGCCAATTTATCATACGCCTAATTCAACAACTGCAAATCAACGAATGATTCTAGAGAATTAGCTAATAACCTGTATATGGGGAAAATTCTTCGAATACTATAATTAGCGCAAAAACGCCAGATACAAGGCTCTCGAGTTGAAATACAAACTTACAGGGAACTGCTTGGATTCGAACACCTAATCATTGCTGAGCAACGGTGGCATATTTGAAATTTTCATTTTGTAATTTGAATTTCTTATATAATATTCAAGCGTTAATTTCAAATGAGTCGAAAGATTGCTGTGCTGAAATGTTAAACTTTGAAATGATAAAATTTGATATTATTAAATGGTTAACGGTATGAACATCCGTAAAGGGGGGGGAGGGCATCTAAAGGCCTAATGTGCAATTGTTTCAGTTATCTCACAGCTAACCTGAACTTGTTTCATGCGGTCGGCTAAGAAATTGCTGAAACAAAAGCAATGTAGGGTTGCTACATGCAAGAAACGCACCTGCGTGCAGCGGTGTTCAGTTGGATTTCCGATGAAATCGGGGGTTCCTCATGGATCCATTCTTGGACCAAGCTTGTTTTTGCAATACACTTATAATTTGAATATATGTAAACTGAAAGCTCCCCCCACACATTATATGCTGATGATACTGTACTTCTTTATTCAGGACATAATAAAGTTGCCATAGAGAATATCGTCAACGAGGATAAAGCCTATAAAAATATTCTAAACCTTCCAATTCTCACTCCAACAAGACTAGTGTATCAACGGACCAATGCACTCACCTTCAGTCAAACCATTACTATGGAGAAAGCTAAGTTCATCTTCAAATGTCTAATTTCCAGTGAATCTGAACAAAGCCCCTTTATAAAAGTGTCACAAATAAATCCATATAATTCAAGAAATGCCAACAATTTTGTAATACCTTACGCCGGAACTGATCCACTAAAGAACGATGCAACGAATGATGCTCTGCGTATGTACAACAATCTTTCAGAAACAGTGAAAACGCAAACTCATTTTTGGTTTTGAAGAAAAGACAAGGAATATCTAATAAATTCAAATTAATGATAAGTCCGGAGGATTGAAAATGCAGTATCTGATGGCATTTTAGACCCTACCGTCGAGATACTAAAAGACAGCTAGTTTTTATAAATTCAGAGTTTTTTTTACTGCGTCGTATTATCATATATTTTTTTCATCTCTGAGAACTGTTCCCGAATCGGACTAGACTAGCAGGAAAGGAGTACTTCACAGCATTTTGTGTGCCCCTTATACCGATGTTTTAGCATTGCCTGGAATCGACGATGTGTAAGGTGCAGATCGCACGAGCGTTGTGCAACGACGAAGGAGTGGTGGAGAAAGTGGTAGGGAATGGAGGTATTTAAAAAAAAGATATTTTTGGAATGGAGATAGAAGTCTTGGAAGTCAATGCTCGATCGCGGAAGTCATTATCTGACCGGTAGAAAATGTTAATTTGATGAAAGAAGTATAGTTTTCAGGCAAGCGAATGATTTTTTAAAAGACTAGTGTTCGCCAGGTTGGTCGCTTCATTCAAACTGTTTGAAGTCCACGCTAGAAGCTGTACAGATAAAATGTACCCGAATCGTCTTCTTGACGTTCCAGATTCCTTACATTTATTATGAATCACGCTTATCTATCCTCAATATTCCTTAGCTGGAAAAGCGTCAAGTCTAACGAATACTTCCTTTACAGGCTTTAGTCAACCAGGTTCCAATGAGGCACGTTACGCGTTCTGCAAGATCGTCTAATATCTTTGATGTTCCATTCGCGCATAGCTTGGTGTATTTTCACTAACCCATGCTTAGAATACCACGTAATCATGATGACCTTCAGCTTGGACCTTTCCCCCTCTCTTATTTTATCTATAAAAAACATGTCAACTCTCTTCTTCTTAATACTTCGTAATATTTTTCGTTTTTGCCATTTTTAGGATTTTATAAAATAATTTTACAAAACCCTACTAAAATCGCGTCCTGTCTGTCCGTCTGTCCGTCCATGTGACACAGCACTTTTTCTCGCAAACTACTTAAGCTAGTAAGATGAAATTTTGTATGTAGGCGTAAAGTGGTGATCTCGTCAAAGTTCAACTACAAAAAAAAATTGAGGAGATCCCCATATAGGAAAGTAGCCCCCGGAAAAAAAAATTTCATCTAAGGTAGGCGTTATGGGTATCAAATGAAAGGTCTTAATTTGACACTTTTTGTTTCGAGGGGCGCACAGGGAGGTGAAATACACGAAAAATTTGAGTCCACCCCCTCGTGATTGGACACCTGTGATCCCGATAATCTGAAAAAGTTATGTATGAGTATAACAAGAACAAATACCTTAGAAGTCGAAATACGCTCAACTTTGTTAATAATAGTATGATATTCGAATTTCACATTTTCCCCAATAAAATCGTATAGGTACCCTTAAACTGAACAAAATTCTATATTTAAGGAGTCCTACAAAAGTTCCTCAAACTCTGTAAGTTTGATGAAAATCGAAGTTATAGCCATTTGAAATTTATCAACAACAACAATAACACATGATTTTGGTATTTTATGGACTTTCCATCGAATCAGTCACTGCAGTTTTGATTTGATCTTCTCGAAATTTTCAAATAAGGTCAATAACATAAATATTTTTGGAAATTCATGATTTGAGTGATTTTTGTTGGATTTCAACAAAATGGCGACTGTTGAAAATACAGGGTACATACGGTATTTGAGGACAACTTGAGAGTAAAATTAATTAGTTTGTATTTTTAATGAAATTTCAGGAATTTTTTATACAACGTTAAATTAATATATGGCTATAAAGTTATTTAATAAAATCGCCATTAGCAGCAATAACCTCTTCGATCCGGGTCCGGAAACGATTACATGCCCGAATCAAATGGTCCTTGTTCATATTGATCATAACGGCATTAATGGCAGTCTTCAGCGAAGAAGTGGTATTATGAGGACGCTTGTTGTCTCACGCTCAACTACGCCCCATACGTAATAATCCAAAGGATTAAGGTCTGCGGAGCTAGGTGACCATAGGTTCGGCGTTATATGGTTATGAACATTTCGGCCATCCAATCTTGTGTCGCCATCGCTTTATGTGAAGGAGCAGAGTCTTGTTGAAAAATATATGGTCTGCCTCCACTCACATTGTCTATCCAGGGTTTCACTACCGTCTACAAAACCTCGATGTATGCAGCAGAGTTCACTCCAAGCTCTTGAGTAAAAGAGTGTGGTGGCATAACATGTCCTTCGTTGCTGATAACACCTAAAACCATAACAGTAGCTGAAAATTTTGTGTGCATAACAACAGGAACCTCCGTAGGATTTGAACATAGCCATCTGTCATTTCTGCGATTGGTCTTTTGATCTAGGTCAAAATTTTGTTCGTCGGAAAAAACCATAACATTTTGGGCGCCTCAGGGTGTTTGATTTTGTTTAAAAGACGTTTTGATCGGAGAACTTTCTGTTCCCGTGTTCGTTCCGACATGAACTGTCCTCTGCGCATCACGTAAGACTTATACCGAAGGTCTTCGTGGACAACTCTACGAATCAGGCGCTCAGAAACATGAAGCTCACTCGCAAGGACCCTCATTGATTTTGAAGGGTCCTCGTCTATGATCGCTTTCACTTGCTCTAAAAATTCTGCAGATCGGACAGTGTCAGAACGTTGTTCGTGCTTTGTGCTTTGTGCTTTGTTATGGCGATGATGACAGCATTTCTCTTCATTTCTTGAGTGATGTTGTAGTCCTCCATTTCTTATCTGAAAAGAAAATAATAAAAAAAAAATCCGCGAAGAAAAACAATGGATTTTCTTTTAAACGTGCATATCTCTTTGACATATTTCTTGACTTTATTCGTTACTGGTGACTGCATTTCTGAGAAGTTGAGTACAAAATCCTTCTGACATTAGCGTAGGTCTGTCTACCCAACTTGTTATTATATTGTCTTGCTATTGCATGTTTTTTTTCTCCTCTTTCTCCTAGTTGTGCTATTGTCTACTCTATTTTGTAGTTGGAATTATTATGTTAAATAGAGAAATAAATTAGACAAGCGAAGCATATTCCCTGTAACATAGTTCGTCTCATCAAGTACCCAAAGTCGTTCAAATTTAAACAAAGCAAGTGCCCAAAGAGTAGCATTGATTCAACCACGGTTTTCATTAAATGCTTGAGCTTATCGTTATTTCATGGTTAACATTTAGATGGTCCTCTGTAAATTATTTTCTTCTTCTTCTTCATAGCACGACAGCTCCTATCGGGTCTTCGCTTCCTGCAACAAGCGGCCCAACTGTCGCGTCCTCCCATTTCGTAATCCGAGCAGCAATGAACTGTTTTCATCAACCAAATGAGACCAGAGTTTTATCGATTTTCCCCACTGGCCTCCGCCCTTCAGTTCTCCCAACGAATACCTTTTTGGGTATCCGTTCCTTGTCCATACGATTCACGCTTCCTCAGTCTTAAAATTGTCAAAAATTTCATACAGCTCATGGTTGTATCGGATTCACCATCGGTCACCATCTAGTATCGCTCCAATTATTCGCCTCAGGTCCCGTCTTTCGAAGGTGTTTAATATGTTTGAGGATGCTTGAGTTAGGGTCAATTATTTTAGAATTAATAATAATCGTCATCGTCGAAATGGTACCGCTTAAGCTCATCTCGAGGCCTAATATCCAATAGGTGTCGCCTCCAGCTGCCTCGGTCCATCGAATGCATTCTCCAGTTTTGAAATCCGCGGTTATAAGTATTCCAGCCTGGGAAAGAAAACTCTGCCATTTAAATTGCTCTGTGGCTGGGGTGAAATCACGGCGTAACAAGTTCACAATGATAAATTTTGTAACTGAAGATAATGGCGACGCTTTGAAAATAATATGATTATAATAATTCTGAAATCGGAATATCTAAATTAAATGTAAAATGCCATGCTGCCGTGAATCAAAATAGGATCGTCAAAATGATGTCGCAGATGATGCTATTCGTTACCGATTACGTCCGTTTTGCCACAGACGGAATCAATTGCAAAGTCCGTTTTTTTTTTGGTTGGGAGGTGAATGTCATTTACGCACCAAATGTGGGACTCCCTTGCGTGCAAGAAACTGGACTACCCACTAAACTCCTCTTTCATCCCGAGGACCTAGCCTGGAACCGTTTGACGTTAGGTGCCTTCAAGCTGGGGGATCCCTCTTCAAGCGAGAGGGGAGAGGGGAAGAGGAATTACCACACAAGTGATTACCCAGCCCTGACGTCTCCGGCTACTGTGAGTCCCTTTTATCTTTTACGACTGGCCGAACATAATGTGCCACATTGTTCCATTTGTCAACCTATTCAAGCACCGCCGCGACTATACTATCCATCCTCCTGTAGAGGTCCCGTCACAGCTTGTCCCATTTTTTTGCACGCAAAATTTGTGTGGCGAGCGTCATCTGCCTCTCCCTGGCAAAACCAACAATCAGGGGACCGTGACTTACTAATCTTGTGCATGTTACACTGAAAAAACCTATGCCCGCTCAGAAGCTGGTTCAGATAGAAGTCAGTCTCACCATCCCTACGATTTATCCACGGTTTCAAATCCGCGATGAGGCGCGCAGTCCATCTTTCCTTCGTGCAATTCACCCAAGACTGCTGTCATTCGTTGTGTGAGCGCTGTCTCTCCTCGCGAACAACCATCTCCCTCGAATCCTCGTTTCAATGCAGGTGAATAGCGCGCCGCTCTCTAGCAAGGAGGGAAACAGGTATCACGCCTGCAATAACTCTAACCAACAAATCCGAGACTGTCGGATACGAAGATGAAATCCTCAGTGCTCCTCTTCTCTGCACCCGTGCCAAGCGTTTTCGGTATACCTCCTTACTGAGAGGTACGCCCTATATTTCTGCTCCGTACAGAAGCACTGACCCTACAGCACTCATCGGGAGGCGTCTTCTTGATGGGCTGGGTCCCCCTACATTGGCGATAAGTCGACTCAGAGCCGATACTCCCGAAGCAGCCTTCTCAGCCGTTGCCCTGATTTGCTCAGAGAAACTCATCTTTGAGCCGATCAGTAGCTCCAGTTACATCATCGCTGGCTTTGATTCGATTGGCATGTCTCCATTACTGATCATCCTTACTCTAGGGATTCTCTTTTTGTCAAGATGACCACTTCAGATTACTCTCACTCGGCGCATTAACATACGTAGCCTAAGTTGCGCTTGTTCAACGGTGCGTCCAGTGACCAGAGCCGCAACATGAAACGCATAGCCAACCAAATGCGACTCATCTTGCATATCCAGTCTCAATAGCTTGTCGTAAAACACGCTCCGCAGGTCTGGACCAAGGATAAATCCCTGGGCAACACCCGATGTAACTTCTATCCTTTATATATTATTATATATTTTAATAGCATAACTCATGCATATTTGAGAGTTTTGAATCTCCAATACAATTCATGCATATTTGGACCATGAGATATACCCCGGTTGAAAAATTGTCGCTCTTAAATTTCCTCATCAACATAAAGCAACTATTTTCATAAGTATTGTAAACATTTTTATTTATCAAATTACATTTATATACTTTACTCTAAAATCATTCTTAATACTTGGAACTAACTTCTTTGGATTGAACACAAATTAAACACATTTAAAACCTATATGGTGGCAACAAATTTGCATCGCTTCATAATTTCCTAAATGTTTTATATAACTTATTGAGAATTATCTTAACTAAGTTTGAACTCGACTTATTTTATCACATAAACAAATTAATGAACAATAAATAATAAATAAGAGCAATGTGATTAACTTCCTATTTACAGTGTTTTCATGCTTTTCATATTGTTTTGCTTATTCGTATAAAAATAACTTGAATATTTTACAATAACTACATTACTTTTTTATTCTTTTTCTGTTTTTATCTACGTCATCCTAATCGAATACCTTTAAATGGTTAAAATACGAAGTATTTAAAGTTAAAATCAAAATTGAATAAGTCAGTCTGTGAAAACAATTCTCCATTTTAAAGCAGATACGCTGTCCTTAAACGAGACGACAGCCAAATATTCTCTCCTATTCCTTTGTAAAAATTTTTTTTCTTGTTGGGTTTTAAAGTTCATAATTGTGTATATAATGTGTGGTCTTAATCGTATAGAATAAGATGAATTTGGGAATTGTGGCTACAATATTTTGAATATTATCATGCAAAGCTTAAATTCTTTCCACATTTAATGAGTAAGTGAGAAATATAAATAGAGAGAAAAAGAGCCTCCTTTGGTAAGTATCGGGATATCATTAAGTGCAACAGTGATATGAGTGACTACTGCTCTTCACCCCATAATTATATGGCGTGGTGGATCCGTTTTTGCTATTCTGTGCAGGTGACAATGAATGCTGTGATGATTTGCAGCTAAATTGACGGTGGCTGGTATTATCCTGAAATTAAATGATGTAAATCAGTATGACTGTGAGGATAAGATTTGCGATAGTTTTCAGTTCGCGCAAACAAACTTCCATTGTCTGGATACAGAGTATTTCATAACAATAGTAACTTTTCGAGTTTATTGAATTAAAATATAAGAATCAGTTTACAAGTGACAAAATTTACATTGTAATTCTTGTATTGTGTAAACATTTACTTACCTTTGGCTGAATGGGAAAGCAGCACCATAGAATGAATGCCACAAAAGCTACTAATGTTCCTACTAGTAGAATAAAGTCTTCGATTGTCTGAAATTAACCAAGATTAGAAATTGAAATGCCTTAGACCGTGATTATTGAATTTACCGGCTCCTCTCCAAGAAGGACATGATTTATTAAATACGCAAAATCGTCAAACGGGGTCATGATCAGTTCCTTATTGCTTTCGGCTTATGATCTCAATTAAATATTTATTGAAACTATTCCTACAGAACACTTTCAACAGCATTTAAAAATTCGTTTTGAGCATTGCAATGTTGTGGATTAAGATCCTGTTATAATTAATGCTTACTAAAATATACTTGAGCAAAAGTGCGTTTTGTTTTTATTCGCGAAGAACCAATGTAATGTTATTGATTATCGCACAACAAGACTGATGATAAGGAATTTGGATCCAAGCCGATTGTTGGTTTCAATGAAAATCAAGATGATTTTCAGTTTGACACCCACTCTAGTTACTTGCTCACTCCCAGCACATCATACTTATGTTGGATCACAATCGGCAAATCTGACTATGCACATCATCGGCTTCTCCTGAATAATAGAATAGAATTTTATTTCAACCTTCAATTTTGTTTTATACGAATCAGATAATCAGATCGGTGGAAAACAAGAAATTAATGGTCTTGTTGATTGAACAAAACCACTTTGACATAAGTTTGACATGAAGTAAAAGTTCGAATAAGGTGAATTTGCGAGAGCAAGAAAGGGAGTAATTGAGAAAAGTGGGAAATTAAGTTTTCGAAAAATAAGCGTAATCATTAAATGCGTTATTAACATTAACATTCTAAATTTTTCACGAAAGGTTAAAGTTCGAGAGATGACGCGTGATTTTGTGGCATTTAACCAAGTTTAGTGAAGGGATTGTGTTTAGGACTCTTTCATCCATATATCTATCTTGCGAGAAACACTACTTAAAAAAATTCACCCAACCTGAAAATAAAAATTCATCAACTCATTAATAAAATAAGAACAGATATAAAAGATGGGAGAGTGGCCACAGGTGTAAACATTAAGATCAAGTTTAAAATTATCCCTCTAGACATAGAAATCGAAGCAGTAGCTATAATCACTACAAACCTAAACCCTAACATAACTGTATGCTCATGGTTTACCTCCTGATATGAGCAGCGAAGTTTTTAAATAACAAATACAGCACATAGTGAAAATAGTAAACAACTAAAACCCTTTCATAATTCGAGGTGATTTTAATGCCCGATATTAGCCAAGAGGTGATAAACTTAACCTCAAGCAGGCATTTAAGAAATGTTGGGAGTTCAACATCGACGTATACCAAATTTTCGTTGACTTTAAACAAGAAAACGACAGTATTGATCGTAACTTATTGTACCAAATAATGCTTTGCTTTGGCCTCCCAGCTAAATTAGTTCGTCTTGCCAAAATGACAATGACGTCGACAACCTTCCAAGTCTGCATAAAAAACCATCACACCGACGTCTTTGACACAAACGTCGGACTATAGAAGGGAGATGAGCTAGCCCCATTGCTATTCAACCAAACCTACCTGGCGATACAAGAGGTACGCTTTTATACAAGTCAAGCTATATGGTAGTCTATGTGGACATCAACATTTTGTCACTGTCGCTAACAACCGCAAAAGAACTTTTTCTGAAACTCGTCAGCGAAGTAAAACTAGTAAAACTAAGCTCATAAAACAGTCGAGCAAATATATCTCAAATACACAAAATATCACACTTAGCGAATACAGTACCGAAAATATGTATAAATTTGTGTATTTAGGTGCCAAAATAACGAGAGCCGGTAATGAAAGGGACGAAATACGCCGAAGAATACATTTCGCAAATAAAATATTTTATTCAGTTTTGGCGATATTGAAGACCAGCTGCATACACAAACCCCAAAATATACAATTCTTGATAAGATCTGTGCTATGCTATGGGTGTAAAACTTGGACCCTCACGCAAGCATCTGCAAATATATTGAACGCCTTTGAGCGATGGGTCCTGAGGCAAATAATCGGAGCGAAACTAGACGGGGACCAATGTTGAATTCGATAGAACCATGCGCTGTATGAAATTTTTGGTGGGCCGGGGGTCTCAATGATTGTAAGACTGCGGAAGCTACAATGGGCAACGGATACCCAAAAAGTATTCGTTGGAAAAACTGAAGGAAGGAAACCAGTGTTCTCTCTGAACACAAGTAGATTCACATTCTTTAAAAAAGTAAATCAACATAACAGACAAATGACAATGCCCGATATTACTTTTAGAAATAAACAAGAGCACTGGACACAATGGACAAAATATAATATTGGCAAAAGCAACGTATTCAAGATCCTAATAGGGTCCTGAAAATAACTCAAAATGATAGAGAATAAACATCAATCGCTAAACACACTTTGGAACGCTACTTTACCCAACAAGCGGAGTCATTTGAAAAACATCAACTTATTGTAGTTCTGAGCAAATACAAAAAAAGAACGGCACCTGCCAAGGACGGGATTGACTACAATATAATAAAATCGGTCAATCACCATAACAAAATTTAACTATTAAACTCAATGAATGAAAGCTTCAAAGGCCACACTATTCATAACGCACTCAGAACAACAAAAATCTTAGCCACCCCTAAGAAACATAAACTCGTCTATCTAACTGAGAGCTACAGGCATATCTCCCTTATCAATATTCCTTTCAAAATAGTCAATTGCCTGATTAAAAATAGAATTTCGCATGTCATTGAATACATAAATCTCCTAAATGACTGCTTTGCCTACGGAAATAGATAATTTGGCAACAAATGCATCAATACTGTCGTCCACTTACTCAACAAGTCAGAAAACCTCATAGTCATAAATTGTGACAAAGCTAGTGTGCACAAAAGAGTAAACATTCCATAGGTATTCAACATATGTCTAATCAGCACATCAATAGTGACTACATAAACCGGATCTTAAACCAACTAATGTACAGAAAACTTCACCCAGGTAAAGACTCAATCATAATGAACAGTGGCCTCCGACAAGAGGACGTACTGAGCCCTCTCTTGTTTAATCTCTACACTTCTAGCCTTTACAAAATAGCTGATGAACCAACCTTCCTTTAAAATAAACCAATATTGTCCTAATGGTAAGCAAACGCAAAAACAGACAAAGTAACTTTAACAAATGTAGTGTTTAATTACTAGTTTGTAAAGGACATGCAGTGATGGCGTGCTACCTCAGCGAGCTATAAAATAACTGAGCTCACCAGAATCGCCTTTGCCTGGTGATGCGTACGCGTGCTAAAATCGGTGGTGTCGTGGGGCGGGTTCTTTCCGCCAGCGCAAGGACCACACTACAAAAATGTTCTCGCGTACGTGTTCGGATATTTCAAGATCCAACCGAAGGTACCACAACATTTTGGAACGGAATTCACCTGCTTTTTCCCTATAACCACGCGCAACTGGAAGAAAGACCTCATTTTTGATGAGGATACTTAAGGCCCACAACAAAAGTTGGGCAATCTGTTGGTAATGGAGCCCTCACGCAACCTCTCAACCGAATATAAGTTCCTTATGACATGGTTCATATGCGAGAACCGTTTATCCCAAGCATGAGCCTCTAAACTTAACAAGAATCGATGTTACAGCCCATTGGCTGGCTCAATAGTAGATAGTGCTATATCGATAGTCAAGAAGTTCAGGCGTGGGATATCATAAGCGAAAAAGTTGAACAGGGCGGGATCGAGGATAGAGCCTTGAGGGACTCCTGAGTTGACAAGGATAGGATTTGAAATGAGATTCCCCAGTTTAATTTGGGATGTTCTATGCGAACGAAAGCTATATTGGATTCTGAGGGTTGCGACCAGACAGGATGACATTTTCAATTTATACTTGAGACCGCTGATCTAAGCTTATTCGAACGCTTTTTTCAGTTCTAGAGCACAGGATACTGTGCACTCTTTCCACTGAAGATTGCGGGTGACTCTATTGTGCGATAGCATTATTGCTTGTTCCGTAGATCGTTCGCGTTCTAATCCAAACTGAAAATCGGAGATCAGGGGGCTAGTAAAATTGTTAAAATATTGCAGAATAATCTTTTCAAGGGGTTTACCCATGTTAGCCTGGTTTTGGAATTAGGATTAGTTTACTGACTTTCCAAGGTTTTGGAAAATATCCATTATTAATACAATTATTGTATACTATCATCAAGAAGGGAGAGATGGTCTTCCTGCATTTCATGATAATTCTATTTGGGATGCCGTTAAGGCTATATAATGCATTTAGGAGATCTTCTACTTTTGTTTTCGAGGAGGACAAACCGGGAAAGACTGAATGTTGTGGAGAGGATGCTTTATTATAACTGGAGAATACAGTTAAATAAGATCCCTCATATCCTTCTGTCGTTAATAGAACCTCTGCTTTAGCGTTGTTATTCAAAGCTGTGTTGGACGACTCACGGCAACGATATAGCTATTTGAAATATCCCTGATATGCAACGATCTTGTCAGATTGTGCAGTGATTACTTCATTCCCTCGCTTTATAGAGTAATTCTCAATATCAAATTTGGAACTTTTATGGTCTGTGGATTGATCTCTAGTTTTAAACACATCTAAAGATGGTCGCAGTGATATCAATCTGCTTTTATAGAAGTTGTTGACTTCGGATTTGATGCGTTTTTGGATTTCACGGGAAATGCTTGTTATTTGCGTTTTAAATTCCAAATACTCCTGATTCAATCGGTTAAAGCTTCGATGATAAATATGCTTAAGCCTTTGGAGCACATGCTTCCGAGTTTGTATTAATTGAAGAGTCTCCTGAGCTAGACATCTATCTATAAAGTGGGCTGCGTGGTTTCTGGAAGGGGGCATGCTGGTCTAGATGCTCTATAATAGCAGATATTAGTGCCGATAAATGAGAGTCTATTTCTGCGTTCGAGAGAATGATATTTTCCGGTGGGATATTCGGAAGGTCTTTGAGGTCTTTTCTGAAGTTTGGCCAGTCTATGGAATCAAACGGCCTGTAGTTAGGTGGGCAAGTAGGAACTGATATGCGTGATCTAAGGGTTATGATGGCCTAATAATGAGCGAAATGTGGAGCAAGTAAAATGAATTGTGGGATTGTTGAGGTCAGAGGATATTATGAAGTTATCTAAAAATAAGTTCCTTCTGGGAAATACTGGGACCCCAGAATTTGCTATGGATACTGAAATGATCCGCATGGAGCTATTCGAATAGGTGGTTCCCGTTGGTATTACTTGTGGAGTCTCCCCAGTGTTCGCATCTGGCATTAAGGTCTCCTCTGAGTATAAATGAATCGTGGGATGAGGCTGTTGCGAGGATTTGGTTAAGTGTAAATGGGATCTGGGGACCTAGATAGCACGGAAGGTATAGGGAGCCAATACAAATATTGGTTGGGTTTCCATTGAGTCGCTTGATGTTGAGAGTTGCCAGCGTACATGAGAAATTATTTTGTTCAAAAGGGATTTGATGGCTATCTAAATCATCCCAAAACAATTTTGCAGTGCCTCTGCCACTGTCATTGCGAAGCACATGGTAGTTCTCCACGCGGACTTTGTGTTGAGGGTTAAGAACTGTCTCGTTTAGAAGGAGGATGTCGGTTTGGGAGGATTTGGCCAACTCAGCAATGTAGAGCATGTTATCATGTGAAATTAAAGAGCTGATATTTAGGAAAAAAATGATAAGTCTGTCTGCAACCATAAAGATTGAAATAGAAATTGAGGAGAGCCATTGACTTCTCTTGGTCAGGAGTAGCGTCGAAGGATGGGAGGAAGGCCCTCACCTTGGGTAGGAGTTCAGTGGGAGAGTCCCAGCCATCCCACAGCTACTATTGTAGAATTCGATGGGGTTAAGAGTCGATGAAATCAAAGTGTGGTGCAGAGTTCCGTTTCCTAAAATTTCTTAATATGAGGTCCAGTTGGAAAGAGGAGCAAAGTGATTTGGGGTTGTAGGGGTTGGTGAACTATTTTGATAGCTAGGGAGTGGTGAGTATATAATCTGAAGTTCCTTCCGTTTGGCGTTAGTTTTGAATGCTCTGTCCAATAATCTTTTTTGTTCCGGGCAGCCAAAAAATTGGCTGGATGTCCATGTGTCTTACACATAGTGCAGAATAGAGTGGTTTCCGGCTTATCCATATTTTTCCTGGGGCAACTTTCTGAAGCATGCTCCTTCCCACATGCTACACATCGCATGTTGAATCCGTTATTGGAGGATACGTGCCCAAATCTTTGACAACGATAGTATTGAACCAGGTCGCTCCTTTTAGGGCGTTTGCATACGGGTCATTTGTTTAGAATGTAGCGCAGCTTTATTAATTTCGTTCTTATCTGCTTTCAATCCCACCATTAGTCTGAATAAGTACAATTCGATCTTATTTGCTCTCGACTATGCAGTAGTAAGTGAGCTGGGCTGACAGACTCGAGACCTAAAGTCGGAATTTGGCTAGTTATATCCTCTCGAACCACCTCAGCTCCAAAGTCTGAGCCTACATCTCTTCGGATCACGACACATTTTTTTCTTTTCTTTGGGGGTGAACGAGTACCTTCAGCTTCAGTGTTTTTTAGCAGTGTGATTTTCAGTCGGAAGTTCTACAACTTTGTAATTCTGTACTCTAGACGTGTACCATCGGTAGGGGTGTATCTATCCATAATGCCTTTTAGCACTGTTGCCTTCACATTTCCTATGAAAATTGGTGGGAACCACACCGGGGCCGGGGCTTTACGTTTTACGACTAATTTACCCTTGCTAATAGAAATTCATTTACCGTACAGTTAATTAGGTTCACGTCTTGGTTAATGCTTGAATTCTTTGCTGTTATATCGTCCGCATCCATCATATCCGAAGGGATTTCCTTGCGGGTGGCTTCGGTTGCTCCACCATCGTGTTTGCTTGCTGACAATAACTTGTCCATTTTGTGGCCTCTGAAATTCTATCCACGGTGTATGCGCTAGGCACTCGCCCAAGATGAAGTTTCTGCTTTCTTCCGGTCTTCAACTTTCAAACTTTATGTATATGATCTTTTATGATGAGATATACTTATAAATTTTCGTTTTCTAATAAAATTTTTTTTAATTTCGATATTGACGAATTCACACACGTATTGACAGTTTCAACGTCCAAACGTCAATCCAACTGTATACATAATATAAATTCAAATTATATCCATTTTTATTCTATGTTAATATAGCTTGAGAAACTACAGATATCTTTCACTAGGTTGTCTGTCGATTAATATTATGCTATAAAAATTGAAATATAATACTTAAAGGGGGTCACGTGGTCCTTCCAAATCAATTATCCTCAAATCATAATACTAACCTCTCCCATCTAAATAATTTAACTAACCCATAGCCCTAAGAGACAGTTTATTAATCAGTCTATTTTTAATGAGACAAACACAAATTACTATCAAATAAACCACAAACAACAATGTTAACAAACTACTAAGAGAGTCCCGCTTTAGTCGGGATAAATATTGAAACCGCTGGTCAGTGCCTTTAGCTTTGCCCAGGCCAATTTGTAACAGGGATTTTTATCCAGTCAACCACGCAACTTAAGGAAAAATTTATACGAGCTAATGACAATTTTAAGTTATCATTATGCCTAGCATTATACAAATATACATCTCGATGTTTCATTGATTGGATCCTTGATTTGAGGTTTTGTGTAGAATTTTAAAGATAAATTTATTACTTTATTTGATTGATTCAATGAAAACAACACCTAGCTTCTGTGCTCAAACTCCAATTTAGTTAATAAAATTTAAGCAAGATTTGAGCAATCCCTTAAATAATTTTCGTCGTTTGATGATTTCATGTAATAGCCCAGACAGGTATGCAGTATAAAAACCTAGTACACCACATTCTGAAACCTAGTATAAACCTAGCATTAATATCAGCATAAATTCCCAGCATTAATGAAACTTTCCTGTAATAAATAAATCAAATTGATTTTTTGACAATATTTATTCATTTTGATGTATGATTACTAATTATTGGTGCCGATTATGCATGCAAATATTTGAAAAATATAGCTAGGAATCAAATATATTTTTCAGTTTCTATGATTTCATTGTGACGGAAGCAATAGGGCAGCAATTTGTATATGATGTAGTCCGCCTACATTCAATTACAGGGAAGCTTCCGTGTGCTGCCAGCCAACTGTGGCAAAAGCAAATGCTTACATGGGGTAATATATACTATGTTTCCCGTGAAAAAGTACAAAACGCATTCCGTGCATACTTGAAATTCACCTTGCACTGTCTACTGGGCTCCTAGACTTTTCAAGGACGAGTAAATCAAGCACATTTTTTGCACTTTCCACTGATAGCTAAGCTTTGAGAGGCAAACAAACTCCTCTTCATTCACTTTGGAATAAAATAAAAATTAAACGGATGTGAGAACTGAAATAATTTTCACTTCAGAAGAAACGCTATTGTGTTCTCCGCGGACCATCTGGCTTTTACGGTAGAAATCCATCTCGAAACCTTACCAGATCTCAAGTTTTCGTTGACATCTCTACAATTCTTCATACACCGCCGTACAAATTGGCGAAAAAAGCTTCCTATCTTACGTCGGTTTTGTTATTTGGTGCACCGATGCCAGGTTTTGTTCTATGCGTATGCAAATTGGCTTGAAAAATCTAGAATAAAATAGCATATATATTTCAAAAACTTAGGAGTGTCGTATCGAAATAATACACGGTAAAATTCATTCCATTTTGTGTGCTTAACGGTTGGAGCACTCTTTTATCGAATGGTTGCCGCTGCACCGATTGCTTTCAAATTTTGTGTTCCGGAGCACTTTTTAATTCTGAAACCGATAAGGTGAAGAAAAATCCGATTCAAAACCTTTTTCAATATAATATTAGTAATTTTAGTATCGAACTGACAGATGAGAAGCACTACATTTATTCGTCAATTGACAACCCACACATTTATTCAATTGTGATCAGATGTTATCATATAACACAATTGAAGAAAATAACTGGATGGGAATTGTATTTTAACAACATTTTGGTGGAATTTAAGGCATTAAGTTATAATATTTGAAATGGCAGATCCCCGATGCTGCTGTAATATATTGTGCAAGGACGGGTTCTAGAAGAGCAGCTTTCTATTCTCTAGAAGGGCGCCCTTCTATTCTCTAGAGGACCACCCTTCTATTCATTAGGTGTGTATTCTATAGAAGGGCATTCTTCTATTCTCTACGGAAGCATTCTTGTATTCTTCCTTTTATTCTATAGAAGGGTACCCTTCTATCCTTTATGATACCCTTCTATTCATTTGAAGAGTACCCTATAGAATAGAAAGGTGCTTTTCTTGAGAATAGAAGGGTGCCCTTCTATTCTTTAGAAGGGTACTCTTCTATTCTTTGGAAGGGCACCCTTCTATTCTTTGAAAGAGCACCCTTCTATTCTTGATAACGTACCTCTCTAGTTTTTAGAAGTTATTTTCTTCACTTGTGTTATATGACAACATCTGATCAC
Organism: Odontomyia ornata; assembly: GCA_963969285.1. NCBI lineage: Eukaryota > Metazoa > Arthropoda > Insecta > Diptera > Stratiomyidae > Odontomyia > Odontomyia ornata. The sequence goes on along the minus strand of OZ017742.1, from coordinate 11,770,311 downwards.
AATTGAATAAATGTGTAGGTTGTCAATTGACGAATAAATGTAGTGCTTCTCATCTGTCAGTTCGATACCAAAATTAATAAAATTATATTGAAAAAGGTTTTGGATCGGATTTTTCCTCACCTTATCGGTTTTAGAATTAAAAAGCGCTCCGGAATACAAAATTTGAACGCAATCGGCGCAGCGGTAACCATTCGATAAAAGAATGCTCTAACCGGCTTAACAACTACTTGATTGGATTGAATCAAACGCTGTGGAAAATGGACTCGAAAACTGTTTGAAAACCGAATACGAAAGAATTTTTTAACCATAGTACGTTTTTAACATAATTTTATCCAAGTCTTGACTTTCATACCCACTTTCCAAGCGCTACCCGATACAATTTGTCACTATGACAACTCAATGTTCCATTTCCATTTGCTATTTTCGGATTGGGAACGATAAAGTCAGTGCAAGAAAGATGGCGAAAGTGTGTGGTGTGACTGTGGGATTTTGTGTGATTTTTCTCTTTAGTTTGGATTACTGCAATTCCTTCACAAACCAAAGTAAGTCCTATTCAATTAGTGATCGGTAAAAATACCCTCGCCATTAGTTCTAAATCGTATGTGCGCCCGTAAACGAAATAACGAGGAATATCATTCTACGTCTTTGCTGTCGTGTAGTAAACATTTTAGTTTGAATTGAGTTGAAGTCTATATGATTCAACAGAGTTTTTACCCAAAAGCGAAAATTAGGTGAAACTGCCGTTGCGAGTAGTGAGGTATAAATGAAATTTTTAGCTAGTGAACAAGTTGAAAGGAATCCTGGGAAAACCGTGAAATCAGTTCTGGTCCGAGTAGTGACAAAGAGCATCATCTCGTATACGGAGCTGGATTTAGTCGAAAGATTGCAGAGACGGCCTAGTAGAAATTCGTAGAACACCGAGTAAAAACTAGTTCTACGAGATGTGAGTCTGTGGTGCTTCATCATCAGCGAGTCAGCGCGAGCCGCTTGAGGTGTTTTTACTGTAACTTGTCGAATGAATTGTTGCGAAATCAAAAAGCATTTGACCCTTTTTTTCTCATCTCTGTGCAATCAACGGAGGAGCGCATGTAGTGCCCGTATGGGAAATCCCGCTATTTGCATCGATCAGCAGATCGCCGTTCACAAAGTATGTCCCGTGAATGGGTTTAAGATTGAAATCAGAAGGCATTAATTTTAATCGATCGTAACTATTTTAATTGACAAAACGGACGGTAAAGACCACGCTTAGTCTCCACGTTGCTGCCGCTAGACGGACAATTGATGTGTTAATTATGCAAAGGCGCAGCAGTGGCTTCTTTATTCTGATTGCGAGACGAGTGACCGAGGCCGAGAATGCCCTTAAAGTGTGGACTATCGAATTACGAAGATGTACACAAGGTTGACGAGACAGCGACCAGTGCGGCAGCAAACATGGAACATTTATAGCTCTCAAGTTGAAAGATATTCAATGCAATGTAGTTGGAGTCATGCATAGGCAAATAAAGCTGACTCTGGGCAAAAGTCAGTGCTTTCATAAGTGGAATGTATATTAAACGTGAAGTAGCGCGAATTCGATGGTTTTTTGGCTTATTCATTAAGCTAATTACGTAGCAGGTTTACTTGACCTTATTGCTGGGAATTAATAGCACAAATGACCGACACTGGGGCTACCAAACGAGAGCTCCGCATTTTGATATCGAGCGGTGTTGTATTTCAAACGCGTTCCGTCGAATATATCAGAGCTGGGGATTAGCATATCGATTGCTTGCCGTTGCCATTGGTTTAAACGCAGTACTGTGAAAATGAGGTGTTATCACGTTAGATAAATATCGTTATCTTGGATTTGATTGCTTACGATTGCACAGTCAGGTAGAATGTTCTTTTAAAGCAAACAGGTTTAAAGAGAATTTTTAAGTAATATCGAATTAAGCGTAATCCAAATATTTTGTATTAATACTTATTGCCGGAAGCACTTCGTATGAGAAACTGTCATTAGGATTTCTCTGAAATATTGAAGATTCATGTCAACTTTAATGGGATAATTCTTGCACGTGCATATCGAACAGTCTCCAGGTCGGCAGTGTTAGTAGTAGCAGAAGCGATACCCATCGCCTTCCTTGATAGAGAGCGTACAATTATTTACCTATGTAGTAGCGAAGGCAACAGCTTGGTACTCACAATGGAGTAGAGGCAACGCGCTCTCTGCGATTGGCAACTGTCCTGGGAGAGTGATACAAAGGGAAGATGGACTGCGTGTCTGATCCCTCAATGGAGGCAGTGGTTCGATCGAGGGCATGGTGAGATTGACTTCTACTTGACCCAGCTCTTGAGTGGGCATGGATGTTTTCGGTCTTACCTGCACCAGTTTGATAAGTCACGCTCTGCAGTCGATGTGTCTTACGTAGGAGAGGTAGATGATGCCTGCCATACAATTTTTAACTACGAAAGGTAGGACAGGCTGCGTGGTGACCTCTTTAATGAAGCTGGAGCGCTCGGAAAGATGCTTACATCCATTGACAAATAGAACAGCGTAGCACATTATGTACGACCGGACCTGAAGAATAAAAAAGGCATACTTTTGAGTCAGGAGGCGTCGAGGACAGGGGATATGTTTTCTAGTAATCCCTTCCTTTCCACTGGAGAGGAGATTTTTGGATCCCGGAGACGCCTCTAGGCGAAAGGAAAATGAGGCCTAGCCCGAAATAATGTGCTAAACAGTTCCAGGCAAGTCTCTCGGCTCATAGAGGAAGTGTTTAGGGGGTAGTCCATAGCGCCTGCTGCACTTGGCAATCCTACTCTCGGGCGTAAGTAACCTTCACCTCCTAACTCCAAAAAAAAATCGATTAATGGTCAAGCAAGCATGAACCGTAATTTGCAGTTTGCAGGAAGTACTGTTATTTTTTCAAACTGTGTAATTACTGATTAAAATTTCTTAAAAAGAAAGGCAACACACGGATTGTTCCATTATTATTCCTATTTATTAGTTTCACAGTATGAGAATCTTAAATAGAATTAATTGATTGTATTTTATAATTTTTCTATCACAAATCTTCATAAATTTGTAATCCAAAATAAATCATATGTGCTGCTCATAATCCAATATTAAAAATTCAACCAAATGAGTCGGTGCTGATTGTTCCTCTTCAGTAATGGTAGTTACACAAGTAAACGGCTCTGCTGAATACAAAAGCCAGACAACTTCAATTGTTCTCTTTAAGCTGATGATGTTCACATTTGCTCGAATGAACATTAAATCTTTGTTAATAGATTAGATATTCACGATTACAGTTGAAATTTCACCTTTTCAACAGTCGAACAATAGTCTGTAAATAATGAGAGTATTTAAGGTTTTTAATGTCTGATACTGGCGTTTATTTGAATGCTTTTTTTTTCGTTGTATATCTTTAAAACTGATTAAACTATCATTTTTGCTGGAAAGTCTTCGTTTTACTTTTTGAAATAATGGGGAGAGTAATTAAATTCAAATATTTGTTGAAAGTAATTGATTTGCATAGCACGAAAAAAGATTTCAAATCCGGTATTTTTTTCTGTTTCACCCGTATTAACATAAAAAAGTTAAAAGTATTTCAGACAAACAGACTTATTCACAGGAGCCATATAAAAAATTGTACTAATGTTTTTGAAGTATGAAATAAAAATTCAATGTTGGATTAATATGCATTTATTCAAACATTTATTCATTTAAAGTTATACCTGTTCATAAACTTACTTTGGCTGGAATCGAACGCGCGTATCACGAATTACAAGGCAGAAGCACTCGCATTGAGCTACCCGACATCTATCCCTAAACCAAATCATCTACAACAAGGCATGTTCGAATGTTCCGTTGTCGTGGCGGTTATTATGTATAATGCTGATTTCCTTATGGCCTTAGTATAATTTACACAAGTTTCTATTACATACGGCCTAATTTGTAATGTAATTTGCCTAAATGTATGCATGATTTTGCTGAAAAGTACGGATGATTTTCATCGGTACTATGAAAAAAATAATCCCAAGTGAACTTGGTTGGGTTTACTACTAATATTATCTTTTCCTCTCACTGTAGGGCTCACAATTTCTGCTAACAACAATCGGTGGCTTGAGTTATGTAACCATAGCACACATATGAAATCGTTCAAATATAGTAAAAAGATCAAGCGGTGTTTTCATCAATACAAAACAACCGTCATTTTCTTTCAGTTTAGAAAATATTATTATATGCTTGAACAATTTATTAAATTCACATTAAACACCATTTGTGAAATTTATATGAAAATTCGTAGGAAATTTCAGTGTCTAGGTCCATTTGTAATTTATGTAAACCATTTGAAAATGTTGCTGTTGTAATTCTAGATAATTTCAATATCTGTATTTTACTTGATTATGATTCGATTTCTGTCGAATTGATTAGACACAAAGATCCTATGATAGTGTACATAATGACAAAATTGTAAGTACTTAAAGGCTACCGTTTCGATTTTATGGGGCAAGACGTAAAATTGACAAATCAAACTAATACTAACATTTGGAGTTCTGAGTTATTTACTGCCATTATGTTCAAAAAGACCTTTCTCCATAATTCTTAGGACTTAACGGTGTAAAATCGCGAGAGGGGCCTAAATTTTTCGGATTCTTTGCCTCCCCTGATCGAAAAAAAACTTACGTTACAGATTCTTCAAGTTATCTTCTTCTTCGTAGCACTACAGCCCCTCCCGGGCCTTCGCTTCCTGCAAATAGCGCCTCCAACTGTCTCGGTCCATTGACTGCGTCCTCCAATTTCGAAATCCGAGCAGCGATGAACTGTCTTCGTCGACCGAGTCAGACCAGCGTTTCTTCGGTTTTCCCACTGGTTTCTGGCCTTCAGTTCTCGCAGCGAATACCTTTTTGGGTATCCGTTGTTCGTCCATACGATTCATGTGTCCAGCCCATTGCAGCTTCCGCAGTCTTACAATCGTTGAGACCTCCGGTTCGTCAAAAATTTCATACAGCTCATGTTTATATCGAATTCGCTCCGATTATTCGCCTCAGGGGTCAGGGCCCGTCGCTCAAAGGCGTTCAATATATTTGCGGATGCTTGGGTTAGGATTCATGTTTCAAACCATAGCATAGCACTGGCCTTATCACAGATTTGTATACTTGGAGCTTTGTCTTCCTGTGTATGCAGCTGGTCTTCAAGATCGTTAAAACTGAATAAAATATTTTATTTGCGAGCTATATTCTTCGGCGTATTTCGTCTCTTTCATTGCAGGTTCTCGTTATTTTGGCGCCCAAATACACAAATTCGCCCACATTTTCGATGCTGTATTCGCTGTGTGATATTTCGTGTACTTGAGGTATTTTTCCTTGACTCGTCATGAACTTTCTTTTATTTTCATTGATTTGTAGCCCTACTAGTTTTGCTTCGCTATCAAGTTTCAGGAAGAGTTCTTTGGCAGTTGTTAATGACTGTGACTAAATGTTGATATCGTCCGCATAGGCTACTACTTGGCTCGACATGAATAGTAATGTACCTCGCGTATCGACAGGTAGCTTCCTTATGACTTATGATTATCCAGAGCCAAATTGAATAGCAATGGGGCCAGCCCATCTCCCTGTTTTAGTCCGATATTTGTGTCAAAGGCGTCGGTGAGTGCGGACTTGGGAGGTTGTCGATGTAATTGTCATCGAGTCAAGGAAAATTTGGTATACGTCTATGTTGAACTCCCAGCATTTTTCAAGTACCTGCTTGACAGTGAACAATTGGTCTATTGTCGATCTACCTGCTCTAAAACCACCTTGATACTCCCCAAGAATACTGTTGGCATATGATCCAATTTTATTTTCTAAGATCTTTGAAAAAATTTTGTACGCCGTACAAAGTAGTGATTGCCTCTATAATTTACGCACTGTAGCTTATCACCTATTTTTTGGATAGGAAATATAATTGATTGGCTCCACTCTTTCGGCATATATTCTTGTTGCCAAATGTACTGGATAAATTTGTGAATAGCTTTATGAACATTGCTGCCACCATATTTGATGAGCTCCACTAGAATCTCAGCAATGCCCGGCGCTTTATTATTCTTTTTGGCTTTGATGATGGAACACATTTCATCCAGAGTTGGTGGGGCCAATGGAAGCTCTCCGTCGACAACTATAGGCTCCGATGTTGTTGAGTTGTGCGGAGGATTAAGGAGGTTCTTGAAATATGATGCCCATCTTTCCTTAATCTTGGTTTCATCTGCGATGATATTGACGATATCATCACGACAGAGCGTGGTTTTAGGATAATAACCACGTTTCAGGCTTTTCACTACTTTGTATGCTTGTCTTGTGTTGTTGCTCGCTAAACTTATATCTATACTTCTCAATTGGTCGTCATAGTTTTTTTTTTCTTAGTTCTAATTATCTTATTCGCTACTCTTCAGAGATTTTCATGTTTTCCCTTTGTCCTGGTTTTCCCACCTACGTAATCTTTGTACGCCTGATTCTTTTTATCTAACGCATTTTGGCACTCATCATCAAACCAATCATTTCTCTTGCGCCGGGCTTGATGTCCGATCATCTGTTCTGCCACGGTCTTAATAGCCGCTTTCACTTCCATCCAGAGCTCGTTGCTTGACTTTAACGATGCGTTTGATAAGATGGAAGCCAGCTGGTTGTCGAGGGTTTCCGTGAAATTTTTGGCCACAGACCCCGTTTCGATCCTTTCGATGTCAAATTTTTGTAGCGGGCTGGTCTTCGCCCAATATGCCTTTGACATACGACATCGATAGGTTAATTTGATCAAGTAATGATCTGAGTTACAATTGGCTCCTCGGTGTGTACGGACGTCAAGTGTGCTCGAGACCCATCGTTTTTGGATCAGAACATGGTCGATCTGGTTTCGTGTGTTGCCATCCGGTGATACCCAGGTCATTTTATGAATGCGTCGATGTGGAAAGTAAGTCGAACGTATGATTAGATTTCTGCTACATACAGAGTCGATCAGGCGCTAGCCGTTGTCATTTGCTTCATCGTAGAGGCTATATCCTCCAGCCGTTCCCCGATGAGATATCTCATTGCCAACCTTAGCGTTGAAATCACCCAGAATTATTTTTTGTGTCGTTTGTAGGCAGTCAGTCGACTAATATTTCCACGTGATTGTCGAACGTATCCTTCGTTTCTTCGTCCTTTTCTTCGGTCGGGGCGTGGATATTTATCAGCCAGATTTTGAAGAATTTCGCTTTTATGCGGATCGCACACAACCGTTCGTTGACTGCCTTAAAATCAATAACGTTTGATTTGAACTCCCTATCCAAAATAAAGGCCACTCCGAATTCTCGTTTTCCAGTAGGCTTCCCACTTTCGAATATTGGGTGGGATCTCATGTCTTGAATGTAGTTTCCAGTCCAGTTCGTTTCCTGGATTGCAAGTATTTTTAATTGATATTGACCTGGCCTGTTGTAAAAGGTCCTTAATAGCGCCAGGATAATTGAGTGATCTGACATTCCAGGATCCAATGCCATAGTCCTTTTTTCGTTTGCGAGGTTGTTGCCGTGAGTTCAATCCATTCCGAGACCTATCTGCAAGTTTCGAAACATTTAAAGGTTTTCCAGTGACGGGGAGTGATTGAGTCGATTCCGATATCAGGCGCGGAAGATTCACCTTCCATGATTCCTCATCCCAAACCCCCAATTAAGTGGTAGTAAATGCTCTCGGGGTCGCAATTGAGTTTACTGGTTCCCCAATAATGGGACATTAAATGCCGAGAAATGCTAATAACTGTAAATACATCCACAACTCTGCTACTAAATCTTACTTACACCTCCTTTGTGTGGACGTAAGAGGGCGAAGGCGAATCTTCTTAGTTATAGTAAAGCAAATTCTTTTTTCTTAATTTATTTGAGCAGACGTTTAAATGGATAAAAAATCATGTGAAATATAAAAAGCGGGCTCTTGCGGGGCCACGCAAGGCCTGCGGCGCAAAAATATTCGCGTGACTTGGTGTTGGACACATACATCGTATAGAAAGAATATTATCCTTCCTATTATATGGAAGTTCAAGCACGATATCGATCTCAAATATAGGCAAGACACGAGAGAATTTCTAGGGGACAACAGCAACATCGTTTTAAGAATAGATTCGCTATCATTTAGTTCGAACTTTATCCAACGGGCATTTGTGGGGAAACATTAAACAGGATCACACTAAAGTCTTTGTACAGGTTTACTAAATAGAGTGGCATATTTTGTAGAGTATACGGAAAGACACCTTGGAGAAATCTGTATAAACAACGCCAACGTCGTCGATCGACTTTGAAGAAAAGCATATGGAGCGGGGCTTATCGAGGAATAAATAATTCGACAAATGTTGTTGAGAACTATGCGTTCAAGGATTTAGGAGAAACACTAAAGTAGTGGAATTGGACGGTAGTTAAAGATACATGAAAGGGGACAGGTTTATGGTTTGTAAAGATATTCGCTGCCTTACTAAAGCGAGGAAAGACTCGAGAAGGCAGAGGGAAATATTAATCAATCAGACAATGATTTAAAAAAATTATTGAGATTCCGTCCCGCCCAGAACCAAACATCCTTAAGTGCATCAAACATGCGTAAAGTGCGTCAACTATGGTCTCAATATCTAAAGGGTTGACTTCTTTATCATCAGAAGGAGGAGGAAGAGTATACACTAGAAAAGAATTCCGAAAACAAGTTAGAGATATATGTTGGGGGAATTGCCACTACCAACCAATGGGGGGAGCTTGACTGCGAGGGTTTGAGATGTTTTATGTTTATATTTATATTCGCATAAGACACTAGCACTCCTTAAACATAATTAAATAAGTTTGAAATTTATTTCGACGATAGCCCCTGTTTATCATCCAATACATGGTGCTGGAAAAATGTGGAGAGGACTTAAATAGTTCTTGTATGTCTTAAAAGGCTTTGACCGGCTGGACTTCAGCGACTTCTCTATCTATAGAAAGTAGCTTTGCCTAGACTATTTAACTACCGCTTTAGCCGAGGAACGTGATCACTACAACCCATGTATGTTTCAGAGTTTCCGATGAATTTAAACTTGAGGATTCAGTAAAGTCACGGTTGGGCTAAGGTGGCTCAGAACGAGGTAAATTGAGGAATAAATGAATCAAGAGTGGAATGAAAAAATAGTGCTTCTTCGCAATTATGGCAAATAAAACATTATGTCCAATCCATTAGCTTCAGACAGTATTTTAATTGGTTTTCCAGAAGTTTAATTTGCAATGTTGATAGCATTTTAAGTGGTTTTTGAAAACTCAAGATAACATCCAACAAAGAAGAAATCGATTATGGAAATTAAGAAGCACATATGCATGAGGAGCAGGTACTACATTAATAAGCCCAGAAGTAATGTTGGATGCTGCAAGATACAGTATTCGCTCATTTGCTTTTGGGGCGTATTTTAATTGATACAGGGAAGATTGGGAAAGAATATTGGACAATAGTGGAGATTGTTGAAATCCGCACGATATCCACTAATATTCATCTACGGCAAGAAGATTGAAGTTACCACTTGAAGCGGGATATAGTGAAATGCAGTAAGAAAACAGCGAATTAACTAGCGAGTCGTAAAGATCTAAAGAGAAGTTTCAACGAATATAAATTGAGGTCATGAACGTAGGAGCAGAAAGCATATTTTGATAAGTACATTCAATCAAGGGAACGGGAAAAATTCTTACAAAGCCAACTGGGGATGCCCCACTCGACTAGCTCTAATAAAAAATTGTTTGAGTCACATCAGTACATGAGAGGCTCCCTTATATACCTTAACTTGTGAGCTTATCACAAAGTTTGACCATTGGAACTTTAATAGACATTTAATTTTTTTTTGACGCCCAGCCGACGGACAGACAGGCCGCGAAACTAGTAGATTTTTATAAAATACAATTTTACCAAACCCTAAAAATTGTCTAACGTATGATTATTTATAGAAATTTTTAATTTATATAAGAAATGAATAGTTTTTGGTCTCAGCCTATGTCTGAATCCAGCAAAATAAAACCTTTGCTGCACGTATATTGAATGCTTCATTTAAATTTAAATTGATAATTCATTTGTACAATTCAATTCAGGTGGCCGTTGTATTTATTTGGGTTCGATTTTTTTGTGTCTCTTGATGATCATGGTGAATAGTTAGATTACTGTAATTTAAATAAAACCGTTATTTATACGTAACATAGATATTAATTAAAGATGCGGTTTGTTGAATAGAATGGATGTAGTGAATAAACATGTTCAATAAGTCCGTGAAGGACCGCAGCGATGTTCTGCTGCCTCGGCAGAGGAAGGTGTTGATTCCTGCCGAGAATGCCCTCGTCCGGAGACGCGTGAATGCGCTGGCAGGCTAGCATTGCGGTGTCGTGGGGCGGGTTCGTTTCCCCGGCACGAGGACTCACTACAAAACATTTCGCATTCACGAATTGCTTGCAGAGTTCGAGAGGACGACCGAAGTCGCAAATCAGTAGATAACCTCCACGAAGGAATTACGACTTGTTGCGAGAACAAGTGCAACCTGACAAGAAAGACTAATTTGGGGTTGACCTCGTCTTTACCCAAATACATTCAGGGCCCACAAATGAAAGAGGGGCAACCGGGTGGTGGTGGAGCCCCTTCATGCCCACCCAACCGGAATAAATCCAATGTTAAATCGTTGAAGTGGCCAGGTATTCCTCTTCTGAGTGGAAAACTCATACAACTTGAATTGTATGAACTTTCCCATCAGAAGGGGAGTACCCCGGTGACCAATTTATGTCATAGAATTATACAATGGAATTGCATAACTTTATGCCATAAAAAGGCACTTGGCTTGGGCCACTCAACCCATTAAGTCTCCTGAAACAGAAAAATTTTTAAGTACCCGGTGGCTGGCTCATAGTTTGGGGTGGAAGCCTGCCACCGTACCGGGTCCTATACCCGATTGGAAAAGACCGGAAGGGAAAGACAGATTTTTACCGTTTAATAATTCATTTTTTTTTTTATTTCAACTACTGTAACAATTGTTTATTTTATAATTAATCGCATGGATGTTATAATGCACATGTGTTGTGTGTAACATTTACTTTAATTCAAGACACCTCCCTCAATATATCTACAAATGTTCATTGGTTTAAATTACTTTACTCTAGTAAGCCATCATTTTTCTTTCGTTTCGTTTTGTAATAAACATATTTTTAATAATATATACAAAGAAATTAAAATGGTACTTACATAGCCTTTTCCGACGACGAGCGCTCGTTGACGAAGCCGGGGTGTAAGTCCTAGAAATGTTCTGTTTAAAAACAAAATTTACAAGTTCATGCAGCGAAAGTAAAGGAGGTTCGAATACAGATCCCATGCAATTGTCTCGAGTTACACGACATTAAAGTTGACCAATACTCTAAACGACTGTTCTCTTCTGACTTAGGTTTTTGCTCCTTCACGTCCGATGATACGCGATACGTGCCCTGTGTGGGAAATACTTTCTTTTCCGGTTTCTCGACACTTGCAGAATATAATTTGCGATCCAACTTTTCCGTCACTTGAGATTTCAGAATTCTATTGTATCTGCGAACTGTGACTTTGTCAGTGCTACGAATTTCACTGGTTTCGATGTAAACTACGCTCGGAAACACTGATCGCGACAAAAAAAACGACAAACTCGGCATGAAATCGGGCCCATTACTAGCGGACGAAATTCAAATTGTAAATAATACCGATATTTCACGATTACTAGTTTCAATCAATTCATGTACTTTCGTCTTTCAAATCCGATTTTAAAATAATATATGAATCTCAACAAAACTAATTCACGGAAACAACCATTTGTATGTTTTTCTCGCTACACTTCTCATAAAATGAACTTCTTTCATTCCCTATCCTACACTTCGTGTTAATTAATTGAATTTAAAGTGTCGTGCTAAACATTCTACTTTAAAAATAGAAGCTCCTAGCTTGCTTCGAACCTTCTCCTTCATTCCATCTGTTTCGTATTCTCTTTCTTCCACCCTTCACACGTCCACTTTCTGATTCCCTATATACTAAACGGTAAACAAAACTGAATTTTCCCACACAACGTGTTTCGTTCACTGTGTTTATGGAGGACCACTAACACACGCGCGGTCGACGTACATAGCCCATCTACACAATCTCTTTAGGGGAAACACTCCTTTTACTCGATTTTCACACCACCTTATTCAGCGCTTCAATTACCACGACGAATGTGGGCCCGTAAACACAAATTATCACTTGAAAGATCTATTGGGGTACTGATAATAAAGCTGTATCGGAATCTACAATTTCGGGAAGATTCATAACAAACTACGCGGACAATTTCTCACAACAGTCCCACACCCACACACCACTTTGCGTTGCGGAGTGCCTGTTTCTTTCCTCTTGTGCACAATAACTCGCTAAAATAACGATAAGGACACGACCACGATCTTCCCGTTACGCTAACTCTCATCCTTCCCATTACATCGTTTCATTGCGTTCACCAAAAAGCACAAATTCACCAAGTAGCGCGCCCAAAAATTACGTTTCGGCAGAGCAAAACGGCACAGGTCACTTCGCGTTTTGCAAATTAAAATTAAGGCTCGCAAATATCCACATTAAGAAACACTTGGTGTAACTATTATGAATGCAACCCAAACAAAACGGCGCAAAATCAGTGAAGTAAACACAAAAAAGCAACAAACAAAATAGTTTTAGTAGGCAGAGAAAACTATTGTCTCCGTAAATTACAAGATGACACCCGCGCGTTTCACCGAGAACGTACCAACTCCCCCCAAATGACTTGCAATACGCTCCGCCGGCAACTGTCTTCTTCCGAGGAGCTTGCTTCAGCATCCACTCACTGAAATTTTGCCGAAACAACCTGTATTTGAGGTGGAAGTTGATTGTTTCGGTACGAATTCAGTTGTCTGAACATGATGCTGTTGTTGCTGTAAATGCTGCTGTTGTTGATGTGGTTGTTGGAAGAGTGCTGTTGAGTTAAAATTTGCCGCGTTTAGTTGATAATGTTGGGATCGTTGATTTATTGGCGCATAATTGTCTTCGTGCAGGGTTGAATTAGGCGGAATTAAGTGGAAGAAAAATCGGAAGAATTAGACAGGCACACGTTAATCACCGACAACCAAAAATTTTTAATTAATATTATGGTGGGAATGGGTAAAATTTGACTAATTTTAAGGGGTTTAAATGATACAATGATTTTATCGTTCATATAATTTAAGGGGTTAACCGTTTCGTTCTAAGCATTTGTATACCGCGTTACACCGCAATTCGTTAAATTATATTCAAAAGATATTGTAATAAAATCACTACACATTAAAATTTTTAAACAGTTTTAGAATTTTGTTTCCCGGGAGTTAAGTACAAAAGAAATTTTCTTGCTTTATTTTTCACGCGAAAAGAAAAAGAGTGAGGGTTGCGATGAGGAAGGTGACTGAATCGTCCCTCCTTGTTAAATTGAGTTTGTGCTGTGTGCGCTGGCTTTTAGAGCCATACTCCTCAATTACTACATGGATTCTATTTTGTGAGGAAATTGATTTCGTAATGAAATCATAATTTGAGCGCCGTTTAAATTTCGGCAACTACAGCGTGTGTGGAGCTGTTCGAATAATATACCATAATAAAGTCCGGCGAGCAAAGCTGCATGTTATTTTTATCATCTTTAGAAGAGAGAATAAGCTAACTAGTTCCATTAGATGAGCATATATAGAGTTCTTTGTTTCCCAATACCAGATGCATTCACGGAAACTAGCTTTAATCGGCTTTAATCCCGAGAAAGCTGCTGAGCTTACTAGCTTCTAACATAATTTTTTAGACTGATGCATCTATTTAAGTTCATAATGTAGCAGTTAATGGTTGTCCATAGCGTGAAAAGCACCCACTGTCATAATATGATCTCGAACGAAAGTGCTGAATATGACTTTTATTAGAAGATGGGACTGCCGTGCCTGGCGCGTTCGTGGCGTAATCTGGTAGTCCAATTTTTACACACTCATCGCAGTAAATCTGGCTGTATCTCGGAAATAACGCGACGAATGTTGACTTCCAAGTGCTCAATTGTTTATCGGCGAAGACATTCGACTTAACATATTATCAAAGAAAATAATCTGAAGGTGTCAAATCGCTTGAACGCGATGGCCAGTTAACAGGGCCGTTTCGTGAAATTAATTGTCTGGCGCGATGTGCAGCATATGACGCCTGCTGCGTCCTACTGAAACTATATTTCAGCAACATTAATGCCTTCCAATTAAGGCACCAAAAAGTTAGTAATCATGTCTCTGTCCCGCTCACCCTTGACTGTAACATTGTGACCATAATTATTTTTGAAGACATATGGAGCAATCATCCCACCGGGCCCATAAAGCGCAACAAACGGTGACTTTTTCTGGATGTAATGGTGTTTCAACAACTGCTTGTGGATTGCGAGTACCAACGCTCCGAATGCAGCAGTTCTGTTTGTTGAGTCATTTAACCAAAAGTGTGCGTCATCACTGAACAAAATTTTCAAATGAATTGAACCGTGTTTTTCAAAATAAATATGAACAATTTGCAAACTTATTGCGGTGTGAGTTTATTCATGATGAATTGCCAAACAGAACTAACCTTAAAACAACCGAGAACCTTGACTTGGGCTGTCATCGAAAACAGTATTGCCATTTTTAATTTCTCGTTCTCTAAAAAAATACCCTTTACTTGTATAATATACTGTTACATGTACAAATAATTCTGCGAGCTACTGTCGCAATTGTTTTCATAATCATTAAGAACGTCAGCAAATGAATTTACTCGAACCCACGAGAACCCAACAAGCATGATCAACATCTGCAAGTGACGTCACTCCATTCATTAATTTTCTCGAATCTACCAGGTACCTCTCGGTAGAACATTCGCCAATGTACGAGAAATGGGTGAATAGGTAGAGACCCTATATAAAGGCGAGCTGAATGAATGGGGGGTTCATCATTCATTCGACCGCGATAAGAACTGCGATAGTGTGTTTCGTAATAGTGAAGTAATTTATGGACAAGTGTTAGATTTTTTTTAATAGGGAAAATTAAAATTAGTGAAAGTGTTAACTGATTATTGTGCATTTTATTTAATTAAATAAACTCTTTTAACTTAAATTAAAAGACATTGCGTTTTCACTTTCCCGGAACATTAAAATTATAGGCCGCGAACCAATAACACGCGACAGTGGTGTCAGAAGTGGGATAGGAAAATTTTGGAAGTGAAAACTTTTGAACATTTTTGTGCACAATAGTGAAAATTAACGTGGAAACTGGTAGAAAAACAGCCGAAACAATAAAAATGCCAGGAAACTTACATCTAAAAAACCTGGCCACACAAGGTACAAAAGCCATACTGATTGCACGCTTGCGTGATGCGATCGAGTCGGAAGGCGTGAATCTGGATGCGGGTGAACCCTCAGATGCGGAACAAGGTGCAGAAGGTGGAGAAGAAGAAACACCCAAATCAAAGGAGCCAGAAAATGCGATATTGCAAATGTTAATGCTGATGCAGCAAGAGCAGCGACAACAGTCATCTAATTTAACTGTGAAGCTTAATGAACAATCAGCGAAGCTTAATGAACAATCAGCGAAGCTTAATGAACAATCAGCGAAGCTTAATGAACAATCAGTGAAGCTGGATCAACAAGCGATCGAAATCAAGGCAGATTTTCAAAAACAGTCCACCGAAATAAAAGCGGAGCTCAGTAGTCTTAACAAGCAAATTAAAGGCGTCGAGGAAAAGGTTGACCAGGTCGAAGAAAAGGTTTACCAGGTCGAGGAAAAGGTCAGCCAGGTCGAAGAAAGAATGAACCATGAGATGGAAAAAGTGAAAAAGAATTGGAAGCTGCGAAGGCAGTAGCAACCACTTCACCAGCCCCGCTTATAACCGCAGCGAAAAGCACATCCAGAAATGTGCAAGCACCAATATTCGATGGGCAAACGGTCTGGAGTATTTACAAGACCCAGTTTGAAGCTGCCGCAAGGGCAAATCACTGGAATGAACAGGACCGAGCAACTGCGCTGATTCTTGCTCTAAGAGGACCAGCTGCCGAGCTTTTGCAGACGATCCCCGTTGAATCGCAATCAAACTCGAATGCTATAATGAATGCGCTCGACATGCGTTATGGAGACGATAATCTAAAGCAGATTTATCGGTCACAGCTAAGGCATCGGGTGCAGAAGTCTGGTGAAACCCTACAGCAGCTAGCCCAAGACATTGAGCGACTAGCACTTTTGGCTTACCCAGCCTACGACCCAGAACATCGAGATGATGCAGCGACAGAAGCATTCATCAGCGCACTAAAGGACCCGGAATTGCAACAAGCCGTGCGTTTAGCTCAAAAGCAAACGGTTAAGGACGCATTGGCTTACAGTCTGAACTTTGAGGCAGCGAAAAATGTGACTCGTACCACTGCCCGGGTTCGTGAGGTAGTGACAGACGAGTGCAGGTGTGAGCGCGTCGAAATTGAGCGAGACCCACATGTAAATGGTGCGCCTAGATGCTGGAATTGCGGAGAGAAGGGGCACCTACAAAGAGACTGCAAGAAGCGAAGAAAACCGAGCTATTGTCCAGGGTGTGCAGCTAGAAGGAGATCCAGACCGAGTCAGGAGCCCAGAATGGAAGCCCTTCAAACAGAGGGGTCGGGAAACATATAAGAGCCAACTTCGTGGGGCAGAGGTTGGCTAGGAGGATCGACGTCCCCAGCACCACTATCACCGTGTCAAGACTACATCGTGGAGAAGCGGACTTATGCCTTCCGGGTCAAGTTAACGGAGAAAACTGCACCATAACAATCGACACTGGTGCAACCCGATCGATTATCCGACAAGACCTAGTTAGACAGCAACAACTTCACAAGGGCAGAATTTTCTCACTACGGACAGCTACGGGAGAAACTGCACCTGTTCATGGAGAGGTCAACCTCCAGATACAGTTGGGAGACCTTGTGTTCCAACACAATTTTCTGGTTGCGAATATTATGGATGACTGCATTCTCGGAATGGATTTTCTGCGACCACATGGAATCACGTTGGATTTGGGCAAACGTGTATTGAAATGGCAGAATGTCGAAGTACTGATGGAGGATCCTAGCGTCCAAATTCCCAAGATGAATGTAGTGGTATGTACTGACACTGATGTACCGAATTCTTCCGAAAGCATTGTATGGGCCAAGCTTGATGGTGATTCTGGAGACCACCGATCTTATCTGATAGAGCCAACAAAGACTACAGCATTGCGCAGTTTGATTGTAGGACGAAGCCTTGTAAGATCTTTAAGGAACGAATATGTGCCGGTTAGAGTCCTTAACACCGCAGATTCAACCACGAGCATCAAAGCGGGAGAAGTCATCGGCAGCTGCCAGCCTGTTTCCGCCATCACACAGACAAAGCCCGGGAATCAACGTCTGCAATATTGAAGCAGGTAAAATTGCCAGTGCAGCTATTCAAACGAGCCTCTGATCTGGTCACCAAGTACAGTGACATCTTCTCAACAAGCCCGGATGACCAAGGCCGAACGAGTCTGGTAACTCACGTCATAGATACACGCTGGTTGTGGCCGATTATTTCAGCAAGTGGCCCGAGGTCTACCCCATTCCCAACCAGGAAGCAACTACTGTAGCTGAACAGCTAGTGTTAAATTGGGTCAGTAGGTACGGCGTACCTGGCGAACTACATTCGGACCAAGGCCGAAACTTTGAGTCACTAGTTTTTGGCGAAATGTGCGAGCTGCTCGGAATACGGAAAACGAGGACAACATCGCTGCATCCCCAATCCGATGGAATGGTCGAACGTTTCAACGGCACGCTCAATAAACACCTGGCCAAGATGGTTGACAAGAACCAAAGGGACTGGGACCGACATATCCCACTATTTTTAATGGCGTATAGAGCCGCTGAACATGCATCGACGGGCCAAGCCCCAGCCAAAGTCATTTTTGGAAAGACTATTCGTTTGCCAGCCGATATAAAGTTCGGAACACCCCCTGAGAAACCCCAAACGGTCTCGGATTACGCAAGTGATCTAAGACAACGGTTGAACCAGATACATCGGACAGTGCGAAAACACCTCGAATCGGCTACTGACCGCATGAAGACCAGGTATGATCTAAAGGCTAATTCTACTGGCTTCCAGCAAGATGACTTGGTGTGGCTATATAACCCGCAACGGCGAAAGGGTAGGTCTCCAAAGTTGCAACATAATTGGGAGGGACCATACCGAGTTACAAAGCGAATCAACGACGTCGTATACCGAATAGAAGAACATCGTAAGCCGAGAGCTAAAATGAAAATCGTGCATCTGGACCGTCTTGCCCCATATTACACCCAGGGAGAATTGACTACAAATAGCGACACATCTTTTCGGGGCGAAAAGAACTGAGGTGGGGGCAGTGTTACATGTACAAATAATTCTGCGAGCTACTGTCGCAATTGTTTTCATAATCATTAAGAACGTCAACAAATGAATTTACTCGAACCCACGAGAACCCAACAAGCATGATCAACATCTGCAAGTGACGTCACTCCATTCATTAATTTTCTCGAATCTACCAGGTACCTCTCGGTAGAACATTCGCCAATGTACGAGAAATGGGTGAATAGGTAGAGACCCTATATAAAGGCGAGCTGAATGAATGGGGGGATCATCATTCATTCGACCGCGATAAGAACAGCGATAGTGTGTTTCGTAATAGTGAAGTAATTTAGAAGACAATTGCGATAAGAAATTTATGGACAAGTGTTAGATTTTTTTTAATAGTGAAAATTAAAATTAGTGAAAGTGGTAACTGATTATTGTGCATTTTATTTAATTAAATAAACTCTTTTAACTTAAATTAAAAGACATTGCGTTTTCACTTTCCCGGAACATTAAAATTATAGGCCGCGAACCAATGACACGCGACAATACGTTATTTTCACGTCTAAGCCCAAACTGGACCACAGTTGTGGCTCAAATTTTTAAAAATTTCTCTTTGTAGGAGGAAATCATTCGAAACGCTTGTGTCTCTATCTATACCTTTTACAGACGTTGAAATCATAGAAAAATTATGACTAAAGCACAGATAGGAGTAAAGTAAACCCAAGTTTCAAGAAAACTCGAAGTACATACTTGTAAAGGTGACACTTTCTTCTAATATGATATAAAATTAAAAGTGAACATCAAACCCTAATTGATCTTTAGCTCAGCCGATGAAATATTTAAAATAAAAATAAATAATAAGGAAATCCACTGTATGTTCAACTTAATTAAAATCAAGGGAAAAAAATATAAATTGCATAGCGTACTTGTCAGAAACATCTAACAAATCGGAATCATGTTAGAATGAAGAATCACGTCATTACTTCCTCAGTGATTTTGTTCATGATGATATGATGGAAGCAATCAATCAAATTATCTTTCATAAGCCTAACTTTGAGCTCCCATAAGAGTAATTGACCTAAACCTCACCTTTATATTGCATACAACGTTGTAGAACAGAATCGAGCGTGAATATAGGACAGCTGTATTGAACAGACGTATAACTCAATTATTCATCATGAACATTTGTGCGACGTGTATTATAGAAGTCCTTGCACAATAAAGCCTTTAGAGTTTGCCCCGCATCCTCATTAATATGAATGATTTAAATGCGTATTTATTTTAAACGTTATCGAAAAAATTATTTCTACTTTTAATGAAAATCATTTGGTAACTATCAATTAATTTTCTCTCAATATGGAAACTAGCAACCGAGCCTGCCTCTGACTCTGTTATAATTTCATGAGATTTACTATCGATTTTTAGGATGAAAAGCGGGCGGTCAAAATCTCTTCTACATACTTTCCGCCTATTCATGTTTATATGTACACAATGTGTATACTATGAAGTAAATATAGGAGTGTTTGACTATATATCGTCATAGGAGACAGCTAAGTCGAAATACGATAAGTCAGGCGAAGGCTGAAGTTAATTTGTCCAAAGAAGAAGATGGGGTAAATGTTTTTCGTTGTATGTAATGTTCACAGATCGAAATATGTTTCATTTTTCCCATCTTCGATTCACTAGTATCGTATTGCTATACACAAGAAGTGGCAATTAGATGTTTGAGAAATGATTGCCCCATTGGTAATTATCGTGAAAAGAAGTTTTATGGAAACCATAGAAGAATAGAGTCAGAAATGTATACTTACAGCAAATAAACATCTAATTAATTTGAATCAGGATATGGAGAAATACAGTATTTGAGATCCTGCTTAAATTAATTAAATTAAATTAGAAACTATACAAATTTAAATCTAGTGATGTATAGAGAAATTAAAATTATTACATATTGTTAATGTATAAAATTGAAGATGAGGTATTTAAGAATGTAAATTCATACTAAAATAAGACGCTTCTTTAAAAATCAATAAAAAGCATATTAGAAATTTGCACTGGTTATTGCATGCCAGATTACAAAAAAATTGTTTGCATAAAATGAAGCGTAAATAAACACGAAAATGCAAATATAGTGATAAGTGCGCTTGCACGTCTTTTCTTATCATATTTAGCAAGTAAAGATGTCTGATTATTGCAAGTTATTCACCTCAAGGTTTTCAATGAAATAAGATCAGTCATGAAATTTTTTATTGAGAATTTCATGAAATTAACAAGAATTAATATCTAAAAATACAACAAGTTCCGTTTAAACGTCGTAGAATATAGTATATTTGATGGTGATTTAAAAGGAGACATATTTTTTATTGGTTATTTGAGTGAAATTTTGATTCTGTAGCCTTCATAGTAAGGAACTTTAACAACCACATTAAATTGTTTTGGACATGATTGTAACGATTATATATTGTATATTATGGTGGATGGATGTATTCGAAACTACAAGTGCACTACTAGCAGAGTCACTATTCAACCTGATCAATAATGTTAGCAACTATTTTGTGTGGCTCCAATTTCCAGTGATTAAGCTATGTAGCTATTCAGATGGTGCACAGATATGTTAGAGTGTCTCAACCATTAATCTGCTCTAGAAGGTGCTGTGGTCAGTATTCCTCTTGATCGTGTAGTTATTACCAAATTTATTAGAAATGGCAAAAACAAGAATGGAATATGGAAAAGAATAAACGAAGTAAACAAAGCCTACTTCTCAGTACTTCCTATGCTAAGATCTGGACTATTCACAGGGAAAGAAGGTTCGCTTATACAAGTCACTAATAAGACCTGTACTGTTCAATGGATGTGAAACCTGGACTCTTACTAATGTTTCCTCAGGAGGATATATGGCGCAGTAAAGCATAAAGCAGAGTGGAGACTTCTTAACAACGACGAGTTGTATGTACAATCTTTATGACGACCAACCTTTATCCGCATGCGTAAAGCTACGTAAACTACAATGAGCAGGATATGTAGAGAAAATGGAAGAGCACAGGCTCCCCAAACGAACGTTGAAAGGTAGGGCGCAATAGAAACGTCCAGGAAACCGATCGATAAATCGTTGCTGACAGCCGATCCCTGCTTGGGATTTCCAATTGGCGAACGGGGTGACAGAACCGCGACGTTTGGAGAAGGCTACTACTGGAGGCGAAGGGCCGAATTGGAGCTATGCCGTAAATGATGATGATGATGATGATTTAATCAGTACTCACCATTGCTGGGTGGTCTCAAATTTCAGTAATCAAGATGTTAAGAACAAATTTTTGATTATGCGGCTGCGGTTAGTTTGATGATGAGTCGATGAGTAGTGAATAAAATTAGTAGAAGTAAGAAATATAAAATAATAGGAGGGCCAATTCAGAAATATTGACAAAAAAAAACATAGTCCATAAACGCATACATAAGATATGAAAATTCTATAAAGGCCAAGTTGGCAAAATTATTGATGAAAGCTGGGCTCCATACTTATAAAAAATTGTGACAGCTCGGAGATATTGTAGCAAATAAAAATTATTTCGATCCACGGATTTTCTGCCTTATCCAGAAACTCTAATGGCTTATCCTATTCTGCAATCACCAGAACCTCACCCCCTACGTCTGGCAATATGGATAGCAATATTCAGGAAAATTGTCTAGCCACATTAAATTGAGAATCCCTTCTTCATTTTGGAGTCCCTCCGGCTGTGCTCATAGAAAAAACCAAAGAGTTCTTACTCTTATAACCTGTTGAATTTTGATGACCAACTAGAAACCCTTTTTAATTTTTTCATTACTATTGCGAGCAGTAAATAACTTAAAAATCATTGTATTAATTATAGATTCACTTTAACCACATGATAAAAGAATTGCTGTGCAGTTAATTCTTGATCGGTATCTCCAAGATCTTGTTTTTTCAACGATTCTCGCCTGCATGAGGAACTTAAGCCATTATTTAACAATTATACAGTTGTTCGCAATGATGCGGGTAGAGGAACGGCTTTTCTTGCACATTCAAAACATTCGGTTTTCCAAATTACTTGCAATATTTCCTCCCTTTCTTCTTTTTCTAATACAAATGCTACATTACATATGCGGACACATGGTGGCCACGTTAGGAAATTATTTGTGGGTTCTTTATATTTTCCCTCGAATTTAGGCTCTCTCTTGATTCCTTCATCTTGACTTCTTGACCTCTGATGGATTTGACGTTTTTGATGGGGTGGAGATTTAAACGCAAGGTATCATAGCTGGAGTGACTGCAGTATTAACTCTATTGGTAGAATGGCTTACTTCGGGTAATAGTTCCTCTTTATCTATTATCAATGCAGGCGTCCCCACTGCCTAATATTAACTCATTTTTAGATAACTTTTTGGTTTCACCATGTCATTGAGCGTTAGTCATGATACGCATCATTGCTTCTATTTTTCTGCTCATTCTGATCATCATGCCTTTGCCTCTTTTAGATCATTATCCAAGAACCCCTAGCCACTTTCTAACACGTTCTTTGAAAAATGTTGACTGCACACATTTTGATAATCACCTTTCTAATCTATTGGAAGGTAACTTTTTTGATGACCGGATACTAAATAATAAGCAAATTGCTGACTCTATTCGATTTCTTTCTAGTAGTGTTTCTGAATGTTTGGATACTTTCGCTCCTGCTAAAAAATTCTTTAATTCTAAATATCACAATATTTTCTCAATCAATTCTTCACCTCATTCACATTAGAAATTTATGACAACAAAAATTAAAAAGTCTATTTCATCAAAATTATAATAGAGTCAATCCTGCTTACATTTTCCTTAGATCACAAATTAACTGTCTGAGTAAAATTATGAGAGTCAAAATCCGTATAGAACTGAATTTGACTTACAAAGCCCGACTTTTTTTTCTGAAGCCATCTTCGGATGTGTTTAAAGAGATTAACAAATTGACTGGACGACTTTCGAGCAATTGGAATATTTCATCCCACCCATCATAATGGCCAAGTTTATGTTTCAAATGAAGAAAAATTAAATGACTGTTCTATTTTCTATAGTGTCCTTTATAAGTCAATGCTTCACCCAATACTGCTCTTAAAATTCGTGTTGAAAATAAAATCAATTTTCTTCAATCAAGTTTTGCTGGGTAATATTTAACGATTTTCTCTACAACAAATCGTTCATCACTTCCCACTTGCTCAACCAATCGTGAATTTTTTACTAGTAACGATGAAGTGAGTGGCATTATATTTGGTTTGAATATAAAAAAAATCGTTTGGTCTCGATGGAATTCCAAATTTTGTTATAACGAAATGTTGTAACTCTCTTTGTCGGCCTCTTGTTGTAATTGCCAATAATTGCATTAATAACGCTTATTTTCCTCTAGCTTGAAAAACTGCCACTTTACTTCCACTGCCAAAAAAAGGTTCGGGTGGCGATAACAATAAATTTAGGCCTATCTACCTACTTTCAAATTTAGGAAAAATCCTTGAAAAAATTATTCTTCGTTCATTTAATATTTTCTGTAAACCACTTATCCTAAAACATCAATTTGGATTTAAAGAAAAACTCTCCACCGAACATGCCATACTATTTATTTAGAATACAATTTATTCTGGTCTTAGAAACAAGAAAGCTACAGTTGCGTGTACTATCGACCTTGTCAAGGCATTTGATTCGGTTTGGATGAATAGTATAATTTTCAAACTTTTACATAATAATAGTCCTATCCCAATAAGTCGCATTATTATTAGTTTTCTTACAAACAGAGTTTTGTCCGTTAAAATTGGAACTTCCTATTCATCTCTAATTCATGTTCTATCCGGAGTTCCACATTGATCTATTCTTGGTACATCTTTATTCAAATATTATTTATTCGATATTCCTTTCCCCTTTCTCATATTTCTGATAACAATCTTAAAATGTTCCTGTATGCGAATGGCATTATCATCCTAGACAGAAATAAAAGTCCGCTAGCTGCTTTAGACAGAACTAAAATATTCTTTGAAATTTTAAGGAAGTATTTGGATGATTGGGCTTTGAATATTAACCCAAAGAAATTAATTTTTCCTTAATGCGTATGGCAAAGGTTGTAGAAATGCGCCTGCTGAAAGCAAGTTACTCATCTTTTCAATTAAACTCTTAAAACTTCAATTAGATATTTAGGTATTCATTTTCACCATCGTTTAAAATGTAATGAACATGCTCGTGCAATGAGGGGCCAATGCTGCAGATCTCAAGTAAATTTGTTAATTGTAGTACCAAAATTTTGATGTATAAAACTTTAATTCGACCAATAGTTGCCTATTGTTTCCCAACTTGGCTGTCGGTCTCATCTATCGTCGCAGAAGAATTGCAAATTTTCGAATGTAAAATTCTTAGGAAATGCCTCTCTAAGTATAGACGACCAAATAAAAAATATTATAGTAACAATTCTCTTTACAAAGATACCAGAATTCAACCCATCTTATTTTATATGATTGAATTGACTATCAAACGTTTCTCCAATTGGGTTTCTCATCCTGATTCCTTCATTCGAGAATTGTTTTATCAGAATATTAATATGGAAAAAACAAATGTATATATTTCTTCTATTAAATCTTTGTGTGTTGATAATTAACTACTGCTTACGCCCTCCGCAGCCAAGCCGCAGACATTATAACAGCAGAACTTCTTTATTTCTCGGTCATAATTTGAGGCACTACGGATGTTATTCGAGGAGTAAGTTTCTTCTCATTCCCGACCATCTCAACACATAAAATGAAGAAATTGAAAAAGATGAATCCGAGCAAAAAATCGTATTCATTAATCATTGTATACTATGGAAAGAATTCAAACTAATTCAAATCTGTTTATTTATTTATTTATTTATTTATTAGCCAAGCAAGGCACTGGTACAAGAAATAAAAATATACAAATTTTGTACGCTAACTCACAATAATTACTTAAAAAAATACAAATTAAAATTAATTAGATTGATACAATAAAAATATGGTGTCAGGGTTGGATATATGATGGGATTAAGATGCTAGGGCATTTGATAGCAGAGCTTTGAAATGGGTTCTGGACATGTCTGGGGAGTAATGCGCACCGTGTGAATTAAACGTTTTGCAACATCTATTGATAGGCTCATTATCGGCATAGATTGTGTGGTGCCGCTCTTCCACCAACAGACGAGAGTGCCTAGTGACTCGCAAGGGCTCATGTACTTTTATTTTATTAGTTAAAAATGGAACATTTATCGAGCCTCTGAGGACATCAAACGCGAAACAGCAGGTTATCGTAATTCTCCGGGAAGCAAGTGATGGCATATTCAAAATTTTCAGCCTGTGCTCGTAGGGGGGTAAATCCTGAAAATTTTTAGGATCATATAGCGACCTCAATGCAAACAATACAAACTGTTTTTGAACCGATTCAAGTCTGTCAATGTGGACATGAAAAACAGGATCCCAAATAAGACAAGAATATTCAAGCATTGGGCGAACTAACGCGACGTACAACGTCTTAGATACCCAAATATTTTGAAACTCTTTGGATCGACGTTTGATGAAGCCGAGTAGCTTATTGGCCCTAGAGATAACTTCATCGTAATGCAAGTTGAATCGAAGTTTATTGTCCAACATAACACCGAGGTCTACGACGCTGTTCACTCTGTTAAGTTTGTGGTAGTTGAGATGATAATCGCAAGCAAGAACGGAGTTTTTACGGGAAAAACTTATTACCACACATTTTTCGAAATTCAGAGAAAGTTGGTTTTTTTCTGACCATTCTAAAAGAGAGTTTACCTTGTTTTGAAGGAATGCCGTGTCCTTAGGAGACGTTACTACATTGAATAGCTTAAGATCGTCGGCATAAAATAGATGGGGAATATCAGACAGCATAACAGAGATGTCAGAAATAAAGATGTTAAAAAGTAGGGGACCAAGATTGCTGCCTTGAAGTACACCAGAGCAAACATTTATTTCTTTGGACACAAACCCTTGAAATTTGACGAATTGGGTCCTATTTTTGAGATATGAGTCGAACCAGTCTAGCAAAGGACCACGGATTCCGAAGATTTTTAATTTGTTTGCTAAAATTTCGTGGTTAACACGATCAAACGCTTTGCTGAAGTCAGTGTAAATCGCATCAATTTGGTTACCTTTTTCCATTTCACAGAGGATACTAGAAACCATTACTGTAAGATTTGTAACTGTTGAGCGATTTTTTCGGAAACCATGCTGTTGATCGTTTAGCAGAGGCTCAATGATGGGCGATATTTTTGAACAGACTATTTTTTCAAAAAGTTTAGGAATTGCTGATAGTATTGCAATGCCTCTGTAGTTTTCAACTGATGCCTTATCTTTACTTTTATATATTGGAATCAAATGGGATGTCTTCCATATCGTTGGGAAAATTCCAGAAGAGAGGGATTTATTGAAAATAATATGCAGAGGAAGAATCAATTGCTCTTTACAGTGAAACAAGAAGCGAGGAGGGAGTAAATCAGGACCAGGCCCTTTATTGATGTCAAGTGCCTGTATTGCGTTGGATATATCATTTTCAAAAATGCAGAGTTCCTCGATGGGAGACGCTGAGTTTTCGACTGAAGAAGGTATGTAGGATGAGTTGGTTGGACAGTACACGGATTGAAAATGACTTGCAAAAAATTCGCAGATGTCTACGGGATTGCACGAGCTCAAGTCATGATACACCATAGAATTGGGAAAACCTTGGGACTTGCGTTTAATGTTTACAAAATCAAAAAACTTTTTTGGGTTATGGATAATGTTTTCACCAATTATGTTAACGTAAGAATCATATGCTTCCCGAGATTTGAGTTGCAATTCTTTAACCAGCGCATCATATTTATTTTTCATTTCTTGGCTAACGTTGGATCTTTTTTGAATTAATTTGTGGAGCTTATTCCTTTGGTTTCTTAAATACCTAAGGTCGCCATCAAGCCAAGGCTCAGAGAGCTTATTTTTCTTTTTAATTTTGGGCACGTACCTCTCAACGGCGTACTTGAATATATTGTAGAAACAATCTACTGCGTCGTTTGTACCTAACGTTGAAAGCGTACCAGTCCAATCAATAGTATGAAGATGATTGTTAATGCTATCATAGTCAGCATTATGGAAGTCAAAAACGATAGAATTATTGTAAGAAAGATGGTATTCTCTATCCGTAGTGGCTAATTCAAGAGAAATTGCGGAATGGTGGCGGGTGTTAGAAAACAAATGCTCCGCATCGCTAGTTGGAATCACCGCAACTTCGTCATACGCATTTGTAAAAATGAGATCTAACCAATTACCATGAAGGTTGGGGGTCGAAACAACTTGCTGCAAATCATTGCCATACATGGTGCTAATAATGTTGAAGTCTATACTGTCTAGAAAATTGACTGGGAGGAGTCCATTAGTTTAGAACAATGTTGCCAGTCTCCTAAGGGAAAGAACTTGTTCTTCTTGGCTATCAACATGAAAGCACGTTTTTTTAGCCCGATAGATACCGGCGTTTCAACCAAAAAGGGGCTGGTTCTAGGCTACTCCCCTGATACATTATTTTGAGCTTCTTCTTCTTCGTAGCACTACAGCCCCTCTCGGGCCTATGCTTCCTGCAACAAGCGCCTCCAACAGTCTCGGTCCATTACCGCCTTCTCCAATCTTGAAATCCGTGCAGCGATGAACTGTCTTCGTCGAACGAGTCAGACCAGGGTTTCCTTGGTTTCCCCACTGGTCTCCGCCCTTCAGTTCTCCCAACGAATACCTTTTTGAGTATCCGTTGTTCATCTATACACGGCCAGCCCAGTCTAACAATCGTTGAGACCCCCGGCTCGTTAAAAATTTCAAACAGCTCATGGTTGTATTGAATTCGCCATTGGTCCCCGTCTAGCTTCGCTCCGATTATTCGCCTCAGGACCGCTCTTTCAAAGACGTCCGATATGTTTACGGATGCTTGGGTTAGGATCCGTGTTTCACACCCATAGCACACCACAGATCTTATCACAGATTTGTATACTTGGAGGTTTGTTTTCCTGTGTATGCAGCTGGTCTTCAAGATCGTCAAAAAGGAATAAAATATTTTATTTGCGAGCTGTATTCTTCACCTTATTTCGGCTTTTTCATAACCGGTTCTCGTTATTTTGGCGCCTAAATATACAAATTCAGTAGTCCGCCTGGAGTAGTGGTTAGGGCACTCAACCCGTAAGCTGGAGGTCTCTGGTTCGAGTATCGTTGGCGTCAACGAGATTTAGTTGGAGTGATTCTTTGGACATATAGTAATCGGGAGTCGTGAAACAAATTTGGGCAGGCAAGATTTACCACTATATCGGGTTGACCGAACCGATTTTTTAACAGCACTTCCAACATCTTCCGGTTACATGTCTTTGCGGATATCGCGTAAAACGTTTGCATGTCCGTCCTTCAGTTTATATAACAAGTAATGCATCCGTTTGATTTCCACTGTTGTTTTTTCTTCCTTTCTAGTATTCTACTCGTATTTGCTATTTTTGTAATAAACATAAGCAGTCGACCAGCCCCGTGGCGATCAGGAGTTGCTGCTCCTGAAGAGAGAAGGTGACCACCCCGTCGAAACTGCTTAGTTTGTTTTACTAGGTTGAAGTTAACTACACCCGTCAAGTTTCCATCCTTCAGGCAGAGATGAGTAGTTCACTTCAGCCATTTTAACATCTTCAGATTTGTCATTCCCCTTGTATTGCAACAGCCTTCTTCATCGAAAATAACGGTTACTTTTTGTACAATTTTTGCGTTCGTCTCAAGCCTACATGTCCGCTAACTTTAACGAGACAAAAAAATTTTGAATTACTGTAGAGTAGCTTAATTGACACATAATAGAAAATTTCTAAAGATAATAAAAATTGATCGGAATGTCTTGTAGAGTAGAGTACACATGATAATTATTTTGTAGTGCAGCTTCGTGGCGCGACAAGAACCCGCCTCATATGATCCCGCAAATAGCTAGTCGACAAGCACGCATACGCTGCCGTCAAGCTAGTCACCTGAGCTCGGTTTTCTTTATAGCTCGCTGAAACTTGCGGCAGACCATCGGCACCCTTAAACACTGAAAATCATGATATTTTCTCCTCCCTCCCCACTTGGCCGCCTCAGAGGGAACAGAACGGAACTCATCCCTAGAATTTGATGATGCTGACTGTGCTCGGAGCTCATCAGTCTTGGGTCGTTTTTCTTTTTCATTTTCAAGGGAACTGCATGACATTCACTTCATGCTTGAGAGTAATTGAAGGAGTCCACCATCTTCTTAAGTGGTTATACAGGTATGTCTAGCTTTTTCCAGCGCTGCCTGTAGTGGAAGGTCCTGTCCTGTTTTCAGTTCTTTACTCACATTCTTGTTGGTTGAGCGTGCACCCCTCATCTGTTGCGAGTATCGTGACGCACTAGGCCCGCTGTCTCGATTAGATTTTTAACCATGGCTTCCGCTGCTGCGATAGAAAAGGGAGACAATCATTCAGTTATACAAATCGGCACGTTGTAATCTTTTAATTTTGCCTTAAAAACCGGAACAATAACAGATTCTTTCAGCTCAGGTAGAAAATACAGCTATTTATATAATGACTGAATGGCCAAACAAGGTGATGAGCAATAGTATTAATAATCAAACAATAATGCTTTTGAATAAAGAGCGTCCAAAACATACGATCAAATTTCAACCGAGTTCCATAATTTCGAACAACAAGGTTCGTTGCTTTAGGTACAATTAATTTCCATCGTTGCTATACGTTTGCTATACGATGTCATGAGCTTTTATTTTCCCAATCATAGCTTGATGAACCATGCATTAGTAACTTTAGTTAATCACCACTCGCCGGAATTTTTGCCTTTAATTGGCTCTGCTAAGCTATTGATACGATAAAATACGTAATAATACATACGCCATGATAACTTTCAGATTCTGGTCGCTCAATGACATAACCCCATGGCGGCCGCTTAAAATATAATGAAAGTGTGTCATTGAAGTGTTTCTTGAGTTTATTTTTGAGTTGTATAAATAAGTGCCTGGATTTCATACGCTGAGTGAAAAACTACTCTAACAGGAGAATACTTCTGTTCACTCAACTTGCTTCGGATTATGTTGAATTTTAACACAACTATGGACATTAAACCTCGAATCTAGTCTTGGGTTCTCTAGGCGGATTTAAAATATTCGTTTAAAGTTGTAAAACATGAAACCTGCATTAAAATCCTGAAAAACTTCTATAGATTCGTATATCTAAAAAAAAAACGCAAAAAATACGGACGTAAATAACCTTCTCTCCTATGGATTCATAGTTCCTTTTCTAAAAACAACATGTAATCGTTAAAATAGTCCATAATTGAAGTAGGTTGCCGGGCAAATCAAAGCAACAGTGTAGAAATAAATTTTAATATTATAATCCAGCACAGATTAATATTTATCAAGAAAAACAAGAAAAAAAGCAATGCAGAGACTTGTACGCAGTGTTAAGATGTGCATGATAAATTTAACAATCGAATTTAAAATCATAAATACATTCAAATTCATTATCACCTATTTTGACGCCTTAAAAATTCTACATCTTCAAATTATGAATATCATAAAATTTGGATTGAATGGGGTATCCAAATAAACCATTAATGCGTGACAAAGATGCTAATTATTTTACCACATTTATAGAAGGCGCTTGCCATAATTCTGAATTGACAATCTTCCAAATAAAGTCGGACTCGAAAACTTATCTTTGACAATTTCGTCGTGTGATAACAACTACGAGTATATGCATTTTATTTTGCTTTCTTATTTTTTTAACACATTCACGAGCCGCCAGTCGCATGTGGTGAATTGGCGTTTGTTGGACACGCATGTTATTCGGAGGAAACTAGATCATTCAAAGAAGTGAAATTGAAAAGGTCAGACTTGAATTGTTTTCATGACCCTTAACCCAGTGTTTGGTCTCAAATACACATGAATGCTAATCGAGGAAAATTATTGGTGGGTGTGGCTTGATTAAATAGTAGAAAAAAATATCAGCGATTTCGCTTAGTTATTTATTGTTTTGATAAAAAAAAACTGTTAGAACGTTGACTTTAGAGATAATTTGAACGAAATGAAAACATTTTATTTTTCTTTAAATTCTGTTCTAATTATCTGCTATAATT
Source organism: Odontomyia ornata (assembly GCA_963969285.1). Classification (NCBI taxonomy): domain Eukaryota; kingdom Metazoa; phylum Arthropoda; class Insecta; order Diptera; family Stratiomyidae; genus Odontomyia; species Odontomyia ornata. The sequence continues at coordinate 11,738,809 of OZ017742.1, read as the reverse complement.
ACGTTCATTAACGTCATATTAATGTGGTTGGAAAGCAATAGACATGGTTATCGTGAAGCTTGGGGAGATATTCAAGGTTTAATATATTAAATGTTGAATTTTGTCAATATTTATGCGAGGAGGCGGGTGTATACTATGCGAGCTATGTACACCCCTGCCTGTTTTACAACGAGAATTCAATTATTTAACATTGATTACATTTTTTAGGGTTATACTTAGTAAATATTTAACTAAAAGAATTTTAAAGTTTACTTTCGACTTTTCTATATCATGTGTATTGAGAGAAATACAAATCATGTGTATTGAGAGAAATACAAATAGGTAGGCAGGTACGTATTGTTGTAGACCGATACTGTATCAGTTAGGCATTCATGAGCAATGTGTGATATCACGATTGATTCACGACAGTTTTGGCTCGCCTTGAGAGCCTAGGATTTACTAAGAGTGTGTCATTAAGCCGTCCTGTAATTTTGTTAATCTATTATTTCCCGATCTGGCTGCATTCTTTTAGTTTAGCCGAAGTATGTCAATATTTCATTAGCCTGGGGCTCACAGAGTAGCTTAGAGGTAACTTTGCAAGAGTTCCTCAGTGGGGTAGGATCTCCGTCTTATTTTACTCTGTTTGGCAGTGGAGCTAGACCTGTTTGCTCTTCCCCATAAGTCGCCCTCCTTGCTCTTCCCCATAACTCGCCCCCCTCACTTCCCCGGTAACTAGCATTTTAATCCTTGAATTCTAGCTCGCATATTAGTACTCCTACGCAGTCCGCGTGGTCTATTGGTAAGAACACTAAGCCCGTAAGCCTAAGGTCTCTGGTTCGAGCTTCGTTGGCGTCAACGAGATTTAGTTCGAGTTATTCTTCGGGCGGACTATAAGCCCATTTAGTTATGATACGTGCTGGTTTAAAATCAGAACGTATCGCAGTTGGCTGGATGGACACATGGCCAAAGCGTGATAATGATCATATTACCTTGTGGAGTGAGGATACATTCCATCATGACAATGAGATACTCTAACTATCTCTAAGCGAAGGCCCGAAAGGGGCTGTAGTGCTACGAAAAAAAAAAAAAAAATATATATATATATATATATATATATATATATATATATATATATATTAGTACTCCTATAGATTCTCTATGCAGAAGTTAATTTGAAATACTTGAGGCTTCATGTATGTTTCTCAGTGGAATAAGCCTTCCATCCCTTTTTCTCCGAAATCTGTAGCTATTCGTTTTAACATTACTGAGTGGAAATTTTTTTGATAATCTGAAGACATCTCACGGTATCCAAAACTACTGTGAATCAGGTTTTCTAGCTTGAAAAATAGTCTCTTCTTTCTCGTCATATCCACACCTTTAGCAAAAAGCGTTTCGATGAATACCTATCCACATTCTATGGTTGTCAAACTAACAGAATCTGAATAAGACTGTTACCGTAATGTGATCGGACTCCTACCCAATTTGATTAGTTCCTCAATGCCAAAGTCAAATGTTTTCCACATCTGTCTAGCAATGGCGCGGACGACCTTGCATCGGAGATTATTTATGTTTACTTATAAGTTCAATGGAAGTTGACAACTCCGATAAAGAAAAATTAGAACATTATTTATCTTTAAGATATTTTTGCCTGAAAAAAAATCAGAAATAATAACTATATAGTTTTGCTCTTTAATAATTTCTGATGCATTCCCATCAAATCATTCCAGATATATACGAAGCATATGAAATAGAAGGTTTAAAGAATTTCGACCTACCCACTATCCACCAAATTCAAAAACGCCAAGCCAATGCAAGTCCACAGTATGAACAAGTTCCTCCAACAGCAGATTTTAATAACAATGACCGATTGCTCACTAAAGATAATTCTGATGTGAAACAAGAGCCACCAGGCGTGCTGGTGGATAGCGGTGGAAATGCTATTGCAAATGTAACACCGACCCCTGTTGTGAATGCAACAACAATACCGTCCATACGTGAAAAGCAATTATTAGGAGTAAATGGAACCGGTCAACGTAAAGATTATTCGATACCGAAGAAGCCGGAAATCGTATCGGAACCAATAAATCCAGTGCCTAAACTGACGAAGCTATCCACACCGAAGAAAGTGAATTTGTCAGCTATAGATCCAATGACGATACCCGATAGTATAATAGATGAAATTGATCAGCCGGAAAATAACACTAGGAACGAGTTGACGAAGTATAACATAACAGAAGTGAAAGAAGTAGAACATATTTGGATTTACCAATCTGAACTATTAAAATAAGATAATGTTAATTACAGGATTTTCATCTATACTATAACAGTTCAGTGATTGTCGATAAAGATGTGATTGACTCATATTGGAAAGAATTCAAGAATATCACGCCTAGCAGTATGTTGTCGAAATCGCATCGACGAGCAATGGTAACGAAGGAATAGGATGATAATTATGTAAATTATTTAATGTATGATTTTCAAGTAGACGGTGCATCTTTCCTTTGATTTTCCATTCTACGGCCACCTAGTGCGAAATGTGACGGTTGCGACCGGGGGTTTCCTGTATACGGGAGAATATGTTCATTCATGGCTGGCTGCTACTCAGTACATTGCACCTTTAATGGCCAATTTTGATACTAGTTTATCAGAAGACTCATATGTTAAATTCGCGGATAACGGTATGTCTGGCAGCCGGTTTGTTCAGAGCAAAATATTATAAATCTTTTACAGGCACCTCATTTACTGTTCTTTGGGAGAATGTTGCATTGCAAGACAAACCAGACTTTGGAACATTTACATTCGCAACGACCTTACACAAGAGCGGTGATATTGTGTTTACATACTTCACGATCCCAGTAGGTATTGAAGCGATCCAGGATGATAAGCATCCTGTGAAAGTTGGTTTATCCGATGCATACATAATTGATAAATATGTATTTTGTAAGTTCATGTTGAATTGAGATAATGAGATAGTGTTTTGATTGAAAATGGCTTTTCAGTCGCTCGTAGGAAAACAATTTACGAGTATCATCGAGTCAACTTCCAGAGTCCCCACATACAAAATTCTACAATAATTTACTTATCAGCACAGCGCACTTGTCTATCACTAAGCGATTGCGCTTCATGTGTTACGGAGAAACTAAACTTTGAGGTAATTTAGTACACATTTTAATTGATTACCTGTTTTATTAACGTGTATTTTGTTTTTCCGGATTTACAGTGTAGTTGGTGTCCTACCTTAAATAAGTGCTCAACAGGTACTGATCGAAAACGACAAGAATGGATTAAGAAGGGTGAGTTTATCCGTCATAACTGGGATAAAAACCAAATGATATATGAACTTTTGATTACAGGCTGTGATAGAACCCTGATTACCGAAGAATCCTTCTGCCCAGCGCTCGGAGAAAAGGGTAACAATGCAGCGGATCAAGCTAATGACACCGTGACGTCGACCAATTGGGATAATAATTTAGACGAAGGTTATTCCAATCTAGGAAATGGACCTCATGTGAATGACATTGCTAGACACGTGGAGAGCAATCAAATGAGCCATTCTGCTAAAGCAGATGATAATAAAAGTGTCGGTCTGGTATTAGGATTGATGCTACCGATTTGCTTAATCATGAGCGCACTATTGTGGGTGCTTTATGCATATAGAAATCCACACACGAAAAGTGGTCAGCTACTTATACAGGTAAATTAAATGTTGATGAATTGCGAATTGGTCGACTAATTTAAATTTATGTTTCAAGCAAACTCATGGCTTGAAGGTTGGTAAAAAAATTGATTTAAACATTTCTCTTAGTTTTGTTGATATGCCTAACAGTTTCCAAATCATATCGTATGGTCCTATTTGAATTATTTTATCGTTGTTTCCAAAAACCTTAATTGGGTTTATTCAAAATGGTTGTAGTTTAATTATGATCCAGAAAGTGGCGATGATCATACTTTCTACAATAATAAGGTCATATATGAAGATTCCTTGATATTTTTAGTGAAAAATGTTTAACAAATTTTGAAAGCAGATCTCTCCCTAAATTGAGGTGACATTTAAAAAACTTTTTCTAAAGAGAGCGAATTTATAGAATAGTTCTTAAACGGTTTTTTCTTTGCGTTCGAGAAGGGGGGATTTTATATAACCCATTCCTCTCCCGATTGAAGTACCATACTAAAAAGCGGAAGCTTTAATCATGCGTTACATCAGGAGATCGACTCCGGCGAAAATTTGAAAAAAAAATTGGACTATGAAAGCCATTGTAAGACTGGGACTCTACTTTTAATAAATTCATTGGAAAGACTAAATTCCGGATACCAAATAATGCATATGTAGCGAAAAATCTTTTCAGAAAGTGAAGTATCGCTCGCTTTTTGCCCACACATTCTGAGAACATGGATGCATGCTATGTTCTGTAGATGACTAGGTCTGTATGTGAATATCTACTTTTAACGATGCTGTAAATTTTAATATTTGCATCAGTATCAAACAACCAATCGCTAACACTACGATTGACGAAAGAAAAACAACTGCGCCTCATATGAAGTATTAGATGATCCACAAGTTTCACAATAGACAGTTCATGTACAACAAATAAATGAACAACACGTACCAAAAAAATGTAATCGTTGGACAAACTGAGGGACGACGGGCAGTGGAAAGCACAATGAAACGTTGATACGACTCTACTAAGAAGAAAGCGTTACTTGGTTTCTGTATATCGTCTTTTGTCGATAGTGAGAAAGGACATCTTGTTCAACTCTTGGGAAAGGTTGAATACAAAACTCGTCAAGTAGGAACATACTCCTGCCTTAACTTATTCCGTGGGTGTCATCGATCTTAACATCTTTTTTTTCGCGACAGTTTCTTGGCTCATCCTCAGAGCTCGTTATAGTTTGCCTCCTTGGCTTGAGTTGGTCGAATGCCGATTGATTGGTGTCGAGGCCGAGGTAACCTACTAAGGGCTGAGATGCTTGTTTCAAGAACAAATTGGGCCGGGCAAAAACGGACGGACTTGCGGAGACTTTGTCGTCACCGACGATACTTATGGCCCACAAATAAGAGTGGGGCATCCAGGTGGAAGCGGTGCCCCCTCGCACCCTCCGAACCGGATCAAGATCCAAACGTAGACGTGGCCATGTACTATTTGAGTGAAAAACTCATACAAACTTAATTTGCATACCTCTTTCCATCAAATGAGGAATACAAACGTAGCCAATTTATGTTATAGCATTACGCGATGGAATCACATAGCTCTACCATAAAAGGGCACGTTAGCGGAAGGCTACTCTACCCGGCAAGAGCCCCTATAAAACAAAAGAAGGGAAGAGCGTTCCCGATGGCTAGCCTATTTCAGTGGAGCAGCCCGCCATCGTTGCGGGTCCTATACCCGGTCAGATTTCAACGAAAGGAAAGACCGAGTTTGTTTTCCTTTACCTACACATTACTTTATTGCATGTCATTACGTGCGTGCAATACAAAAAAATAATCAAATATAAAATCTAAAAAAATATAAAATTTAATTCAATATAAAATAGAATCAAATATAAAATTTACTCGAATATGAAATTTAAACAAATATAAAATTTAAAAATCGGTACTCACCGGCGTCCTCACGAGCGTTCGTTGACGATGTAGGTGGTGCTAGTAAATGTGAATTTGTTATTTTTCTTTTCTTTTTTTTTTGTATAATTATACTAGGAATTTATAAATGGACAAACTGCTTATTGGATATCTTTGAAGAAATTTTCTCGGTTAACCGATGCCAAGCAAACACTCCGCGAGAAGGAAATAGAAATCACTTTTATGTTTGAAATTAAAATATTATTCGTTTTTGGTTGCACATCAAGTGTACATTCTTAGAATAATTTACAGAATGTATCTAATTGTTGGGATGATGCTGGCGAAGATATAATCGTGTTCGTTTAAAGACATCTGTATGAAAACTCTCAAATTATTTACAAACTGAAAAGGCAAGTCATTGAATTTAAATGTACTTGCGATGAAGAATTTCATTTCAAATGCCGAGGCATTTTGATAAATTTGTACAAATTCAAATCCCACCAGTAACTCAACGGTAACTCTGATCTCTAAACAATTTAGTACGCGATTTTTAAATGGTCGTGCATGACTCAACAATGCAAAAACTTACGAATCGTCCTCAAGCATTATTAATTCATCGTATCACCATGTCAACAAGGTAGACAACAATCGTCACCTTACTTTAAATTTATTACGGACTGGTCAACGCTTAATCGGTGCTACCGGCGGCCTGTCGAAGCAACGTAAGTTTTCTCCTTGACCCATTCCTTGTTGTAAGGCGCGTATGTATTCGTCGATTTTAGGTATACCAAGCAACTAATGTCCGCCAATTGATCCACAAAATCGAAACGCTGGCTGATATCGTATGTAATGGTCGGCGTATTCGGGTTCCGGCGTTTTAAATGCTCTTCGTAGATTTTGCAAACACCCTCCATACATTCGTTTACGCTTTCGTAATCACTGTACGTTCTAGTTTCAGGCCGAATTCCGAGTTGTACAAGCAAAATTGTATGCGACATCTATTGAGGTTTTGTTTGCATTCGCGATGGCTGCGCAACAGCTATAGAATGAATGCAAAAATGTTGACTAAACAATTTATTTGTAAATGTAACGTAACGTGTTCAGATGTTGTGTTGCGCTTCACACAAATCGCATGATTTAAATTCATATCGTATCTTTTCTTTTGGTTTATAAAATTCTCTCGTGGAAAACTTCTTCACGTCCACAAAACCACTAGACATAAATTGTTCATTATCGCGTAATCGACTCAATTCCATAGCAATAATAATCTCCGATAAGATTTGTTCAAATGTCTTTTGTGGTTCGCCATTGAATTCGATTGAACATTCGATCGGGATTATTTTCAACACGACCGCCTCACCGTGAACAGTTTTATTCATCAAAACTTCATCATAGACACCTTCACCAATTTCACGACAATGTCGCAAAACATTCCCAAAATAGATAATGGAAAAATCTAACGATTCAAATTGATTGCATCGACATAAGACACGATGTCCTGGACTTAATGATGTGGATAGGATTCCGCGTTCACATGGAATATGTCTATAATCGTGTAGTGAAGATTGTCATCACTTTAAAGTGTTCTTTTCAAAATATTTAAGCGCATACTCTGTATGCCATATAGGTGTACCCCACCTACGAGCAACTTGCGCTGGACTACGATCTATTGTTGTTTGCCGTTCAGATTATGTTGTTACTTTCCGCGCATGTTGCAGCATCGCATCTGCACGACTCATTTTATCACCGCGTGGCCACATTTCACAGCTAACACGTCTCCAATGATCCAATTCAAATTATGATGGCAATACGGCCAATTGAATTTCTCGCACGACACACGCGAAACCAACGAAATCTCCGTGACAGGTAATGTTGCGGCCATTAAAATGCACTCGCGGCGCTCTATTTAGAGGCACTTCGCGCGGCCAGAGTGTGAGAACTGAAGGCGTGAACGCGTCTTGATGGCGAGTTAAATTTGCAGGCAAGTCGTTGACAATTCGACAATGTCGACAATCTTACATTCTTCCTCGCTGGAACACCAATTAGAATGGCCTCCATTAGGGAAGTTCGACAAAAATTCCCAACAAAGACGGAATTAAATTAATTTTAGCGGATCGCAGTTTTCCCACGTGCTCATTGTCGCGATCTCAAGTAGACTCCTCGATTGTTTCTCGTCGTCGCCTTACGGGACCGCTCATAACCAGTCGGCGAGCCTTCCATCCACTTTTCGTGACATTGCGAAGTGCAATCGTGGAAGAGCTCCGTTGGAAAGGTGGTTGCCCTATCCTGATTTCAATTGCAAATTAAAATGATGAATATTATTTTAAATTTACAATTGAAATTTGGATCAGCAATATGTTGTTTTTCGAGCAGTTTGCTTAGGCGACTGCTCGATTATTACACTGTCAAGAACTATCCAACTGGACGAAGCAGCAAAGCACTGTAGAGGAAAAATTTTCACAGCACACAAAACTCAATGCTCGATCAGCACCAAATCGAAAACGTAGGTGACTGTATATTTAGGAGCTAAACTGGCCAAATATGCTAACGAAACCATAGAAATGCGCCATAAAATTCAGCTCGCATATAAATTTGTTCATCCTGAAAGCCAGCTGCATACACAGGAGAACAAAGGTCCAAGTACACAAATCTGTGATAAGATCTGTCTTATGCTATGGTTGTGCGATATAGACCCTCACGCATGCCTCCGGTGAACATATTAAATATTTGGTCCTGCATAAATAGTGGTCCGGATCACAGCTTGCTCCGCGGGATGTACATGTGTCGAGAATACAAGGGGTAGCTCTGTTTTCTACGAGAACATGGTCAATTTAGTTTGGTTCTCTTGTGGATGTATCGATGCAGAAAATACGTAGCGAAATCGACCATTGATTGATATTCTTCCTCTACTTAGATTTAATAGGTTTCTACTCATATTCAATAGGTTTCGTAATGTCCATATAGAAGTGTTTCTGCAATTATGCAATATTTTCCCTGATGTAACTTTTTAAATTTCCATTTAGCAAATTATCATTTGATTCCCAATACACTGCAACAATATTTTCAATATCTATTTGAAGTAAAACACTGCCTAAGAGTAGTTACAGAACATCAACCCCATTTTCATATTTTTGGCGCGTTAGTTATGCAATCCCGGGAGGTAAACGGAATGTGCTTCTGGTGAATAGCCTAAGCTTTAGTCGCATTGATCAAGCACTTATGGAATGGGGTAATTTCTCTCCAGGCGTATTAAGCAGATGATGGATTTCAGATTTCTTTGTTGGAGAGTAAATTATGTAATTTTCTCCTGGATTTTCTATTGGTGAACTTTCAATATATTGTTCCAATATCGCTGGTCGTAGTAGATATTTTTTGTGCCAGGCACCGTGACATAAAAAGCTTATAATTTTCACATTTTATTTAGTAACGGACAATATCAAAATTCAGATGAATGTATTCGCAGTAATCAGCTTGCTTGAATTGTGAAGAATTAGTTAATTAGATCTTGTGAAATTAAAATCTCTATCCCAGCTCCGTTTCTTCACGCAGCAATAAAACTAGGAATTAATCAGTATGTTCCTTTACCATTGTAGTCTCTTCATTCGAAATTTTATAATGCCAAAAGACTAGCATAGGTAGTCCGCGGCAACAAGATTTGTTTCGAGTGATTCTGTGGACGGACTATAAGTCCGTTCAGTTATGATACGTACTGGTCTAAAATCAGAACGTATCGCAGCTGGTTGGACGGACACGGCCAAAGCCTGCCATTGACCATATGACCTTCCCGAGCGCCGGTACGTTCGATTAAGATGAGATACTCTAACTATCTCTAAGCGGAGGCCCGAAAGAAGCTGTAGTGCTAAAGCAAAAAAAGACTAGTATTTTATGAGAATCATTATTCAGTTTGTTTTTTAAGCTACCGTAATGGCATTACAAAACTGAAAAATCGTATCCATAATGACTGATCGATATTTGTTTGATCTGTCCTTCCAAACTGACTATTACTTGGCTGAAATTTTATTCAATCGGTATCATAGCTGTCCAGAAGTAGAATATACTTAACGAAATAAGACTTTGACATGTTGTTACCCAGTTGACATTAAATTTTTCATTTATTTTATAATTTACAATTGGACTTTGCTTCGTTGTAGCAAATTGAATAAGTCAAAATTTTATTTATTCGCTCGTTTTTTTCTCTTAATTCATTTTACAGTACCGTCCTAGCCAATGGACATGGAGACGAGGTGAAGCCCGATACACGGCCGCAACTATACACATGTAACTGCTATCCCATATGATACTTAGGAAGGATCTTAATACAGTAATTATATGCATAATTGTAAAATAAAAGACAAATCATCAAGCTGAATTATAAACAGAAAATGATCGATGTATTTGATAGAAGCCACTGTTTGGTCATGACAACCAAGACAAATGCGTAAAGTAGGAAAAAAATTTAATTATAAATCATCCACGGCTTATATTTTTATAAGTAAAAAGATATCCATTTTATACAAAAGAAAAAGAAAAAATCTAGAAATAAATTTTTTAATTATACCTGAAAACAATCTAATTAAATTATTATGTGTATTTTACAACACAACGATCAATCAATTAATGTCTAATCTGTTGCTTTTTTGCTCACTAATTTTAACCGTGAAATTGTATTGAATGTAATGGAAAAATGTAATTTGCGTATGCCTTTTTTTAACGTTAGCTTCCTTTTAAAGATCAATCAAACTTGAGGTTGACCAATAACTGGACATATAGCATACAGATGAACTCTTTTTGAAACGTGGTAGCTAATAGCTGTTTTAATTGCATGTTTTATCCTTCTTTGTTATTTGCATTAAGATCAAATACTGATTTTTATATATTTTTTGTTCCTGTGATATGTTGTTATTGAGGAAGGGAGTATCAAATTTAAAATTGATGCAAACTTAAATGGGACGTCCATGAAACTTTTAATTTTAACGATGTTCTCGCACTACTCAACGCTTTTGATAATATGTATTTTCCTATGGCAAATTTTAATAATTGAATGAAAGTGACACAGCTCGAAACACTGATTAAATAATATACTAACACTATTTTTTAGCACTCAATTGGTAGCTAACAATTTTGCTAACTACGAGTATATTTCTCGCAAGAGATGGGTTCGTATGGGAATGGTCAGTTTGTGATCCACAGCGTAAATACTTGCCGAATATCAACTAAATTACTATTAGATCGCATAGATACGTCGAAAATTGTGCAAAACGGATAACTATAGGTACTGCTTAATATACATTCTGCTGGCAGCATTTTTAAACATTTCTTAGAACTCTAGATAAACTTTACAAACTGCTACATTCCACTCCACATGAACTACTGATCACAATCTTTATATAGGATGAATACATAGTAAACAGTGTTTGGCTGTTGATTAATCCATTTTAACTGTTTAGTAGCTATTAATTTTTTAATCCATTCATAGGCAACGGGATTTTTATTACAAATACATACAGATATATTGTATCAGGTTGGCATGTTTTAAAACAAACACGTAATGAGAGCATGGATATTTGCAATGTTATTTCGATTGTTTACTACTTTAAACGACTGTTACTTCGTCGTATTTACTATGTGTAATCTCGGAATGGAAATAATAAGCATTTTTCATATTATGTGTGCACTCTTTTAAAATAAATTTTCCAAAAATTGTTACATAGATTAGTTGCTCTTGATTTGAATGAATTAAAAATTGCATTCTTGTAAATGTAAGCTAAATAGACATTCTTGTAATTTTAACACAACATTATTGTATATTGCTTCTTATTTTGGTAAAAATTAAATTTTAAATAAAAGTAACTTAATGAAATTATAGACCAAGATAATATTGCTGTTTGTGTTACATTGTATACGTGAAAGCAATGTTTTTATGAACTGCACTGGTTGGAATATGATCATAATGTTAGAATACTTATCTTTTATAAGGGCAAGGTGAGGATGGAATAATAAAATTCTTGTTCTAAACTACGCAGATAAAGTGAACTATTTATGGTTATAGAAACATAAAACTCATTCATTGGCGAAAGATGAAAGAACATATAATGACGTTGTTATAGGTCTTGCAATATCCGTTCAGAATTTTGTGCAGAACTTCGTAAATTGATGCGGGAGGCTAAAGGACCTGGCGCATCGTTTAGAAAGTTGTGCTGTTCCAATTCTTTCATGCTTTCCAAAAAGGTCACCGTGTTAACCCTATACTCTTATCAGGATTCTTTTTATCTATATAATCTTAGGCGGTATTATTTCTAAAGTGAACATCGTTTTATCCGAAGCCTAACAAATGTTGGTTGCAAATTAAATTGATTCACGTGAGTCAGAAGTAAAAAAAACAAGTTGGGTAGACAGACCTATGCTCATGTCAGAAGGGTTTTGTACTCAACTTACAAAATGCAGTACCCAGCAACGAATAAAATCAAGAAACATGTCAAAGGCGATTTTATTGGAGAAAATGTGAAATTCGAGGTTCATACTATTAACAAAGTTGAAAGAATTTTGACTTCTGAGGTATTTGTTATAGTTATACCCATAAATATCTCCCTTGATAATTTTTTCAGATTTTTCAGATCACGAGTGTCTATTCGCGAGGGAGGAAACACATTTTTCATGTGTTTCCGCCCCTGTGCCCCACTGAAGCAAAAACGGTCAGTTTAAGAACTGTTTTGAAAAGCTCTCATAGAGAACTTTCAGTTGATACTCATATCGGCTACCTCTCATGAAATTTTTTCAGGGGCCACTCCTCTGTACTGTAATCATCGATTCATGGCCTATTTTTTCGAATCCTAGAATGGTTACAAAGCCCTTTTGTTAGGAGCTCTCTCCTGCCTCTTCGACTTGTTTCAATTATATGTACTCATCTTCATAATACCTATCATTCCTGCAATTTTCACGCAAATCCTAGCAAAGCTGTAGTGTCTAAGTCGGTAAAAAGCGCATATGGCTCCATAGCCATGTTTTGTTGTTTTTTTCAGATTTTTCGGATGGAAGGTGTCCAATCGCGAGAGGGGTACGCGAAAAGTTCGTTCACTACCCTTCCCCTGCCCCCCTCGGTACTCATAAGGCAATTTTAAAACTTGTTTTGAAAAGATCTCATTGAGACCTTTACAATGACACCCTACTCGACTACCAATGGTGAAATTTTTTTTTTGAGGGGTCACCTCCCTATATGGGAAGACCTCCCTAAAACCCCTTTGAAATTTTTTTCCACCCTTGAACTTTCAAGAAGTCACTACTTCTGACCTTTCCACAAAGTTTCATGACTGTAGCCTCTATAGTTTCGGAGAAAAAGTGCTGTGACATACAGACGGACGGACGGACAGACGGACACAGGTCGTGATTGCAATAGGGTTTTGTATTTTAGTACAAATACCTGAAAACAAAGCTTATTTGCTATCATTTAAAATTGTAACATAGCAACATGCTTCAAGTGCCAAGAGTTTCCTGAAATTTCGATTGCTTATTTGTCAGACGATAGACGGGAACTATTTTCCGTACGAGTACATTATGGTAGAAAAAGAAGTAGAGAAGCCGCTTACAGGACTGAGCAAGTATTTTAATTCGACTACTATAAATGGGAGAGCGAACGTCAGTGTGTTCTTTATAATAAAATTATTTAAACAATATTCATTTTAAATACTTTTCAGGTTGCTAAAGCCGTTTATGGATTTGTGGGGCTCACAATATTATATTTTAAATTTGTTAGCCGTAAAACTGAAACACCCACCGAAAAAGCGGAATGATGTCAAAATATTTTCTAACAATGTTTAAATATGTACATTTTGATAACTAATGATTTTCAATTACATCTATCAGCTCCATGTAAACGTCGCTTCAAGTGAAGTATCAATCAATCATAGTATAAAAATACATGCAGTATAAAAAAAATAGATGGCGCTTATTTTTCTTTTCTTTAAAATCGTATCTAGTTTTGAGAGCCTCAGGATATGGCCAGGTTCTCTTTTAAATGATACTGATAGAGAAACTAATTAGAAGAAGTCTGCAAACGCAGTATGAGGCTGTTGGTTTGATGAACATTACCTCGAACATCACTGCACAAGCAACGAGATGGAGGAGCCCGATGGTCAAAGTCAAAGTCAAAAGCGCTTTATTTAATACTAATCGTTATAAATTTTAAAAGAATATAAAGCAAATTCCAAACAATAACAATAAAAAACTTAATGGCCCAAATGGCTCTCTAAATTTGTACGTTATCATTACACATTAAAAAAAAAAAACTATAGCAAATTCAAATCAATGAAGATTATTACATATTTTTTAAATTTAATTGGAAAAAGGAGAAAAAACCAACCAACACTATTCTAAAATTATTTATAATCTTAACACTACAGTGAACTTTGATCCTTCACCTAATATGTTTTAACTTAATTCTAATAAATGCAATCAAAATCTTTATCTTATACTATAAAAAATCTATAACAATGTTCTTAACCTAAGCGTTAAACCTTATCTCTAACCTAATGTAATAAACATAATATAAACCTAACCTATACCTTATTTTTAACATAAATAAACAACAACACTAAATGTAGCAATAATGAGCTGAAACTCAAAAACTAGATAACGAAGAACACCAAAACTGAAAATAAACACGAATAATTTAGACATTGTCATTCAGCCACCAATACCTGGATTGCGCCGTCTCAACTCGATCAGCTTCAACGAATCTAGCAAATGAGTATCTCCATTGAAATCGTTGGTCTCGTGAACTCAAATTCGGAGGATATTTTATCTTCTTATCGGTGGCCCGTCGATATATGTGATATATGACTGGGACGCCGTCAGAATCAAAAACATATCGATTCATGTCCAAATACACGAATGCTTCTGGAGGAATGAAGCCAGTAGCGAGGCAAGTCGCTATATACCCGTCTGTAGGGTGGAACGGCTGTGAAATCCAAGGGTTTTCACTCACAGTCACAGATCTAGCGATATGATTCCGAAGAAGTTTCAATATGAAGATATCGACCCTCGTCACTTCAGCAGTTTGATAAATTCTTCTATTCGATATATAATGTTTCCAATCCGTCTCAGGCTTTCTGTACAAACCAGTACATGCACGAAGACATTTCCTTTCGAAAACTCTTAATTTTTCCATAGTACTAGCGCTCTGGTTGTACCAGATCTGACATCCATGCGTCAAAACTGGTCTAACCAGTGTCTTGTAACAGATAATTTTGACCTTTTGATCAATGTATCTGGAGTGAAAGAGCTTTCGAAGGGCCATGACTACTTTGAATGCCTTACTGAGCATGATTTTCACATGTTCAGTATAGTACAGATACTGATCGAGATAAACACCGAGGTATCGAACACAGGATTTATGTGGAACCCGTTCTAGACAACTCTCACCAGCCATGATGTGGAAATCTTTCCAATTACGTTTCAGGTCTTGACTGATCCCCTGCAGCGTTGTCCGAAACAAGATTGTTTCACACTTCTGCGCATTGATTTTCATTCGCCAATTGTCAGCGTACAGCTGTACATCATTGAACATTTTTTGGAGATTGCTCTGAACTATTGTAGCTTTTCGGTCTGCCGTATAGATGATCAGATCATCAGCAAACGCTACCAATGATCGCGTTGGCGAGACGTTAAAATCAAAGCCGTTCAATAGCTTGCGAATGAAGATTGAGAAGAGCAGAGGCGCAGTAACTGTTCCCTGCTGTAGACCATTCAAGACCTTGAACTCGCGCATTGTTGTCAGATTTCCATCGGTTACAACAAACGATTTCCCGTATAACATATTACACATCATGGCGACAAGGTGTCTGGGGAACTTGTCCTGAAGGAGTTTAAAAATTAGTCCATCTAACCATACCGTATCAAAGGCTTTCTCCATATCAATGAGACATGCTCCAGCACATTGTCTATCATTTAGTTTCCAACAGATGTCTGAGGTTACTTTCGTTATTGCATGTGTGGTCGGATGCCTGGCACGAAAACCAAATTGGCAATTCGGCATCAACTCATATTCCTCAATGTGGGCGTTTAATGCTCTGTTGAGTATCACTTCAAACACCTTGCTGATGTTAGGCAGCAAGCTGATTGGGCGATAGCTTTTGAGGCATGAAGATTCTTTTCCTTTCTTCAAGATCGGAAATACCTTAGCCTTTTTCCACTCATTTGGGAAATATGAATTGCTCAACATGTTGTTGAACAATATGCAATAGTTCCTAATAGCAACTTCAGGCAAATGTCGGAGAACTACATTTGGAATACCATCAGTACCACATGATTTTTTGTTGTTTATCTTGCGAAATATGAAACACAAGTCTTCATAGCTGACAAAATAATCAATAAGATTCAAGCTCGGTATGAAGTCAGATGTTAATGTTTCATTGAAATGAAGAATTGATTGGCCGTTCAGGTTTGATTTGAAGTCGGAAACTTTTGCTTCAACGACCTCTGAAAAAATTTCGTTCCCTCTCTCAGGGTTTGGTAGATGAACCAATTCAAAATGTGTTCCAATCAGGGCAAGTTTATCCAATCCTTCACAAATAATCCTGTTTCCATTTCTATCCGGAGTCGTTCTATCAATTTCGATACCAGCCCTATCGAGAAGATTTATCTCATCACTAGTGACTTCAAGATTCGATACCTTCACTCGAGACTTCTTGCGGAATATGATATTCACTTTCATGAACACGCCGTCTGGGTCCTGTGGGCTAATACCCCTCAATTTTTCCGCCCATTGATTGCTGACCTCACTCCTGAAGTATGACCGGATTAAGTTCCGAACATTCCTCAGATGTAATTTCAACAAAGACAATGAGGGATGGTTGTAGTCCAAAAATCGTCGATAAATATTGTTGACGCGTGTGAGAAGGAGGCTTTTCAATCTTTTCAACCTTGCGATGGTTGGTGTTTCATATCCTTCCATATTGTTTCGATGTTTAATCTTGGGAACTACTTTCTCAATCGTTTCCAACGTCAGCTTCTCTAACTTCGACAAATAGACATCTATTTCATCGTTAGTTAGATTCCTGTCATTAGGAACCATTGAGCAAGATTTGCAACCATCAGAAGGGGGACATTGCTTCTGGTACTCCCGATTAAACTTCTTTTGAAACTTTCCCCAGTCTGTTTTTTTGAAATTCAACCGATGATTTTCATGTTGAACTGGAATGAGGAAGAAATCATCCCTGTGATGATTGATTTCCATTACGATTGCGTTATGGTCGCTATCATAAGGAAGTACCTGCAGTTTCCGTTGAGGACTATTAAAGTTTAATTCGAGTCTTGCGTCAGCAATGCAAAGGTCCAAATATAAATTTGTCCTAGGGTATGTTGGGAACTCCGACCCATATAGATTGCACCTGTATTCAATTTGGTTCTCTGTTATCCATGATTTCAGGAATACACCTCTTGGATTATTGGTGGCGTTCAGCCATGATGTATGCTTGGCGTTCAGGTCACCAGCAAGAATATAATAGTTAAGCAGCCTGTTCAATTCGAGTATTTCGAACAAGGAATTGAGTTCCTCCTTGAGCTTGAGAACAGTTCCACCAGTTGCATAGGCAGAGATAACGAAGAGGTTATCCCCACCTGGCAGTGAGATTTTGATAACGGACACTTCAAGAGATTCAAAGCTTTTGAATTCGACTTTTTCGATATTTTGGAAACGATAGGGTCTTCGAACCAATATCCCGGTGCCACCTCCCCCATCACCTATTACCCTATCGTTTCTTACGAATTCGAAATCCTTGAATGTCATGGAGTGCCATGAATTGAGGTGGATTTCGGTTAGAAGCAGGATGTCAGGCTTTTGTCTGGCAATGAATTCAAAGAGATAATCACGCCGATGTATAGTAACAATGGAGTTGACGTTGATCGAGATGAGACGAATCCTATCCGTGGGAATGTGGCTGGATGACAACTTATTTTGAGGCATTTGAAAGTCCTAAACGCTGAAAAACAATGTTAATTTTCGAATCTTGTTTATCGATTCCCTCCGATAAGGAATTTAGTTGCTGATAAATTTTAAGGAGCAGCTCATTATTGCCACTTACATTATTTACACTATTTTCCGCATTTTCTACTGGTCCTCTAGCGGCTTGTGGAAATGATACTCCGGGCTTGACGAAGTTTGGAGCTAAGACACTGCGGTGTATTTGTGTTTGCTTTGGGGCAGATTTCAATCTTGCATCCTGATATCGGGAGCATCCTCGATATGATGCCGGATGACCAAAAACACCGCAGTTCACACAATATAATTTCTCTTTTGACTCCGTCTGAGCCAATTTGCACTCGCCGGGAGCATGCACGTCTTTGCATTTAACGCATCGGTAATGCATGGCGCAGTTGGCAGCCGAATGCCCAAATCGTTGGCAGCGATAGCACTGGTTGATTTCTCGTTTCTGGAGGCGTTCCCACCTCACCACTCGAAAATTTAAATATCTGATTTGCTGAAGAGCGCTTGGACTGCTCTTATTTGTTATTTGTACCAAATAAAGTGGTAAGTTTTTTTTTTTTTCTACCGTCGACCTTCTTGTCGCGAAAGTTTTAACAGAGATAAACTCGATTTGTGGTGCTGTTTCCTTGAGAACCTGAAGAAGATCGACGGTATCTTCTCCGCAGTCCAAGCCCTTCAGCAAGAACGTCTGATTCTTCTCGCTTTTGGGGGTATAAGTGAAGTGCGGAACCTCCCCAGAATTCAAAGCATCTTTCGCTGATTTGAAATCAACCAGTGATTTCGTTCTAATTGACAGCTTCTCGGAATTTATTCGTTTGATTTCGAAATTTGTCAATTTGTTTTCGGCTGCCAACAGCCGAACCATGTCTTTTCCGCTTTGACCGAAGACATTAATTGGCGGAACTTTCTCGGTATTCTTCGCTACTTTTTGAGGAGGACCAGCAGAACTACGGGCTGGTTTCTTCTCCCTATTTCTACTTTCATTATTTTTTAAATATAAGATAAAATTATCATCTTTATTACCTTCGTCTACCTCCATATCCTGTTGGAGTCCATCCAGCGCCGCAAAGTAGTTCTGGCTTTCGTTGGTGCCACCAGCACTTAATACCTCTTCACTGATTATTGGTTTTGCAGCTTTCTTCTGTTATTCGATTTTTCGTATCGGATCACTCTCTTGAACTTTTTTTACCGTCTTGAACATTTCTTCGTATGTTTGAATTCTTGCCTTTAACTCTTCGATTTCACTTCGAAGGCGACACACCTCCTGTCTATCCTCGAGCACTTGTGTTTTACGACCGGCATCTGCGGTATCCTGGGTGCTCGTGTGTCTCCGCTTGTTGACACTTGCCAATTTCACACCGTCACTCTCCCCGGGGCCCCCAACGGAGGGAAGCCGTCGGGCTCCTCCATACAGCAGTCCCGAGTTGTCTATGGTTTGTTGCCTTTTCTTGATTTATTGGTATGGTTGGTCGATGCCTTCGACGATTAATTCTTCCCCAATAAAATCAAAACTTGCTTTTGACTGACTCGTACAAAATTAATTCAATTATTTGAAACTGACTTTTGTGAAAAATTAATTAATTTTTAAAATTAATGACAGGAGCGATTAAAAACACGTCTACACGCAACGAGTGCTAGACGTAGAATAGGAGCCCGATGGTTTCAGCCATCAAATAGAACGATCATGTCCATCGCCAACAGAGACGGGCGAGAAACAATTAAAACGAAGATTTGAAAGAAACAACCATGAAGAAAAAAGCAAACTGAAAATTTTATCAGTCGCCGAAATCGAAAATATAGTTAAAGCTAGTGACAAAATGGAGGTCGAGAGAAAATTAAGCTCAGACCCAGAGTCCATACGCTAGAGGAACTAATTGGCAAATTGACTTTCAACAAAGAAAAATCAACGAACAAGAAAGAAAAGGAAATAAAAAAAAGCAAATCACAAGAGGAAGCTAGTCAAAGAGATGTCCTCAGCGCAGGCGGAACAAATGTTAGTACAAATCATTATGCAGCGCTAACTGAGCTAGATGATTCAATGAGCATCGAAGAGGACAAAAGTAACAAAAATTCTGAAAATTTCTATACTAAGCCTGATAATAAATTTATCGAATATTTAAACATTAAAAATAGGGAGCAAAGACCAACAATTTTGTCTAATGATTCATCTGTGAATATTAATAAAAAGGAAAAAGACCCAACAATAAATGTATTTGGGCAAAGCGGCAAAGATATGGTCCGGCTTTTGGCAGCCAAAAATAAATTAAATGATTTTGAAAACAAAAGAGTGAATGGCGACAAACTGACGATTAAAACAAACTCATTGGGTGACTTTCAAACAGCAAAAAATGCTTTGAATTCTGGAAACGTTTCGCACGTACGCACACCCCCAAGAGCGAGAATACTAGACCTTTTTGTTGAAGGGTCTGGACTGCGGAGAGGACACGGTCCATCTCCTTCAGGTGCTTAAAGAAGCTGGACCAGAAATAGAACTATTGTAGTTAAAAATTACACAACAAGGAGAAAGACTGTCGAAAATAAAAATTTGCCTTTTTACCTAGTCCAAATTTCGAGCAAAAGCAGTTCAAGTACCCTTCAAAAAATAAGGTACCTGAACATTAGAGTGGTGATCCAGAAGAGCGAGGTTAACCAGTGCTATAGGTGCCAAAGATTTGGCCTTTCGGTAGCCAATTGTGCCATGAAATACAGATGTGTAAAGTGTGAAAATGTCCATGCCCACGGCGAGTGTAAATTAGCAAAGACGGAGCCTAAAGAAAAGCTATATTGTGTGAACTACGGTATCTTTGAACATCCAGCGTCATATCGATGCCCCCGATATCAAGTGCAAAAGTTAAATTTATTCCAAAGCAAACAGAAGTACATCGCAGTGTCATATCCTCCAACTTTGTCAAGCCCGGGGTATCAGCAGATAATACTGCAAATAATGTCAGTGGCAAGAATGAGCTACTTCTTAAAATTTACCAGCTACTTAATTCTTTATTGGAGAGAATGAATAAACAGGATTCAAAAATTAACTTTGTTTTTCAGCGTTTAGGTCTTTCAAATGTCTCAAATTAACTTGTCATCCAGTTATATTCCCACGGATAGGCTTAGTCTCGTCTTGATCAACGTCAACTCCATTGTTGGTCTACATCGATATGACCATCCCCTTGAATTTATTGCTAAGCAAAAGCTTGATATCATGTTTCTCACTGAAACCCACATCAATTCATTCCAAGACATTTAAGGATTTCGAATTCGTAAGAAACGATAGGGTAAACAGGTATGGGGATGTGGCACCAGGATATTGGTTAGAAGACCCTATTGTTTCCAAAATATTGAAAAAGTTGAATTCAAAAACTTTGAATCTCTTGAAGTGTCTGTTATCAAAATTTCACTGCCAAGTGGGTATAACCTCTTTGTGATCTCTGCCTATGCAACTGGTCGAAAAGCTCTTAAGTTAACGGAAAAGCCAATGCCCCCTCACACAGGCTCGAAAGCGGATGCATGACGTCACAATGCGCACCAGGATTTTAGACCTATTGGCCTGTTCTTTTAGACTAATTGAACAGCTTTTGACAGTTCCCACTGTGCCGTCATGCACGTTAATTGCTTTTCTTTCGGGCCTAAGTAAGCAGGCGTTGGAGGAGCTCAATTCCTTGTGTGAAATGGTCGAATTGAATAGTCTGTATAGTTATTATATTCTTGCCGATGACATGAATGCCCGGCATACATTATGGCTGAACGCCAACAATAATTCCAGAGGTGTATTCCTGAAATCGTGGATAACACTAAATTGAATACAGGTACAATCTATATGGGTCGGAGTTGCCAACATACCCGAGGACGAATTCATATTTAGACCTCTGCATTGCTGACGCAAGACTTGAATTCAGCTTTAATAGTCCTCAACGGAAACTGCAGGTGCTTCCTTATGATAGCGACCATAACCCAATTGTAACGGAAATCAATCATCAAAGGGATGATGTCTTCGTCATTCCAGTTCAACATGAAAATCATAGGTTGAATTTAAAAAAAAAACGCATTGGGAAAGGTTTCAAACGAAGTTTAATCGGAATTACCAGAAGCAATGTCCATCATCTGATGATGGCAACTCTTATCCTAATGAAAGGAATCTAACTAACGATGACATTGGAAACGATTGAGAAAGTAGTTCCCAAGATTCAACATCGAAACAATATGGAGGGGTATGAAACACCAACCATCGCAAGGTTCAAAATATTGAAAAATCCTTCTCACGCACGTCAACAATATTTATCGGTGATTTTTGGACTGCAACTATCCCTCGTTGGCTTTGTTGAAATGGCACTAGAAGAATGTCCGGAACTTAATCCGTTCATACTTCCGGAGTGAGGTCAGCAATCAATTGGCTGAAAAACTGAGGGGTATTAGCCCACAGGACCCAGATGGCGTTTTCACGAAAGTGAATAGCTTATTCCGTAAGCAGTCTCGAGTGAAGATATCGAATCTTGAAGTCGCTAGTGATGAGATAAATCTTCTCGATAGGGCTGGTACCGAAATTGATAATACGACTCCGTACGAACAGTTTCTGCCTTAGGATTTAAGGTTGACAGAACACCAGGAAACAGGATTATATGTGATGAGTTGAAGAAACTTGTCCTCATTGGAACACATTTTGAATTAGTTAACCTACAAAACCCTGAGAGGGGTAATCAAATACTTTCAGAAATCATTGGCATCTGACCTAATATCGAGCTTGAATCTTCTTGATTATTTTGTAAGCTATGAAGACTTGTGTTTCATATTTGGTAGTATAAGCAACATCAAATTATCTGGTATTAGCGGTATTGCAAATATAGTTCCCCGACATTTGCCTGAAGTGGCTATTAGGAATTATTGCATATTGTTCAACAACATGTTGAACAACTCATATTTCCCAAATGAGCGGAAAAGGGCCAAAGTATTTCCGATCTAAAAGAAAGGGAAAGAATCTTCGTTGTCTAAAAGCTGTCGCCCGTTCAGCTTGCTGCCTGACATCAGCAAAGTGTTTGGAGTGATACTAAACAAAGCGTTAAACGCTCACATTGAGACATATGAGGATGCCGAATTGCTATTTGGTTTTCGTGCAAGGCATTCGACCATACATGCGATAATGAAAGTAAAATCAGACATCTGTTGGAAACTAAACAATAGAGAATGTGTCGGAGCGTATCTTATTGATATGGAGAAAGCCTTCGATACGGTATAGTCAGATGGAGCAATTTTTAAAGTCTTTCAGAACAAGTCCCCAGACACCTTGTCGTCATGATGTGCAATATGTTGTACGGGAAAACATTTCTTGTAAAGTGATGGAAATCTGACGACAATGCGTGGCTTCAAGATCTTGAATGGTCTACAGCAAGGAATGGTTACTGCGCATCTGCTTTCTCCATGTTCATTCACAGACTATTGAGCGGCTTTGGTTTTAACGTGTCGCCAACGCGATCACTAGCAGGTCTGCTGATGATCTTATAATTTATATGGTGGATCGAAAAGCTTCAGTGGTTCAAAGCAACCTTTAAAAAATATTTAATAATGTGCATCTTAATGCGCAGGATTACGAAACGATTTTGTTTCGGACAACGTTGCGGTTGGCAAGACCTGAAACGTAATTGGAAGGATTTCCATATTATAGCTGGTCAGGGTAGTTCAGAACGGGTTCCACATAAATCCTATGCTGGATACCTCGGTGTTCATATCGGTCAGTATCTGTACTATAGTGAAAATATCAAAATCATGCTCGGTAAAGGACAAAAAGGTAGTCCGAGTGGTTAGAGCACTAAGCCCGTAACCTGAAGGTCTCTGGATCGAGTTTCGTTGGCGTCAACGAGATTTAATTCGAGTGATTCTTTGGGCGGACTATAAGCCTGTTCAGTTATGATGCGTGCTGGTTTAAAATCAGAACGTATCGCAGCTGGGTGGATGAACACATGGCCAAAGCGTGATAATGATCATATCACCTTGTGAAGGGCCGATACATTCGATCATGACAATGAGATACTCTAACTATCTCTAAGCGAAGGCCCGAAAGGGGCTGTAGTGCTACGAAAAGAAAAAAGTCGTCATGTCCCTTTGACGACTCTTTCATTCCATATACATTGATCAAAAGCCTTCATGTTCTTTCGACGACTTTTTCATTCCTGAAACATTGATCAAATGATCAAAGTGATCTGCGAAAAGACTTTGATTAGACGAGTGTTGACATATGGAAGTCCGATCTGGTATAATCCGAGTGCTAGTGCAATTGATAGATTTCGAAAGGAAATGTCGGAGCGTGTACTGGTCTGTACAGAAAGCCTGAGATGAATTGAAAACACTATAAGTAGAATCGAAGAATTTGTCAAACAATAGTGATGGGGGTCAAGGTTTCCATTTTGAGGCTACTTCGAAATCATTTCGCAATCTGTAACTTTGAGAGAAAATCCCTGAATTTCATTAAGACTTGTCTTTCCACTGGCTTGATACATGAACCAGTATATTTTTGATTCTGACAACATACATGCCACATATATAGATGGGCCATCGATGAGAAAATAAAACCTCCTACAAATTTGAGCTCCAGAGATCAGCAATCAGATTAGCAATGGAGATACATTTGCTAGATTTATCGTGGCTGGTCGAGCTGAGACATTTACACATTAGTTCGTGGTCATTCTTGGTTTTTTTTTCCTTTTTAATTTTCGACTCATTATTGCTACATTTAATGTTATTATTGTTTGTTAGTGCCAACTATTTTTGAATAATTAGGGATAAGTTTGAACATGTAGGTTAGGAATATTGTGATGTGAATATATTAGGATAAAATAATGTTTTTGACTAGAATTTATTAGAATTGAGTTAGAACGTATTAAATATAAGCTAAAAGTTCACTATTTGTTTGCGTTCTTCGTAAGATATATAATATTTAGTAGAGTTTGTTGGTTTGCACTCCTTTTTTAAATTAATGAATGATATAAAAACAATCTGATGCAAATAAAATGCTTTTTTTTATAACACAAAGTTCAAATTTAGATGACAAGTCGACCACTAAGTTTTGATTATTTTAATGTTTTGTGGCCCACAGCAAAAGATGGGGCATCCTGATGGAATTGGCACCCCCTCTCTCCTCTCACAGTTGAACCTAAGGTCCTGATGGTATGAGCTCGTAAACGAGGAATCTCTATCCCGACGAGAGCGTCTACAAAAAAAAGGACCACAGCCCGATGGCTAGGTAAGTGAAGATGCCTGGCCAACTTTGCGTGTCCCATACCCAATCTGGCTTAAGAAAGAAAAGGAAGACCGATTGTTTTACTGTCAATTGATTTTGAGTTTATTGTGTTGACGGATAATTTATGAATTACAAAAAAAAAACACTGCTATCAGACAAAGCACCATTTCATAAACAAAATCACTTAGCCTGTTTACTAAGTATTTACTGTTCTATTTTATTAATCATTTCTAATGAATTCTAATGTTTCATAATCATTTATGCAGAAGTTAAAGATTCGATTTATATTCAGCGCGAGCATTAAAATCGAGATTCATATCTAATCACGACAACTTTAAACAAAATTACTAGTAAAAAGAAGGGTATTAAACCTATGTATAAATATTTTTTCCATATGTTCCGATTCAATCGGGGAATAAGTTGGAACTTGCTCAGTCGTTTCGGCAAATATTTTACTTTTTCTTTTCGCTTTTGCGGCCGATTTCACAATACACAAATTTCTTTAAAATACAAGGTGCGTTCCAAAATAAACGAGACTGGGCTAAAATAGAAACGACAGGAGCTTTGATCTGATAAATTCGAGTTTATTTATTTAAAATAGTGTCCTCCGGCCTCGATACACTGTTTTGTGCGATCCAAAAGCTTTTCGAAAGAGTGTTTCAGGTCATTAACCGGAATGTACTTCAGGATGTCGGCACAAGCCTTTTGGATGCCCTCTACGGACTCAAAGCGTTTTCCTTTCATGGCCAAATGCAATTTTTCGCATTGGTAAAAGCCATATCAGACGAATACGGTGAGTTACTGATGGTTAAAATGCGATTTCTAGTCAAAAAATCAGTCACCAAAAAAAATTTTTTATGACAAAAGTCTCGTTTATTTTGGAACGCACCAAAATTTGAATTTTTGTTGAATTGTTTAAAAACTGGTAGTGTATAATACTTAAGGAGGGATATGATAGTATTAAGTGTCGTATTTTCAAGTGTAGTTTGTTGGTACCACTTGGGTAGTATTTGAGATGCTGATAGATTTTGTTTGGCATTCTTTCTAATTCGGTAGAACTACTGTTTTAGGGCGTATGATTGAATATGGGGGTGGTGTTTCTTTAGTTAACATTTGAGTCGGTGTTAAGATCTGCTGCCGGGTAGTTGATTTTTGTAGTGTTGTGAGCTTTGATGCGTGGTGTTGTTTTAGAGGCAGTGACTGTCCGCATGGCTTGCGTAGGAGGGTTTTTCTAATTGCATCATTGTCGTTTATAAAATTTGAGTTATTGGCGGTCGCATTTTCAACCGCACCGTTTCCATTGCTTGCGGAATTAAAGGCTATTTTTATTTTATTGAATTCAATAACAAAGACTTGTTGAATATTTAGAATTCTTATTTTTTATTTAAATGGTAGAATGAGAGTGGGGATAGTTCTAACGGTTTATTTTTTATGGATCGCCTTTCGCAGATAACGAAAAAGATTTCCCTTTTTTCGAAAATGTCATAGCTATTTGTTAATTTGTTGAAGATTGGCTGCCAGACGGAGAACAGTTTTCATGACTTTTTGTAGACAGTACAAGCTCTTGTGTGCTGTTTGAGGGGTTAGAGAGAGAAGCATTTGGCGTCGAGGTCTTTATCGATGGCGTGAACGCGAATGAGTTGGTGTCATGTATTTCAGACGTGCTTGTAATTGTCTGGGCAGAGAAGTGTTTAAAATCCGTAGCCGTTATTGAAACGGCGTTTAATTCAAGCGAACTGATGGACGCGTTGCTATGGATTTTTATAGAGATATCATTCCCGTGGAGAGGTTATTTTTGGTAGTTAAAATGATGCCGCTTGGCAGAGTAAGGGCGTCGATCGGTGAATGGATGACAATACTTTCGGTTTTAGGTTTTTGTTGTTTAGTGGAGATTTAAGAAATGCACTTGGATCCGAGGGAAATTGTCTCTTTTTCTTTCTTGAGCTAGCAGCTTTATGCTTCTTTCTACAATATCATTTTCGGGATTATAACCAATCCACCCGTCTGAGTCTAAGTCTATATTGTTAAGAAAGCACCAAATCAGAACTTTTCGTACTCACTAGAACAGGCAAATCGTTAGCACACAAACCGTGATTTCCTTATGCGCACAAATCACTCAACACAATTTTATACACAGGCAGGAAAAAACCCGTTTCACAAAACCGGCATAGGCAGGTGTTCGTTGTTCCTCGCTCGAAGGTTAGGATGGGAACGGACGGGTCATCAAAAATAGAGAATTTATTATATTACAAACGTTTTGATGACTGATGATTTAAATTATCATTGACTTTCGAGATACATAGATGTATTTCGTAGTAGTTGCAACTAGAGATTGTATTATTTTTGAAGTGAAGTGGCCACTGAATTTACGAAGTTTATTTTGAAATGCCGCTTCTCTTATAACTTTGAGAATGTTTTTAGCACATCCTGGTCATCCAAAATAATGATAGAATACTGTATACTGTTCGATAAATATGTAACTCAGAAACTTTAAAATGGAACTTATTGCTGTATGTTAGGGTACAGGGTAAATATAGCAGGAAAAATAAAAATCTTTTGCAGATATATTAATCGTCGAAACTCATACAAAGTAGCTACAATCTAAAAAGATTAGTGTAACGTTTCTACAACAAAAACATTAACTTATAAAAATTACCACAGCTATTTTCTCCTTTGAAATTCAAATCAAGCCACAATATGATCATTTTTTTCTAGTTTATTTGCATCAAATTTCAATACAATCTACATGTTACACGTAGTAGTAATTTTAAATTGATGTATCGAAATCCAATCAATATGTTCTGCGCCACATATTCATGTTGAATTCTGAATGTGGCGTTTGACATTGAGATTCTAGTTCTTAAAACAAATTAAATAAGCATTAGCTCAGCCCGTGATTAAAGGTTTAAATTTTAAAAATGTGTTTTCCTAATGCTTTAGAATGTGTCGACTAATGCGACTTGAGTTCTACTATGCCAAAAAGTACAACGGAATAACTAATAAATTTTGCAATGAAATTACTACTGTATTCATTGTTAAACGCTCAAGATGTATAATAAGCGGCCTAAAGCTCACATCATTCTACAATAATATTCGCTATGTATGTTCTAAATTATCTTTGGGTAAAAAT
This sequence comes from Odontomyia ornata, assembly GCA_963969285.1. NCBI lineage: Eukaryota > Metazoa > Arthropoda > Insecta > Diptera > Stratiomyidae > Odontomyia > Odontomyia ornata. The sequence goes on along the minus strand of OZ017742.1, from coordinate 11,710,935 downwards.
AAACTAAGATATAAATGTAGTAACGTGAAAAAGCGATTGATTTGATATTTAGGATATTCATGTTTTATAATACTTGTTGGAACTTACATATAATTTTTCAAATTATATAGCATTTCATTATTGTTGGACATTTCATAAATGTGAATTCATTTAACACAGAAAAATAAGAATAAACAAACATTTTTTAATGAATTTTAAATGCCTTAGTCTATATTTCCAATTCAATGTTGTTTGAGGGCAACTGTAAATAAAAGTTAGATTTCATCTTACTAAAAATTCTAAATTGTTTCAAACGAAAGAGGATTTTTTTATAGCAAAAATATTTTTCATTGACTTTTTTTATTAATATCAGATCTAAAAACAAACCATTACCGTTAATTTCATTTTCTTCTATTCATAGCTTTACTTAATTTTTAATTCAATATAATTGGGTCACGCTATTTCTCATATTCATCGTTTTGTTTCACATAAATATACTTTCAGTATACAATTCGAAATATCTGACCTTATAATGCAATATAATGACTAGCATCCATCACTATCACCATCACTGTTGTCTTCACTACCAGTCGCCTCCGTTGGATCTCCCATCGCCACTCGCGCATACTCATCTGTGTCGATACTTTTGCAGAAATGAATTGCATACTTCAGTTTCTCCAGAAGAACAGCCTGTCAAATTTACAGTTAGATTCGAAGAGATTGTTTTAGTGATTAGAACCCACCTTGCATGAATATCTTGGCATTTTTAGCAAAAAGAAACAAGTGTAACTCTCCGGTAGAAAATGATCAGGCGGATTGTATTTGTCGAGGACTTGAAGAACAAAATCTCGACCGCGGAAATCTGCTATTGTACGTGGCAAGCGTGTTCGACCCCATACAAAGCGCAGAAATAGAGATCGTTCCTAAAATTGTTCATGAACAATTTAATTTTTAATCAATTATCAACTGCTTACTTGATTTGAAAATTCCTCCATCACTTCCCAGAACCATTGCACCAACGACGAGCCTGGATCCACACCCTTGTAAGTTGCTACTGATTTCAACAACCCAAGCGGGATGTCAGGCGAGCCGCAGACCATCGCCTGAAGTTCTGTTGCTGAAAACAACGAAAGCAGCGGAACAGGAATAACCTTCGACATACCATCACGTACCGCTTTCACTTGTTCGTCGAATTCATGCAAACGGTAATTCAATGCTAGTCGTACATATTCCTGTTTGTTTTGGCTGGTTATACGAGAATATCGTGTTGAAAGCTGCACTTCGTGACCTTTGGCCGATGATGTTGAGAAAGGAAGTTCCAGTGTTGAAAATATTTTCGGGTCATCTTCCATGTCCCGAATGCAAAGCAATCCAGCAACGTAGTCCCGATCCACTTCTGTTAGATCAGCAGGTCTCAGCGTTTCACCAGTCAGCTGTCTCCAAACAGGTTCCGCCAAGCTAATATTGTGAAATCAAAATAAATTATTTATAAAGTGCCTAAGCTTCCATCTTATGAAATGTTAACGTGTTATTGTACTCAAACTTACTTCAAACTAAGCGGGGATCCCGTTCGAACAGCTATTCCCATCAGAACTCCCAAAAATCGGAACATATTCATTTGTAGCACTGAATTTAATGTTGGGTCTAGTAAGAAGCAATCACGATTCGCACCAGCTTCTCCTCGCCCATTCGGAGTGGGGATCAGCAATGGCACACTTCCGTTCTGCAGTTCATCGCACATTTCAGCTATCGATTCGCTGTATCCTCCTCCACAATCATCGACACTTTCACCTACAAACTTCACCTTCCACACTCGATGGGGCAAAGAAAGAGCTTCTTGTGTTAGAAGTGGTAGCTTCTGCACCATCTGTCCGAACACACTCTTCATACCATCAACACCCGCAAGCCCGCCACCAAATTTATTACGCGAACGCTTCACTTGTATTCGATTCAGTTCTATAACTGGACCGTGCTGTTTATCCCTAACCATTGTAGTTTGTATTACTTTTCGGAAGGCTGCCTCTTTGATGCTGTAGACTAGCACATCTTTCAATGAGCTTAAACTTAATTCACCTGATATTGGAAGCATGGATAAACATGGACATAAAAGTTCTGAGAAATGATGAAGTAAAACTAGTCTCGCGTGTAGAGCTTCAGGTGGGAGGTCTCGTACTAGGTCGTACTCTAGCGGTGGACTGGGAGGTAGGCGTGCACCTTCAGTTAGTTGAGAAGTCGATAGAGCGAGCGTGTGCGCTGAACCACATGTTACTTTCACAATATGTTTCCCTTGTAGAGCAGTAACAAGTCTTGGTCTTTGGATTGCGCTAACAGTACCGTCTCCCAATTGCCCTTCATCATTGTCGCCCCATGTGAACACTTCACCGGTATCACTGCAAGCAACACAATGCAATGATCCTGTCGCTATTGAAATAATTTTCTTTCCCTGCAGAGCAGCCACTTTCTTCGGGCGCCTTACATGGTCCACTGTTCCATGGCCAAGTCTATGATAGTCACCCTTTCCCCATGTATAAACTGCTCCTGATCTTGTAAGAGCCACCGAAAATTGTGAACCACATTCTACCTTTATCACTCCTAGTCCAGCAAGGCTTTCTATTTTCATTGGCACTTTGCAACCATCTGACCCACCACGACCTAATTTTCCATAATCACCATCTCCCCAACTCCATACATTATCGTCATCTGTAATGCACAACGTTTGTGCATCGCCTGATCCACAAGCAATATCGATTGCACGATAAGCCAACAAAGCTTCCACTAATTTTGGTCGAAGTTGATCATCGGAGTCTCCATGGCCTAGCCGTCCGTATCTGCCTTTGCCCCATGTTAGCACGTGACCCGTGGAGGTTATGCATGCCGAATGAGCGCTTCCGCATGCAATGTCCACTATACCAATTCCTGATAAGGCTTCAATCAATTTGGGACGATCGTAACTCATACGATTTCCATGACCGAGTTTTCCATCTTCACCTTCACCCCATGAGTAGACTTCGCCATCGGTGGTTAGTGCAAGACAGTGCTTTCCGCCTGAATTGACGGCAACCTGAAAGCAAAATATTTTCGGTTTATAATGGTTCTTTTGCGAAGATGATTTGAATTAATACATCGGAACACTATAAGAAATGACGAAAGAACAATAAAACATAAAGTAGAAGGTTAAATAAAATTAAAATTAAATTTGTTACAAATCAGATAAGACAGGCTTTTAGACAAAATTTAACGAGATTCAAATGGAATTAATTTCTACTAAAAAGAAATTAAGATGCTCCAATAATTTACCTTCTTTATAAATACATGCTGCAGTGATTCAACTAAAGTAGGTGTTGCAACCGAATCTGTTCCTCCAATTCCTAAACGGCCACCAGCTCCATACCCTGTAGCGAACAACTTTCCATCCGGTGTGACTGCATATAATGTTTGTTCACCACCAGCCAATTGAACGGGTCGTAGTAAACTTAGCGCTTCACAAGGAGTCGGTGTTTTAATTCGACTTCCTTCCAATCCACCCAGTTGTCCACGATGATTATGTCCCCAACCATAAATGGTACTTGCGCCACCCCACGACAACGCCCAGTCTTCTGGTCTCCTATTCAGCCACTGCAGTAGCTGACTATCATGCTCTGTTTTGAACAAACTGTGATCCTCATGCAAAAATTGGCTTCCTTCCATGCTCTTTTGATCGGCTTCTTGGAACGACAACGACATTACCGAATCAATGTATTGAGTTAAGTTGCTCGTGTTCGGAGTAAGGGAATTGACCACCGTTTGTGGTTGCATGGATGGTGGAGGTGTAGGATTGCTAGTTGTGCTCGAAGACAATGAGGTCGTTGAGGTTGCTAAAGCTGAAACACTTGAACCACTCACTGAGGTGTTCGCGGGCATCATTTCTGATAGCTTCTTGCGTACTTCCATGCAGAATGCTTTTGGTAAGTCGTTTCTGTTTATTAAAGATTGTGCAACACGTACAGCAGTACAATATCGGCGGAACCAGGCCCATTTATGCATTTCACCAGGAGGGAGCATCGCATCCAGTTGCATATTGCACGCTAGTGCCGCTAATGTTTTAAAGTACTCGGAATGCATCAAGTGTATTCCACCTCTCACTTGAGGCTCTTCATACTCATATTGCCGTAGCAGTTCTGGAATCAATGGAAGCAAAATATTTGTTAGAGCCGGATCTAGTGGCTTTGGTGCATATTTCGATTGCAAAATCGAGTTCATTTTCTTTAGAGACCAAATTCGTTGTGCTGTTGTTAGCGAGCTCAATTGAGCACATGTCGCTAGAGCTGCCACAAGACGCAGTAAGACTCCCGTATTCGTTTGACCCAGGCGAGAGTCCAATAAAGCAATAACTAGCGCCATAGATGGCTGTGAAAGCACTGATCGATCTGAACCAAGTTCTTGCATGAACGATGCTGGCATTATTGCATGCACCCAAAATCTCCATCCCCAACCATTAACAGAACTATCACTAGTAAATCTCCAATACATTTCATCTCCTTGAATGCGAATTTCTGGTGCCCATTGGGCAAACTCCCTTCCTGATCGGGTTGCAATCACTCTTTTGGACCCATCCATTATAACGAGTGGATCATTTCGCTTTTCAGTCGAGCAGTTACTATCGAATTCTAAAAGAAGCGCTTCAGCTCCTGGGATTCGAACATGTCCTTGCAACGTCACATCATCCACGTACGGGTGGCTTGTTTCTTGAACTACTGGCTTAGGCATTTTTCCAAGGCAATGACGAGATGTACTTAAATCTTCCAGTTCAGTTATGCATGTTTCGAGCAACATCGCGCCGATCGATGGGCAATTTGAGCCTAAGGCTATCAATGTATCTGCAATTGTTTTTGCTGTCCCTGGTGGACCAGTACGACCTGCGACACTCAGTTTAAGAAGTTCAACGAGATTTTTCGCTTCCGATTCGCCTAATAGAGAAGTGAAGTCGTCCAGCCCCGTCAAATTCGAGTCTGCAACCATCTGGATTAGGAAACAAAAATGGTTATGAAAAAGCCTCAAATTTATTGTTTTAAATTGGCTTACCTCTTCCTGATTTGTCATTGTTGCCGCCATCACTGACATTGCACTTGCTGACATTTTTGAGTGTCGCGGCCCATTACAACTTGATATAGAGGCCGATAACGAAAGAGATCCTGTCAAACTGTGTAGAGCACTTAGTGGCCCTGAAGGTATTGGGGCGATATCCACATCTGGTGATGGTTCGTTTGGAATGATTTCATTCAGTTCTGCTGGAGCTTCGCCGCCCCCTTGTGCAATTACTTCATTATTAGCCTGGGAAGCAACAACATTCACCGGTTTATCGGCTTCTTTTGTCAATGATTGAGTATCACACTCATATACAACTTTCTCACAGTTACCAATTTGGCTATGGCTAGTTAACGCGGTTACAATATACTGCCTCGCCTGCATTATGCTCATGGCATTTAAAACGTAGTTTAGAGCGGTTTGTCTTGCGCCATACGTTTCTAGTGACAGGAGTATTTCGCTTATCGACATTTTGGGAGTTTGCTTAGTAGTTGGTTGCTGCTCTGGTTCTGAGTCGTATATCCCTAAGCTACTTCCGCCGAGTGCATCTTTTTTAGTAGTGAACGGAACAGGCCCTTTTTTATCGTCTTCTGCCGGTGATTGGGGCAAACTCCACGCCACAGAATGTGAGCTTCCACAAGCTACGCGATTGACAAATACCGAATCCAATCCAACAACTTGCGTCGGTTTTTTATTTACAGTTGTGTTTCCAGAACCTTGCTGTCCGTGGTCGTTGTCACCCCAAGCATAAATCTGTCCACTATCCGTCACAGCCAAACAATGAAGTGCTCCTACTGCCACATGAATCACTTTTTTCCCCCGAAGACCCTGAACTGGTGCAGGTTTTCTAACATGCTGATCGGATCCGTGACCTAAACGATAGTAGTCGCCCTTTCCCCACGTCCAGACTTCTCCACTCTTCGTTAGGGCTAGACTAAATTGTGCTCCACATTCAATTTGAATTACACCAACTCCTGTCAATCGATCGATTTCGTGTGGAATAGATGAGCCTTCTGATCCGCCTCTTCCAAGCTTACCAAAGTCACCATCGCCCCAAGAATATACTAGTCCGTCTTCCGTTAAAGCAAGAGTTTGAGCGTCACGACTTCCACATGCTACTTGCACAACTCGCTTGCCCAATAATGCTGCCACAACCTTCGGTTTCAATTGGGTGCAATTGTCACCATGACCTAGTCGTCCATACTCTCCAAGGCCCCAAGTATATAACTCTCCAGACGATGTAATCGCTGCACTGTGCGAAGAGCCACAGGCAATATCTCGAATCCGTTTTGAACGTAGCACCTCTATTAATTTTGGTTTGTCCAATGTCAATCTATTGCCGTGTCCTAATTTGCCATCTTCTCCTTCTCCCCATGAAAACACTTTTCCATCCAAAGTTAGAGCTAAAGCATGTTTTCCTCCAGAATGGACTGCCACTTTCTTTACCACGTACTGGCTTATTACGGGCACTTGTTTAGGCGTCGAAACATTACAGTTATGTCCTAAACCCAGTCTTCCATTTGTACCTTCACCGCAAGCATACACTTTACCATCTTGCGATACTATAAACAGCGATTTCGAGCCACCGGCTATGTGGATTGGCCGCAATTGACTTAACGTCGGGGAAAACGTAGGCACTTTCACCTTCGAGCCTTTCAGTCCACCTAGTTGCTCCTTATCATTCAATCCCCAAACGAGTACAGTACACAGTGGGTCACTGGCAGATATATCCTCAGGGTAAGTATATGATGCAGTGCTGGACGGTTCGCACAATGTGTCATGTTCGCTAGCTAAGAACGCCGCGTTCATCAACATCAAGTCTAGATCTGTTTGCTTTCTGCGACCAATTACATTTACTCCGTGCACTTTGCATTGAATTCCGTTGTTTCGGCATTGCTTTATCACAATTTCTATCCATTGGTAGTACTGGCGTACTTCACTGAGTAATGGAACATTTACATCGGTGGGTTTAATTGACACCCAACTAGAAGGGGGAACAAGTTGCATTATATTCTCGCATTCAAGTTTATATTTAACCGTATTGACTTACCTAAATTCCTTTAAAGAGTTCATACTATCCCCCACACGGGTAACCACCAATGATGGCATATGGGAGCAGTCTGAAGGGCTAACTACAATTGACAAACTTTGCACCAGGATATTTTCATGCATTTCCAATCGAATCCAATGCTTTCCTTGACTACTTGATGCACTTTGCCAGTAACTTGATGATTTGTCCAGCAAATGTCTTGCAAGCGCTTCATTTGACGAGACTGTCAGTGATTTTAGGCAGCGCGACCAATCGTCAATTATATTTCCATCAACACTTGTTGAATTATCTGCATTTCCAGCTCCATCCTTCGATGGTAGCAGCTCAATCTCATCCAAACAACCAACCCAGTTTGATTGCTGTGGAAATTTAACAGTCACATCGTCTCCATTGATTGCCGTCACAACTCCTACACTGTCGCGTGTGACTAGACCCCATTTATAGCGTGGTGTATGCACTTCAGGCTTGATTCGAATTTGAGAGCCGACAACTATGGTGTTTTCTTTGGCGCCGTTTTTATCTTTCGGTGGTTCTAATAACTCAATGTGTACGAAACATACCCAGTATGTTCCGCCATGATTCTTCCAATCCACCTGTGAAATTCATTGTAGATCAAGCTTGCCAACTAAATTCACTAAAAAACTTTCTTTACCTGAACATTAAGATCGTGCAACCCTTCCGTATCTACTTTAAGAACCGTTCCGACGTCGCCTTTTTTAATTTCATCAAAGTCCCGACAGCATCTGACCGTCATGCCGGGACAAACTAGCCCACGGACATACATAGCATACTGATCTGCTGATTGAAAATTGTTTCGTGTTAAATATTTTGTAGGATCGGTACTGTCGTGAATAGAGCAGCCTTCGACAGTATCGCTACTATCACTATCGCTTGTATCATCGCCGCCGCCATTGTCAGCTCCATTTTCATTTTCACCACTATCATCCATATATTGTGTTCTTGAAGTTGAGGCAATGGGAGGACAGAGGTCTGGATGGTCTAGAATCCATTGAACTATTTGCTCTGCTGTAGGAGGTATTTCTGATTGTCCTGCTGTAAATGTAAGTATATTTGAATAGGAAGGATGTTTCAAATTTCAGTGTGAAATGTTTATTTTAATAAATTTAAATCCGTAAATGCATACATTGGTCAAAAGCGGAATTTGTAATTTAAAAAGGCGCCGTTAAATATTTAAAAAAATGTTTGTTTCGTGGTTATTAGGCAGCACCATCACCATCACCATCATGTTTAACAACTTCCCCGACTCTGAGTTGGCTGACTTAAAAGATACAGATTGCAGCTATGCCCATGTATATCATAAATTTAAGGCCCCTTTTGACATAATAACTTCCATGGTCGCGGTCACTAGACCGCCCAATTTTAAGGTAATTCTGGAAGTTGGCAATCCGGTGTGCAATTTACGCATTGACCTCAGTGGCACTGAATTCAAGAACAAATTCATCTGTTATGTTTTAAGGATTTAAAGAGAAAGTCACAGCTGAATCTTGTTACGGACGAAGCAAAGAATGTAGCCGGTGTAGGTGGTGGTGCCTTTATCAATCTCATCAGAAATAGCGAGGCTTCCTTTTTCTGTCTCGACGAGCATCTCTCGGCACTTAACGCTGATTTGCATGCTATTATTGTAGCTGTGATGTAACTTTTTCTCAGATTCCAGGATCTCACTGCTGAACATTGAAAACAACATAAATCGGAAAAGTTTATCTACGACATCCGGCAGGCCATCAACACCAAACCGAACGGCAAGTTCAACTTTCACTGGATCCCTTGGCATAACGGGATAGAGGCCTTTTGGAACATACCCACTTGGAGCAAGATGACATTGTGGATATGATCGCTCCAAGCATAAAACATGACTGGAGTAATTGCTGCCAAGACAAAGACCATGGTTCCACACGTTGGCGCTTAGCAGTCTTGCAATCAAGTGCATCATCAGAATTCTTGTCAACAAAAGTGACAATTACTTGAGATTCAGAAATGTGCAAGCATTGTAAGAAGTAGACGATCTTGATCATAAATTCCTTAGATGCGAGGTATGCAAAATAAATAGAAGTTTTTTCAAAAAATTTAACGGGTTTGTCATGGTAAGGGACATCCTGGCCTAGAATGATGGAAATTTGATCATTGAGTTTGGAGCCTATATTGATATTGCAAAATTTAAGATTTGAAATTGTATGGTGTTAGGTATCAGTGGGTCAAAGATCCACCCATACCCAATGCACTCACCTCCCACCAATACGCAAGATGGAGAGCTCATGGAGGTTTTATTTTGACATTTTTCTTTTAAGGGGACTACCCTTTTAGTTTTCATTACATACTTTAACTCTTTAACATACAAAAGTGCCATACTCTGTAGTGGCATGGAGGTTTTTATTAGAACCAAGGCACATCAATATGCGGAGATATATATCGCCTATATAACTTTTATCTTATTATATGATATGAGGATATGACACCGTAGGTTATGATTCAGCATGTATTTCACCCCGGGTTTTTGCCTAATTAATCATTTGTATTTACTTTTAACACACTTAAAAGAGGGTCACGGTCCTTCCTTTTCCTGCTTCTTTAAGCCCTAATACTAATATAGCCCAGTCCTACTCCTTTACTAATAAGTTTCTTTGTACGCGTTTTGGGCTCAGTATGTGAATCAGTCCCGCTGTAATCGGTGCAAAATATCAAACCTTCTGATCAGTGCCTTGAATTTTGCTCAAGCCAATTTATCGACTGGCATTTTTTATCTGGTCAACTACGCAACTAAAAACAAATGCTAGTCTATCTCAAGAGTGTTTTATGATTTTACCATGGATAATTTTATTGAACACCGAAAATGCATTAAGCTTTGTGTTTTTTTTTTCTTTAGCACTACAGCCCCCCTTTCGGGCCATCCCTTAGAGATAGTTAGAGTTGTTCATTATCTGGATTGAATGCATCAGCACTTGAGAAGGTGATATGGTCGGTACCACGCTTTGGTCGAATGTCCGCCCACCCAACTGCGATACGTTTCGATTTTAAACCAGTACGTATCATAATTCAACTCGTTTATACCAACGAGATTCGAACCAGGGACTTTCCGTTTACGCAACGAGTACTCTAACCACTACACTACGCGGACTATTTTGTATTGCAAATAAAATTTCGTGTACTGATTCATTGAAAATATTGCAAATGGCATAAGGTGAATTAACCTTATACAAAACACGGGCGTCTGGGAGGTACAAATCATTCAATGACAGTCGTCAAGTGATGATTGATTTGCTACGATCTGGTCGTCCAACAAGGTCTGCAGCTCACGCAAACGTCAATAAAATGGAGAAATTTGTGCTGGAAAATTGATATTGTAGCTTGAGAGAGCTCGTGAACCTACCATCTCTCCCGAATTAGTTCGCCACATTTTGGTTGATGTTTTGAAGATAAGAAACGCCACAAGATTTGTTAAAAAATAGCTGCATTTTTTTAAAAAGGACTCAGAAAATAAGTTATCGCTGATAGGTATCCGAAATAAGTTATCGCTGATATGCGGTGGTATCTTCCAAACGAAAAAAACAAAACAAAAAAAAAGCAACATGCCAAAGAATTTCTTCCAATGTCAAAAAAAAATTACTTGGGTGCTAAGAGGACCTTGAGAGAGAACGGTAGTCGTACACGATCGGGCAGGCAATTCTTGGATTTTCCATCACGATAACATACAAACCTCAAGATATATTATTGATCAACCACCTTATTCGCCTGTTCTTTCTCCGGTGGACTTTTTCTTGTTTTTCAAAATTTAAAATAAACTTCCTCCGTTACGATATAATTGAAGGCATACAAACAAATTCGCAGAAGAAAAAGAAGGCGACTCCGAAAGACACCTATATAAAATATATGGAAGATTGGGTCAAACGTTGACATACGAGTATGTGTATCGCCTCAGATGGGGCGTACTGTGAAGGCGATAAAAGAAACCAACGATATCGTTGGTTTGGAGGATGTAAGTGCCAAGCATAAAAATGTATTATTCTCGACAAAACATTAATAAAATTGGTCCTCTCATATCAGCGCCGATTAACAAATTTATCGATTTTGTTAAACTTTTTAAATTGAACATTTCACCCTTTTTTTACATCAACTGAATGTAAATCTATACGAAGCAATTAAATCTCACTGTAGAGCAATAATTTATCGTATAGATTTACATTTATTTGGTGAAATGATCCATTTAAAAAGTTTAGCAAAGCCAAGTACTTACAGGAAAAAATTAACCTGAACATAACTCGTAGAAAAAAAAAACATATTGAGTTCCCATAAGTATTTTTCAGAAAAATTATCAAAAGCAACTCAATTCTGTATCTACACACAAAAGAATTTTTATAAGTAAATTTATCGACATTAGAGGAGTTCTACAATGGCCCATGGCTTGACAGAAGGAGAAAACCAGGTAGGTCTTTCGTCTCCCAGAAAGGAACTCCGATATATGTCATAATGCCACCCATTCTCCTGATTGCGGCTCCCAAATTTTAAACTATACTATTCTTAACGGCTGTTTTCGAAGCAATCAGAAAATCACTCTGTAACCCAGGAGAAGGAATGCAAACCTCCACCTATAACATAGCTCATTTCAGCTGCAATTTCAACTTAATTGGTAGGTACTATAAATTAACAACTATTTTTTATTGTTATTGCAAAGGAATGAGGTCAGCAAAAATGTATCTACTGCGGTATTAATTCACCATTTGCAACCATCTAATACATTTCTGCTCCTTATGCTTTACGAGTAATATCCATTTCATACTCACCTAACGTCTTAATCGCGAGTTCAACTGATTTCTTCAAGAATCCCATTTCCATTATTTGAAAAACAAGTGGACGGGTCGAACGTTTATTCCGATTTACATTTCGACTGCTGCTATTTGCAAAATTAGAGACTTCACTCGAAGGTGTTAAGGCTGTGTCTACGTTCTGATTAAATACAGAGCCATATAAGTTTTTATAGTGTACATGCAAAATTAATCTTACCCCATCATTATAGATTGGAACACCATGAACTAAAGTTGGTTGAATCGGTGAAGGCAATTGTCTTAGATTAATAGGAAGCGGTGCATTTGATTCAGCATAAATATGACTTGCAAGCATTTGTGTTACATTCAGTGCTGCCAACGCTAACTCTGGAAATGTATAAATCGCCTTCAATGGCGATGGTTGTGTCGCTCGAACAAGCATACTTTGAATTAACAGTTCCGTCTCACTTGGAGGAGTTTCGTCATTGTTCGAATCTTCATTCTTTTGTAATTTTCCATCTTCTCCCACTGTCTGATTTCCTTGATCCGAGAGACTTTCATCAGACGAATACGTTGACAAGCCCGGTGATTTCTGCCTCAAAATTTTTCGCAATGCAATTTGATGACGATATAGCACACAGTTTGCATTCAACACAGACAATTGGATTTGTTGCGAGCGCAACAGCATTACATGTACAGCACCAGGTATTGACTCTTTTCTTTCACCCGGCCCATAAAGTATGACAGCCCAGGAATTTAGAAGCATTTCATTCAGTGGCAGTTTGGATAAACTAAAAACACTATGATCGCAACATTCCTCTGCGAGACTTATGGCGATTTTCTTCACGTCTGCTATTTCATATTCCGTGCACAACAACGCTTTCCCTTTTTGTGTGAAGCCACAAATTGTTGAACGCTGGCCTTCATAGTTTACTTGCACACCTATTCGTGGTCTTGGATCACAGCCTCCAATAGTATTTAACACTCCCATCACCATCGTACGCTCAATGTCAACATTATCAATATCTGAATCCTCCGTTGATAGTAAATCAGCCGCAACGCAAAGCTTCTGCGACAGAAATGAATTGATCACATTATTCCACACAGGCAACGTGTGCAATTTTCGTAACAGAACTACAATCTCATCTGCAATCGTTCCAGAATGCGACGCACTCAAAAGAACTCTCGACTTTACATCAGCCGGATTTTGCATTAGTGAAATATCGTTCGCACACATTAAACTTGTCTTTCCTAGCAAGGAAAACAGCGTTTCTATCAGGTCTTGGCATCGACCAACATACTCTTCTTTCCAGTTAGCCAAAATCGTCTGTAACAATCTAAGAGTGTGAACTTTCTTGTATACATCTTGCTCACATGTCACCGGGCTATCCAAAATGTTTGTATAAAGCTTAATCCACACAGGAGCGGATAAATATTCAGACATTATCTGCGACTCTCCAGCTATCGCTCTTAAGAATCCTAGCGTCGTCCAATTATCAACACCGCAAAAATTCACTAGTACTGATTTTTGGCTCAGAATTGCTCGAAACATTGAGCTGAACCCTAAAATCGAATTTTTCTCCATTTTTTCGCTGTGAATGCTTACGCTCACAGATACTATTTGCAACATTTTCGTACATGCGTGCCGCAATAATCTGGTAGGATGCGTTTCACCCGTTAATTGTGTTTCTAATCCTACATTTTCTTTCTCTGTTTCGACATCTGGTGAAACAATGTTTGATGCACTATCTGCCAATTGCAAGTCATATTTGTTCTCTTTGCCCATTCTGTAAGAGTTTGTGGCACCTGTATCCCACTCAACGCGAACCCAACTGTCGATCAAACGAAATAATATTAATGTTTTCAACATTTTTGCTGCATAACCGCTTACCCATCGTCTCCAACTTCACTAATGATTCTTCCTTCCCCTGGTGGGCTTCCATCTTGATCGCCCCATTTCCAGTCAGCACCCCGACAAATTCGCGTTCCAATTTTCATAAGTTGTGCCAGCTCCGGTCCAGTCAAGTTGGCTTTGTTGCAGTTTTGCTACGAGTTTCAAAATAGGATATTCTTTATCAACTATACCAGGCAAAAGAATCTCAGAATGTTACATACCTTTGATACTGTATCCTTATAAACTATTGAAAGTTCGTTTCCAGTCTTTTGCGGTAATGAGTCACCACCTGTTTGACGCAACAATCCCAAAACACTCCCCAAGCAACCGAGGTTTATTAGGAGACTCAATTCATTCGCGCCGAGGTCCTTTGCCAATATTCCGAATATACTCAGTAAAAATCGAGCTCGTGGCAACTTTTTCAGGAATACGTAAGTGCCAAAGTTTGAGTTGTCTTTGTCTCCATGGAGTTTTTGTTTCAACAATATTTGTTCTTCATTCACAAGTTTTTGCAATTCAACTACTGCCCATTCTAAAATCTTAGAATGAGCTATTATCAGATTAGCTTTTTGAAACGCTGTGATCATGTTCAGATCTTCTAGCACATTTTTGAAGCTGAACTTGGCGCGATTCATATGCTGACCCAAGTATCCATTTAACATACTATACTGCACAGATTCAAGTAAGCCGTTAATTTTTATTAGATCATTTAACATGTCTAATCCTTTACGGCGAATTTGATAGCGTTGTACTTGACAATACATTGCCCTTCGCAACGTCTCTACGTCACAAACTTCTTGCATTACAAAGTCGACAATTTGTGTCATGATTGACATGCTCAGTTCTTGACTTTCTACACTTAAGCAGTGTTTTTCACTTATTTTCAATATCACATCGTTAATAAATTGTTCAGCACTTTTCTGTTTTCCCATCAAATCGAAGTCGTTCGTAGGAGTTTTAACCACATCGTCGATCTGCGGGCGTTTATCGTTGCTGGTAAAGTTATTATCACCTGACCCAATATCCAGTAAATTCTCATTCGATATATTTTTCTTTGTCGTTTTGTTCGATGTTGTATTAGAGCTTGTTAAATTTTCAACACTCGCAACTTTGAAAGACGCTTCGTTCGTCAGGTTTTCATTAGACAAATTTTTCGGTAAATTTTCCGTTGATAAGTTCTTCTGCGCAGCGTTTTGGCTTTGAATCGTTACATTCAAGATATCTTCAGGCTTAGCACATTCTAATTGCTTACGAGCAATTCTCATTTCATATATGATTCTTTTTACCGTTGACTTAAAACGAGGAGACTTGTGCAGTATACATAATTTACTTAATCCCGATTGCTCTAAGCTGATGGCTGGTCTTACTTCGTACAGCAGAAAACGCAATCGTTCTAGCATTGGAGCACACACTTCTTTGTAACTTCTGTTCAGTTGTTGGCGCATCTTAATCACCTTCCACTTTGTTTGATACACGACCCGAATTATTTCTGCTATCTGAGGTGGTGGCTTCTCAGTAATTCCACTCAATTCTCTATCAACTACTGCCAACACTAGTGGGCCTAAACTTTGATGTCTAACCAATGCTGCTGCTAATAACCGCTCTAGTTCTTGCACAGGATGCTCCGTAGAAAATTCTTGATGCCATATTAAATTCGACTCTTTGCAATATCTTTCGGTGATATTCACCCAAGCGGTGAAAAGAGGATCAGCAATTCGTGCCTCAGTTAATACATTTATAAACGCGTCAACACGTTGATTGATCAGCATATGAGGCCAGGCGTTCATGTGTGGAATCTCATTGGGGGCTATTTGATTTGATGCTTCGGTTGGCGTGTTGCCAGCTGTTGAGGCACAGCTCCTAGCTTCACCTTTTTCTTCGTCAAAGGGATTCGAAGGCTGTAGTACCTGAAGACCACCACTCAAGATTTTTGATTGCAAGAGATTCTTACATTGCATTTCGGCTGGTTGCAATGGAGTTCCGTTTTGTAGAATGTTCACACGTAGACCCAAAAGATAAGAAAGAGCGCGCTCGGAATTGAAATGAGTAAGAGTTTTGTTCTGTTGATTTCGTGACTGTGGAATTCAAATATTCGCATTTTTAACAATCTAGAATAATGTTACTTATAAAGGATTACCTTCTCTTCGCAATTACTAGGCCCATATTTTCCAACTTTCAAGTGATTTGTTATGTATTCTAGAGTTGACCGATGTGGATGAGTACTAAGTTCGGCGGTTAAATCTTTACCAATGCCTGAATGAATCAAGTCGTTGGTGGATTGATTATCACATCTGGTGGATTGAAAAGAAAACAAATGAACAATGCGAGTTTTAGAAGCAAAATACGATTGTTTTTGGTCGAATATAATGGTAATTGTAACGATTCCTGATTTGTCTGTCAGTCTTTATTAGAGGGAAGAATTGATATTCTTTTGAAAATTATCAGTTCCGTGCATGAGACCATCTTAATTATTTTTTTTTCGTACAGGAATATAAAAAAATGCGAAGGAACATTACTATTATGTCTCGTAATTGTTATTTATGCAGAGATGTGCGGGGATTTCCCTGTTTAAAACAGGTTTATTGAATTTCGCGGGCAAAAAATAATTTAAAAATTGAAATTCATCTCAATAATAAATTTACTCAAAATTTGGATTTCTCAAATAATTATATGGGCACTTTTAAACTAGGTAAATATAATAACTGGATAACGTGGACTTTTTTTCGAGCTTTCATGAAAATTTTGCAAAATATCGATTAGCCCGTCTGAATGCTTTTTAGGATTTTGTAAAATAATTGTACAAAGCCCTATAAAAATCGCCTCCTGTCGTCCGCCTGTTCCTCCGTCCGTCCGTCCATGTCACAGTAATTATTCACGCAAACCAGTTAAACTAGAAACAAAAGATTATGTAAGTAGGTGTAAAGTGATGCCCTCTTTAAAGTTTCACCACAAAAAAAATTTATAAGGTAGTGGCCCCTGCAAGAAAAATTTCATTGCATATAGGCAATATGGGTATCAAATGAAAGGTCTTTAAGATAACTTTTCAAAACTGGTCTTAAAATGGCGTTTTACTTTGAAGGGTGGAGGGGATGGGTAAATATACTAAAATACTGTGTCCCCCCTCGAGATTGGACACCTTTGATCTGAAAAAAAAAAATCGAGGAGGTAAGTCTTTAGGAGCAACTAATACCTCAGAAGTCCTGAAAATTTTACAATAATCGAACAATAAACTGTTAAGTTACAACCTATTGATTATTTAACAATTACAACATTAACACGTGATACTAGGGAGATACACGTTTACAACGGACCTAGACACTGCAAATATGTAGGAATTTTAATTAAAAATTTTAAAAATGGTTTGTAACATTGATGCGTTTTCATGACAAATCTAGCGACGGGGTCAAAATACTTGAAACAAAATGGCGGCGAATTTAAAAACATAATAACCAGGATTTAATTTTTTGAACTCAATTTGGGAATCTGTATATTAGCCAAGTCTAGATATGCAGAACAAATTGTTTGATTTACTTATTGTTTCACAAAAATCTCTTGGCAGGAGCACTTTCCTGCTACTTCAACTTGTTTTTCATTCAAACGTGAGCAGTGAGTTATTGGAAATCACACAGTAGTTTAAAGTGTGAGATTCATTTTGATTTTAGCAGAGCAAAGTACAAACGTCAACGGTGTTGCCTTTTGTTTTGAAAAGTTCACATAAATTTTATTTCCTTGACTTTGTAAAATGTTGATGCCATTCGACCAACAATAGTTTAATAAATGGTGTTTGTGCTTATGACCCTTCTTTTTCCAGATCATGAATGACAAATATCAGCATTCTCCCATACAGATTGCTGTTTAATGTGTAATTTCTTAAATATTTAGCACCAGATGATGGAATGTCACCGGAGCACTTAATTCGTAAGCCAAAGGTCCCTGGTTCGAGTCTCGTTGGCGTCAACGAGCTTTAGTTCGAGGGATTCTTCGGACAGACTATAAGTCCGTTCAGTTATGATACGTGCTGGTTTGAAATCAGAACATATCCCAGCTGGGCGGACAGACACACGGCCAAAGCGTGATTCTGATCATATCACCTTTTGGAGTGCCGACACATTTGATCATGATAATGAGAGATACTCTAAGTATCTCTAAGTGAAGACCCCGAAAGGGGCTGCAGGGCTATAAAATAAATAAATAAAATAAAATGAACTCTAATGGCCTTTGACAAATTTCGGTTCAATACAAGCAGGTGTTTTTGTCTTTGATGTTCAAGGTACGCAATATTTGGTTTTTATATGATCGATTTACCAAATATTACATTCCAATTGACCCGGATATGATGATGCTGTGAAAAACTCAATGAATATTCAGGAAACGAAAAATTCAGAATAAACTAACCTATAAAAAATGAAAATTATTCAATCTAAACCTTCACACGCAGAATCCTTCACATAAGACACGGTATTGTTGCAAGCACGGTGATCTCAAATGTATGAGTTTATTATTTCTTATGTTACATGTTAGTTCCACTATCCGAGGGCTAATTTATAATTAGCATTTTAGTTAAAATCTAAGCCTGAAAAGATATAATTGCATGTTCTCCGCTCTTCATTGTCGTTTCGTGTCAGATCAATGCCTAGAACGACCGTGTCAGATCAATGCCTAGAACGATGAACATCAACAAAAAACACACAATTGGACGAACGGAATGAATATCGAATTTAAAGTAGGTTATAGTTTCTATTTAGGCTGTAAATCTATTGAAGTTTGAGGTGCTCAATTCAAGTACATACTTCACATTGAAAAATCATTTCGGATCACATTGGACCGAAGTAGATATGTGGCGAGCGATTGACGGTGTTATCAAGGAACAGGTGAATCTTTTTGTCATTTTTATGGCCGTATCGAACCGATGGAAATGTGGCTTCGAAACTGATTATCCTATTTGTATAAGAATAATTACATAGTATACTGAGAGCGCGTCAGCGCAGATCTAGTTTATGGATAATTGCATCCAAAACGGGGATGTGCGGCATGCTTGCGGTAGACATGGATCTGAACATCACCGCATGTAATCTGTCTTCGTTGACGTCAGTAATTTGTTGTGATTTTCAAAACGGAGGAAATTTCCTGCTGTCAAGCGACCCCTATTCTTAATTTCGGGAATACTACCATCCGGTGCATTGCATTGCACACCCTCCGTATATTTTCGTTCCTTGAACAATCAAAATAATAAATTATATGGATGATCTAGGTTTACTCATATTGCGACGCAAAACTCGCTAACTGAGGATCAATCTCACTGAATTAATTCTCTAAATGCGGCTAGTGACTTGATTGCAAATACAAGCCTTATCAGAGTCTTCGAGAATCAAGGTCAACAAAAGGTACATAACCTCTGCCAGCCACTGAATTTTTGTTCGAAGCAATTAACTTCAACACAACGTATTTATCGTTAAGATCACGAAGGGCATGTTATTTCTGCAAGTCAAGAAATAAAATATGTACATGGATCAAGAACGGCAAAAATGAGAATTCAACCCACAAACGTTTTCACTTGCGGGAGACTGTTTTAGCGGCAGAACGAATTAAGCAATTTTGATGTTATAGAAAAGAAATCTGGGTATACAAAGAAATCATTTTTTTTATTTTCATTGTTAGTAGCTCATACAATTTTAAATTGAACTAGGTTTGAAAATCATATCATCAAGATAACGGCCGTTGGCAGCAATGCTCTTACGGAGGCGATCCCGAAGTTTTGAGCAGCTCGTGTGCAAACGTTGTTGCGGCATGTCATTCACTTCATCAATAATTTGCAATCTTACCTCTGGTAGGGTGTGAAGGAACGTCTAAATACTAGCTCAAATCTGATAAACTTGCAAGCCACTTCACTTTAACCCACAAAAACTTCACGTCCCGGGAACATTCTTCTCAAAACAAATGAATTTCGGGCTGCGCGATCTTTAACTCCATCCTGTCAGTATCCTATTCTGTACTGCAGAAAATTTTGTAATAGATTTAGGGAGTAAAATTAAGGGTTTCAAATTCAGGCATGCATGCATGAGACAAGGTTAAACCTTCAACTACACATAAGTGCTGCAAGTCTTTTATGACTCATAAGAGTAAGTGGAATGAGGAGGTTAAGCTGCCGTTGAGAGTTATAGGCGATCAAATAATTAGTGACCATGAAATGATTGCATCTGTTGATGACTTACTTCGGGAGGTATCTCCAACTGAAGCTCCTATCGCCGAGAACTCAATTGGATTGCTGAAAACGATGTCGAACAGGAGCCTGAATGCAATAAATATGAGCCGAAGAAAATGAATATGAAGGCAAAAGCATAGGTGCAAGGCACCTACGGCCAAAAGTCAAAATAGAGCATGGTATCCAAGCATTTAGCATTTGTCTTCAATGGGCTGAAGAAAACTCGCTGCTGTCAGTAGAGGCCAAATTGACTTTTCAAAAGCTGAAAGTCGGCCGTCGACAAAAATCCTTTGAGTCATTCAGTGTCTAAAGGATGTGTGGAAGGAAATTACTTGATATAGATGTAGGATGGGTTAAGCAGGTAGTCCCTAGGTTAGACAAGGTAGAGGAATATTAGGTTTTTGTCTTTTGGGTTGTTGGATGTCCGTTTGTTCTGGTTCGTCTCGCTTTTGTTTTAGTCGGATGGTGTGATCTAGTAATGAGTAAATTGCGCCGTAATTTGTAATAAGTCGTTCGTTGATTATGTTGCCATCTGTCTTTCTATGTTTATATATTTCAAGTCTTTCTGAGACGTCGTCTCGGTCCTTTGCTTTGTTTATGTAACAATGTCATAGAGTTGATCATAGCATCATTGTAGGTGCGTCGCGTAGGTGGAGTCTGCCTTGTTGTGTAAGAGAGATCGTAAGTGCTCTTTGTATCTTGTCGTTAGCTACCTTGTGGTCCTTCCTATGTATACCAGCACGCACCTTGCATATCAATATATACGCTGTTCTCGTATATTGATGTGTCATTCAGTTTTGGTTTCAGTTTGCTTCCAATATTGTTGTTAGTTTCGAATGCAGTTGCAGTTTGTATTCCTTAAGGAAGTTTGATAGTTTGTGTATCTTTTTGCCTACGTACTTGTATGTAAACAAAATCCACTGTTGGTCGTTCTTGTGCGTTTCAGTCAGTTGGCGTTCCAGTTTTTATTTGTACCGTGTGTCTCGTTTGTATCCGTTATAACTAGCTATTCTGTAAATGTTAAGTTCGTTGGAGTAGTTAGTAGGAGCCACGGGGATGGAATGGAGTCTCTGCACCATTGATCTGTATGCTGCTAGTTTATATTGTGCGGAGTGGTTAGATGTTATATGTATGGTATGATCAGTTGTGGTTGGTTTTCTGTATATTTTGTAGTCTAATCGTGTTTGTTCCTATGTCATTACGGATGGAAAAAAACCGCACCAGTTTAACCGAAAACCGATTCTTTAGATTCGAAAAACCGGGTCTTTCTCCCGGTTTAAACCGTTTTTTTTGTTTCAAATTCAGAACCGAATGAAAACCGGATACAAAGAAATGGAAAAATACTGAAGACCAAAAATCGGAAAACGTTTTTTTTTTGTTTTTAAACAAAATCTGCCATCCTTATCTAGGCAGCATAAATAACCATCGAAACCAGAGCAAAGCAAATTTCAATATTTGATTGGTTCTTGGAATTAGTTGTTTATTTTTGATTTCAACGCGGATAACTTCACGTCGAGTGTAAAGCTAGCAAACGGTCATGGTAGATGCAAAATACTTTGGTACTTAACTGAAGGATTTTTCAGTTTATACTGTAAATGAATGACTCAGCTTAACAGTAAGCTGCTGGCTTGGATCTCAAAAAGTTAATCGTTTGTTTTCAACAAAAAGATGAAATGTCTCTCATTTGATTTTGATTTAAGTAATTTCGTAAACAAAATAAATGAAAACTGGTAAAGGTAATTAATTAAATAAAAAATACACATTTAATTTTGATTAAAATTTTTTTGATTTAATTAATTTGCTAAGAAGTAGCCGAAAAACTAGTTCTTCTAAAAACCGTTTCTTTTCGCTGTAAAAAAAACCGATTTTTTACCAAAAACCGCCATCCCTGTGTCATGGCTAGGTCTATATAGTTGAATTGTCCGTTTTCACAGTGAAATTTCTTTCTCAAAAAGACTACAATCAAGCAGAACTATTTTAGGTTCAATAATAACACATATATTGCCAAGGAGGGTTGGGGTATGGGACATGCAATATCCTCAATAAGATCAGAAATATTCTTACAATCTCTGGAAGAAGTATTTATACCCGAAATTGTCGAAAGGTCCAATGTAATATTTTATAAACGATATGTGGATGACTGTCTCATCATTATTGGCTCACAAGAAAATAAACAAGACGAACTACTTACCTTTATGAATGAAACACACCCGAATACATGTAAATTTCACTATGGAAAAAGAAACAAACGAACAAGGCGAAAAATTATAATATATTTCGAACACAAAGAGGGAGAAAAGTTAAGATGTCAAAATTACAGAGGCATCGCTCTACTGTGTGCGTCTTTAAAAGCGCTCTCCGAAATCAGAAAAGGAAGATTAAAGCCGTACTGTGAAAGTATTATAAAAGTGTATTCATGAGGTTTTAGAAATGATCTACAATTGACCAAATATTCTGTGAAGCAGGTGCTCGAAAAGTCCTGGGAATATAACATTGACGCATCAACTCTTTGTAGACTTTAAGCAACATACGACCGTGTTGACAAAAATGCCCTGTACACAATATTGCTTGATTTAGGCATCCCAACAAAACTGATCTGCATGGTCAAAGTCACGATGTTAAACACAGAATCCTAGGTCAAGAAAAACGGCAAACTAACGCAAAGCTTTAAAGTAGAATCAGGCTGAAAACAAGGGGATGAACTTGCCCCAATGCTCTTCAGTATTGCGCTGGAACACGTCAGTAGGAAGACAACAGCTGAAACCTCTGGTACACTAACGTTCAAGTCCACATAATTGCTAGCGTATGCTGACGGCGTCAACAATATGGTATCGTCAATCTCAGATGCCGAAGAAGCATTTCTGAGCCTAGAATCTGAAGCAAACCGAATTGGCCTACGAGTTAATGAAACCAAAACTAAATTCATGACTCAAACGAGGTCCAACATAACCTGATTGTAAGAGACTATAACATTGTGTGTGTGTATTTTGTTTATCTTGGAGCCAACCTGAATAGAAGAGGCGCCGAAAAGGACGAGATTGGATACCTCATAAACGCCGGAAGTAAAGCTTGTTACTCAGTACTTCCCATTCTAAGACCCAGAGTTATACACAGGTAAAATAAGCTTCATATTTATAAATCACTAGTCAAACATGGACCCTGACGAGCGAATCCAAAAAGACTGTGGACTTGTTGAACACAAAGTGCTCCGGAAAATCTACCGCCCAGTGAAACAAGAAACAAAGTGGAGACTTAGTTACAACCATGAGTTGTATGAACTTTTTGACGAAGCATCCGTATCTTGCTGCCTAAAATTACGCAAATTGCAATGGGCGGGCCATTTAGAAAGAATAGAAGAAAACCGGCTATCCAAAAGAAAAGTCAAGGGTAGAGCACAAGGTAGATGCCCAGCAGAAACACCGAGGACTCGATGGGAAGACACGATAGAAGCTGACAGCAGATCCTTGCTTGATGAACTATGTGGCAGGACCGTGATGTTCTGGTTTAGGCTGTCGCGCCATAGATGATGATGATCTGCTTTTATGAATTAAATTATTACTTTTGTTTTGTTTTATGATGAACAAATTTTTTTTATTATATTTTAAATTCAAATTCGCATTTAATGCTAGACTTTTCTTTGTGACTCGGCTGCAATAACTAATAATCTTTAATTTTGTCTCTAGCTAATATCCGATAAATAAACTGAAAATATCAAGTCACCATGTCCTGTCATCTGTTGGTGATTTCGGCGGGATGCTGATCTGTATGTTTTATTTTCTCAAAAACTAAGGGTTGCGTTCCAACACCTAGAACAAAGTGGATTCTTGCGCTTGAATTTGATCGAACGGCATCGAAATCATTTGGTGGCCCGATAAGTTCGTACTAAAAGCCCCTATGAAACTAAGTTCACATATTGAAATAAAATTTAAATACTGAGAGCAAGTATATGCAATAATGGAAAAGTTATGTCGACGTAGCTAAAACTATTTGCATCTGTTAAATCAAATTACGTAAATAATAGAATGTGAAGCCAAAAATGAAAATAATAGATGGTAAACCCAATTAAAATAATTATTTTCAGATATACATATTAATTACATACATACAGCATTAAAATCTAAAAAATTTAAATAAAGTCATATAAGCACCCCTACCCGTTTTAGAATTTTATATGTCAACATTAATTGAATTACAATTCACATATTCGAACATTTTTCTCCCTTACGCACTGTACGATAACGATACTGATAACGATTTTTCGAAAGGTTCTCATCAAGACCTTTCATTTGATATCCCTCCTGACCACTTTTGACAATTTCATTCACATTCAGTGAAAACTAGTTTTCATACCATCATTTTCAAGGAAGGCACCATTCCTGATTTACTAGTAGTTTTAAATTAATATACAATTTTAAAAAAGAACGAAAAAAGATAGGCAATCTTATATTTGCCACATTTGTATGTTTTGCAGGCTCCTTTTTTTGATTTCAGGCTTGGCTAATGCTTGGATTGAATTCATATTTTCATAAACAAAAAGGTAAGAAATAAAAAAATTCCAAAGTAAAAGCCAAACATCGCCAACGACACGTGTTGCTCCCAAGCGGTCCCCCATTCAAGAACTACCCGCGCCCGATGTTGCTTGAGTTCGGTGATCGGCCGAGAGCCGGTAGACCAACATAGTATAATTGTTGACAATTCCACCAACAAGCTATTGTCTACCAGTATGTAGAATTTTGTTTCTATATTTAAAGTATGAAAACGAAATTCAGATGCCAATTTTGTAATTCTTCCTATTTTAGCTTAACCTTCTGTCTATCTAATCTTTCATAACTAGCAACTACTGATTTAAATTCACAAATTCATATTTTTAAATAAGAATCTTAATAAATTGGTCTTTGTAAAGACACTCAATTCTTTTACGATTTGATATAGAAATATTTAAACGCTGCAAATTTTTTATTGTCTCCTTTCTTTCAAAAATTAACTACCGTAAATGCGAATGAATAACATAGAGTTGCTTTCGTAACTGTGAACTTTTCATATCCTTAAATAATCAATTAATTTGGAATCAATTGAAGAAAATCGGTTTTGTTCCAATATTTTTCCTAAGATTTTAATCAACATATGAAAGGTGAAAATATAACTTGGACAGAATCGATATTTGAAAGAATTACATGTACGTTTTTTTCGCAAGTGGGAAGGTCCGGTTTGTTGCAGAGACTTTTGCTAATTTCTTTAGAGTGCAAATAAAATAACGCCATGAATACTTACAAATAATCCTTCACATCATATATATTGCCGTTTATGATAATCCATTCTCCGCCATCAAGAATGTGATTTTCCATATCACTCTTACGTATTATATGAGGTTCCTCCGGTACAGTCGTAGTTTTTACTGTACCTCTGCATATAATGCCAGGCCATCCCATATCGTCTGAATCCTGTCAACCATAAAACCATCATTTCCAACAATTTCATCAACAATAATAATCTACTCTTACCTGAATATCATAATCGCAAATAAGACGATTCAGTGAGTCTAAAGCATGAAGAAGTGGTACAAAATATTTTGTCCATTCGAATGATGGCAGTATATTTGGCTTATCACGATGAATCACGATCAGTCCAATTATCATTTCGTTTAGTAGAGTATCGGATATATCCGATTTCAAGACCTCAGCAACGCCGTCTTTTCCTTGAAATGCGATTTCACTGGCTCGTTGAACTGACACCGTACACAAACTAATTGCACTTTGAATGTATTTACCCAAAAGCATTTCAGCCCCCGATAGATCCTCGCTTTTTGCTTGATGTATGTGAGAGAAAAGCAGCCTCTGGAATCGATGTAACAAATCTAAGCTTGGTGATGTATGCTCCGGTGAGGTGGTGATATAATTATCATCAATCTTGCAACAAGATGGGTTTATGAGAAGTTGAGATAGCCTTGACTGGGTAAGCGCGGAATTATTTCGTAATAGCTGTTTTATTAAATGCAGTAGTGGAAGATTATGTTCACTACTCATACTGTCGTCGGGTTCTGAATTTATTGCTTGGTTTAAGGCTGTTTCAAGTCCGCCTTCAGCCATCAGAGACCCTACGAGCAGATCAGTCATGAAACGATGTCCTGATGTTGATGCACCAGGTTCTGACGGTAGTAAAGATGTTAGTGTTTGAGCTCTTTCTGACGCTGTTGGAAGTAAAATGCTCCATCCTACTTGAAGTGCCCATTGCGCGGCTTCCTGAATCGTTTTCAATATGGAGGAACCTCCAGCTAAATTCAATATTCTTGTCTTTAAACTAACAAGCAGTCTCGACCCTTCGCCTAATCCTACTGACTTTGGCGAACAATTGTTAACTATTAGTGCATGTAACTGCAGTCTTAATAAATTTAAGCAAGCAACAGAGATACATTCCGATTCTTGGCTAGGAGTTTGTCGACCTTCCTGTACCGTCACCATTGAAAGTAGTTGATCAAGCAAGCGGAATGTATGCTCAGACAAGTCAATAACAAATGGCACACGTGATTCAATGCCTTGAATCGAAGATTGACACCAAATTATCGAATGTGCTGCTCCACACGCTATTCCTGATACACGAATTGACGGATGGGTGGCTAGTATTGGTTGTATCAAAATAGGCTCTAGCGATACGGATTGTGGACAAATTTGTTGGCAGTCATTGAGTCCCCACCCGAACACTTCTCCGGCATTACTTAATGCTAAACAGTGAGCTGAGCCTACAGCCACATCAACAATCACTTTCCCATCCAATGCTTGCAAAAACTTGGGCGTATTTACAATTTCTGAAGCACATTGAATACTCTTTTGCTGCTCCAACCCATGTCCTAATCGGCCTCCAAGGCTTCGTCCCCAAGTATATAATTTCCCATCGTAACTTAATGCAATACTAAACTGGGAACCAGCAAATACACGTTGAATGCGGGGAAGATTTTCTATTTGAATTGGAGTCTGTGAACCATTGCATGAACCATTGCCTAGTTTTCCAAAATCTCCATCGCCCCATGTGAACACTAACCCTTCGTCCGTAACACAAATAGTATGCGAGTCGCCACTTCCTAATGCGACATCCACTATCTTGTAATTCTTCAATGCGTCCACCAATTGCGGAACGAGTTTGTCTTCCGAATTTCCATGACCCAGCCTACCATATGTTCCGCGTCCCCAAGTATACAATTCACCGGATTTGGAAATAGCTGCACTATATGTGCAACCGCAATATATTTTACAAATTTCCTTGTCAGTTAATGCATTGATTATCGTCGGATCTTCCTTGGAAAGTGTGTCTCCATGACCCAGACGTCCTCCGTCGCCAACACCCCAACTGTACACATTGTTTTCCGAGTCTAAGGCCATAAAGTGTTTGCCTTCGCAGTGAGCTGATATTGCTACTATCTGTAGATGATAGAGCTGAAACATTTTCAATGGCGCCATGTTGGGATGGGTGATTGGCAGATAGTAGAGGATATGCTCCTGGGATAGTACCAAGATTGTGTCTTCAGAAATCGTTACCGCTTTTATTTGAAATTGATAGTTTAAGTTGAATGCAGAGTACAAAGGGTCCATTGAAAGCGCATTTGGTAAATTCACTCCTACTGGAGGTTCTGCTGTGAATCCGTGGTTTTCAAGAGATAAGTATCGTCCAAGTGCAAATACTTGCTGCTTTTGCTGTTGTTCAGAAGACTGCTTTATTTTAACGGTAGCTGGTGATATGCTTCCTGTTGGCATATGCGGTTTCGCTAATCGATCAAGATGACTTATGATAACAACCGCTGCTTGCTTAATATCTAGCTTGGTCTGTTCATCATCAGGCAACGAGAGAAACCTGCAAAAAAAAAGGGATTTTGTGCTGAGAATCAATTTCTGCACAGCTTAAATTGAAATGTGCAAGTTTACCTTAAAAAAGATTCTGTCGCACTAGATGGCTGAGATTCTGATTTCATTGGCATTCCATAGTTACAAATTCTTTCATAGCGCTTCAAAATAGGCAGCAGGGGTGCACCCGTATTTTGCGGAATATCTCTGTTGTCATCCGTTTCCTTTTCTTTTTCCCACAGAATTAGCAACAAAACGACTGCCTCTAACGATGCTCCTAGAGTTCCTTTTTGTGCACCCAACTCTAATAATAAACACAAGGCAATATGGCGATCTTCACGAGGTATTGCACAACGTCCCCCCATCACATCACCTAACACAACTTGTCGCAGAAACTTGATTGATCTTTCCAAAACTTCTATCCATAAAGCTGATACTTGCGTTGTATCAAATAATGACGCTTCTGGTAATTCTTGTAAGGATTCCAATGCTTCCATTAATAATTCACTGCACAGCTCGGTATCTTCACCGGATCGCCAAGCGCGACGCAAAAAAGCAAAAGAAAAATTTAACGCTGCTCTCGTTCCCACGCGCGCTAGTCCTAATGTTGCCTTATCAGCATCCTTTCCATTTGCTTGCGACGAATCAGTCGATTTGAATTTAGATGATGATTTTTCTACTGCAGTTGTCTGATCGGATGGGAAACGTTTTGGTGAAGTATCGGATTTTAAATTTTTACATCTGTTAAGTGCAACGAAATATCTTTCGTATATGCATAATAGTTGCCGTAAGTGAACTGATGATAGACTGCTTCCAGCAACTTGCAGGCATATATCATGTTGCTCGGAAAGCAAGGATTTCAGGCAAGATTTTTTCGAATCGGTAGCTGAAAAATTGAATGGATTAAATTTAAAAAGCATATATATTTAAAAAATATGTCGAAATAAGTTTTTAAAATTTATTTGTGCTCATTGCCGAAAATACTTTATATATTTTATCTTCTTATCGGTGGCCCGTCTACATATGTGATATATGGCTGGGACGCCGTCAAAATCAAAAACATATCGATTCATATCCAAATACACAAATGCTTCTGGAGGAACGAAGCCAGTAGCGAAGCAGTCGCAATATACCCGTCTGTAGGGTGGAACGGCTGTAAAATCCAAGGTTTTCACTTACCGTTACAGATCTTGCGATATGATTCCAAAGAAGTTTCAATATGAAGATATCGACTTTTGACACTTTAGCAATTTGATAAATTCTTTTATTCGATATATAATGCTTCCAATCCGTCTCAGGCTTTCTGTACAAACCAGTACATGCACGAAGACATTTCCTTTCGAAATCTTTTAATTTTTCCATAGTTCTAGCACTCTGGTTGTACCAGATCTGACATCCATATGTCAAAACTGGTCTAACCAGGGTCTTGTAACAGATAATTTTGAATTTTGATCAATGTATTTATCTGGAATGAAAGAGTCTTCGTAGGGCCATGACTACTTTTTGTGCCTTACTGAGCATGACTCTGACATGCTCAGTATAGTACAGATACTAATCGAGATGAACACCGAGGTATCGAACACAGGATTTATGTGGAACCCGTTCTGAACTACCCTCGCCAGCCATGATGTGGAAATCCTTCCAATTACGTTTCAGGTCTTGACTGATCCCCTGCAGCGTTGTCCGAAACAAGATTGTTTCACACTTGAACGCATTGATTTTCATTCGCCAATTGTCAGTATACAGCTGCACATCATTGAACATTTTTTGGAGATTGCTCTAAACTATTGTAGCTTTTCGGTCTGCCGTATAAATGATCAGATCATCAGCAAACGCTACCAATGATCGCGTTGGCAAGACGTTAAAATCAAAGCCGTTCAATAGCTTGCGAATGAATATTGAGAAGAGCAGAGGCGCAGTAACTGTTCCCTGCTGTAGACCATTCAAGGCCTTGAACTCGCGCATTGTTGTCAGATTTTCATCAGTTACAACAAACGATATCCCGTATAACATATTGCACATCATGGCGACAAGGTGTCTGGGGAACTTGTCCTGAAGGAGTTTAAAAACTAATTCATCTAACCACACCGTATCGAAGGCTTTCTCCATATCAATGAGACATGCTCCAACACATTGTCTATCATTTAGTTTCCAACAGATGTCTGAGGTTACTTTCGTTATTGCATGTGTGGTCGAATGCCTGGCACGAAAACCAAATTGGCAATTCGGCATCAACTCATATTTCTCAATGTGGGCATTTAATGTTTAGCAAATGTCGGAGAACTACATTTGGAATACCATCAGTACACATGATTTCCTGTGGTCTATCCTGCCAAATATGAAACACAAGTCTTCATAGCTGACAAAATAATCAATAAGATTCAAGCTCGGTATGAGGTCAGATGGTAATGTTTCATTGAAATGAAGAATTGATTCACCGTTCAGGCTTGATTTGAAGTCGGAAACTTTTTCTTCAACGACCTCTGAAAATATTTCATTCCCTCTTACAGGGTTTGGTAGATGAACTCATCGTACTATCAATTTCGATACCAGCCCTATCGAGAAGATTTATCTCATCACTAGTGACTTCAAGATTCGATACCTTCACTCGAGACTTCTTACGGAATATATCTGGGTCCTGTGGGCTAATACCCCTTAATTTTTCCGCCCATTGATTACTGACCTCACTCCTGAAGTATGAACGAATTAAGTTCCGGACATTCTTTAGGTATAATTTCAACAGAGCCAACGAGGGATGGTTCTAGTCCAAAAATCGCCGATAAATATTGTTGTCGCGTGTGAGAATCTTTTCAACCTTACAATAGTTGGTGTTCCATATCCTTCCATATTATTTAGATGTTTAATCTTGGGAACTACTTTCTCAATCGTTTCCTTTTCTCTAACTTCGACAAAGAGATTTATTTCGACGTTAGTTAGATTGCTGTCATTAGGAACCATTGAGCGAGTTGCCGTCATCAGAAGGGGGACATTGCTTGTGGTACTCCCGATTAAACTTGTTTTGAAACTTTCCCCAGTCTGTTTTACTGAAATTCAACCGATGATTTTCATGTTGAACTGGAATGAGGAAGAGATCATCCCTTTGATGATTGATTTCCATTACGATTGCGTTATGGTCGCTATCGTAAGGAAGCACATGCAGTTTCCGTTGAGGACTATTAAAGCTGAACTCAAGTCTTGCGTCAGCAATGCGGAAGTCCAAATATGAATTTGTACTAGGGCATGTTGGGAACTCCGACCCATATAGATTGCACCTGTATTCAATTTGGTTCTCTGTTATCCACGATTTCAGGAATACACCTCTTGGATTATTGGTGGCGTTCAGCCATGATGTATGCTTGGCGTTCAGGTCACCAGCAAGAATATAATAATTATGCAGCCTGTTCAATTCGAGTATTTCAAACAAGGAATTGAGCTCCTCCTTGAAATTGAGAACATTTCGACGAGTTGCATAGGCAGAGATAACGAATCTGGCAGTGAGATTTTGATAACGGACACTCCAAGAGATTCAAAGCTTTTGAATTCGACTTTTTCAATATTTTGGAAACAATAGGGTCTTCGAACCAATATCTCAGTGCCACGTCCCCCATCACCTATTACCCTATCGTTTCTTACGAATTCAAAATCCTTGAATGTCATGGAGTGTCATGAATTGAGGTGGGTTTCAGTAAGAAGCATGATTTCAGGCTTTTACTTGACAAGGAACTCCAAGAGACAGTCACGTCGATGTAGACTCACAATGGAATTGACGTTGATCGAGATGAGACGAATCCTATCCATGGGAATTTGACTGCATGACAACTTATTTTGAGGCTTTTGAAAGCCCTTAACGCTGAAAAACAAAGTTAATTTTAGAATCTTGTTTATCGATTCTCTCCGATAAGGAATTTAATTGCTGATAAATTTTAAGAAGGGGCTCATTATTGCCACTTACATTATTTATTTTATTTACATTGTCCGTTGGTCCTCTCGCGGCAAGTGTAAATGACACCCTGGGCTTGACGAAGTTGGTAGGTATCATACTGCGGTGTACTTGAATTTGTTTTGGAGTAAATTTTACCTTTCCACCTTGATACCGAGGGCATCCTCGATATGATGCTGGATGATCAAAGACACCGCAGTTCACACAATATAATTTTTCTTTTGTCTCCACCTGAGCCAATTTGCACTCGCCGGGAGCATGGATATCTTTGCACTTTACACATCTTTATATCATGGCGCAATTGGCAGCCGAACGCCCGAATCTTTGGCAACTATAGCACTGGTTGACCTCGCTTTTCTGGAGGCGTTCTCACCTACACGGAAGTTCAGGTACCTTATTTTTTGTAGGGCACTTGAACTACTCTTGCTGGAAATCTGGACTAAGTAATAAGGCAAGTTTTTACGCTCGACAATCGATCTCCTTGTTGCAAAGTTTTTAACGAAAATAAATTCTATATTTGATGCAAATTCTTGAAGCACCTGGAGAAGATCGATTGTGTCCTCTCCGCAGTCCAGACCCTTCAATAAAAAGGTCTGGTTTGTCTCGCTTTTTCCAGAATCAAACGCAATTTTTGCTGCCTGAAAATCAACCAATGACTTAGTTCCAATTGTCAGTTTTTCGCCATTGACTCTTTTGATCTCTTTTGATCTGATTATGAACTAATCTATGGAATGTCTGTAATGGTTGGATGGGATACAGTTTAAGTAATTGGACAGAGCGGAGCAATTATCGGGATCGTGAAAAAAGGAAACTATAGTGAGAATGAAGTGAAAACATGCATATGAGTGACAGTGGTACTTTGGATGTTTCTAACATCCCATGCAGTTGGATAAGCGAAGTAGTTATTAGTAAAGATATTAAAAATGTAAGTAATTCAGATAAAGATGTAAGAAGGAAAATCAACATTGAGAGAATCAGAAGACATTTCAAAGCTGACATCATTTTCTACGACGGCCATCTTCCTGTTCAGGCCAACACTATGGTCAAAGGAATTCAGCTGAAATTTTGTTAACGTCTTCATAATTTTGGCCAGACAGAGAAGTTTTGCTTGGGATCACACTGAAGCATGATTTGATATAGTTCTTTAGGATCGGCACTGTCATATCCTTGTTTGAAGTCCACAAATGCCTTTTGGACCTTGATATGGAGCTGTCTGCATTTTTCTAAGAAAATGCATAACTGTGAACATTTGGTCTCTAGTCGATCTTCCAGCTCAAAAGCTCGCTTTATATTTTTCTAATAATATTTTCAGTGTAAACACTAATTGTGTGTTCTAATATTTTAGGGAAGATTTTATATGCTGTATAGAGTATTGATGTGCCTTATATTATTTTGTCTCTTTTTTTGTGAATAGGAGTTATAATACCACTCCTGCAGTATCTGCTCTTGAAGCTAAATTTTCTGGATAATAAATTTGCTGGTATCTCATCAACGCTCAATGGTTTATTGCTTTTCTGGGTATTGATGGTATATTAATTTCTACATCACATTGACTAATTCTGATGTTATATAGGCGTTAGCTGGGAGTTCTTAAAGTATCTAGCCCGTGTTTTCTTTTCACTTGTCTACAGGCATTTATCTTGTCATTACTGGCGACGTTTTCCCAAATAGTTTATCGCTGTTTTATTACATTATCCAGCCCATTTCTAAGCTTCATGAAACAATGGATATTAACACCTGCGAAAATTTTGTATTTTCTGTTCAAGTCCATAACTAGGCTTAGCAATTTAAAAAAAAAAAGGAGATGAACATTCAATAATGTAGAACTAAATTTTAGCTCTAGTAATTTTTGAGACACTGCAAAAAAAGCATTTTGCGATGAGAACGGCAATGAAAAATAAATTTTATTGAAAGCAACTCTATAGGATGTAAACAAATAATATTTAAGAATAAAAAAGTGATGTCGTATATAAAGAATAATAAAATTTTGGGGGTTCGTAAATGTATTGCAATTTCATTACAAAACAGTCAATGAAAAATACTTTCATTGATTCATGACTGTACAAAATCTGACCGTGCAATATTTTTTAATCAGACCATATGTCCCGCAGATAAGAAGTGCAGCAAAATGAAAACATTTAAAAATCTGCGTTCATTGACTTCAGCTACAATTATACCGTACAACTGTTTACATATTAAATATATACATTTATTTTATTCAACTTCAATAAAGGTTACTGAAGAAGGTTACAACCTTATTATCATATTCCGAACAAAGCAGTGGAATGGATGTGAGGCGAATTTTTTTTCGGGGTTAATTTGTTCATAGACTTCGTTCTAACAACATAGAAGCACGATACCAATAATTTCACCCAACTAGTTTTACGCCCATCCCTACGATTACGATAGGTCATAAATTAATGGGATGACAGCAATGCATACTTAGAAGGTTATATATATTTATATTTTCATTCCGAAACTTCAGTACACAGTTGTTTATATTTTAGGGGTTAGTGTTTATCGTTGTTTCCCAATGGGTCACAGACATTCAAAGTTGTGTAATTTCCAATTGGTTACGAATAAATTAATACAAGAAGAAAATATAATTCTTATGTATAGGGAGTCAAAAATGACCGCGAAATTGACTGATTCACAAAATAGAATGAAATGAGCACAAAACCAAACATTATTGCAATTCCTACATACTTGGAACGGGTCCCCACAGCCACTTTTCAAACACCGAATCCGATGAGATCACATTGTTATTCGCCTGATTGGAGTTCTGGTTTTTCTTAGAAGCTGTATCCGAGTCAAGTATGCGGCAGGATGAACAATTATGAACTAATTCTCCACAATAGCCGGTACAGCATCCGCAATCCACTATTTTAGCGCCGCAGTAATGAATACCATCGTCGCCCATATACGACAGGTTCCCTGACGCATTCACTGTAGGAGCTGAAGCTGTTGCAACCAACTCGCGATCCTGCATCAAATTGTTCCATAACACGGCCATGTCCTCCACATTTCGCAAGGCTGCTATCAGATCTGCCCGCAGCCATTTCGAATCGAGATATGGAAATGGGCGCAGATAAACCTCGTTTGTCGTCATTGCCGTCCCGAAAACAATGCACTCAATGTCAGCGGCTTGATTTCGCGACACGATACGCTCAGTGGTAGGCGACTAGGTAGTTAGCAAATTCATTTGAAGGCATTGAACTATTTGTTTTTAATGAACGTAGAAAATTTTTATTAATGTTTAAACCGAACAGCGGACAACGAAAAGGCGCTGGCTCCGCAACTCGGACGGCCGTCTGTCACCTTTCGTGCTCGTTGTTCGCCTATTCCCGCGCGTCTTCTCGCCCCTTCTCTATATTTTTATCGGTACAATATTTTCACAATTTTTTCACAACAAATGGTGATTTTTGATAACTTTAATATATCAAGCGGACTGCAAACAAAACTAGTGTCTCATATGCACACCATTTACACGAGTTTCACTGATACAATTTGAGGGAACATGAATGCACAAAAGCTAATGAAAATTTGTGTGGTGTAAAAAATCGACAAATAACAAAAATTGAAGCTGTCAGATGATTACAGTGGCTTACAAAATGATGTAGTTGTGCTATTAAACTGGTACGATTTGATTGGAATCCGAAAGGGCTTTTGTTCTATTACAGAGCATATTTAACGGAAAAAAACGTTGCCTTTTTTTATTTGTTTTTGTTCTTTTGTTTTACACAACTGGATTCACTGGATTTAGATATTTGAAGATAAACTTAGCTTTCTCCATAGTAATGATTTGACTGAAGGTGAATGAATTGGTCCGTTGATACACTAGTCTTGTTGGAGTGAGAATTGAGATTTAGAATATTTTTATAGACTTTAGACTTTAGACGACCGCGTAATGTAAATTTGTTAGTACAATTACATTTAGTACAAGTTTCTTCAGATGCATTGTAGTGTTTTTAGAATGTTACATGTCCGTAAAGAACTGCAGCTTTAGTCTGCTGCCTCAACGAGCGGAATTAGTGCTACGCTGGAAATGAGCTTGTTAGGGGACGCTTGTTTTGCAGTGTCGTGGTGCGGGTTCTTTCCTCACAGCACAAGGCCCCACTATAAAATATTTTCACACCAACAAATTGAAGGGTGATAGTGTCCAAACCGAACCGATTGACTGGTGGAAAGGTGCCAATAGCCGAAGTGACTAACCGAAAGGCATAACAGAAGAAACGCGACGACGAATACCCGGTTAATCGTGCGAGAGACGTAAGTCGATTCCGTCTTTGCTAACAAGGGTCACGGCCCACAAATAAGAGTGGGGCATCCAGGTGATGGCGGTGCCTCTCGCGCCCCTCCCAACCGGATCGAAATCCAAAATATGATGCC
The DNA here is from genome assembly GCA_963969285.1 of Odontomyia ornata. Lineage (NCBI taxonomy): Eukaryota > Metazoa > Arthropoda > Insecta > Diptera > Stratiomyidae > Odontomyia > Odontomyia ornata. The sequence goes on along the minus strand of OZ017742.1, from coordinate 11,674,807 downwards.
TTGGCCCATATCGGCTGTAGAAGGGCAAGCATCCCTGCGAGAGAATCTGTAACAGCAACAGAGGAGGGAACTTCGCCCGATGGCTAGCTCATATCTACGGAAGAGCCCACCAACGTTGTGGGTCCCATACCCATCTGAGTTCTAAATTGAAAGACCGAATGCAAATTTTTAACTTGACATTATTTGTTGTTTTAGTAGAACATTAGATGCTGAGGTGTACCAAAAATATGTATTTATGTATATATGAATGTATTTAGGCGTCATTCTATTTCCATTCCAGTTGCGTAGGTTTCAATGATTCAGGCTGCTTAAATTTGAAATACTTCTAATTAAAAAAAAGAGGTATATTCACAAAAATATGCAATGCAAGTTATCTTCAATATACATTCTGTGTAATCAAATCGCGCAATGTTTAGTTCTCATTTATATTTATGCTACATTTGAATGTTGTATGTACGTATGAGATACTTATATAGATTTGGTTGGTAGGTTTTTACTTTTAAAACTTGAAAAACACACGCATATCAATTTCAGGCAATAAATAAATGTAATAAAATTTTTAAAAAATAGGGTACTCAGCCACTCCTCCGACGAGCACTAGTTGTACGTGGGGATGTAAGTGGCCTGAAACTTTAAACTCGTTGTTATTTCTAAATGTTGACATTCGTAAAATAGGCGTGTAACGGTATTGTAAGGATTAATAGATGAGACGAGATTTCCTGTTCTGAAGGTGCGTAACGTGCAAACAATGTATTCGATATTTAGATTAAGTGCGTTGTTTTGCTGCTGTCGCTATAATTCCTCTTTTACGTTGATCCTTTACTGCTAGTGCTGGAAGATGCTGCTCGTCGTTGGAGTCTACTTCGGAAAATTGAGCAAACTGTAATGATTTTAGCGCACATGAGCGTCGAGATTTCCCGAAAGAAGTCTGAAACGACCTCTTATCGGTTCTAGATGTGAAGTGTGAGTCGTGCCAATCGGTCAACCAGTCCGTGCACTCGTAATCCATTTCGCGATGGCTGCTTGTCTTCGGAGAGGATTTTGCAAGCAGGTCTTTTAAATGGATTACGCTCGATTACATTAATTCAGCCACCATTACGTGCCCATTTTTAACGCGTCTGAAATACAACCATACGGAAAATAAACCTATCTCTACTTTATTCCGGATTTAACCTTCAATTCAGTCAAACAACAACAAAAAAACTGGATTTAATTCCGCGTTCCTGAAATTTCTTGTTTTCTCCGACGCGGTACCGAAAAATATACTACTCGAAGGCAAAGTACAAAATATCCTACTCTAATAAAAAAATATCAAAACAAACTATGGTATCGCGTACCGACCGCGACGCGAAACCGGCCATTCGCGGATTAAACGAATCCTACCCTCTTGCCGGCATACTCGTCGTTCGCCGACATTCTCCTGTTGGAAAAAAGGGTTTTGCTGGAAAGGAAAGACTTAGTTAGCCTAGCAATCTATATTTTTTTTTTATTACTGTATAGTAATTATAGTTTCTGGTTACAATAAGAATAAATTTAGTTGATTCTTTACTTTACTTATCATGTGTGATGATCATTTCCCTTGTGATATGGCAAATTTATTTTTTTGATTTTAACACATTATTATAATAACACATTCTCTGTTCATCGAATAACTTTATTATTTGCCTCCTAGTTTATATTTAATTAAAATCTTGGAAAAATTCACCAAGGAAGTATATTATACTATAGAATATATTTTAAACAGTTAAGAAATGGTAAATTCTGCAATATTCTTCTTCGTCTATATGTAAATACATTTAATATATAGTTATATTTTCATTAATTTTATGTTCGTTGAAATTCCCTCTAACATTCGACAAAATATCGCAGATCACAAAACGGTTAACACGGAGACAGTAAAATCTTTTTATTATTAAATTAATTAGGTTTTTGATTCTTACGAGTATATCGTTTATTCTTATATGTTGTACTTTAAATAAAAAGGTGTGATCTCACCTAAGTTAAGCCCTAAACCATTTCAGATTATTTTATACTCTATAATATTTGATATATATACAAGTATTATTGGTGTCTTTCAAAAGTGCAAAGTACTGTAATTATATGGATATTAAAGTAATGAAAGCTTCGGCAGCGATAAAAAATTTATAAGGCTTATATATCTTAATATTCACATTTGATAGCAAATTATTCTTTGTAGTTTAACTCCCTTAGTTGAATTAGAATATCATATGAATCTTTTCTTTTGTTTTTTGCTCAAACGTTTTCATTCGGTAATTGCCTAAGCAAAAAAATGCTTCATATGAAAACTACGTTCCTGGCTCCTTTGTTATGTGACACTGTCATATTCATCAAAACGAGATTAATTAAACATTTAACATTTAGATCGTTCCTTAATTTACGTATAATATTTTCATGTAAAAAAATTCGTATTGATCAAAAGTCGTTCCTATTTCAATTTTGATTTACTTACTAAATACTAAATTTAAAAATCCTCCTTTGTCTTTGTATCATCACGGAACACCCCCAGCATAATTGATGTCACTGTCTTACTATTGATTTTTTTTAATACTCTAAATAATGTGAAAATTATGTCAATAATTTGTTGGGAAAGTTGTATACAAAAGCACCACACAAATGGTTTTGGGAATTAAGGATGGAGAGCGTAATCATATAGAACAAGCTTCTTCGTGCTTTTGGTAATCCTTTTCTCTTGACACGTACAAAGAATTTAAATTATTTGACTTCAAATCGCGTTTTATGTGTTTGGTTTTAATGAATGTGTTATAACAGTCGATAGGATTCATAACTTACACAAAGAAGAAAGATTTTCACTGTTCTCTTCTTCTTCTTGTATCAAAGAAAATGTTGAACTGATTCTTATGTTATTAATACACAAATACGAACGTTATCAACACTCAACTGTAAACTATTGCTTGACTAGACGCAGTTCGGAAAATTTGTCCGCATGACCATGGGAACAATGATTACTCCCACGTGGGGTTTCTGGAGTTATGGTATTGAAGCATCTAGACTGCAATGTCAATCAGAATTTAAACATCTGTTGTTCCGCGTCCATGAATGCCGCAAATAGTAGAAAAACTTTAATGCGTAGACTTCCACTGGTTTTGATCATCCTGATGCCCATCGAGTGGTCACCACACAACTGTTTTCTCACTGGTAACGATTTCCGCTGCCAGTTTGGTTGTTCGATAAAAACGTTGAAAACACCGCATCCACAAGTTGCAGAAACTTAGCACGCGACGTTTTAGTTGAGGATGCTGTAGGCCCGTCCTGACGGTGCGATGTCGGCTGCAGCCGCTGTGCTTCTTTCTCGTTGGGGAGCCGTTATTGGTGGGGACGTTGCAACGTTAAAAAAAGGCTCGCTTGTCGTGGGAAACTGCAGATAGTGTAGGTGGAGGCGCAGTCATTCGCTATCCGGGATGATGTCCGGGAGCATCCAAACTCGAGGCGGCTGCCTCTGACACTCTGGAGAACATAGCTACAAGTATAGAAATCTGTTATATCACCTATGTTATGCTATGGTTGTGAGATATGGACCTCAATCGAGCTTCCACAAAAATGTTAAACACCTTTAAAAGGTGGGTTCTAAGGCGAATAATGGGAGCTAAAACGGAAGCAGGCCGATGGTGCACAAGATAAAACCACGAGTTGTATGAAGTATCTGATGAGCCAGAAGGCTCCACAATAATAAAGCAAGTGAGGAAAATATTGCTGCATGACTATTGAACAATTTTGATTGAGCATTTTAAGGTATGAAAATTTTTCTTTGGAGCCATTAATATTAGCTTTAAAGTAATTACAATTTTTCTTTGGAGTTAACAATATTTTAAGCTGCTGAAATAATCAACGTAATGGAATTTATCTACGGAGGATATGAAAAAAAGATCATTTCTTGATAGTAAGCACAAACTTGTAAAGCGGATACTCAATTTTGCTTAATATAGCTTGGTCCTTGTGAATACGGCTTACCCACAGTAGTAGTCACCCAGTGCAACATCTGTAACCGCAGTCGATTCGCAGAAACAAGCGGCTTTACTTCAATGTCACCCGCAAAATCATCACTCGAGTGGGGGTTGAAGAACGTCCCACAACCTGGACTTCGCTCAATATCAATCGAAGAATATCGGGTTGGCCTCACTTTGAATACTACCATATCAGCTGTAGCAGCCACACGCTCCCGGTCTCGGAAGTTAGTAAATCATATTAGGCAAGTGTGCGAGCTAAAGTACCAAGCCAGCCCATCTCTGGCGTCACGAAATGAGAAAAATTCAGAGAACAGGGGGCAAGAACTGAAACCGGTATTCCAGTGGGTTCACTGTCGTAGAAAGATGATTATTGTTTGATGAGTTTTGATTGATATAAATTAATAAACACATCGTTAAATGAATGCGAGTAAACTGCCATTCTCTGGGGTACACGTGTTGTATAAGAAACCGCAGAAGTAAGATATGTATAGAATTGTGTGTGTTTTGGTTTAACTCAAATAAAGCTTTACATAGGTACTGTACAAAGCCATCATAAATTAAAATATTCAGCATTTTAAATCATCCTAAATTCTTTCTGAATATATTTAATTTACCAATTGCTCAAGAAAAATATTTTTCACTTCATTCAGCATTAAATTTCATTCTCAACATTCTAATTTGTATCATATTAAATATACCAAAATTCTCTCACGACAAGTACGAGACGAAAAGCGATATACTAAGTTCAAGTTCAGTTAAGTCCATAGCATACTTTTCTGGCGTAAACCCAAAGATTAAATTTTATGCGTATGGAACTTGTCGTGAGAAAGTTGTCAGTGTCAGCAAAAATTAGATTATAGTGTCAGCAAAAATTAGATTATATGTCAGCAAAAATTAGATTATAAATTGTTTTGCATCAAAATAAAAGTTTAGTTGTTCGCTAGCAACTCACTCTTTCATTTCAAGCTAAAGGTAAAAGTGCCTTGTAGCTTAATTTCATACAAACCAAAATTAGATCAAGTTCAAGTGCTTGCGTCTAGAACAACAACAACCCTTGCATCAGCATAACTCTGACCTAGTTCCAAGTACTTGGGTTAGATAACTTAGATTAGCTTAAGTTCACGTGATTGAATGTTAACATTAACCATAAGATAAATCTGACCAAGTTCCAAGTGCTTGGATTAGATAACATTCATCGCGTAAATAGACAAAGTTCAAGTGCTTGGGTCCTAAGTTAACAAAGTAAATATATATCCAAGTGCTTGGATAATATGATTAACGGGGCTCCAGGTTAAAGCGCTTGTTAGCTCATCTTTATTCTAAGATATTACTTTAGAATTTTTCTAAGTGATAAAGAATCTTGGATGAAAACTAGTTTCATTTGTGAGATTAGTTTCATTTTGAAGTCGGAACATCGTAGTTACAAGTTAAAGTGCCTACTAACTGAATTCAGGATATTATCACAATATCACCTGGTCAATGTGGTAGTGTGATATATATTGTTACATGTACAAATAATTACATGTACAAATAATTCTGCGAGCTACTGTCGCAATTGTTTTCATAATCATTAAGAACGTCAACAAATGAATTTACTCGAACCCACGAGAACCCAACAAGCATGATCAACATCTGCAAGTGACGTCACTCCATTCATTAATTTGCTCGAATCTACCAGGTACCTCTCGGTAGAACATTCGCCAATGTACGAGAAATCGGTGAATAGGTAGAGACCCTATATAAAGGCGAGCTGAATGAATGGGGGGATTCATTCATTCGACCGCGATAAAAACTTGCGATTGTGTGTGGAAAGCGAATTGAAAAGCGAACAAGTAATAGTGAGGTGATTTTGAGAAGACAATTGCGATATAAATTTATGGACAAGTGTAAAGTAGAATTTTAATAGTGAAAATTAATTAGTGAAAGTGTTAAATCGATTATTGTGCATTATTGTAATTGAATAAACTCTTTTGATTTAATTTAAAAGACATTGCGTTTTCACTTTCCCGGAACATTAAATTATTGGCCGCGAACCATAACACGCGACAATATGTGATTATTAATTGAGTATATAGACCTATCAAAGCATTTAACAGTTAACTTTTTACCATTATATATTACTTGCTTACTCCTAAATTTTCCTTCACATTTGAAAGTTTTATAGCTGATTTTATCGTTTTTAAAACATTTCACATCGTTGTAATCTTCTATAAAGCCCGATACCCAGTCAACATCCACGCAGCTATTTACAAGCCCTTTTTATCCACGCTTATTAATCTGAAAAATATGAAACTATGTTACTTGTTTTGCTGTATTAGGTTATTTCATCCTCATTATCAATTTTCAGGATCTGACTATGCATCTCATTATCTCATTCCTAGTGCCCTTGTTGAAGCGTAGCTCTCACAGTTGCCGCGGTCTGAAGGATCCTCGTTCCTACTTTTATCCTTCGTAATCAGCGAGGACAATTTCGAACTGGTCATTTACCAGAAATATGAGGAAATCTGATACTTGTAAGTTCTCTTCAAAATGCGTCCTCATAAATTCCAAGTGTGCGGACATTCTGTCATGTTCAAGATCGACAAATAAACTAAATAGCAAACTTCAGAATTAATTGAAATTCTTTTTTATATATATATTAATAAATAAATAAATAATAATATACCAGGTCTCTTGCATTACTTTTAATTTTATTAGTCAACATTAATTACTTGAAATCTTCACAAGAGATTCGTACACAATCATTCATAACTTCCCCACTGCATTACGGAGGGAAAGGTATTATTCTTTGTTGAAACTTTCAAAATTCTATGGTCCCAACACTGTTGGCCTTTTCATTATAATAAATTCTTTTAAAAATATTCAGTGTTATTTCCGCCTTAACACTCCTTTCACAATATGCCCACAGTAAATTAATTTCTTCGATACTATTAGAAAAAAAATCAATTGAAAAGATATAGTTTAATAAATAACGCACTTAAAACGAAAACCTAAAAAAATCATCTTGCGTTTTATCTGAGTTTATGGTTGATGAGTCCTTCGCATTCTCTCTAAATGCAACTCATAAAGGAGTTTGTTCTTATTGTAGTAATAAGGATTTTCATGCTGATTGAGTTCTGGATTGTAGGAAACATGAATTCCTTCTTGCGAGTTTCCCTCCGCAATTTGTGAAATAAAACCATTTTCTTCGCACAAACCTAGATGAGCCGCATAATCGCCATTCATATGCTGCATTGATGGGTGATGATGATGGTTACTGCTATGTCCTAAACTATTTTGAGCCACTGAAAAGTCTTGAATTCCGTTGTTAATGTGCAAGTTGTTGATTCGTTTGGACAAAGGCATAGAATCGCAGCTGTCATCTTCTCGAGAGCGTTTTCTGTAAATATTTTCTTATGTTATTCTTCACTAGATATAGATGAACCTGATTTACCTTGTTTCTGTTGTTGCAGTCATTATAAGTGATGTTATTTTTATTGAAGGAACTCACTAGCCATTTAAATCATTTGACTAAAATATCAGCTTGTATCTGATGATAACTATTTCGATCAGCTGGGCGAGAAATGACAATTGAACGAAGTGTAAAGTGCCATCTGTGTCAAATGTGGGAATGTTGAAATTGTTCAATTTTGATATATGAAATATTTTTTGTTTAAAATAATTGAATGTCTTAAAACTAAGAGGTTTCCATTAAAGGAGATATACTTTTAACTTTCCTTTGAATAGTTTGAAAATGTAATTTATAGCCATCTTGCATATTTTCAACAAGATGGCGCTACACACGCTTCCATAATTTTTTTCAGTTATGTTTTTAAGGATTGACGGACTTGCTGACAAAGAAATAGACTAGCAGAAAGTGTCAGGTAAATTTCAAAGAAGGAATTGAATCACCTCGAGATGATGGGAAAGGTGGTTTGTATAGAGGTTCATGGTCACCTCACCGAAACTGCTGTTATAATACAGGTTTTTCCCAATAAGAGGTATTTTGATATTAAAAGAAAAATGCCATTTTTTAATATAAATGATCGGATGTTTATTTCATCATAAAGAGGAAAGTATGCCGTTAATTGTGAAAATTTACATCAGGCGAATGACCACCACGACCACGCTTACATCACCATATCCTTTTCATGAAATTTTCCATGACCAAATCGCAAAGTGGCTGCCCTATGTCCTCGATAGCCTAACGAATTCCATCTTTGAGATCTTGAATCGACGCTAGGCTATTGGCGTAGACCTTCGTTGCATGTGGCTCCGAAGGAAGAAGTCGCAAGGTGTTAAATCACAAGATCTCGGTGGCCAATTGTGATCACTTCTTCGAGAGATAACACGGTCCGGAAACTTTTCCAGTAAAAGATCAATGTTTTCGTTGCTTGTGTGGCACGTAGCGCCGTCTTGTTGAAAGTAAACGTTGTCCAGATCAATACCATCCAATTCCGGTCATAAAAAATCATTAATCATCTCTCGAAAGCGCAATCCATTCACCGTAACTGTTGCTCCAGCCTCAGTAAGGTCCGATGACTCCGCCGGATCATAAAACGCACCAAAGAGTCACACGTTGAGGATAGAGAGGCTTTTCAACAATAACTCTTGGGTTTTCTGAGCCCAAGATGCGACAGTTTTGCTTGTTGACGAAGCCACCGAGGTGGAAATGGGCCTCATCACTCAAGATGATTTTTCGATGGAATCCCGGATCATTTTCATGCATTTCAAGGACCCAATCAGCAAAGACACGACGTTGTTGATGATCGACCGGCTTGAGTTCTTGTGTTAACTGAACTTTATAAGCCTTAAGACCCAAATCTTTATGCAAAATACGGTGTAATGACGTGTGTGTAACGCTTAATACCAAAGAACGAGGAAGAATGGATAACTCTGGGTTTTCTTCAACACTTTCGGCTACAGCAGCAATATTCTCGCCTGTTCTTGAGTGACGTGCACGGGTTTTATTCTTCACATCACTAAGTTGTCCCAAAAGCTCGAATTTTTCCACGAATTTCTGTATTGCGGTCCGACAAGGTGCTTCACAACGACCCAAAAATGTTCGAGTTTTACGAACCGTCTCTACCAAAGCGTGTATCGTTCCATTTTTATGTCAAATGTTACAAAATGACAGCTTCAAAAGTGACATCTACCGAAATAGTGGGCTATTCAAAATAACACCACTTATTGAAATACCCTTTAGATCATAGTCAGGTACATCTATCATGTTTCCGTAATTTGGGTAGGGATGAGCGGTTCACTTCAGCTACTATAGCATCTTTCGTTTGACATCTTAGGTGCTATGTCACTCTGTCCTTTCTCTTGCAATGCAACGACCTTCATCTGTGATGATGACAGTCGCCTATTAATTTGATATATGTACATACATTTTCAAACTTTAGGCTTCCATGTCCGCTAATCGGCCAGTACCTAAACGGGGCATAACATGAATGCCACCATAAATGTTGCATGCGCCTGGTATCTTTGAATAGAATGACGATCATTCTTATCAACAAGCCGAACAAGTCACTCTAAGTAAGAAACCCGCCTCGGCATCGTTGTTAACAGTGACTGGGTTTTTCCGTGGAAAAGTTCGAGCTATCATTCATCGATCAGTGGAGAAGACAGTAAATACCTATTGTTATACAGTGCAATAAAGTTAGGCTATATTTCAGTTGAATACTTTATTATTAAGTTATTTGTGAAGTGAACACAAAATATCGTTCTTAAGTATTACAATTCTAGTTAAGCTATTTCAGTTATTGTGATTGTCTATTTAGAATGCCACCACCGAAAAAGCTGTCTGGATCCCAATTTCGAAAGATCATAAATATACGCAACGTAAAACACAAAAATTAGCCCACCCATTAAGCAAGTGGGTATCGCCGAATCCAGAACAATGTGACATGACAATTACATCGCTGTCTGAAGGAACACAACTTCTAAAAAAAATATTGACGAGCTACTTGATTAAGACGAAAAAAAGGATAACAGTGATAATGAAACAGCTTCAGATAAGAACGACAACCACGGTATGCGTTGATATATTTTATTGTTGCTGATATTTAGAATTAGTTTAGATAGGAGCTTCAAAAAAGGTCTTATTTTATACTGTCGTGTTGTGTCAAATCACATTCACAGTGTTCATAGTTAATCCAAACAAGAAGTGTGTGGGGTTCGATTATAACGGGAACTACGCAGTGCGAACGGGAAAAGGTACCTAGTTGTTTTAATTGTCTCATTTACGACAACTACTGCAGGTTTGACGCATACTTTACTCTGCCTACAGATATTTTACTTGTTTTAATCAAATGAAGTTAATTTTTTTTATCAATTTATTTTTTGTTTCGTATAAATGCAGAATACATTGCACTCTTGAACTGTAATGAAGAATATGGCATATCCCAATATAGGAATTGCACTTCACCTAGCATTAACGCTTCTGGTCGCTTCTGTAAGCTGTGAAAGATCTTTCAGCAAATTAAAACTAATATAAAATTACTTACGATCACAGATTGGCCAGGAACGTTTAAGCAATCTTGCCAAATTATCAATTGAGTACGAAATTGCAAAAAGTATAGATGTAGGTCAAATACTATACCAATTGGCCTCGGGAAAAGCCAGAAAAGTCAATTTTTAATTTACTTGAATTAAAACATATTAATAAAAAAATTGTGGTTATACTATTTTTGATCGGGATTTGTTTATTTCTTTTCATATAAAATATTTAATAAGACTTCCAAAGTTGTATTGTCACTTCTCTTCTCCCATTAGAAAATAAGTATTGGAGGGCGGAAAACTCAAGTCTTGCCAGCGGTGTTCATGACGCCAGCTACGACACTGACCCTCACGCCATACCACTGGTACCTGTGTCCTGAACGAAATAAAAACATTAGTCTGGATAAACGGCAACGACTATAGCGACGAATAAAGGACTATTCTTTTGGAACTTGACTGTTAGAGCATTGAAAAGATCAGGTGCAATGATACAACTTCTGGATAAAATAAAGAAATATAAAATCAACCTCCTTGCAGTGCATGTATCCAGATGACATGGTGAAAACACTTTTGACATGTAAACGCACGCCGTGTTTCAAAGGGGAAAATCGCAAGGAAGCCGTGCATTTGAAGTGGCTCTCATTGCGAACGGCATATTTAAATAAATAATCACCGACTTCAAACCTGCTAATGAAAGCATCTGTGTAGTTCTTATCAAGACCCAATTCTTTAATGTTAGGCTGTCAACTGTCACGCTTCCACAAATGACAAGGAGGTGGGAATCAAGGACGAGTTTTACAGAACCCTGAAACGCACCCTCGATGCATTACCGTCAAGAGACATTAAAATTGTTCTGGGTGCCTTCAATACAAAAATTGGCCAAGAAACGGCATATAGATGAACAGCTGGAGGGTACAGTCTTCATGCAGAGACCAGCAAAAACGGACAGTACCTGATATACTTCGCTACTAGCAGAGACTTCATAGTAAGCTCCACGCACTTAACGTACTGAAACATCCACAAGATAACGTGGCCATCCCCAGAAGGTCGCACATTCAAGCAAATCCACCATGTTCTCGTACAAAAACAAGCTGCCACCACCGTTCTCGACATGCGCTTGTTTCGCGGCACTATTTGCAATTCAGACCACTACTTTATAAGGGTCAAGTTCCGATGCCCAATCTCCACGGCTATAAGGAAGGAAGGTCAGTTACCCTTATGTACCAGATATATAAGCTAAATGATAGTTCGGTAATGCCCATAAACATGTCAGCGCTGGAAAATCGCATCAACACATCTCTATAGGCGGGAGAAAGTAGTGATGACATCCAAACCATGTGAAAGACAGTAAGAGATGCACTAACAGAAACGACCGAAGAGGTCTTGGGGCGCCGATCAAAGATTAGTTCTTACTTGTCTGACGTAAAATGGAAAGAAGCGGTTGAAAAAAGGAACCAGGTATAAAAGAAAAATATCTAGCAACCAACTCGGGTGAAAAGACAAGACTATAACACACTCCAACGAAAAGCCAAAAAAGTGTGCTGAAGAAAGAAACAACTAACCATCAACACCAAGATCCAACAAATAAACGAAAATATGCCTTACATGAAGTCAGATCGTCATATGTCTCTATTAGCAAAAGTGTACAAGGATCAACTCTATGTAGACTTCAAGCAAGCATACAACAGTGTCAAAAGAAATACTTGTACCAAATATTGCTTGACTTTGGCGTCCCAACAAAACTAGTCCACATAGTCAGGGTCACGATACTAAACACAGAGTTCCAGGCCTAGGTAAATGGCAAACTAATAAATAGCTTCAAAATGGAATCAGGTTTAAAACAAGTTGATGGACTTGCTCCAATGCTTTTTAATATTGCACTGGAACACGTCATCAGGATGACATCAGCTGAAAACTCGGGTATACTAATATTCAAGTTCACACAATTTGTAGCATGTGCTAATGACGTCCATATTATGGTATGTTCAATCTCAATACTAAAGGAGTATTTCTGAGCCTGAAGTAAACTAAATATGCCTACGAGTTAATGAAACGAAAACTAAATTCATGACTCAAACGAAAATAAGTCTCCAGTTCGACAAAACCTGACCGTAGGTGACTATAATTTTGAAAGTGTTGATAAATTTTTGTATCTTGGAGCCAAACTGAATAGAAAAGGCTAGTCTGTTGCCAGGTTTCAAGACTACACGGCTATAACCGATGAGAGGTCGGTTCAGGTTTCCTTCAAGAAATCTTGAACAACCGAACGAGATTAAAATCATTACAGATCACCCTTGTGATAACCAGTATCCCTAACTCAGAGACTGTTTGATATGCAGATGCAATATTCAATGCTTCTCTTCTCTTTACCTGTGGCAGGTATTTTTGTTACCACATTTCGGCTCTGTACAGTAGCACCGACCATAATGTACTCATCAAAAGTCACCTTCTTTGTAAGTCTGGTATTCTCACGTTGGCCACAAGTTGGATTAGAGCCAATTCACCTGAAGCAGTTTTATCAGCAATTCTCTTGGTTTGCTCAGAGAAAGCCAGCTTTGAGTCTTTCAGCAACCACAGGTTCTTGACTGCTAGTTTTAATCAACCAGCATTTACTGAAAGCCCTTATTCTGGAATAACTACTTGGGGTTTCTCCTAAGCTAGACTTAATCCGTGAGCAGTCATCCAGTTTCTCATTTGGCTTATTTGCATACTTAGCCTGAATTGCGCCTGTTCAACTGTGCGTTCAGTTACTAGCACCACAACATCAACCGCAAAGCCAACAAGGTACTACCCATCTGGCAGTACAAGTCTCAGTAGCCCGGCAAACGAGGTGTTTGCACAAAGGATGAATCCATGAGAAACAACAAATGTAATTTCCGTAATTTAATGGTATTATTTCATATCATAGAGCAGATTCTGGTCTTCTAGATAATCCCGAGAAACTAGATCAGACATTCTGGAACTTGAGAGTTTTTAACGAAGTTGAAGGCATTCCTATGAAGTTCTACCAAAAGAACTAACCATTGATGGTACAGCTGGGTGCCTTCACCCACTGATCGCACAATAGTAAAACGTGCTGTTCAAAAGTCTTACTGCCGTGAAAATAAGTCTCCAGCCACACGGCTTGCGTCAATACGTCTTCCCCTAGTGAGCTTCTTCAGCTTTTCCCCTGTCGTGTCTAGCATATATAGCGGGTTATATGCAGACGGCTTGAAATTTCCCTTCCTCTTGCTGATCAGTATAACGCTTTTATGTTGATCATGGGCTTCACAGGCTTCGGTGATGGATTTCACAGCTTAATTTTTTAAGATCTAGTTCGAAAGTAGTAAGTTTCCCATTAATTTGAGTATATGTAGGATATCCTTCACTGGAATTGGATTACTTAAAAGAGACTTTAAATATATTTTGGCAAGTTCAAGTACCTGAACTGACACCAATTACTTACCAGGCATAATTACTGATTCAGGGTTTAAAAAAAATGTTGTTCACCAAATGGTGGTAACACTTGAAGTATAGCATAGGCGTAAGCCTATGGCTATCTAATACTATAAGGCATGATACTATGAGCTTGGAATAGTCCTTTGCAATGTAGTTGATCACAGATAACTTTCCACTTCAATGTGATTCGTATTTCGTGTCAATAGTAGATCCATAAACGAGATTTTTTGCTCTTCTATTCGGACCAAGAAATTAATATAGCTAAAATTTACGTAGCTTTTCACTGCTTCTAGGTGATCCCTTATTTTATATGTACTTAGTGCTGCCAAAATCTCCTCCATGGAATAAATGGAATATTGGTAAAATATATTTTTCCTCCACTTTTCGGGACCATGTCTTTTTGCACTAAAAGTGGCAACATAAGAAAGGCTTCAAGCAAATTTGCTCGATTGTAGCAGTTACATCTTTTGTGGTCATATACAAAAACTTGTTTTTAATGAAAACAAAATAAGCAAAGTAAGTGAATTTATAAAATTTGAAGCTGCGTGATTGATTTGAGATAGGTGCGGGGTTTTTGGCTGGGTATATATATTTTTGGTAGGCTAATTGAGTAACCCATCACTAGTTCTTGTGTTGTTTTATTGTGAGCTTATAGTTCTGTCGGATAAATACAAAATGTTTTACGTTATGGCAATTCCATCCTTTCTGTATATGTTTTCAGCTAAATTGCAAACAAGTACATATATTTCTTGTATGGAATTTTGGGGAGTAAGGACTCCACTTTAAATGATACCAGCACCTTATTCTCCCCAAGTTTCACTTCCGTTGATATTCAGCAGTCATTTGCATTCTACACCATACCATTTTACAATTTTATATGTTCACTAAATGCTTTGTTCAATTTGGTGTTTGGTTTCCTTTTTATTTAAATCTCATCTTTAAAGTAATCTTGTTTTTTCCAATTTTTTGTATCCTTTTAGTTGTGCTCTATATAGAATTTGCTCTGGGCTGAAAATATAGCAAAAATGGAAAAAAATGGTTTTTTTTTCTTCAGGGACATTGAAGTTGCCTGAAAGTAGTAAATGCATCTGCTCACCCATAAAGCAAGGCCCGTCGGCTTTTCAAGAAAAAAAAATAGTGCGTGGAGTCCCTCCGCGCGGAAGAAGTGAAACTTCGTAGTGTGGAAATGAAAATAGGAAGGGGTAGAAATGGATTTTTAGTGAACTCATATTATTTCTTTAAGACAAACTGTATTAAAATTGCTTACGATTCACAATTGATCGCATCATTTAATCATCATTTTCGAGTGGAGAAATATCCAAATCTATAACATTTACAATGGGATTATGATAACTAAAGTAAGATACGAAATGTTTGAGTTCTATTTTTTCAATATTTCTTGCAAAAACTGCATCAATGGTAGCTCCCCATTTGGTTGTGGGATCATTTAACGCAACCTTATTGGAAGTCGCATTAGAAGTTTCACTTCAAAAAGAAAATTGCCCTACGGATATCAAATATACAAAGCAATTGAAAAAATGGATGTTCATAAAATCTCCATTATCATTAGTTTTAATTTCTAAAGGCAATTTCTCTGTCAAAAAGTTTAGCCTTTCGTGAGACTGAAAAACTAATCTTTCAATAAAGCTAATAAATTCGCTTCTTAAGAATGATTCATCCGAAGGCATAAAAAGCTTTTACATTCTTATCTAACCAACAAGGGATTAAATTATACATATGGGATTCTCTGGTTTAGATTTTGAACTTGGGCTTGCCATTAACATTTTGTATTTCTTAAAGAAACGAAGGAGGTCTCTTTTATCCCACTAGATCTACTTCTATCCAAGACCAGAAAATTCGTCAAAATCAGATAAATGAAACTTAGAATACCTCTTTACGTCGCTATATTTTCAAGTCCTCCCCAAGATACTACCCTACTGAGTCAAAACTAGGAGTTTATTTATCTCGGTCAGTTTTATTCCTCGTTCACAGAGTTGAAAGTATGTCCATTGTAATTGACGAGTAAATATATCGCCATACCTTCAGTTGATTCTCTGTATTTATTGAGATTCAGAACTCCTAACTGTAGTAATCGAGCAGCCGCCTAAGCAAACTGCACGAAAACCTGCATAATATGATCCGAATCTTGATTGCGGATTTAAAAATTTAATCATTCCAAATTATAGTTTATAAATTATAAAATATTTTTTTTGTATGATGAATATAAATTTTATATTATATTTTTTCTCTATATTAAATTTAAATTCTTATTTATAATTAAATAGAAATTTTATATTATTTTTTCTACATTAAACTTAAACTTTTGTTTATAATTATATTCTTTAGGATATCTTTTTCTATTATCATTTAAATTTTTCTATATTATTATTTTTCATTACGTATGAATGAGAGGCTCATCGAGTCCCGTTGGACATCTAGCAAGTGGACGATTGACAACCAAAAGGGGAGTCTTTGATTGATCGTCACTGCGAACATGTCGAGACACCCGGAAGTATCCGACATTCTTACTACTCTTCAAAACCGCGATCGTGATTGAAGAGTCTGCTTTGAATGGCAACCCGGGATGCAAGGCGTACTTCACAAGTGTTGAGTCGGGAGGTGTTTTGCGGATATATCGAGTAGCGGTTTTTACGTTCTGATTTTATTTTTTGTTTTTATTATGTTGAATCGGAACAAAAACGTGAAATTCCAACAATGAGAAAAATTTAATGTATCGCAGTATCACATAAAATTTATTAGATTCCCACATCTTTGTTTAAGAACAAGGATACGATTTATGTTGAAAGGTGAATGAGTAAGCTTCCTGGTTATCTTGCGAAAATTACTTGAAATCAGTGTTCGGCTCTGTGACGGTGAAGCTTTGCTAAAAATAAGATTTGGTTCTGTTCACCAAGGGTGAAACAGATGCCAGTGAAGTAAATACGCTCTAAGTCTGCTGTGTCTAAATACCAAAAAATCAAGAATTACTGTGCATCTTTTGAGAAGATATAAAGATTCTCTTTTGAAAGTAACGATATATGCGCTGGCAGTTGTCCCAAGAAGTGATTTACCTGGAAAGTGGCCGTGCTAGCGGGAAAGGAATGAAATTCCCTATTCTAAGTGGCCCCGAAATTTCCGTCGGCGAAAATTCATGTCGTTCTGAGTGATGTGCTCATAAATTATATGCAGTCCCGTGGATTTACTTTTTTCTATGTACATAGTCGGATCTGTTTGTTTACATCAAGAATAGTTAAATCGGAAGTGAAATTAACTGCTGAAAATTATTTTCGTGCGCTAATTATTTATGTCCAACGGTCGAACATGGAATTTATAACGTTTTAATTGCTGGATTATGTATAGGAAGCTTTGATAACTTTTAGAATTGACTCTCTCTACAAGTAGAACAGGCACAAGATGGTAATAAGAATGTTCGGAGTTAGAATGGATTTGTACGTACTTGACTTTAGTCCACGGTTTTCTGGAAGTATTATTCTTGGGAAAGCGTTGCACTCTTTCACTGCAGAGATGCATGGAGAAGAATAGATTTCCATTTAGTTATTGCTTTGTTTCACCTTTGAACATGTGTTTAGTTTATCTGAATCCAATTTTGATTAAGTACGATAAAAACAAAACCAGTAAGCTTTTCAATAAGTTAAAATGAAACCGGGAAAAGATTTTTGCATTGTAAGTGAGAATTGCGAGCAATAATTTATTGGTTCGAAATTGCTTGCATATAATCCGATCAAATCTAAAAACGTTGAAAAAGGTTTCGACTGTGGAGAACTCTAATCATTTTGAATACTTTTCTATTATATTAAATAATTCGGGGAAGTCACGAAGCAAGAAGAATAACTATGGGACTCTTTGTTTGATTAGATTGATTTATCCGTCATTTATGGGAGGAGTGCAAACGTGGCCGCTACAAATTGGAAACGTAAAACAATCGTGTTCTTCTGCGAATTAAGAAGAAAATGCTTCGGGATTGAGACTCGCAACTCAAAACAAATGAATTTATTATTGGTACACAAAAAGGTATTTTTTTTATCTAAAACTTTGGCCACAAGTTACGGAAGATTGTGCCTTGCCTTTCAAGCTATTAATCCTTTTAAAATAAGTGTGAGTTGAAATTTGCCTCACCATTTAAATTCATTTTGGTCAAGCACTCAACGTACTTCACTTAAAATTTCCAGCAACATAGCATCATCCACATCAACTACGGGCGCTCGTGATGATGTTGGGTGAGTACCCTTTTGGTTTCTTCTATTTATGAAAAATTATATTTATTATGTGTATTGTTTTTGGTCACCTTTATTTTTTAAACGACACAGATTGCACATGATTCGAAATTTATCTAATTGCATCGTTTTTTGATAAATTCTATTTTTGTGAAGAAGTTTACTCCTCAGATATTTATATGCGTGTTTTTTTTGTTACTCACTTTTTTCATGCTAATGTCGCAAAATGAGGGCATTGATCGAATGTGTAGCTACAAAATCAATGAAAACGTGACAGATTTAGTGTGTAAGCATTCCAACAATAAGTTTTTTCTCATAATCACTCAGAACCGAATTTTTTTCATATCTATTTAAATTTTTCTCATGAAACAAAACTCCTTTTGAAACATTAATGACGTCCAATTGAAATAGTTCGTGTAAAAGAAAATGAAGATGAATAAAAATGTCAAAATGAATTGTTAAATTAGAAACTCGGTCTTTCCTTTCGCTGAACCTGACCGGGTATTTGACCCGCCACGTTGGTTGGCTTCTCCACTATAATGAGCTAGCCATCGGGTGAGCTCACCCTCTTTTTATGCGTTTCAGGTGCTCTTGCGCGGGTAGAGTGGCCTTCCGTTCGCATGCCTTTTTATGGTATATTGTTATGTGATTCCATCATATAATACAAAAGTATAAATCGGCCATGTTTATGTTTTTTATTTAAGGGAAAATTCATGCAAAATTTTTTTTGTATGAGTTTTTCACTCAAATGGGAAATATGTGGCTACGTCTACATTTGGATCTTGATTCGGTTGGGAGCCTGGCCTGGATGCCCCATTCTTATTTGGAGGCCATAAGTATCGTCGGTAAAGACGAAGTCCTCTTAGTCCGTCTGTTTTCTCCAGGGTCGGTTTGTCCCTTCAGTCAGCAATTTTTGACCCTTATTAGGTTACCTCCTTTTCGACTTCGGTTGATATTCCTTTTACCCTCGAAATTCGTGGATGCTAAATTTTATTGTAGTGGGTCCTTGTGCTGAGGAAAAGAAACCCACCCACGACACCGCAACGCTAGCCTGCCAGAGCATTCATGTGTCCTCAGGCAAGGGCAATCTCGCCAAATCCCACCATCCTCTTTCGCTAAGGCAGCAGATCATCGCTGCAGTCCTTTACGGACATTACTAATCTACCCACTTCACTACATAGCACAATGAATCATTTCCCAAATGATGGATTATTTTTAAATCAAATTTTCAGCCTTACTTTTATTGTTTGACTTGAGTTTTGCTCCCTTAAATTCAATGTAATTCGATATTAATTTAGTTGGACACAAGTTTCTTCTATTTTCAAAATTTCAAACGATCAAATATTTCTCAGCAATTACAATATCAACTCATGGTTTTTCTACCATACGAGCTTTCCATCGAACCTTTCACTACAGTTTCTATCGGATCTTTATAAAATTTTCAGTTAAGAATAGCCCTAATTCTACCCAATAATAATAATAAAATGGAGTAATAATGGATTTTATAAAAATGGATTGGGGTGTGCATCTCATTCAAGTTTTTCATGAGTTTGTATTTATATCATTAGTTGAGTACAAAACTCTTCCGGTACTTCTGTCTACCAATCTTTTTTATTTTGATTTGCATCTTATCTCATACGTTGAAAAAAGTAACAATAATTTTGATTATGGTGGGAACCACAATTCTCCTTTTTCATTCCGTAACCAGTCGAGACAGACCATATGGGAATCCTATCGTTGCCATCTTACTGGCAACGATCCTATGCAACTACGCATAATGAACGTTACGAAATGAAAAACAACCAAATTGCACTTTCACAGAAAGCATAAGGTAATTTTTCTTTCTTAATTACATTATGGAAGGGAGTAATTGTGAGCAGTATTTTTCGTTATGAAACGGAAAGGAAAGCAAAGGAAAGGAAGCATTATGATTCACGCTTCAATCAAAAATTCTGTTCAGCAGGCAGAACTTTTTAAATTCCACCTTATTTCATGCGTTGAGAAACGGATGGAAAATATTAGTTTTAATTTGATAGCCTTCGCTACATCTTTTTCCTTAAGTATCTTTCACATTTTTTAATCCAACTTGCGTTGCAGCACTGCTCATCTTAAATCTCGGGGCTTTCCCTTTTCAACTCTTGACAATTATGCTCTAGGCTTAGCGTGGACTACAACCGCTCAACAACCACCTGTTTCTTCCACATAGCACAACACTTCATTGACAGTTCGGCATGTTGTGCTGTCATTTGTATGTGATTGTGTGTGTGCAATGACAAAGCTCAGAAATTTTTAGCATAATTTGACAGAATATCTGTCTATTGCTTGATGGTGCCCTCGGCCGTTGTTTTTTCTTTTGCGGTTTTCACTTTGGCTACGACTACGAAGTATTTAAAATCAATAAATCGATACTCTTGCTCATCTCGTGATTGAGTTGCAAAGCCCGTAACGTCGCGGAATAAAACGCGGTCAATCTGCGTGTCGCGTCAACAATTCGCGGTAGTGCGTGGTTCTCGACTTGGGAGTTCAATAAATGACGGTGACAAAGTGGAAGGCGGACAGCGAATACCCGGGGTTTTCCTTCTCCAGGAGGTAAGTGCGAAGTTTTATAGTGGCAGACGGTTCAGGACGCGAACGAGACTTGAATCGCGGGAAAGTAGAACTGAGCAGATGCCGCCCCAAAATGGGAACGATCCCCCGATTCGATAAACAAAAAGCAAGTTGTTGATTCCCGTCCCCGCCGTAGCAGCATTTGTCCCGGGGTGGGGGCACGATATTGAACGCGTAGCGACGGCAGGGGCGGCGGCCACCACTCCAAAACGAAAAGTGATCAGGAAAGGGTGAAAGACGCGAGTGGGTGCCGTAGCCGAAATCTAAGTCCAAAACTCCGTTCGTTGAGCACTGAGTGCGAAGCCACGAGCAGCGACACGCACTGTGGCATTATGCATGCGACGGGCCTCAGATTTCCGCCCCGCTCCCAAAATTTTCCTTTGCCTGGAACCGAGTGCCGTGAATCCAAGTGTGCTTCGTGTGGTGGGGGATGCCCTTTACTCTATGCGCTGCTAAAGTTGGTTGGCTGACCAAAACAGAATAAAAGACAAATAGCTATTCCTACAATGAGTTCGTGGGGGGCGAGGGACGGGTGATGTACGCTTGCGACTGTTGAATAGATGAAGTACATATTACGTCTGGCAGACGACTCGAAAAGGGTGTAACGAAGAACCACGCATGAATCCGAATCCTGCCACAGCGGCGAGAGAACTTTGAAAGGGAATTGGGTGGCTGGAGAAGCGGTGGTGGTTGTTTTGTGACTTTCCATAGGGAAAGTTTTTTCTTGGGAGCGGGGATGAAATGCATTCGTTCACGGTCGCATGCACTACCCCACCTCCCACTTCTCGATGTGCGGATGTCATGTTCTGGGAATTCAATTCCCTTCCTGAATATCCTGCTCCTTTTTGTAGTCTATGACAAAACATGCCTAGATAATAGTTTTCAGTTTGAATTGGTGGCGTATTGCGGTTGGTTTCTCAACATCCAGCTCACGGCCGACGTCAACACCTGTCGACGGTCGAGAAAGAAAATGGCCGAAATGAATTGAATATTGGGATTCTAATATATCAGTAGAAAATAATTTGTATCGAAATATGACGAATGGTTTTGGCATCTTCTATACACTTGGTGACGAAATTATTCAAACAATTTAATTCGAACAAGTTTTTTATAAATAAATTTTAATGATGTATAGTAGAAATTAAGTTATTTTCTTTAAGAATGATTTGGCAAATGAATTAAATGCATTTTTTACTGGTTTCCTCTCAAACTAATGTCTGGTAAACACACTCCAAATGCTAAATTGTCACCGCTCTCAAATCTAGTGCTGATCTCGGGAATTACACATCAAATATAATTTGTATGAGAAAATGCTTACCTTTGGCCCCAATTTTCTCGAAAACAGAATTTTCGCGCAAACGCCCAGAACAAACACAATGCCCAAACCTTTAACCGAGTACAACGAAATTTTTCGTCAAGGAAATAAACCTTAATATATTGAATATATTGCGTTCCACCTCTTTTCTGTTGAATTCTATCGTATCACATGTCTTCATATTCTGATTTGTATACTATATGCAGTTGGTCTTCAAGATCATCCGAACTGAAGAAAATAGTTTTATTTGCGAGCTGCATTCTTTGGCGTATTTCGTCTCTTTCATTAACATGGAAGGTGGTTGTACAGGGTTGCCCAATAAGAGGTGTTATTTTGATGTTAAAAGAATAATGCCATTTTTTAATATAAATGATCAAATGTTTATTTCATTATAAAGAAAAAGGTATGCCGTTAATAGTGCAAAATAAAATCAGGCAAATAACCACCACGACCACACTTACAGGACCATATCCTTTTCATGAAATTTTCCTTGACCAAATTGCAAAGTGACTGCCCTATGTCCTCGATAGCCTCACGAATTCCATCGTTGAGGTCTTGAATCGGCTGTTGGCATAGACCTTCTCTTTCACGTGGCCCCAAAGGACGACGTCGCAAGGTGTTAAATCACTAGATCTCGGTGGCCAATTGTGATCACCTCTTCGAGAGATACCACGGTCCGGAAACTTTTCCCGTAAAAGATCAATGGTTTCGTTGCTTGTGTGGAACGTAGCGCCGTCTTGTTGAACGTAAACGTTGTCCAGATCAATACCATCCAATTCATTAATCATCTCTCGATAGCGCAATCCATTCAACGTAACTGTTGCTCCAGCCTCATTTTCGAAAAAAGTAAGGTCCAATAACTCCGCTGGACCATAAACCGCACGTTGACGATAGAGAGGCTTTTCAACAATAACTCTTGGGTTTTCCGAGCCCCAGATGCGACAATTTTGCTTGTTGACGAAGCCACCGAGGTGGAAATGGGCCTCATCACTCAAGATTTTTCGATGGAATTCCGGATCATTTTCATGCATTTCAAGGACCCAATCAGCAAAGACACGACGTTGTTGATGATCGACCGGCTTGAGTTCTTGTGTTAACTGAACTTTATAAGCCTTAAGACCCAAACCTTTATGCAAAATACGGTGTAATGGCGTTTGTGGAATGCCTAATTCCAAAGAACGACGAGGCATGGACAAACCTGGGTTTTCTTCAACACTTTCGGCTACAGCAGTAATATTCTCGGCTGTTCTTGAGTGACGTGCACGGGTTTTATTCTTCACATCACTAAGTTGTCCCAACAGCTCGAATTTTTCCACCAATTTCTGTATTGCGGTCCGACAAGGCGCTTCACGACGACCCAAAAATGTACGAGTTTTACGAACCGTCTCCGCCAAATTTTCACCATTTTTATAGTGAATTTTAATAATTTCAACGCGTTGTTGAAGCGTGTTTCGTTCCATTTTTATTAATGGCGTAGTTTCTACTTGTCATATGTCAAAAAATGACAGCTAAAAAAGTGACATCTACCGAAATAGCGGGCTATTCAAAATAACACCTCTTATTGGAAAACCCTTTAGAATCATCGTCTCTAGGTTCAACTTTGACTGTCCGCCTTTCCACTGGGAATTCATTTGTTTTGACTTACAATTCAATGCTCATGTTAAAAAAAATCTTCCTTTATTTTTTTTGCTTGGTGTAGTAAAAATTTCTTTTTGTATGGGTTTATGAAATATTTCATCTTCGATTATCTGCAAATGCTTAATAAGCATGAATCTACTTTCGAATGGTGTGTTTTCTTAATTTTGCAATTGATTATTCTAAATTTCCATCTTCAAATCTATTTCGAGAAATTGATTTCCGACCGTAATATTATCTATTAGTAACAAATTCTGCATAAATTAAATCTCTTTAAAAAATTTTTCATCCGAACCCGTGTTTATTTTACAAAAATGAAAATAAATATTTACAAAAAAATCAACAGTACAACGAGAAAAGTGAAATCAAAACTTTAACGCAGAGCCGGCATCGAACCCCGAGACTAGGAGGCGTCTGCGCCATAGCTCGCTTGGAGGGAATGGTAACGATAAACCAATAAATGGTTTTTTACTTACCGTAACCGTTTTTCTCGGCATTTATTGAATATTGCGCGCTGGTATCGTGGATGGGAAACTTTAATGATATTCTACCCCCATGCCAAAATTTTGCAGATCGGTGTCCCTAAGGCCATATCGTCCTCTGGTTACCACCGCTTATTAAATTAACAGCGCTAGCATTTGCCAGTATGGTATTACACTAAAATTTGTCCGTTAGAAAGATACTTTTGCGTTGGATTTGACATAATTGGACGAATCCTCAAAAAATGGTTACTTCCGGTTGATACCCAGTAATAGAAAAAAAGAATCGTAATCGTAGCAGGTTTCTATTTTAGATCAATATACGAGTATATTTCGTTATTTTGTTCATCGTTCTCGAAATGAACGTGGTAACTTTCTTTTCACGTAAATTTCGAGATTAAAGTTCTTCATGATTCCCCTGGAAAACTCAAATATTTTTCCTTTTCCTCGAGTAACCATGCAACCCGATCTCGGTCAAATTGGTAGATTATAATAGTTAAAAACGTGAATTCGGGACCTGTCTGTCCGTTCATCCTGTCGTGTTTTACAGCAAATTTATAGTATTTACTATCACGAAATTTGGTAGATATATCTTAAGTGACATCTTGAATGTTTTGTTATCAAAAACGTGTTCAAATGTCCTTAAATGGGATCTCCCCATGTAAGATGTGACTCATAAAAATTTTTAACCATAAGATATCATGAGGGGCACAGAATAGATCTATACCAGAACATAAGTTTCACATCTAACTCAAATTCAACCACGTAGCCTTGGGTAATATCAATTCACTTTCTTTTTTCTTTTCGTAGCACTAGAGCACATTTCAGGCCTTCGCTTTGAGATAATTAGAGTATATCATTGTCATGATCGAATGTTACGGCACTCCACAAGGTGATATGATCATTATCACGCTTTGGCCGTGTGTCCATCCACCCAGCTGCGGTACGTTCTGATTTTAAACCAGCACGTATCATAACTGAACGGGCTTATAGTCCGTCCGAAGAATCACTCGAACGAAATCTCGTTGACGCCAACGTAACTCGAACCAGAGACCTTCGGCTTACGGGCTTAGTGTTCTAACCACTACACCACGCGGACTAATCAATTCAAATACTTTGCTTGTTTTATTTTCGTTTAAATTAAGTTTTTCCATGTGATCAGCTTCTCTCGTGTATCTCAAGGTACCCGAGCTAGTTGACTAATTTTATTGAACCTTTCCTTCATTTTGTACTTGTTCTTAAAAATCTTGTTGCGTCTTGTGCACAACGCGCGATAAATAAACGCAATGTTAACAGAAACAACTTGTATTTAACTTCGTACAAAACGTACATTAAAATTATTTAAATGGAATGAAATACGGATCGCGTTGGCGAACACGTCTGGTCGCATGAACATTCAGATCGAGAAGGGTCGATTTGTCTTCTTGTCTGGTTAATCTCCGCTACAGCTTACTAGGTTCGTTGGCGTCGCTGTGTAGTCCCTACAGGATGTGTGGATATTTGCTCATAGCTGATATTTTGACATTGGCTAATTTGTCGTGAATCGAGTTTTCTTCCGTAGGCCAGCGAAGGTTTTAATGGTAGGTTGCGCCGAACTTGATATGTCCTCGTCGTTTTGTGTTGTGTATGCCGGTTTCAGCCTTTCCGTTGATATTCTGCATTCTTTCCTGTTCATAAAAATGATGAAAACAGTGTCGCTAATTCTGTCAATTACTTAGGGTTAGTGAGGTCCCGAGTACGAGGGTTGTAGAGATTTTTTCGGTTTGTCGTCGCGTAAGAATAAGCGTGTGCAAGTATGCAAGTCCTTAAAGAAGAACATACTGTCTTTGCGGTGGTGTGCGACTGACGAGGTTTTAAGCTGCTGCATGTCTTTCCTGAACTTTTCGATGCAAATTTGCGGCGCCACGCCAGAATTTTCATCAAAAAAGAATTCTCATGGTAAACGTAGAATTACGCCATATACCATCTCTGTTGGGGAACATCCAAAATCCAAGTTGACGGCAGTTCTTAGTCTCAATAATATGGTTGGTAAGACTTCGATCCATCACTGGGCCTCGTGACATTTAATAGCGGCCTTTAAGGTTCTGTGCCATCTCTCTTCCATTCCATTTGCGGCAGGATGATAAGGTGACGTGCGAGTGCGCTAACATCAAGGGAGATGCAACAACACTCGAAACAGCGCGGACTCAAACTGAGATCCCTGATCGGTTGTTACTGTTACCGGTGAACCAAAACATGAAATCAAGTGCGTGTAGAAAGCATTTGCTACTGTGCCCGCTGTGATGTTGCTGATGGATACTGCTTCCAGCCACCGGGTGAATCGATCGATAATCGTGAGTATGTAACATACCTTCGCTCCTTGGATGGCGGTAGCGGTCCCACAATGTCTATATGGACATGTTCAAAACGTCCGCTTTTTTGCGTGAATTGATGCGGTACACTTTTCGTGTGACGATTGATTTTGGATTGCTGGCACTGTATGCAAGATTACGCCCAGTTGGTGATATCTTTGTCGATTCCCGGCCAAGAGTATTTCGCTTGAATCTGCTTGCTGATAGCTCTTCCCCCTAGATGTGATGGCTGGTAAAACAGGTTGAATATCTTCTGTCTCAACGACTTAGGCATGTACCGTCGAATTGTTTCTGTCGATGTATCGCAGTAAAGGGGTTTTTTAATGGGCCTGCTTGCAGTTGCTTTACTAATAATGATTGGTTTGAGCTTAGTAGCAGTTTTAGTTCTGCGTCCTCTTCTTGTTTTCGGGCAAGCTCGCTAAGATCTATTGCTGCTGGCGTCGTGATTGCCTCAATTCTCGACAGTGCGTCTGCAAGTGTGTTCTTGGTACCGCTAACGTGTTCAAATTTGGTTGCGAATTGCGAAATGAATTGCAGTTGCCTGTATTGGCGAGAAGATGCTTTGTCCGCCCTTTGATAAACCGCAAACGTCAATGGTTTGTGATCTGTTTGTATGATGAATTGTCGGCCTTCCAGAAAGTATTCGAAGTGCTTTACCGCCATGTAAACTGCCAGCAATTCGCGGTCATATGTACAATATTTCTGTTGGGAAGAGCTAAATTTACGTGAAGAGACAGCAAGACGCTGCCAATATCCATCGGAGAATTGTTTCTGTACCGCTCCCGCTGCGATATCTGAAGCGTCCGTTGCAATTGCCAATGGGGATTCTGAAATGGGATGTGCAGGTTTCGTCGCCTTTGCAATAATTTTCTTGCTTCCTTCAAACGCCTGAATTGCTTCGTTAGTCCAATTTACCTTCGTTTTGTCGTTTTTTGGCTTTCCTTAAGATAGTTTTTTAGCGGTTCCAGCGTGGATGCTGAGTTTTTGAAGAATCTTCTCTAATAATTTAGGATTCCTAGGTATCTGCGGAGTTCGATGTTTGTTACTGGAAGCTTGTAGTTTAATATGACATTGACTTTTTGCGTTAATGGTTCAATCCCAGCCGCGCTGATCCGGTGTCCCAAGTATTCTATTTCGGGTTGTCCGAATACACATTTGTCTCGATACAGCTTTAGCTTGTTGGCTTCTAAACGTTGAAATACTTTTTGAGATGGTTTTCATGCTCGTCGATTGTAGACGATGCGATGAGGATATCATCCAAGTAAACAAAAGCGAAATCAATTCCCCGGAGTACAGAATTCAGCAGCCGTTGAACCATTTGCGCGGCGTTTGGAAGTCCAAATGTCATCAAGGGAAATTCGAAGAGTCCGAATGGTGCTGTGACTGCTGTTTTTGTTATGTCTTCGGGTGTTGTTGGTATTTGATGGTAGGCTTTCACAAGATCAAGTGTTGTGTGGTACCGGGTCGTGTATGTGTGGCCCCGGGTAGCTGCCTGGAAAATTTACGGCGTTGAGACGTCTGTAATCGCCGCATGGACGCCATTCCATGTTTTTCTTTTGTTTGAGGAGTAGGGGCTTGCCCAGGGAATACTCGACGGTCTGCAAATGCTTTCTCCATCATAAACTCAAAGTGTTTCTTTGCAATTTTATACTTGTCCGGCGGTAGTGGTCTGGGGCGTTCTTTGATGGGCGGGCCTTTGGTCAAGACGTGGTGGAATACCTCGTGTTTCATGTCACTTTGCACATAAACTGACGGTGTTAATTCCGGAAAGTCGCTCAAAATCTGGTGGAATTTGTTGGTTGGATCTACGACAAAATACCATTGAAATTGAACGCGTCTACGTGTAGTTTGGTGTTGTTCTTTGCAACATAAAATTCCCACTTAAAGTGTCTTCTAAGTCCGAGGTCGAGCGTTAACACTTTCTTTCCAAATGTTTCTATTTTCCATTCGCGGCAAATAGTTGAGATTCTGATAACAATTTTTCATTCTCGCGTGGTATGATGGATACTTCGGCACCAGTGTCAACAAGGAAAGAATAATTGAGCTTTTGATCGCGTTTGTATTTATATCGTCGCCGCTAATCGTTTGAACCGGCGACGAGGAATTCAGTTTTCTGTCACTTTTACGAAGTTGCACGGGTTTCTACACTTCCTGGCCTTGTTTCCAAATCGTTGGAGATACAAACAAAGTCCATCTGCAGATTTTGCCCGTGTTCGTGACTTTGATCGTGTACGCGTCCTGTGTCTTGATGTTCTTGACTCGAGCCTTTCAACTATCAATGTCAGTTTTGCGATTTGTTCTGCCAGATTCGAAGTTGGTTGCTGTTCCTGGCTTTTCTGGCTTACGCTATATATTTCCGTAGCAAAATCACGTTCGCGTAAGATTTTGTCTGCCATTTCTATTAAGTTTCCTACTGCCGCTTGCTGCACTACTGCCAAAACCACGTGTACGGACAGGGAGTTTTTTCATTCAGAAAAACTTTAGGGCCTCTTCTCCCAATTGGTCGCGTGCGAGCACTTTCATTTTTCGCCAGAGCTGTGAGGGTTTGAGGTCTTCTAATTCATACCCGTAGATTTGATCGCGAGGTATTTTTCGGTTAATGGTGGTTTCTCCACTAAATCTGCGATTTCGTCCATCACTGGCAAATCGAGCGGGGCTATAATGGCGTGAAATTTTGCCTTGTCGGATGTCACTTTATTGACCACGAATTGGGATTCGACATTTAACAACCACAATTTCGGTTGCTGTTTCCAAAATGCTGGTAATTTAACATTAATTATAGCTTCCACTGCGACGGGTGTTGGCATTCTCGCGGGGCTTGCAATAAATCCGGGAAAGTTTTCCGATAGGGCGTTTTCGATGACGCTAGTTGCTTGCCATTCCGCTATTTCTTCTTTCATGTAAAGCGCATGCGTAAAGAGTTTGTCTAGAGGTCACCGATTATGTAGCGTCTTGTGCACGACTTGCGACAAACAAACGCCAGGTTTAAAAAAACAACGTATATTTAACTTCGCACAATACGTACATTAAAATCATTTAAATTGAATGAAAGAGGGATCGCGCTGGCGAAGACGTCTGTTCGCTTGAACATTCAGATAGAGAAGGGTCGATTTGTCTGCTTGTGTGCTTAATCTCCGCTACAGCTTACTAGGTGCGCTGGCGTCGCTGTGTGGTCCCTACAATCTTATTGATAACTTGAAAAGCAGACCTAAAAATTACACTAAATGTGTTGCGTGAGGAAGAGATCGCTTCTTGAGTTTATTCATTATTGGCTTAAGTTTGACTTTTATGTTTTGACTGCTAAACCCTTCTGGTAGGAGCATATTCCAATCGACTCAACTTTGTTTTGCGTGAAAATCTACTCATAAAAGGCAATTGCATAAAGTGTGGGCCACCGATTCCGACAAAATGCGGAAGAGAAAAAGTTTCCTTCATAAGCTTCACGTCCTTCAAGCCATTCAATGCATTTCTCAATAGTTTTCGAGATAATCGCCTTCAAACCTCCTAAATTTCGCTCAAGCACAATTAATATATCCCCCAACTCAACGACATTGCTAAGCGAGCGGTTAGCGGGTTAGTGTCTCACGGGGGAGCTCAGAGTTCGAGTTACAACGCGGGCTCCACTTTCGCTTGTAATGATTGATTTTGTTTTTGAAATCATGGCGTCCGTCTGTATGTCACAACAGTTCTTCTTTGAAACTATGAAAGCTACAGCCATATTTTTTGGAAAGATTAGCAGTGGTGACTTCTTGAAAGTTGGGTGGTGAGGAAAAATTTTCAGAGAGTTTTAAGGGGTCTCCATATATAGGGGTGACCCTTCAAAAACATTTTCAACATTGGTAGTCGAGTAGAGTGTCACGTGAGAGGTCTCAATAAGATCTTTTTAAATAGATCTTAAAATTTCCTTGTCAGTATCGAGGGGGGCAGGGGAAATGTACGAAGTTTGAACGTGGTTCTGTCTACCCAATTTACATCTTCAAATTAATTGTTGAAAAATTATTGATCGCGCATAAAAGAAATTTGACAATAAGCAGCGTGTAACAGTCCATTCGATAAGTCCGTATGATGACACATAGATGGCGTTACTAGAATTCTTCCCATATGATTTATATTAGTACTTTAGGAAATAACGCAAGTACGGTTAGATTAGAGTCTACTATCGTTTATTAACTATACAAAAGATTCGCTACGCGTTTGTCGTATTCGTTGAAGCAGTAATGATCGACTGACTTGTTTCTCTTATCAACTCGACTTTCACATAAAGTTTTCGTGTGTGTGCTGCGTCGCATTGTACGTTGACGACCTGGCTGCCACACAATGTGTTTCGATGTGTGTGGTTGGCGTCGTTCTCCCAACGACGCCCTAAACGTTCGTCGCCACAGTACTAACCTTCAAACGATACATGTACAAATTTGACAGCAATCGGACTATTGATTCGTGAGTTACAGCATTTTGTGCGAAGCAACTTTTGTTATTGAAAAAAAAAATATGGAAAAAAGTGAATTTCGAGTTTTGATAAAGCATTGCCTTTTAATGAAAACAAAAAAATACAGTGGAAACCAAACAATGGCTTGATAAACATTATCCGGACTCTGCTCCATCGAGACAAATGGTAGAGACGTGGATTGCTGAATTTAAACGTGGTAGTACCAGCAAAAATGATGCAGATCGCAGTGGACGCTCAAATGAGGCTGAAAACAACCATTTTACACGAACCATTGCGAAAGCTCTGTGCAAGTGGGTAGGTGGGTGTTGAACAAAAACAACAACGCATTGATGCTTCAGAGGAGTGTTTGACGCTGTTAAACCGCAATAAAATCGAATCTATCGTCGATATGTGAAAATGGATGAAACATGGCTTCACTATGACACACCAGAATCCAAAAGACAGTCAACTGAGTGGACAGCAGTCGACCAACCGAATCCAAAGCGAGCAAAGACGCAACAGTCGGCCAATAAGATGATGGCGTCTGTATTTTGGGATGCGAACGGAATAATATTCATTGACTATCTCCAAAAAGGAACCACCATCAACAACGACTATTACTGTGCGCTTTTGGATCGACTGGAGGATAAAATCGCAAAGAAACGGCCGCATTTGCAAAAGAAAAAGCGTTGTCTCACCAAGACAATGCGCCGTGTCACAAATCGATGAAAACAATGGCAGAATTGAATGAATTGGGCAAAATTGAATTAATTTAGCCCCCAGCAACTTTTTCTGTTTTCGGACCTCAAGAGAATGCTTGCTGGAAAGAAATTTAATTCCAATGAGCTGAAACTGGGCCTATTTCGATGAGAAAGAGAAATCGTACTATTGTATAAAAGTGATATCGAAAAGTTGGAAAATCGCTATACTCGTATCGCCCTCGAAGGCAACTATGTTGAATAATAAAATCGAGTTTTGTCAAAGTTTTGTTTTTTTCTTACTTATCCTACGGACTTATTGAAGAACACATATTGCTTAAAAGCACATATTACTTAAAAACTTATACTTTATTTTTGAAAGAATTTCTTTTCTCATAATAAAATTTGAGAAATTTTTTCCTGTGCTCTGCCAGTTCGGATGTGTGGCAAGGGTTGCAAATCACGTCCTGAAAAATTGGCGTTGAGTCAATTTTCGATAGAGAAACACTTACGAACTATCGAAATTCTATAAAATTATTAAGGCTTCTTAAGAAAAAATTCTTTTATTTAAATATTTATCCCACCAACAAGCTCGATGTTTTTTTCATAGTTTTAATCCTAATATATTAGGGTATTGTAAAATCATTTTACAATATCCTACTAAAATCGCGTCCTGTCTGTCCGTCCGTCCGTCCGTGTGTCACACCACTTTTTCTCGGAAACTACATAAACCAGAAACATAAGATTTTGTAGATGGGTGCAAAGTCACGCCCTCTTCAAAGTTTCACCGCGAAAAGAAATTTATAAGGTCTTTGAGGGGGGCCTCCCCCGAAAAAAAAGTTTTCATTATATGTAGGGAATATGAGTATCAAATGAAAGGTCTTAATAAGAACTTTCCAAAACAGGTCTTAAACCGACATATTTTGATTTGAGGGGTGCAGGGGAAGGGGAAATGTACGAAAATTTTATGTCCCCCCTCTCGGGATTGGACACCTTTGACCTTAAAAATCTGAAAAAAATCACAGAGGTGTGACTATAGGAGTACAAGGGCAACAAATACCTCGGAAGTCGAAATTCGATCAACTTTGTTAATAATAGTACATTTTATAAATTTTACATTTTTGCCTATAAAATCAAGATGGGACCTTTAAATTTCCCAAAACAGCTAAGTTACTGCCGATTGAATATTTAACAATTACAACAACATTAACACGTGATACTAGGGAGATACACGTTTGCAACGGACCTGGACACTACAAATATGTAGGAATTTTGATACAAATTTTAGAAATGGTTTGAAATATTGATGTGTTATCATGACCAATCAAGCGACGGTGTCAAAACACTTGAAACAAAATGGTGGCGAGCTTAAAATCATAATAACCATAATAATTTTTCGAATTCAATTTATGGAATCAAATTATATTGTTTGATTTACTAATTGTTTACAATTCTGGCAGGAGCACTCTCTTGCTACTTCAACTTGTATTTTTCTTCTCTTGCTGTTTTGTCAAATTTGCTTCGAAAGAAAATATCGATATCATTTAATCCTATTTAGTGTAAAAACCCAATCGAAAGTCTCGACAGCTTGGACGATTAAACTGCTGCAAATCCTGCGAAAGTAGCCTTAATATCTTTCACACTTCATTGTCCATATTTATCGCATGCTTGGCATTCTCTACACACTTGCTAATTATCTGGAATCTTACAACTCTCGCACGGCAAAATAATATGCACACGCTTTTGCTTTTATGACCCCTTTTCAAAACAAGATTCTACATAGCGTGACGTCGTGAACTGGCCATCTAGAACCGTATACTCGTACATACTGTTGAATAGCAGATACACATTTCTATCAAATCTTGCTAGCTAAGTACCAGATTGGAAAAGATACCGTTGAATGTGGAAAGATTCATAATTTATCTGCTTTGGTAAGTTCATCGGTTACAAGCTTTGCGTAAGCATTTCAGCGAAATACAATAAGAAGTGGTTGAGTGTGTTGTTCTCTCAAGGCAAAATTTCATGCAAATCATTCATTCAAAACTGTATTTTGGGCCAATATGGATTGAATAGTGGGATCTACTTGACAATTGAAAACAAACGTGTAGCGACTATACCCACAACATAAAGTTACATAAGGCGCGCGTTGAATACTGTAAAGAGAATTTGAAAGTAGGTTACGCTTGAACAAGAGAATTCGCTGCATGGATTGCTATTGCTATATGGAGAGGTCACACCAATACCTTTGGAAACTCGACTCAGAACTTGCTGCACATGATCTACTCATACAAATCGAGGTATGTGCATTGTATCTTTGTATCTATTCAGCGCAATGCAACTATTACAGCTCATTGTGAGTGCGTCTTGAGCCGACGTTATTGAGCATGCGTAACTCGCTCGACTTGGTAGAAAGATATCTAAATCTGGCATTAGTGCAAATGGTACTGGAAAGGTCAAGCAATATTATTTACTGGTTTTTCAGCCGTTGTGACTTACCGAGAATAGTTAAGTAACTCATTGTTTTTTTTTAGATCGATGCATCGGGTTGCTATATTGAGAAAATCTATTAAGTCTATTTAAACATACTAGTTTGAGTCATCTAAGACCAACTTGATAGAAAGACGAGCAATGTATGCCAGCTGTGGTTAATAATAGAATTAGGAATTTATGATTTATTTTGGATATTGATTCTTGTGAGAAAATGCCAGTAGTATCCAAATTTCTGAAATCGATTTCACTGCGGTAAGAGATTTCTAAATTCTAAAACGTAAAGCATACTTGCTTGGTATTTCCTAATGATTGATTGTAAGCGTTTTAGGTTGCCTAAATACTGCAGAGATTAAGGCTTATTGTAAGTTCCGCCAAAGCTCTATTTTTTCTATGAGGAGCAGTAAGAAACTCAACATACTTATCTGGTTGCACCTTTAACTCGGGATTATAAGACTATAAATTAATGCCTCCAGCGCATAATGGCTTGACTATCGAAAATGAAAGATAGGCGGTTTCTTTCTTTTCTCTGCAAAGTTTCAACACTTGCTCCTCATTTAGGACCTCTTGCATATAAGTGCTTGCCCCTTTGGCAGTGACGGCTACAATTCTGAGCAATTTCTCGGTAATGTAAACTTAAACGATGGTTGATGCCTACATGCCTACCACCAGTGACGCATCAATCAATGAGAAGCCTTTTTGAATTTCGCAGCTACAATCAATCAGATGATCAAGACATCCAGACCAAGCTCAGTGTTAACCAAAGTAAGCAATTGTGATACTTGAAAGTAAAATGAATTGAAGTTTTTATATTAGTTAGCTCAGTAATAAAGACAATAAATAAGTAAGAGCTATAATTGGTGACCCCAAACCTCGTTTTAAATACGAATAACTTGTGTATCCAAAGAAGTATCATAATTGATAGACGAACAGGCGGAGCATGTTCCTTTTTGATACACCAGTCGTCAAAGGCTTGAGTAAGTTCGTCAGCGCGTACGATCGAACGAACAGAATGAAGCAAACGCATTATTGGAAATGGTCAGCAATCAACCAACAAATGGTCCTCTTACGCCAAGACCAGTTCCACCGTTGGAGCAATCATCCATTTTTATACCCCATGAATCAGACACAACTATGGCGGCTATTCAGCAAATCAAACTACCGCCGTTCTGGAGCAAGTACCCTGAACTATGGTTTCATCACGTGGACATGCAGTTCAATTCGCAACGAATCACAAATGACAACAGCAAATACTTTACTACAATCGCTGCATTACATTTCGAGACCCTGCAACAGCTGACTGACATTGTTCGATTTCCACCAAAGGCGGATAAATATATGTGGAGCGAATTGCAGATTTTTTGAATTTGCTGCAGAGGTGAAAAGGACACGACAGAGGAAGATGACACGCGTGAAGGGAGAACTGATTTTGCTGAATATTATATTTTTATATCTGCTTTTCGTTTAAAATACAGTTTTAAAACTTCGACTCGTGTTTCGTTAAAACGAATCCCACAAATTGGGGGCTCAAACGGGATTCGATTCGCGAGTGTGAAATTAAATTACTGTTCTTGTCAGCGGAGCGCCTAGTTTTAGGCCGCACACACGACGACGCAGAGCAACTTAGCGTGTGTTGTTTCGAGCACGGACGACGACGCGGAGCAACGCAGCGTATCTCACTTTTCCGAGGCATATACGACGGCGCACCACGACGAAGAGTAGCAGATAGTGTCTCGGTTTGTTTTTGCACACACACACGAAGGCAGTGTACACAGCAGCGCGGCACTTTCGGTTTGGCTGGTGAAAAGAACGACGACGACGTGTGGTGGCGAAGCGGTGCGGGTTTGCTTTTTGAAGTGCAATGGTTAAGACGATGTCTGACGATGCGGTACGCTTTTGTTAGGTTTGGATAGACGGAGACGGTGTATGAATGCGGAGTGCCTTGCATTTGTGCCACGCAGAAGACGGTGTGTACGACGAGTGTCTTGAATTTTGAGGCGCGTAGACGACGACGGTGTGTGACTGCGGATCGCCTTTCATTCTGGGGCGCACATACGGTGACACCGTGTATCAACGACGAGTGCCTTTAATTCTGCGGCGCATATAAAATGACACCGTGTATCAACGACGAGTGCCTTTCATTTTGGGACGCACATACGACGACACTGTGTTTCAACGACGAGTGCCTTTCATTTTGGGGCGCACATACGAGGAAGGTGTATGAACGACGAGCGCCTTACTTTTTTGGTGCATAAACGACGACGGTGTAAAGTGTAGCACTTTGCATTTTGGAGCGCAGAGACGACGACAGCGAGTGGAAGTGAAGCGCCTTATTTTTGAGGCGTAAAGGCGATAATAGTGTGCACGACGAGTGGCTTACAATTGGGGGCACACAAACGAAACGCTATATTTATTATCGTGACGACGAGCGCTTTGAGTTTTGGGTCGCACAGGCGACGACGGCATGTGGAAGCGGAACGACAACAAGCACTTCCCAAGTTGGGCCGCACAAACAACCAGGAGTGCAGACGGGCAGAGAAATGGCGACGTCGGCCGATGACGTAAGCGTGGATGGTGACACCGAAACAACGATAATAGTCGCAGATGACTTAAAAATCTTTCAGTTGCAGAGTCGATTGCATGAGCTGAGCCTGCAGACCACGGGTACAAATGACGAGCTGGGGGCACGCCGAAAAGAAGCCATGTCGACGAAAGTCGAAGTCTATGATGGACAAGAGCCGGACGGTGGACGAAGCCAGATTGCCGATGATGTTAGCACTCACAGCGAGTACGAGGCTGCAAGAGCGTTTAGTCTTTGGAAACGTTTAGCGGAGACGGCATAGAAAGCATCGAAAGGTGGCTCACGTTATTTGAGGAGACAGCCGATCTTGCCATTGGAATAAGTTCCAAAAAGTTTACGCGAAAAAAGCTGCTTCGTGGTTCCGCTAAGCTCTTCGTTCGGATCGCATTCTAAATGCTGGATGACGTTGAAAAGATCGCTGTTATCAGAGTTCGTGAATACAACTACTAGTAAAGACGTTCATAGACGGCTACGTCAGACGTATGTGTACCGAATGTTGGAAATTCCCAGCCATGCGGACATTGAAGTCGAGGCCAAAATCCAGTATATCATTGTTGGTATCCCTGACGCCGAGTCGAGTAAAGTTATCTTGTACGGTGCTTCGACGATCGTAGAGCTGAGGAGGAAGCTCAGTTAGTGAGAAGTAAGATGGCAGCAAAACGACCGGTGACGAGTGCAAGACAAACAGCGACAGGCAGAAATATTTCAATTGCGGAAAGTTTTCGCACATCAGCAGTAATTGCCCGAATAAATCGAAAGGGCAAAGTTTCGTTGTAACGAGTACGGGAACATCTCATCTGCCTGCAAAAACCATTCACCATTAGAGCCGCCTAAAAGACGTGCCAACACATCACAGTTGACGGACAAGGTGTACAAAGTCATTGTAATCAATGGCGTCGAGGTCGAAGCGATTATAGACTCAGGAAGCGACTTAAATCTAACGACTGCGACAATTTACGTCCGACTTAGAGCACCGAAGTTGGACAAGTCAGCTGTTCCCTTTCACGGAATCGGAATTGCCGGATTCCGAACATTGGGTAGTTTCGAGGTTGCTGTCGCTCTTGAAGAACATCGCGTTTCTCTTCGATTCCATGTCGTTGCAGACGAGATTGTGGCCAATGACATTTTGTTGGGTGGTGGATTGTCAGAGGTCGTTGAAATCCACATTAAAAAACGAAAAGCCGTATTTTTTAAAAAATGACGTTAAGAGCGTACATAATAACAGTTGGCCGGAGGGCGTAGAAAGCATCCACGACGCGACGATTAAAGACGAAGTGAACAAGCTCATTCAACAGTATCTTCTGAATATGCTAGTCCTATTGTGTTTACGAAAAAGAAAAATTGTAGTATAAGAATGTGCGTCAACTATCGGTTACTAAATCAAAAGATGGTTCGAGACCGATTCTCACTGCCGATTATAGACGATCTGCTGGACGAAATGCAGAGTGCGAGGGTGCTCAGCGTATTGGATTTGTTGAACGGATTCTATCATTTTCCGGTCGAAGAGGGCAGCATCAAGTACACGTCCTTTATAACGCCAGACGGGCAGTTTGAGTTCTTGCGGGTTCCAGTTGGCATCTCCAATGCACCAGTGGGCTTCCAAAGACACATAAGAGCCGTGTTTAAAAATCGTTTGGCCGGCGGGATAATGTTGATTCCTGCTAGAAATGAAGCTGAAGGCTGGCAAAGCTTGGACGAGTCATGGAGACAGCTAGTAAGTACAACGTTCATTTCAATTGGAAAAAATATAAAATGCTTACGCGAAAACTTGAATACCTCGTAAATATTATCGAGGACGAGACTGTGGAATCAAATCATGACAAGACGCTGAACATGTTAGTCAGTCGAAGTCAGCGAAACATGTGCAGAGCTTTTTGGGCTTTGTAGGCTATTTCCAGAAGTTTATCAAGGACTTCGCTCAGATTGCTCGCCCATCATTGAAAGACGACGTTCCTTTCGAATTTGGAACTACCCAATTACGTGCCTTTAACGAGTTAAAAGCCACTTTGACAAAGGCCCCAGTTCTTAAACTCTTCCGTGTTCGAGCTGAGACAGAACTTCACACCAACGCTTCCATATACGGGCTGGGAGATATTCTTCTGCAACGCGATCACGAGGATGGATCCGATATATTACGCCAGTTAGAAAACGACGCCAGCAAAACAAAAGTATACGAGTTACGAACTGGAGATACTGGCAGTTGTCAAGTCACTCAAGAAGTTCCGAGTGTATCTTTTGGGAAATCCGGTGAAAATTGTGACAGACTGTCAAGCCTTGGGTCTAACAATGACGAAGAGGGAAACCTATGCACGAGTAGCACGATGGCCGTTGTTAATTGACGAATACGAACATGCGTTCGAAATTAAACGAGGTTAGTCAATGAAGCACTTCGACGCTCTAAGCCGTAGCCCAGTATTAGTCTACTTGACAAGACGGGACCAATGCGCAAAGAAAGACGATCCAGAGTTGTAGAAAATTATCGTAGGACGAGGTACTGACGAGATTTCTGGTTCCCACATATGCAAGCACGTATCAAGGAGTTCATCGAAAACTGCGTACCACATCGAGCATTTAGGATCGATGCCTTCAACGAGCAAAAATTATAAGGATATTTTTGCAGTTACCGACAGCTTCACGAACTTCCTATGGGTATATCCTACAAAGTCGACAGCAGCGGAAGAGGTCATCACTAGACTAATCCCGGTAACGGTTTTTGGAAATCCCTGACGGATCATTTCAGACCGAGGTTCAGCGTTTACCTCAAACGTCTTCAGCGATTATTGTGAGAAGGAAGGTATCGAACACATTTTATTAACGACTGGAGTTCCGCGGGGTAACAGACAAATCGAGCGAATGAATGGGATCATTGTTCCAGTATTAACGTAAGTTTCTATTAACAACCCCGCCAACTGGTTTAGACATGTCGAGAGGCTGCCGCAATACGTCAACTCTTCGTATAGTCGTAGCATTGGTACCACACCGTTCGAACTCTTAATGGGAACGAAGATGCGCTTGACGGATGACTTGCCTTTGCGGGATATCATCGGGGAAGAGTCCGTAAGCTGTTTTGTCGAGGAACGATCAAGCCTGCGAGACGAAGCAATGAAACACATCCAGCTGATTCAGAACGAGAATCGTAAGACGTTTAATAGGTAACGCAAGCCAGCGAGCGCTTACGATATTAGAGATATCGTTGCTATCCGGAGGACGCAATTTGGTGGAGGCTTGAAGATGCACAAAAAGTTCCTAGGCCCATATCGGGTGACAACTGTTAAACCAAACGATCGCTATGGTGTCGAAAGGATCGGATATGGTGAAGGGCCCGGCGAAACAACAACAGCAGCCGATTATATGAAGAGATATCCGAGTCATCAAGCTTCGGGTGCAGAAGACGAGCTATATTTTGAGAACGGTGCAGGCGATAGCAGTGGTAGCGTCAAGGACGGCGCTTAGAACAGGATGTCCGTGTTCTGGGGAAAATTGCGGATTTTTTGGAATCCAGGTATCGAGGGGCGCCTCGAGTTCGAGTTTTGACGTTGTGCTGCTGGATATTGTTGCGTTTCCTGATATGATAATGATGGTGACTGATCTTGCTGTTGAGATGATGATAATTGAGCTTGTTGTCGAGATAATGATGGTGGTCGCTGAATCACAAAACCATCTAGCAAAACATAAAGTGGTATGACGTTCTGTATTGGAGATCGTGATTGTGGTAATAGTTGATTAGCATGTGATCGGATAGTTCGAGCTCCATTATTTATAATAACCTTGTACATAACATGTCCAATTTTGGAGTGAATTCTGTCGAACTCCATTCAATACGACTGTTTTTGAAGACCTTTGCCCTCATGATATCTCCTACTTCGTAATGTCTTGGTTCCGTGCTTTTTGTTAAACTGTTCATTCATTGCATT
This sequence comes from Odontomyia ornata, assembly GCA_963969285.1. Lineage (NCBI taxonomy): Eukaryota > Metazoa > Arthropoda > Insecta > Diptera > Stratiomyidae > Odontomyia > Odontomyia ornata. The sequence goes on along the minus strand of OZ017742.1, from coordinate 11,634,175 downwards.
TTTCCGCGGATCAAAGGATTGACCATGGTAAGAATTGTCTTGGCGTACTATGTCCGGTGATGTTTTCATTTTCCGCCCGAACATAATCTCAGCTGGAGACAATCCAGACGGTGCATTAGGGTATATGCTGATAGAAATATTTGTTATGATTCCTCCTTGTCTCTCCCTCCCCTTGAATTTTTTTAATGCCCTCTTGAGTGTTTTGACGAATCTTTCTGCTTGACCATTTTACTGCGGATGGTAAGGGGCACAACGAATATGCTGGATGCCATTTTGCACGCACATGCGTTGGAATTTTGAGGAGGTGAACTGCGTTCCATTATCAGACAATGACGTGCGGTACTCCAAAGCGAGCCATCATTTCTTCAATAATGCTTACTGTTTTGTTCGCGGTTATGATTGATGTAGTGTATATTTCCGGCTATAATGAGTAGACATCAATGGCGATCAGAAAGTATTTATCATTGAGTGGGCCAGCGTAATCAATATGAACACGCTGCCATGGGCTATCTGGAACAGGCCATAATTCCAATGGCACTTTTCTGGGCGATTTTGCAACGGTGGAGCATTTAATACATTCTCTTACCATGCTTGCAATGTGCTCGGCAATTCCTGGCCAATATACGTAGCTTCGCGCAACAGACTTCATATGTTCAATGCCCTGATGTCCCTTGTGCAATTGACGAAGTACTTTTTGTTGGTACACCTTCGGAATAATTATTTTATCTTTAAAAATCAGATAATCATTAGGAACTGATAATGAATGTGATCTTTTAAAAAATGTTTTGATGTCGGGGTCAGAGATGATTTTTGTCCGCAGGTGTAATGATACGGTCCAGTTCGTCATTAATTTGGTTGAGTGCTGCATACGCTACTGGTCGTTTCGGTCTGCATACTGGCTTTTTATTAGGTGACTTGCATTTTTGTGCACAGTCCAAGACTAGACTTCTGGAAAGGTTGAATCTAATGTTGTCAGCTGTTGATATGTACTGATGCTGTTGATAGACGCGCTGTTACATATGGAACTGAGTGGCAGATCTCAAAGTAAAATTTGTCGATCCAAATTGTTTCAGATTGTTGTGATCTGCCAAAAAAACATTTCCCTGACAAGACAATGCCATTGAACTCCATCTCGCATTGAAATTCTGCAACTAGTTTAAGCTGCTGCCCAGATGCACTTTTTGTGTTGTTGCTGATTGCTTAGAGTGGGTTAATGAAGGTTTGCCGATCTGCAGCCAAACTGATCTGGATATTTTCGTGATACCCGAGGCTGTGTCCACCTGTATTTTCACTGGAATTCTGTTCACTTTCACGTTGATGAATTTCCGCTTTGATACTATCTCGCCGCTTACTGAAAAAATACCTTTTGAGTTGTGCAAATGTCTGCTATCATGATGGATACTTTCCTGTTCGCTGTGTGGGGCACTACTGCAGCCGCTCTACCCTTTTTGTGCCCCACCTTGTTGCACACCTTGCACCGATGCTGTTTGTATGTGCAAACGGCTACGAAGTGCATGCCACCGCACTGTCAGCATGGGTTTCGGGGCGCTGATTGATATTTATCCTCGTGGTGATTCGATTTCAACTTACTGGGGTGTTGATTGCGACTGCTGAAGTGTTTTTTGTGCTTTGCTTCTATGTTATTGCACTCTTTATAAAAATATTCGTATCGATATCGTATAAAAAATAAAAGAAAAATATCGATATCGTATCGTATCATATCGATTTTCGATACGATATTCAGTGTGACGATACCAATAACGATACGATACAATTGATTCAGGAAATTATTGATATTATCGTATCTTCGATAAATACGTCCCGATATTATCGAAAATATCGATATCGACATTAAGAATTTTAAAAAAATGTAATATTGAGTCCGATAAAAATATAATACTGTTCCTCTATTAAGGATTGTAAAGTCGACTTCTATTTTAGTCGAAAACACTGGTGGTTTGAATCTGATCCATTTTCTAAGACCTTAATAAAATGCCGTGAATGAAATCCAGAAAATTAAATAATTTCATACTTGTATTACGTTTTAACTTTAGGTTCGCATTCCTGGGAAATCACGGCTAAGTTTTGCTCCAACTCTTTCTCAGGCAAAAGGGAAGTCCTTAGCTCTTTGCTAAGGTGCTAAGGACTTCCGACCATATCTTCGAGCCGTACAGCAGCACAAACTAAGCTACATATATAAGAAGACGTCTTTTCTTTAATAGAGCCCTTTGAAATTGGTAATAAGTCAACTTAGTGTAGCTACCTTAACCCCTGTTTTTCCTGCTGCTGCCTTATTTGCTTAGAAAAGCTCATTTTCAAGACCGTCTGCTTGCCCATGTGTCACGACAAGTTTCCTCAGAAATCATAGAAACTCGAATAATCAAACCTAGAGAAGAGATTAGTAGGCTTTTAAATGTGAAGGTTTTATTGAAAATTTTGAATTTTCTTAAGAGGAGGTCCTCCTTATGCTAAATTGACCTTTAAAAAATGTTGATGCAATGTTACTTTATCGGCACCCAGGGATATTTTTTGGTGCCCAAGTTTACAAAGTGGACAATGCCTAAATTTAATGTTGCTGAATCTATGCTAACCTCATAGTAGGTGAAGGTATTCGATAAATGAATTTAAGACTTTTAAATTAAATCGATACCGATACGAAAATTTACAAAAAAATATCGCCGATATCGATACGATATTGAAAAATCTAACTCAATACGATACCGATAAAAGCCTTAATATCGTATCGTATCGTGAAGGCCTAATTTTGGATAACAGTCTGGTCCGAATGTCAGCTCAGCTGTCAAATTATTTAGATCAAAATTTTCACAATGTCAATTGATACGACCTGCGTAGCAACAAAATCCTCCGAACCTCTTTTTTGTTGCTGTAGATATTCAAAGCGCATGTTAAAAGGCGATTTCTTAGGTCAACTTCGCAACCGTTTCCTCAAATGAAAAATCACGGGTTTCCTTGGGCAATATAAAGTTTACATATTTGTCATGATTTAGGGTGTGCAATTTCCGTAGAAGGAGCCTTCTTTTTGTCCCTTCATCTAAATTTCCGCCGTCCATATTAAACAAGTCTTCGAATCTTTCGTACCATGTGTTTTATTAAACTTCAAACCGAACGCCAAAAAAACTTATTTCATAAGAAAAAAAAAACTTTTGAAATTAGAACATATAATAAACCAAAATAAAGGAACACACTTCACAGCTTTGTTAGTATCTACTTCTCATATATCAATTTCGTCTTAAAAATGATAATAATCATGGCTGCTGTTTTTCGGCAATAGAGGTCTCCGCAAAACTTTACTTATTTATTCATTAGCAATGCGGGAAACGTCCTTATCGTCAATTCGAAACATTTTAGCAGATTTGCGCTGACTTCGTAGAGAAGTTACTTTGACCTCATCCTCTTCATCAACTGTGATACCTGCTATGATGGCGTATTCATACATGACGTTTTTTTCTCAGTTGGTACATTTATAAGGAAAATTAAATTTGGATGTAAATTTTCTGAAGTACTCACATCATTCACGTTATCGTGTCTACAGAGTTGATTTCAAAGGGTTTTTAAATTCTCTTCATCTGAACTACTTTCTCATCATCTGAACTAAACTTTGCCTGTTAACAATCAAAATATGAACCAGTTCTTCATCGCCATGTGTTTCTATGCTCCATAAACGCTGGCGTAAGAGCTTCATTCTCGCTTTCTTCTGTTGAAATAACTTAAGTTTTATTTCTTTTAGCAATTTAGTATGTTGGTATAATTGTATCGACACATCCAATGATCTCTGCCACATGGTACCGGATATGGGGTCTAAATTTTCAAGGACTAACTGTTTCATTGCTTCAATTTAATCTTCCGTTATTTCGTGCAGCAAAACAGAGGAATTTATCAAAATACTAACAAACCCCGCAGCTATTTCGGTATCTTTTCCTTTCAAAACGTAATCCGCAGTTTTTTTGAACACACCGCCTACACAATCCGTTGGCTCTTTTCCGTTTCCTAGTTCGCTATGTGTCCAAGGAAAGTATTCCAATAAATTTTTTATCCACAAGTAAATGTTAACGTGGTTTCGGTATTGTGAGGTTGCACCGTCTGAGAAGATACGGAGAGTTTGAACATTTTCTCTAGTATTCAAAAAAAAAAAATAAATAAATTAAACATATGTGTCATATGCCCAATAATAGCATGGGCCTGGTGGTTCAGATTGTTGCTGTCTGTAGCAAACAAAGTTCTCTGAACTGAATCAACAGTTTTTTCATAAAAAAACACCAGTGTGGATTGTAAGCTTTGTCCCAAAAACATGTTTCTTCATATCAAATATCTTTCTATGTAATGACGTCCTTAGATTTTTCACTGTACTAGTAATACAAACCTTTGTAGTCAATCACTTTTTTCGCTCCTTTCAGAACCCTGTCTTCATTTGTCACTTGCAACTGAAAATATTCAACTGCATCCTGATTATTACCAGTATTTATTTCAGTTTATCTACAAATAGTACATGAACCAAATATACAGTCATAGGAGGTAACATCGTAGCTGTGTATTTAAACTCCCCCAATCGATTCAGTTTGTACACATTTATTTTCAGATTAAAATGCTCAAGCGTAAATCCACGTTTAACTGTGAATTGCAAAAAAAAAATCCTTTGTTAAAAAAAGGAAGATATGACTGGGAAGAACTGTGCACAATTTGTTTTCCATATATTTCCATTGCAAATAAAGGCATTTCCGACGTTAAAGAGCACCTGAAATCTTATTCAAAAGGCCAAGTAAGCAGCTCTAATATCACGGCTTTCTTCGAAAAATCTAAACCTAGTTCAGAAGAAAACCTTATTCGAGCAGCCGAAGGTGCTATGGCTTATCACACGGTTAACCATCACATGTCATTCAAATCGTTGGACTGCAGTAATTGTCTCAACCGAGTGATGTTTTCGGAGTCAAATATAGCAAAAAATATGACATGTAATCGCACAAAAGCTACAGCTGTTGTAAATAACGTATTGAGCCAATTTTCAACTCATAAATGGAGAATTTATAAGTATATCTACCGATGCTAGTCAGTAAGACAGTATACAGGTAAAATTATTTTCCATCATTAAACAATATTCTGGTAACAAAAAAAAACGATATCACATCAAAGCTTCTTGAAATCGAATCTACTGAAAATGAAACATCTGATACAATTGTTGAGATTATTATGAAACAATTTCAGTAGCATAATCTTCTGTCGAAATGTATAGCATTTTCTGGTGACAACTGCAACACAAACGTTGGTGGGTGCAGTAGATCAGGAACAAATAACGTCTTCTACAAGCTGCGAAGTAAACTCAATCCAAACATTGTTTGTGTAGGATGTTCTGCACATATACTTCATAACGCTGTGCACCATGGATGTGACCTACTTCGTGTTGACGTTGAGACGATGGAATCGAAAATTTACAACTTTTCCTTAATTTATGCAGTTCGAACAGAAACTCTAAAAGGATTCTGCATGGCCGCTGAATCCGAATCGGAATACCTGCAACTTTTATTCCACTCAAAAACACGATGGCTAAGCCTTTTTCCCGCAATCGAGCGGTTTATAAAACTGTATGATCCATTGAAAAGTTATTTTGAAAGCTTAGATAGACCACCCGTATCGGTTAAAATTTTCTTCGGAGATCGGAAGCATACTTGTTTCTCATTCATTCAGTGATGTACGTTTTCCGAAATGTTGGAAAAAAGTGATAACTCAGTTATCGAAACCAGAAACATATTGGCATCTCTAAATAAAATGGACGACAGAATAAAAGAAAACTTTGGTTCAATTAAGCTTCAAGGTATTTTGAACAAACAAGATGAAAACATGAAAATAGATTTAAAAAAACATTTTTTTAATTTTAACCCGGAAATGAAATCCTACGTAGAAAAGTGGGAAAAATCAATGAAGGACTTTGATAAACTCGACTGGGTGATTTTGCCAAACATCACTAAAAGCACTCCATTGTCAGATATTGAAAAAAACAGTTGTTTTTCTTAAAAATATTAATATAGTCTTTTGGGTCGAAATGAAATTCCACAATCTGATTTGCGAGGCTATTTATTTGCTGAACATCGTCATTGTGCTTATTAACAACTCGTATCTTCGGACTTTTGTTGCTTGCCAATGTTTTTATTAGCACGTCGTGAGATCTGAGCATTTCCGTGATGGAGCCCAACATTTGTTTCGTGCATTCGTCCATTTTGTTGTTATAATTTTCAAATTACTTGATTTCTCCGTAATCCTCGCCGCCAAATATGTCGTGGTTGTAAAGTTAAACACAATTGTTGTTTACTAACTGAACTAATGTATATTATTAATCAACGACTTAATGTAATGATTAGTAGCTCGTGGATCATTCTACATCGTTGGCCAGACAGTTGCAAAAGAGAGAGAAATTGGCTTCCTGTTCCCAGCTTTCAAAAAGTAATCAACATGAAGTTGGCAACTTTTGTTCAGGGCTGTAACAGTATGAGTCATTTTTAGAAATGATATGAGACACACGCATGGAATTGCTATTTAAAGCCGTGTCTCTGAATGCGTAATGAATATCCGCAATTTACAACAAAGGCCCTGCATGTTTAGCTCACATTCTCTTCCATCAAACCTGACATCGAAGAGTGATGAAAAGAAAAAAAAAATAGTTTCATACCTTCCGTTAGATATGATTCGATGGTGAGTCGTCAAACCGAACACATCGCAAGCGAAAGCACTAAGGTGTCGAAAATCGAAGTAAAAAAGAAAACAAAATACAAGTATATCGGAACAAAGGAAATCAAGCCCGGAAAACTCGTAACAGCTGAGGTACAAAGCGAGTCCCCAACAATTCAAAGATGGTCCGAGGCGGACAATGACGAGAAGGCGCTTCCATCAAGAACGAAAGCGGCCAAGAAAGAAATACTACCGTCAGCAACAATGGAAGCAGAGCAAGTGGCAACAAACGCCTCAAACAGGGTAATTATCGACCTGATCAACGCGGAATCGGATGGACTTAGAACGGTTCAAGGTAAATTGGCAATTAAAAGAAAGCTACCCATTCTTATCTAAGCACTAACTCCCCATAATCCAAACCCATACGAGCCTCTTTCAGGAGAAGCAAACATAACCTCCAAGCAAAACACGTGTGCGCCCGAAAAGAAAAAATCGTGTTGTCCCCCTATATTCGTGGAAGGAATCACAGCAATGACAGAAAAAAAAAATCATGGAAAAGGGCCCCACAACGAAGTATAGAATTACTCGCCTGAGCGCGAGCAAATTAAAAATTACAGTTGACGAAGTCGCCATGCATGATGAATTACTGGATTTGATCCGCAGATCTTCACACCATCGGAACGCAGAAAATATGCAGTCATACTCAGAGGGGTTGACTCGGCATTCGGAGCTACACAGGTTAGAGAAGACATCGAAATACAATGTCCGGACATTAAAACCGACAAGTTCTTACTGTTAACCACCGGATAGTCTAAAGCGAACGGCGTGAATTTAGATTTATACAAAATAATCCTTAACAAAAAAGAAGACTAAGACCGTCTCCTTAAGCTCCGTTTCATCCTTAATCAGAAAGTGACATGGAAAAAGCCCAGAAGGAGTGATCTACTCCAGTGTTATAGATGTCAGTGCTTCAGCCATGTTTCGGCGAATTGTGTCTTCCAGGCAAGATGTGTAGCTTGTGGAGAGGACCGCAACCCCCAAGAAGGCCCAAGAAGGGACATTGACAAAACAAGTAACCCATCTTTCTGTGTCCTCTGCAAAGAGAAAGGCCACCCATCAAACTCCTCCAGATGCCCGAAAAGGAGAAGACTGGTAGACAAGATAGCACTTTTAAAAAATAAAAAACAACCCCCATTTCAAACCCATCTTTCGAATATATACAAACCCCAATAGCAACAGCCACACCAGCGCAATCAGTACCTCTATACTCGGAAGTCACGAGTGGAAGAAATTCAACTATGCCCCGGAACGCAGTACCACAAGAGAACCCTCTCCAACGACTCCATTACGAAACAGCCCAAGTTTTAGGAGTGTCACCAGGGGAACTCCTAAAAAGGTTGCCCAATTCTGGCCGAAATACGATGGCACGCCAACACAGGACAAGCCAGTTTTTCTCATTGAGCTATACCTTAACCTGTATGGCGGTAAATAATCTGATTACTATCTGTCTCAACATAAACTCTCTAGTTTCCCATGACAAAAAAATATTCGTGTCTAACCTTACAAAATCCATTCAAACAGACATAGTTTTCCTTAACAAAACAGTCTTAAAACCGACACACAAGGTCCGAATAGAAAACTACCAAGTACTTAGAAACGACGCAGGTAGTGGGACCGCCATTCTATATCGAGACCACCTATCAGTCGATCAAATAAATTTTAACCATACTGACATTTCCTGCACACTAGCAACTTTAAACATGCGAAGACAGAATGGTAGTCATGGGAAAATACTAATTGGATCTATTTACATCTCACGAAACCTAGGACCTTCAATCCTCCTCGGCGGAGACCTTAACGCGAGTCATGAGCATTGGGGTGATTCCACACGGAATCCAAGCGGCCAAAGAATATATCAATAGTTCCTGTCGAGCGCATTTCTACATGCGCCATCGTCAACGCAGGTGTGCCCTCATACCCAAGAAGCAGCTCCTTAGACAACTTTCTAGTGTCACAAGACTTACTAACTGGTAACACAACTCCCTACCAATGTGCACCCCTACCATCGATATCCGATCACTATTGTTTGAAACTAACCCTTCACCTAACTAACCAAACCACTATTGAAGAAATACCGAAAAAATTTCCTCCTATGCCTCTCTTGATTGAGCAGAGTTCAGAAAAGACCTCAAAGACGATTTATCTCCCCAACATCAAACATTCGGGGAATTTTTTACTTACGTGTCAGAAGTAGAAGATATACTAGCTGGTCTTAATAATAAAACCTCCTCGGGCCTAGACTGTATTCCCAATAAAGTACTAAGAAAATCCGGGGCAATTGTCGCCAAAAGCTTAACAATCATCTTCAACAATGATTACTTCCCCGAACGATGGAAACGAGGCAACCTTATCCTTATCCCTAAACCAAACTGCGACCGAGACGTAAAAAACGTCAGGCCAATCTCTTTACTTTCCAATATTGGTAAGATTCTGGAAAGAATCATACTACGAAGCTTTAGAGCATTTTCAATGAAGCTAATTCCGGAGTTTCAGTTCGGATTCCAACCCAAAAAAAACCACAGAACATGCCATTATGCTTGTACACGGCGCCGTCGTGAAAAACTTGCGCAAAAAACAATGCACAGTCGCATGCGCGCTAGACTTACAAAAAGTGTTTGACTCCATTTAGACTGATGGGCTAAAATTCAAACTCATGTATTCCAACTGTCCCCGGGCCCTCATGCGTATCCTTGACAGCTTCCTACAAAATAGATATTTAAAAACTGAAATATCCCACCGAACTTCAACACCTATACCTATCCTGTCTGGAGTCCCACAAGGATCCATATTGGGTCCAAACCTTTTCAACTTCTTCCTACACGACATCCCACATACCGCCACTACAAACAGAATCCAAAACATCTCCAGTAACCCGAACATGATCTGATCAAGTACACGGATGATATTCTAATTCTAGCCAGTCACACTCTTCCCATTTCCGCCATGGAAATGGTGCAAACAGAAGTTGACATTATAGCGCGCTATTTAAAGGATTGGGGACTCCAAATCAACGCTGCTAAATCGGAAATAATATGCTTCCGTAACGCGAGTGGTAAAGGCTAACTGTTCAGCAAAGCAAACTGATAAAAGGCCGGTTATCGACGGGGACACGGTGAATCCAAAAGATATTAGGTATTTGGGAGTGAACCTTAGCAACAGGTTCAAAATAATCCACATGCAAGAAAAGCAATAAACAAAGCCAAAGGAGCTGCTGCATTAATTTCACCCCTCCCATCCTCCAAACCCGTCTTCCCAAATGTGAAACTCCTCATGTATAAAACCCTAATTCGCCCCATCATCACATACTCCTTCGCAGCCTGGCTGACAATTTCACAAACAAATTACTTTTTATGGAATTGTTTGCAGCTACATATAAATGAGTTGCATATTTTGAATAATAATTTTTCTGAAAAATTATTAGAGAAGAAAAATGTTAGAAGAAGGTGGTTTCGACGTGTGCACTAATTCTCCTCAGGCCATCACACTTAGATACACACCGGTGATGGCGACCACCATGCTCAGAGGTGAGGGAGTTAATGTATAAAACCCTAATTCGCCCCATCATCACATACTCCTTCGCAGCCTGGCTGACAATTTCACAAACAGTTTTTGAGAGGAGGATACTCCGAAAGTATGTATCGAAATACCGACGCCCCAATAAAAAATGCTTTAAAAACAGCGTTCTTTACCAAGAAACGAAAGTGACCCCCATCCTGCAATACATGCTTGAAACAAGCAAAAAGCGAATAGCTAAATGGCAGATACATGAATCAAATCTAATCCGGGACCTCTTCAATAGTACCCCCACCTCTGAAAACCCATATTATCTCTCTCTCATAAAAATTCTCCAAGACTTCCAGATTAACACCGAACGCCAACCAACCCCCCTAAAACCATCAGAAAAAAATAAAAATCAAATAAACAATAATTAAGAAACCGATTAAATAAATAAAAAAAACTTCCGTACATCCTGAACATCAGGTCGGTAGGAACTGTGCCTCTTCTGAAACGCGATTTTGGATGTAACGCTTGAAGAGAACACACGACTAACCCAAACTTCAAGGAAGAGTTACAATGCAATTAGGCTAAGAATAGAATAAGTTAGGTTAGTTTGGTTTAGGTTTTAATCTCTAAATAAGCAACTAAAAGACGATAACCGTAAGAGCAAACGGAATAGAAAAATTAACATTAGCATTTCAAAAACTGTAAAGTATAGACTCAAGTCGTATAAAGAAGCTGACATTTGACAAAAGTGTCACTGTCAAATGAATCGTAACATTAAAAGTAGGTTAAGTAACATATGTCAAAAGAAAAGTCTCTATAAAGTACTACTACTACTATTGTCAATAAAGAACATACATACATATATTAATCATCTTTTGAATATTTTAGGGATCCATCCTGAAAGGATTCCCTTCGTCAAAAAAGTTTGAAAATTACTTTGTTAGAGGATCTCGTTCCGGCATCGTAATGGTACTCTAGTAGGTGATATGGCCCCTTCATTCTTAAATCAGTACCTATAACAGCTGGATAGGCCATAGTCCGACAGTTGTCGTTTTGAATGTTTTCTACTTGTATACAATATTTGTGGTTTTAAATTCAATATAAATAATTTGATCCTAGTTTAGCTGATAATTAAACAAAACTATTTGGTTCCTTGTTTGAGTTTCTAAACGTTTTTCATCTCTACTCACGCATAATCAGACTGCACGCATGCATGACCAGTCAGTCGCGAGCTTATTAGCGATATATTAAAGATGACGATTAAGATATTTATTCCCATTCCTATCGTATCGCAAACAGTATATATAACTGAATGATTAATGTTGCCTTTCAAAACAAAATTAGTCTTGGTCATAATTTTTGGCAGCACACAATTCATCTCATCGTCTTTTAATTTGTAATTAACAAGATTGTTCGCAGATATGTGTACTTAGATATCGCGGCTGTGGTCGGTTGAAGTGCATTTGAATGGTATCTCGCTGCAGCAATTTCGTTGCAGATGCGTCGCCAATCATGCTTGGGCTGCTGTAGGTCTCCCGTGTTCATAGTTCATACCCGTACATATGAACGTTGACGTAGTAATCAGAATCACACATTCGGCATTTAGACAAGTTTATAAAGAGATTTTACCTTAAGCTAATTATAATTCGATTCCATCTATTTTGATCGTTTCTGAATTGTAATTCAGAGATATGTATATTCAATATTGACGGTTTTCTAATGTGGCATTGTAAGGAAAGTGCTTGGTGTATATGTTCGTGTGGGCGGAACATACGCGAAGTATGTAGTTGACACTATTTTCAAATCGAGGAGGATGTTACATAAAGTTATGAATGGGTTCTCGGAACTCTTGACTCAGTTGATTCATGTCAGAAGGATTCAATGTCGAGCATATATTCATTAAAAATAAATTAGTTTCACTTTCTCCGTTTCGAGAAATGTAATATCGGTTAATTAAATCATAAAACATAAATTCCGTTTTGTTTAATGTCTTAAATTAAAATATTTATGCGCTGATCGTAACCACTCTGAGGCATATTGGTTGGTTGCATTTTCTCTACATTTTTGCCTGTATGGAAGTTAATTATGAAACGTTCAATAAGCCGTGCGAAACTTGGTACGAAACGACTGATCTGATTGAAAAAAGATTAATCTAAAATTGAAATAACGTGCGCCACTCACTCTTTCAGTCTGTAATTTAAAGTCAAAGTGGCTCTCAACCATGGCAAACATTGCAAACTTTCCTTGCTCAAGTAACATGGAGAAACCAAAATTCACTTTTTCTATTGTCTAAATCGAAATCGAAAGTAAAAGCGTTGCAACGAGTCCTCGGGTAACGACTCCATCGAGTAATCTTTTAAAGCTCAAACGTAACCCATCTTACGAGTATATCCGTGACTCCCAACTGGCGATCCAGAATATTAGCTACTGCTCAAATCTGCTCAATCGATAGATTCGATACTATTGACGAGGGATAATTACAATCTCAGTATCAACTATGGGTCGAAAAATGGTTAAAGTAAAAGTCACAAATACCAAACGATCGAGCATTGAAATACCATGCAAGTGAACGTTGAACGCGATCACTTATAAAACGTATCACACTCCGACCTCGCCAAAATCTTGCCAAGAGGGAAAAAACTCAGTCGACTTTCTCCACTTTCTAAAATTTCTTGTGATGTGTGCACGCTGTGTCGTTTGCAGCGATGGTAACGAACGGCGTAGTGGTTTTATGATGAAAATTTTCTCTGCGTCGACTACGTCCAGGTAAGAAGCTACGGTACAAATGACTGGCGATACTTTATTTTACGCCTAATGACTATACAGTTCCCACATTCCTGCAACACGAGGCCCACTCTCGACTTCACCATTCTTCTGGTGCTGGTCAAAAGAAGGGAGAAAGCTACAGCTGAAGTGGTCGCGTGTACTTGCCGAGACTATTCCATAATCAATCCATGCCTTTTAAAGTGCACCAGCGCCAAGAAAAAGCACTTAAATGGGAATGGAAGTGCTGCTGCGCCCCGAAATTCACCCATCATGTGGGCAGCGATGATTCCTATACGGGGGCCCATTGATAGTAAGCGGAAAGCAGTTAATGCTGAGTAAGAACACTGGTATTTTTGCACGCATCTTTAAGTTGTTTGATATGTTTTACGAGCCCATGTGGACAGTGGTGAAGAAGATGTAGCTGTAATTTGCATGGAAGTAAAGATGAAAAACATATAATTTGTATTCATCATGTTTTGTTTTTAGCCAAGATTTATTATTGGCTTCTGAGGATGAATACCAATAGTTTACCAGCATTAAGCGAATATTTTGCGTGGTTTTAAAATTTTTTTTGTGCTCTAATAAGATGCATCGCTAGAATGTTTTGTTATTTGAATTAAGATTAAATTTAAATTGATCGCTCAATAAGGCGCTTGCTTATTTGTATTTTTTTTCGTAAGAAGATCCACCAGAAAATTGATTTAAATCCTTGTTATATCGCTTTTAGTATAGTCAAAATACACATTTATGTTTACAATAGTTTGCATAGAGCTGAAAATTGATACAGCTCTTAAATATACGCTTACAAATGAAATATCAGAAGTCCCCGCGGATCCTTCACTGTTAAAAAAGTTATTCAAGGTCAAATGTCAAAAATATCGTTTTTTCTCATTCTCGTAAACGGTGTTACATGACAATAGTTCAGACAAAAGTTGTAGACCTTGCAAATATCAACAAAAATGGTTCTTATACTGCTTAGGTAAATTTTGCTTCAGTAATTTAGAGGTTGCGGAGAATATTTCGTTGCGTCTTTGATAGTACATCGAATATAACGAAATTTTTAAGCATGCTGGTGTCATGGCAACACTACTGTCGGCATGGCAACACTAATGTCACCATACAATCACCACATTCTTGTAACAACCTTACGTCAATACACACACATCTTTTCCACACGTAACATGTTGTCAGAAGTGGAATATTAAATTTGTAATGCATAGAGTCGAGATTTAAAACGTGATAGGGAAAGTTCTAATAGATTCGGTTCCATTGTTTCCAATTGGATGAACAACATCGCGTCTCAGATAATCAAGTCACAGCAGCGCATCCTTTTTTTGTTTTTTTTTGTTTGGGGGGTGAATGCCATTTACGCACAGAGTGTGGGACTCCCATGCTCGCAAGAAGGCGACTGGACTACCCACTAAACACCTCCCCTGTCAACCTGAGAACCTAGTCTGGAACCGTTTGACACATTACTTCGGACCAGGTATCGCTTTGTCACGCCGTGAGGCGCCTTCAAGCTGGGGGACCCCTCTTCTAGCGAGAGGGGAGAGGGGAAGAGGAAGTGTCGGACAAGCGATCCCCCAGCCCCAACTGTTCGGAGTCCTTTTTATCTTTTAGGACTGCCCGAACATATTGTACCACCTGGTTCCATTTGTCAACCAATTCGAGCATCACCGCGACTATATTATCCGGGGTGAGCTCTCCCGTCTCCCTGTAGAGGTACCTTCGCAACCTGTGTCATTTAATGCACGCAAAAAATGTGTGGCAGGCATTATCTTCCTCTCCTGGGCAAAACCGACAATCGGGGGACCGTGACTTACCAATCTTCTGCAGGTAAGACTGAAAACACCCATGCCCGCTCAAAAGCTGGGTCAGATAGAAGTCAGTCTCACCAGGCCTTCGATTCAGTCACGGTCTCACATCCGAGATGAGGCGCACAGTACACCTTCCCTTCGTGCAATGCACCCAAGACAGCTGCCAATCGTTGAGTGAGCGCGTCTCTCGTCGCGGACAACTATCTCCCTCGCATTCTCGGTTCGACGCAGATAAATAGAGCGGCAAGGAGGCCGACAGGTATCACGCCTGCAATGACTTTCACCGCCGAATCAGAGACTGTCGGATACGAAGATGCAATACTCACCGCTCCTCTTCTCTGTACCTTTGCCAGACGTTTTCGGTAAACCTTCTTACTGAGAGCGTCGCCGCATACCTCTGCTTCGTATAGTAGTACTGACCCTACGGCACTCATCAAGAGGCGTCTTGTTGATGGGCTGGGTCCCCCTACGTTGCCCATAAGTCGACTCAGAGGCCATACTCCCGAAGCAGCCTTCTCAGTCGTTGCCCTTATTTGCTCAGAGAAATTCATCTTCGAGTCGATCAGTAGCCCCAGGTACTTCACCCCTGGTTTCGATTCGATTCGAATGTCTCCAATACTGATCATCCTTACTCTAGGGATTATCCTTTTTGTCAAGATGACCACTTCGGTTTTCTCCAGTGCTAAACTGAACCCGCGAGCAGTCATCCAGTCTCTCACTCGGCGCATTAGCATACCTAGCCTAAGTTGCGCCTGTTTAACGGTGCGACCAGCGACCAGAGCCGCATCATCATCCGCATAGCCGATCAAGCGCGACTCATCTGGCACCTCGAGTCTCAGTAACCCGTCGTAAGACGCGTTCCACAGGTCCGGACCAAGGATAGATCCCACCAAGCTTCCGCATAACTAGCTTGTAGCTAAGGCCCCACGGATCCTTGTTCACATTGTCCACTACATCTTGCCAGCAGCGAGGCTTGCTGTTGATCAATTTGCGAAGGCATTTCCTGGCCGACTTAATATGCTGCTACCCGGTTGCTTGCCTCGTCACGGTTCCGTGCCCGTTGAGCCTCACGCCAAAGCTTGTGACACTCCCTTCGTTTTTCAGCGATTTCAGTTGACCACCAGTACACTGGAGGCTTGCCGTGCCGGCGTTTTCGACGGAGCGTAGAAGCTTTGTAAGCAGTCGTAATGATGCTCATAGTTGAGTTCACCATGTCTTGAGCTGCCAGTTCTTCCGTCCCCTCCGAATCTCCCTGCAGCGGTGCACCAGCTGTGAGCACCTCGACGAACCTCTTGACGTCCATCCTTCCGATGGTCCATCTAATTGTAGAAAGCCGAAAGCACGGACGTCGGGAGACAACGTCACTGATCTCAAGCGGAATGCACTGATGATCACTGGCTGAGTAGCCCTCTAATACTCTCCAATTGTGTATCCAACGTAGTAAGGACCCCGAGGCGAATGTTACGTCCGGTATGGTTCCTTCACAGCCAATACGGCGGAAAGTCGGCGTATTTCCGGTGTTTAGTACGAAGAGTGCCGTCCTGGCCGCCATTTCTAGGATTCGTTTTCCCCGCGGATCTGTTTGAGGCATGCCCCATTCAATTGCTTTCGTGTCGAAGTTTCCCCCAACGAGCACATTCCCGTATGCGTTCGAGAAGCTTGGTTTGGAAAGCTGATATCAATTCGTTCGGCATTAGGTATACACTAAAGAAGGTGGTCCCTGAACACCGAACCCGCACAAAACCACCCCCACGTCCACAGCTCTCCGCCTGGAAAGCGCTATTTCGAACCCAGATGGCGGCAGTATCAGTTTCATCAGGAAACCATGATGCTGAACTTTTATCATGGTGTTGCTCACTCAGCAGCAAAAAGTCGGCTTTTATGTCCCTCGCAAACTACTCAAGCAGATTTTGGGCGGTTGAACTGCGGTGTAGGTTTAGCTGCAGGATGCGTGTCATCGAAGTTCTAATTTTGCCTTGGCTAGGGCTTCCTGGAAAACCCGTCATTTTCCTCATTTCAAGACGTGTCCAAAATCATGTCTTGGATCAGCATCCTTGCAAAAAATACAGTGTGCCTCCTTCGTACGCTGTTTTCTTTTATGTCCCGTTTCATTTATCGGGTCCTTTGCATACTTGTGTGGTGTGACCATAGCCAAGGAATTTGAAACATTAAAGAAGCGTTGCTCTTTGACGTATCCTACAGACAACCCACCCTATTTGTACTTTGCCCTTATTCAGAATTTGTTCGGCGTCCTTTTCGGTCAAGTCAATTATGGCCATGCGTTGTCCTCTATGGTTTTCTGGTGTCAGGCTTGCTTTGATCCTTCCCACGCTAGGGAACACCCTTTTGATGGCCTCTTCCACCTCGGCCAGATCTGTGACGCAGTCAATGTCTCTTATTTCGATCGTTCCCATCAGCTCGAGCGAGGCTATAGCTGCGCTTTTGCCGAGGACTTTCTTTGCTGCGTCGCAGAATGCTTCCCTATGCTTGGCCTTTGCTCGAAGTTCGACCAGTGTGTGGCCCGATCGCGTTGGTCGTACTGTTTTAATGCTAGTGTTAGTGTCTTTGGGCCTTACGTTTTCCCTGATGTCCGGCAGCACCTCCGCGTAGTATCGACCATCTTGGGGTTTCACGGGCAGTGCCTGCTGCCAGGGTCTTCGTCGGGGATTCTTTCTCTCCTGTTTCGCATCGGGTCTTTTTTTTTGTTGGGCGTCCGTGCGAACTTTATTTTCTGGCACTTTTTGAAGGAGTTCCTTAGCGGCTTTTTTGGCTCCTTTTGTAAGCACTATCTGGAACCCATGATCTGGTGTTCCGCGCCCATCAAGTGCCTCTTCCTTCCTTCTTTTATCCCGATCTCCTTCGATTGGGCTAGACGCCATTCTTTTATTGATTTTTGATTGTGGAGCTATCTGCACGTGCCCTTTAGATTATACCCCAAGCGCTTCTTTAGCCTTTTGATCTTCTTCGGCCTTCTGGTCCTCTTCGGCCTTTAACCAGCTCTTCCGATGATGCCCTATGTGGTCTAGGAGCTCCTCTAGTTCAAGGAGCCCAATCTTTACTGCTTTCGTTATTTTTGGCGAATCGCATGCAGATTGTATTCTTTTTCAAACCACTCCCGCTTTTCGGAATAGCCTTTCTTCTTCATGACGCTGAGCCGCAATTATACTTTGCGGCCATCGTCCTTAGGAGAGGTTGTCGGCTTCTGTGTCCGAATACAGTACTTCCGCCACCTTTTCGACGTTGGCGATGAAATCACAAATCGTCGCTTTATTTGCCTGGTCACTCGTTTCTTTTCCTGCCGTAATCTCGTTGACTTCAGAATGGTTCTTTATTATTACGGGATTTATGACCCATGGTTCAATCGCTTCGGTAGTGATCGCAGCAGTGACCATCGAATTTCCGAACTTTTTTATATTTTCCTCCACCGCTCGAACATCTAGCGCGTCTTGCAGGGTTTTCCGCTTTTTCTTTAAAGGACGCTCTGGCGCTCGCATTATTTTTTTGCTGCGCCCGAATGCCGCAGGAATCT
Organism: Odontomyia ornata; assembly: GCA_963969285.1. Classification (NCBI taxonomy): domain Eukaryota; kingdom Metazoa; phylum Arthropoda; class Insecta; order Diptera; family Stratiomyidae; genus Odontomyia; species Odontomyia ornata. The sequence continues at coordinate 11,615,821 of OZ017742.1, read as the reverse complement.
CTTTCTAGACCAGACTGTCTGTTAATCTCCGTTTTTCGTCCGTCTTCACTGTCATTGTATTAATCGTCATTTTTGTCATCGTTAGTACTGCTCCTGATGTGCTGTTAACATCGTGGCTGCAGCCGCTGGTTGCGTCGTCGTTATGATTATTTTCGCATTCTTTTTTTTGGGTTTTGTTTTTTTTAATCCCTTATGGGGACAAGTGCTCAGAGCCAGACCAGCGCTAATCGTGAGCCCGTCTCAATCGAACCTACAGACGGTATGAGAGTTGAATTGGAGCTGTTCACATACGAGTGTCACCTCTGCGCTACCGTGCAAAGCAACTAAGTCCAAACCATTATATCCGCCAGCCCAAAGCATGAATTCCTGTTCGTTGTCCACAGCGTAGTCCAGATCCAGTCAGAGTCGTTATCTGTCATCCCAGGAGGGAGCCTCATGGCGCCCCCCATATCCTCGGGTCTGTGGGGGTGGCGCTCCACAAAGAATGCTAGCCTCTAAGAGTGCTCTTGTCGACCGGCATTCCCCCCTGCGGGAATTTCCTCGGGTACGTGGGGGCGGAACTCCCCAAAGAATGCTAGTCTCCAAGAGTATTCCTGTCAGCCAGCATTCCCCCTGCGCAGCGCATCCTTTGAGGTTATGCCAGAAGACGAACAATTGATAAGAAGAGAAGATAGAAAGCCAACAATATCTACAGAGCTCAGTATAAGCACAAAGTCACCGACTACAACAACTTCTACCACGTCATCAATGTCAGCAGTAAAACCCCCAAAACAATTATTTACCAACGATAACGTCGGTCAGGGATGGTAACTGTGGCTCAAGTAGTACAATTGGTATACTTGTACATTAGTATCTGCAGTTACGGAGAAAAGTGGGGATATTCAAGCGGCTACTTTCATATGCTCAATCGGACATGAAGCCGTGAAAATCATTAAAACATCCAGTTTATCAGATGCAGGCTCTAAACTGTCAACAAAATCATTGAGATGTTTAAAGCAACATTCGAACCACAGATCAACATTACTTACGAAAGGTACAAGTTCAATCACTTGCAACAAGCGGATGGCGAACTTATCGAAGAATTTATAACTCGAGTCAAAGCTCAAGCCATGAAATGCAGTTTTGGTGACCTTGAAGGCGATTTAGTCGAAGATCGTTTGATAATCAGCGTAAAAAACGATCCAATACGTGAAAAACTGTTGAGTGAAACCAAAATGATATTGGATACAGTAATGAAACTGGGTCGTATCAGTGACAACTAAGCAGCTGCAGGATATTCAACATCCATTGACCACTGTCATCGCGATTCGTAACAAAAAATACGAGCAAAGTGATCAAAATACTTGCCGAAGATGCGGAGAGAAACATAAAAAAAACAAATGTCCAGCTTTCAACGAAATTTGTACGAAGTGTAACAAAAAAGGTCACTTCAGCAAAGTGTGTAAATCGAAAAACAAAGCAAATAAGATTCACGAGATTCCATGTAGGAGCGAGTATAGCGAAACAGAAGAGGTAACCAAATTGTTTGTAAATAATGTACGTCTTTCCAATGTTTTATTTGTATCACAAATAGAGTCCGGCAACCACGACAATTGGACTTAGTTTACAAAAAAGATGCGGAATACCGATATTTTTGACATTGATCGGTGGAGAATTTCAATATTTCACTTGTAATGGTGTATTTAGGATCTGCACTAATTTCAAGCTCTATCCGATTTATTGTAAATTGATCCTTTTTAGGTTATTGTAAAATAATTTTACAATACCCTACTAAAATTGCGTCCTGTATGTCTGTCTGCCCGCCCGTCCGTCTGTGTGTCACAGCAAGTTTTCTCGCAAACTACTTAAGCTGGAAATATGAAATTTGGTGAGTAGATCAAAAGCGATGACCTCTTAAAAGTTGCAGTATAAAATATATTTTATAAGGTTTCAAAGGGGGATCTCCCCATTTAGGGGAGTAACTCTTTAAAAAAAAATTTTACCGAAAGTAGCCAATATGGGTATCAAATAAAAGGTCTTGATGAGGACTTTTCAAAAGTCTTAAACTGAAACTGAGATTGCACCTGTATTCAATTTGGTTCTCGTTGGCGTTCAATTATACTGTATGCTTGGCGTTCAGGTCACCAGCAAGAGTATAATAACTATGCAGCCTGTTCAATTTGAGTATTTCAAACAAGGAATTGAGCTCCTCCTTGAACTTGGGAACATTTCGACCAGTTGCATAATTGGAGATAACGAATAGGTTATCCCCACCTGGCAGTGAAGTTTTGACCACCGACAATTCAAGGAATTCAAAGTTTTTGAATTCACCTTTTTCAATATTTTGGAAAGAATTGGGTCTTCTAACCAATATCCCGGTGCCACCTCTCCCATCACCGTTTACCCTATCGTTTCTCACGAATTCAAAATCCTTAAATGTCATAAAGTGCCATGCATTGAGGTGGGTTTCAGTGAGAAGCATGATGCTTAACAATAAATTCAAGGAGATGTAGAGTAACAATTGAGTTGACGTTGATCGCGATGAGACGAATCCTATCCATGGGAATGTGACTGGAAGCGAATTATTTTGAGGCATTTGAATGTCCTAAACGCTGAAAAACAAAGTTAATTTTTGAATCTTGTTTATCGATTCTCTCCGATAAAGAATTAAGTTGCTGGTAAACTTTAAGAAGCAGCTCATTATTGCGACTTACATTATTTACATTATTTGTAGCATTATCTGCTGATCCTCTAGCGGCGAATGCAAATGATACTGCGGGCTTGACGAAGTTGGAAGGTATGACACTACGGTGTAATTGTGTTGGCTTTGGAATAAATTTTACTTTTGCATCTTGATATCGGGAGCATTCTCGATATGATTTTGGATGACCAAGAACACGGCAGTTAACCCAGCATAATTTTTCTTTACCATCTGCATGAAGGTCTTTGCATCTTACGCACCGAGAGCGCATGGCTCAGTTGGCACCCGAATGACCAAGTCTTTGTCACCGGTAACACTGGTTAACTTCCCTTTTCTGGAGACGGTCCCACCTTACCACTCTGAAATTGAAAAACCTTATTCGTTGAAGGGCAATTGGACTGCTTTTAATTGTAATTTGTACCAGGTAAAGTGGTAAATTCTTTTTTTCTACGGTTGATCTTCTTGTCACAAAGGTTTTGACGGAAATAAATTCAATTTCTGGTGCAGCTTCCTTGAGTATGTAGTGAATAATGAGTTTTCATAAAGTCCGTAAAGGACTGCAGCGATGTTCTGCTGCCTCGGCAGAAGAAGGTGTCGGTATCTGCCGAGAATGCCCTCGTCTGGAGACGCGTGAATGCGCTGGCAGGCTAGCATTGCGGTGTCGTGGGGCGGGTTCATTTCCCCAGCACGAGGACCCACTGCAAAAATATTTCGCATTCACGAATTGGACTGCTGGAAGTCAAGAGGCGACCGAAGTCGCAAAAAGTGTAGATAACCACATAGAGGGAATTAGAGCTTGTCATGAGAACAAGGGGAACCTGAAAAGAAAGGCGAACTTGGGGTGACCTCGTCATAACCCGACGAAGTTCATGGCCCACAAATGAAAGAGGGGCAAACGGGTGGTGGTGGGGCCCCTTCGTACCCACCCAACCGGAATAAATCCATAGATATCTTGTTGAAGTGGCCAGGTATTCCTCATCTGAGTGGAAAACTCATACAACTTGAATTGTATGAACTTTCCCATCAGAAGGGGAGTACCCCGGTGACCAATTTATGCCATAGAATTATACAATTTGATTGCATAACTCTATGCCATAAAGAGGCACTCTGCTTGGGCCACTCAACCAACGACGTCACCTGAAACAAGAAGGATTATTAAGTACCCGGTGGCTGGCTCATGTTTTGAGGTGGAAGCCTGCCACCGTACCGGGTCCTATACCCGGTTAGAATTTGAGGAAAGGAAAGACCAATTTGGCGTTACTCTAACACTCCATTATATTAACGCAATACGATTAAATTTATATAAATGTGCAACATTTGCAATATAAATACAAGGAGAAATTCTACGCAATAAAATTTAAATTCGATAAATGTACAACATTTGCAATATAAATACAAGGAGGAATTCTACGCAATAAAATTTAAATTCGATAAATGCACAACCGTTGCAATATAAATACAAGGAGAAATTCTCCGCAATAAAATTTAAATTCGAAAACATGCACAACATTTGCAAAATAAATAAAAGGAAAAAATTTTACGCAATAAAAGGATACTTACCCCACATGGTCCTTCGAGCGCTCGATGACAAATGCGGGAAGTCCACTGAAACGTTCATTAAATACATTCGCACAAAAAATTAATAAATTTATCTCTAAAGCGAGAATTTCTTTACAATCACTTGAAGATTTAAATAAGATTTAAATAGTTTACTTTAGAGAATTTTCAGCAATTTGCACTGGTCAAAAAAAAAAGTTTATTCTAATTAACATTCTACTATTATGTATAAAACCTCCGGAAAAGTGTACTCTACTCTGTATTGCAGTTAGAAGTTAACTCAAAAATAATTGTATTAAGTTCCGAGCGCATCAACACAATCCGAATCAATCACTGTTATTTCATTGCCATTAAAGATGCGACACACATTCATATATCCGCCAGTATAATAGTCTAAGCCACGAACAAGACTTGTATCCAGTACCACGTTCTTTTCCACGCCAAACGTTTTACAGTAATTCAAACGGAGTTTCATTTCCTCTAAGCCTTTCACTGCAGCCTTCACGGCTTTCCAACGTTCATCTCCTCATAGTTTTTCCACTAGATCAGACGTACAACCGTATTTCCTTAGCGCACATACAAAGCACTTCACCTCCAGGTTGCACTTGTCAAACAAATGCAATTCTCTTTAATTTCCAAAGAGTTTCTCAATTCCGTTCACACCAACTTTCCCTACGACGAAGCCGCCACTAACATCGTCGTCAGTAATTCAATTCTGTCACCCGCGTTCAACTTTGTATATCACAATGTTGGATGGTTTTTCACTAACTAGGCCATTATTTCCGTTCGCATTTGACACTCCAACGAAATAAAAGGCTGCAACTTGTGATTGGTGGCAGAAACTGTACAAAGTCAAGTTGTTTTTCTTGAAAATTTCACAAATGTCCGATGCGGCTACTTGCTCGCTTTTCTCTCAATTCCTCCGTCCACGCGCGTTCGCGGTTGCAACTCGACCCCTCTCCACTCCACTCATCCCAATCTATCCACAATAGCTAGCGCGTGAAATTCTCGTTTTACCGCTTAGCCAGTTTCCCGAACGATTCATCTCTTGCATTTGTTGCATTTGCTGTGCTTGAAGCATTTGTTGTTGCTCCAACGTTTGCAATTGTTTCTCCGGGAATATGCTGGCTGAAGCTATGCGAGTTACACTCTGATGTAACATTATTTTTATGTACAGTAAGTGTTGTGTATTTTAGTTGTATCATTTATACGCATGTGCAAAGGCAGCTTGAGGCACCTTAAAAATGATATTCTGTGATAAATCGCATACAACCGAACTCCTCTTCGTTGTTGTGTATGAATTTGAATCGATTCTTTGTTTGATCTTATGAACATAACTGAGATTGCTTATTGTTCTTTAGAACAGTACACTTTCAAATCGGATCAATGCTAGCGTTCACGAACGGTTTTCAGGACAATATGAATTACTTTAGGAATGAGTAAGCATTATTTAGAATACGTATATTAAACGTTTAAGAGATACATTGCACTTATTCTTATTAAGTTTTATTACGATAACGTTTTTTTATTTTACGTTAAATTGTTGATTAAAATCGGCGAATGGAACATTATTACATGCGTTATTAATATCCTGTCTGTTCTTATTATCTCTAATAGCATTAAATGAAAATATTCAGAGTTCGGCTGTAGCTTGAAATATCACATTTTAGTGTTGCTTTTAACTTGTCTTAAATATCCACTGAAACATTATCACCGCCTTTTTTCCGTTGTCAATTCAATTCGGGTATCTGATCCGTATCCCGCGTAGTTTGCGTGATCCGCAGAAGCTTGCTGTGCAAAAAGTACATCGGCGACGTACAAAGGTGCGGGAGATCGGTCATCAGGAATGCTAGGTCGTCGCATTGTGCAACGTTTGATCGGTGACATGAAAGCAAACAACGTTAATGACATGCACAATGAAAGAATGAGAACTCTTGCTCGAGCGTCAATGCCTTGACTTCTTATAAATGCCATTTCAGCAAGAATCGTCAGCAAAAGTATCACAGAAAATTTAGTCATTGTCACGGCAGTTGAGTGGATTTTTCTACCACTTCGACTGACCATGTTGCTCGGGCCATATGCAAAGAATAAATTATGTCGATCGACAAAGTGTTTGAAGCAAATGTAAACCATAGCGAATGGCATGATTAGGGGGCAAGCTACGCTGTAAACTACGCTTGTTGTGAAAACCATTACAGTCCAAGCGTAATGAATTCCGAAAGGAAATTCAATCAAAATGGACTTACGTATGTACTGAATTTCTGCACGGGATTTGGTTGTGCATAGCTCCCACACATAAACAATCAATTCAGGGAAACGAATCAATTCCAATGAAGTACCGATAAACGCTGCGTTGATTACGTAGTTTTCGAATAATGCACCCTTGTCCGGCAGCAAGTTAACACAATATTGTATTTGGGTTTCTTAATTTGTTTTGACGTGTCTTGAGTTGCCTGTAGAGGGTTATGAGATTGTTGCAATGGATGTTGAGATTGTTGTGGAGACTTTTGCTTCTGCTGCAAAGCGTCTCGATGCCAGAGCATATCTACTCGATTACTACAAGTACCTGAAGAAGATCGACCGTATCCTCTCCGCAGTCCAGACCCTTCAACAGAAAGGTCTGATTTTTTCACATTTAGGGGTATAGGTGAAGTGTGGAACCTTTCCAGAATTCAGCGCATCTTTGCTTGACTTGAAATAAACCAGTGATTTCGTTTTAATCGTTAATTTTTCTGCATTAACTCTTTTGATCTCGAAAAAATTCCCAAAAATTGTGATATCCTCAATTCCAACTTACCGTTCACTGATTTCTCCGCAACTCATCTTTCCACCTAGGTTTGTCCATATCCAGAGCATAAATCACTGATTTAAGTTTGAATATCTAGGTTAGCGTAAAATTCATACAATGAATTTTTACAATGCTGTACTGGTTGTGCTTCAGCGATATTTATTTGAAATAATTTTTCAGAAATAAATTATAGCAACCTACATCTATCACACATTTGAGTATTATTCAAAACGTATAAGAGAGTTATACCACTTGATGATTTTATTTATAAAAAACTACTTCTTAATCTGCAGAAGCATTTGCAAACTCTCAACTTCTTATGCAATTTCAACTTAATAGAAAGCAAATCGAGGCAAATGAAAAAAATTTAATTTTGCTTTTTCCCCCCAACAACTGATTAGAGTTACTTGGATTGACAAGTTTAAGAACAACTTTTAAGAACATACAAAAACCGCTAATGATATACATACGAGTTCTATATGATCGCCGTGAGACGAATAATGATGCTGGTTTTGCTGGTGCTTACGGAAGTAATCATTGAATTTAGATATTAAACTCACTAGTTCACAGAAGTTTGTTTTTATTTTTGTTGATTTCTTTTTGTTTGATCGTAGAAAATCTACATACACACTACTGATAAAATATTCTGTCTTACTATCGTTGGATGCATTCAAATTTAAATTTAAAATTTGAAAATATCATTCACCGTTTCGTTGTTTTAAATAGGTTGCTGGTCGTTAAAAATGTTAAAATATGAATAATTGATACCTAAATTAGCCATCCCGATGCTAGAAGAGTTCTAGTTCGGCTATTATTTTTTCTTTTACTTTCTAACCCAAATAGAAGTAAAATTATTCACGAGGCTTCCGATTACTATTAGTTGTTGGTTTTTCATCTTCCATACATTCATTCAAAAGCACCGTAAACATCGTGCTTTTATTGTATAGTACTCGTACATAGTGGTCTGTCGTGAGGTCTGAGACCTACTTCTTCTTGTTGGTCTGGCTCTTGTGGTTTCTTTCATTTTCAATCCTAACGAAATAGTTGCGAGGCAAACATACAACACAGCGTGGTCTCTCCAACCCGAAGTTAACCTCAGTCTTCCAGTATCATTGGTAAAACTTCTCAGGCTCTATGGTAAACGAAGAATTCAAATGGCGAAGTAACTGGACCGTCAGCACGTACGAGTACGGGTACGGGTACATAGTGTGGTAGTCGCGCATAAATGAAAAATAACAGGTAATGCCATTACCAACTTGAGCGTTTGGCGTGTTCTTGTGATTCACAAGCGTCTTTTAGTGGGCTTCCATTCTTGACTTGTAGCTAAGTACGAGTATCTGAGTATTTGTTTCGTCACAATTTCGTCATTCCCGCTTGGGTTTAATGATAATAAAAATAACCACATTCATAGCTTTTAACGAGGCTTTTCTACTCTTTTACACATCCACGACTCCACCGTATGTGTGGTGATTTGGAACGGTCCTGTAACAGTTATACGAACTGTGTTTTCGGTTCTCTTTGGCATATCATGTCTTATTGTAAGACCTTGTACTTATTAACCCATTGATCGCATGAATTAGCCGTTGAAATTTTGCAGGTGGTTAATTAAATCGTGTTTGAGGTCAATAAACTGCGGATTTAAGTACTGAAGATTTCGAATTTGCAACTCTATGAATAAGATTTTTCATTTAATCCCGTCTGGCTAGTATGTTCTGGTTCTCTAATAACTTATTAGTACTTAGTATCTTTAAGTACTTACGCTAGCGCTTGAATCTTTTCTCAATTAAATTCTCTTACAGATTCTAAGGATTTATTGTAATTAAACGACGTTATAAATATGCCTGTGTAATTTCTAATAATTAGTCTGGTTTTCTGAGTTTTCGAACATTTTCAGTTTCATTAAAAGCTTAAAAACATCTAAGCCCTAAGAAAAGTGATTATATACAATATTTATCAACTTTTTTACCCACTATCCTCTTACTCAATAACAAGAACTCTGGCCATATAACAATCGTAATATGGAATTCAAACTATTCGCCTAACGCCAAATTGCCAGTATTTAATTTTTAGGACTAAAAAATACAATGCAAGTATGAGCAAGTTTTCTCAAAACTGGTAAAAGTGAAACTATCAAACTATGGAAAGCTGAGGAGTGTTAACCTGATGAAAGTTTCGCAATCGAAAAATGAGAATTTATTCGGGGTCTTCCCACAGAAGGAAATTTCAACACTGTTAAATTATTTGAAACAGTAGATGTAACGAGTTAAAATAATTTGATAATTAATAATTCTAAATATAAGTGTCATGTTTGTAACATATCGCTGTATTATCAATAAAGTTTCGACGTTTGCCGATTTTAATTGAAATGCAATCCACAAGCTTTAATGATTGTTTGGCGTATTTTCGGCATTCTGTTGACCAGTCTTTGTAATATTTCTGACTGAAGACCATCCCAGACCTGTTTAAGTTTCACCCACAAATCGGTTTGGTTGGTTGGAGGTAGTTTTTTTCACCTGTCGGTCCAGCTCATCTTATAATTTTCCAATCGGACGATTGTGCAGGCCATTCTATTATTTTGAGCATTCCTGCTCCCTCCTTCGACTCTAAATAGTTGTGGCAGAGTTTGAAGTGTATTTCGCGTCATTGTCATGCTGGTACACCAAGCCGTTGCCAATCAATTTGGTACCTTATGGAATTGCGCCACGTTCGAGTTTTTGATGGTAGCCTTCTTTTTTAAATTTTCCATCGATTTGGGTTAAAGAACCGACACCATCGTAGCTGATGCAACCTCAAACTTGTACTACAACACTGCCCTGCTTAACTGTTGGTGAAGTATACTCGATTTTGTATTTTTCACCAACTTTTTGTAATAAACTACTCGAAAGACCTTTGCGAAGAAAATACCATTTTTATGAAAATAACAGCGCAATAAGTGCGGAACAATTTGATACGCAACTTATTAACGTTGTTATTTACTAACCCGCACTAAACCCCGCCACTGCCATCGCTGCCATTATCAGTAAAAAGTTTTTCCATAGAAACAAATGAAAAAATTAAATAAAACTACAAATGAAAATTGATAATGGCAACCCCCTTTGCGCAGTAATTACTAGGTTGTATCGACGAGAAAACGTCCGTTATCGTCATAAAAAGGCTCATCGAAAAAGGCGAGATGATTGTCAAGCGGGACTCAGAATGAAAAGGTCGTGAGGGGTAACTGGCAAGTGGAGAAAAGTTTTACTTGACGCGCCTGAAAAACTGTTGCGCGGCTGCCTATAAAAAAATGAGAATATCTTCGCGGATCGAATTGGATCAGATACAAGCGTGCGGTTGTGGTGCCGGAGCCAGTCGGTTGGTGGTGTAAAATTCCTCTCCGAGCGGCAGTTTCGTTTAGCTGAAATTTTCTAAAGATTCATTGTCAAGACATTCGTTCGCACCGCGTTCTGTCTGGAACCTCCTAACAGAATCGTCCTCCGTCCAGTCTAGTGTACTTAAACGTCCGTATTGCAGTTTAGTTCTGGAGCTCACCTTGGATTAAGAATCAAGTGCTGGTAGATTCGACGTCAATAATAGTTTTCATGGTGGCCTCAAACTTTTGGAAGGGGGTATATATTGTATAAATATGTGTATAAATAAATGAAAGATTTATTAATATTAGAAGGTTGTAGGAGAATCTATTAATATAAGAAGGTTTTGTAACTCATACTATTCACACTCACACCAACTGTTAGTAATTTATTTGACGATTTTAAAATTAAGTTTCGATTAAAGATTCAAAGATTGGGGGACTTTTTTTAATTTTTCATATATAAAATTCAAAAATAACTTAGCCTAACAATATTTGTACGGGTTTACCTTAGGGCCTTTTCCGGTGTTCAATAATCATTTACTTTACTTAGTTTACAATATTAATTTTTTCGATAAAACACACCTTTAAAATGTTGACATCAACAACATTATCAAACATTAATAGATTATAAGAAAAATTAGGTGCAAATATAGTTTTGAAAATTGAGTTTCTTATAATCAAGAACATTATTTGCTGAAGACTACATTAACAACTACTCGTTTGCTGCATCCATTGAGCGGTTATCCGTCGCTGTCCTGACTACTTCCGCCTTGTGTTCCACGGCTCTCCTGATTCCTGATTCCACCAGCTTTTCCGCATACGATTTGATTGGCTCCATTGCTGCCTCCTCGTACAGCGCCTCGCGGGGGTAAGATCATCCATCCTCCCATCTGTATAGGCCTGTGCAAACCTAAAGGATTTTTCGCTTCACTAATCCTTTCTTGCCCCATTTTGTTTTCGGAGCTCCCTTCCATATCATCACCGCATATGTGATGATCGCAAGAATCAAGGTTTTATAGGCCAAAATTTTGACTTGCTTGCTCGCTGTTGACTGTTTCCTGAAAAGAGGTATAAGAAGATGGTACGCATAAGTCACTTTTTTCAAAATATTGTCAACGTGAGCACTGAAAAAGCCTTCTTATTGAAAACTACCCCCGAATATTTCATTTGCCTAGAGCAGTGCACCATCTGCCCATTCAACCTAATCCTGGAGGCACAGACGCCTCTTGCACGACAACCAACGTTTTTTTGGGGGTCCTTGAACGCAATTAATTCACTTATTTTTGCATTTACCTTGATTCCCCATTTCCGGTAATATGCATTACGAGATTCCAAAGATTTTTGGAGCCTTACTTTAGCGAAGCGCAAATTGTGATCAGATGACCACGCCAACAAGTCGTTAGCGAAAAGGTTTACCTAGATTTCGGGCTTATATTCGTCTCTCACGCCCGGGACGTCAGAGTTGAATATGTTGAAAAGAAATGGGCTTAATATACAAGGTGCTTTCCAAAATAACCGAGACTTTTATCATAAAATTTTTTTTGGTGGCGTCATCTGTGAATGAGATAGTGCGTTGAAAAATTACATCCCTCGCTGCCTTCCAGTGAAAGTTTGGTGACATTCGGTTTAGTGGAAGCAAAGTTATTGCGTCTAAATTGACAGTATGTTTTGTCATCGGTACAAAAATGAGTTTCGAACAAAGAGCTTATATCAAATTTTGTTTTAAAATCGGTAAAACGTTTAGCGAAACATTTGAATTGATGAAAAAAGTTTTTGGCGATGATTGTCTATCTCGTGCCAGAGTTCATCAGTGGTTTACACGTTTCAGAGATGGTCGTGAGGACATAAATGACGATGAATATACGGGCCCAAAATCTGTGATCACCGAAAACTCCATCGCAATTGTGCGTGAATTTATCAAAAATGAGCTGAAATCATCGTTGAAATTCATGGAATCGGAGTTGAATATCTCCAAAACATCGATTTATCGCATTTTAACGGATCATCTGGGCTTACGAAAGGTCTGTTCACGTTTTGTTCCGCACGAGTTAACTGATGACCAAAAATTGCTTAGAATTCAACATCCGAAAGACATCATTAAAGGGGCGAGAAAAGACGAGAACTTCCTTTACACCATTGTAACTGATGATGAAACGTGGTGTTTCCAATATGAACCCGAAACCAAGCGTCAAAGTGCCAAATGGAAGGCCCCAGACGAGCCACCACCCAAAAATTGCGTGCTCATTTGTTTTTACGATTCAAAGAGAATTGTCCACAAGGAGTTTGTGCCAACGGACCAAACTGTCAATGCAATTTTCTATCTTGGCGTTTTGAAGGGTTTGTTGCATCGCATTCGTCGAATTACCGCGAAGGAGGAAGCTGGCGCTTATTGCATGATAATGCACCATCTCATCGATCCATTCTTGTTACTGATTTTTTGACTAGAAATCGCATTTTAACCATGAATCATCCACCGTATTCGCCTGATATGGCTCCCTGTGACGTCTACCTATTCGGAAAATTGCATTTGGCCATGAAAGGAAAACGCTTTGCGTTCGTAGAGGGCATCCAAAAGGCTTGTACCGACATCCTGAAGAACATTCCGGTCAATGACCTGAAACACTCTTTCGCAAAGCTTTTGGATCGCGCAAAACAGTGTATCGAGGCCAGAGGAGACTGTTTCGAATAAATAAACTCGAATTTATCAGAACATAGCTTCTGTTGTTTCTATTTTAGCTCAGTCTCGTTTATTTTGGAAAGCACCTTGTAGACCCCTGTGGGACCACCGAGTCAATACATAATTTATCTGACCTAGCTCCACCAGCCAACGCAAAGGCAGTTCAACCCCTCATGAAGCTGCCTAAAATTTTAACTATATGGGCCGGAAAGCCAAAATTATCATTTTATAGAGAAGCCCATTGATCCATACAGAGTCAAAAGCTTTCTCTACATCGATCAGACAAGCTACATAAAGCTTATTGTTGCGCCAACTTCTCGCTATGTTGGCTTGGAGCACGCCGATAGCATCTACCGTGAACTGGGATTTTTTGAAGCTAAATTGTCTTTCCGGCACAATTCTTAAACCCCACAGAGAATTGTATGATGCCTTCAAATATTACCCTTACAAGCAGCTTACCAATATTTGAAAGCAGCGAAATTAGACGGGTATTGACTACTTCAGTACTGCCCAACTTCATGGGTATTGCAAATATGTTTGCGCATTTCCATTGCTGAGGGAAGCAGCAAATGTTGATGCAATTATTCAGAATGATCGCGAGTAGAACAAAGAAAACATGTGGAAGCCTTTTAAGCATATAATTGGAGATTCCATCAGCCGCTGCTGATTTTTTTGGAATTTTGCTCCAGTGCCTACAAAGTGAGTCTCTCAGAACTGACAAACAGACCATAGCCAGTAAGCGCGTCAGAGGGATTTGAATCAGAGAACCTGGTCAAGCACAATTGCTCATGGTCCTTGTCGAAATTTGTTGGGGTGCTACTGACTAACGAAGCAACGGAAGAGTCCTCACTTGCTTTCTTTCCTTGAAGAACTTTTGTAAAATGTTTTGCTATAGAGTCAGCAATAGATTTGTCATCCATGAGCATCGAGCCATCATATGTGAGGGCTACGAGCAGAATTTACATTTATCCAGATTAATGATGAGGTCGTAAGAATGTAACCACTCGAAAATTAGTGATAAATGTGTTATATGTTCTGAAACTGATTATGAAGCTATTAGGAGATTATCTAAACATACAAAACAAAAATTTAGATTTTTTAGTATAGAGTTTATAAAGCGTTGAAAAACCTGCGCAGCATTGCATAAATCAAAAGTCTTGCGAGTCAACTCGAAGAGTCCGAACAGTGTGCATATGGCAGTTTTCGGAATGTCTTCTGTTTCTACTGAAACTTGGTGATACGTTTTTACCAGATCTAAATGAGAAAGTTTTGCAGCTGGTTAAAAAAATATGTGATATTCTGAATGTAAGGGATAGGATAGCGATCTTGTGTTGTAATGGCATTAAGGCGTCTGTAGTCACCACAAGGACGCCATTCACCGTTGCTTTTCTGCACCATATGTAGTGGTGAAGACCATTGGCTATCAGACGGACAACAGATACCTTGCTCAAGAAGAAAATTGAATTCTTTCTCAGCTGCAGCTAATTTGTCCGGAGCTATACGTTTTGATTTTGAAACTATTGGTGGTCCTGAACTTATAATTTGTGCTGGTAGTTTGATGAAATCAGACTCTGCGGTATTTTGATTTGAATTTAAACAATATTTCCCTGACTTGTGAGTCAATATCTGATTTAATTAGAATGGATAAATTTGAAAAACCTTCAATAGCGATAGTTGCGATTGAACGAAGATTCGTAGCTCGGTCGATAATTGCTTTGTTAGCGATATCAACCAAAAGTCCAAAATGACCCAAAACATCTGCACCGATAATAGGACGTGCAATGTCCACTATATTGAAATGCCACGAAAATTTCCTTCTGAGGCCTAGATCTAAATTAAGTAGCTTTCTACTGAATGTATCAATCGGAGTTGCATTAGCGGCAGAAAGTTTAAAACCTGAAGAAATTTTTGTCGGTCAATAAACGAAATCTCAAAGCTTTAGTCTCAAGTAATCTTGATATTCTCATAATCATAATGTTTATCGCACATTATCCTCGTTAAACCTCAATAAATCTCGTTCAAACATTAACACTGTTCAACTTAACTTCTCTTCTGCTAATAAAATGTGTGTCTCTAGTTTTTACCAAAATCTACGAGGCTTAAGGACCAAGCTTGAGGAGCTCTTTATCTCATACCAACTTAGTAAAGATTCTATTATTTGCTTCTCCGAGACTTGGCTGAATGTAAACATTTTGATTAGTAAAATGTTTCCTGATCATATTGTATATATAGTAGATGTGACTGTGACCTAATTGCTACAAATAAGGCTGATGGTGGTGGAGGTTTGGTTGAAGCACAACTCTACCTAGTCCTCTTTGTTCTGATTTCTGTTTTTCCCATACTTTAGAATGTGTTATTGTCAAACTTTCTCGCCCTCGTAATACAGAGCTCTTGACTTCGTCTATTTATATCCAATAATGTTTCTAATTGTACTAACCAAACTTTATCCATGATTATTTCTGAACTTTCCTCGACACCTAACTCATTGCAAGCAACTAAGTACATTGGTAACACAAGGCGACTCTAACAATAGTAGCGTGTCACAAAAAATAGTTAACTTAGAGTCGAAGATTTCCAAAATGTCTCCAAATCGATTAAAACTCTGGCCATGGTGAAGAAATCCTCTCAATCACAATGTAAATATAAAAATTTCATCCGCGGCGAGGTTCAAGTACCATCTTCTTTGGGCTCAATACACCTTCCACTGTCTTCTATTCCCCAAGATAGCAATAAATCCTTTTTAGATCCGCTTTACTCACCATCTATAAAGGCCACGATCAACTCTGGGGTTGATTTGGAAAATATGTATCTATTGTCGAGATTCAGAGACCACAAAAGACAAAGAGAACCTTTTTTGTAACAGCCTTCATCACTTTGCACTTCATATTGAGATTTTCACTCCTGACGTTCCTAACCCTATGTCATACAATAAATCAATTGTATTCGACTTTCGCAAAGCTTATTATAAAAGTATCAATAAACATCTTTTCGCTGTTGATTCGACTGGTACACTTTCGACGTTCGATTTAGAAGAACCATTATCCTGTTTTTATCAAATAACTCTTGACGCCGTCAAAAAGTATGTACCTAAAATTAAGAAAAAAGATAAATTGTCTGAACTTTGGTTAAATAGTGATCTTAGATATTTACGAAATCAAAGTAACAAATATTATAGAATTATCAAAAGCAAGAAATATGTCAGAAATGTTATTAAATCAAAATATAATAAGCTTGCAAATGAATTTCAAACAAAATCTCGAGAGCATATGAAGTATATGTTAATTTGATTGGTGAAAATATTATTAAAGACCCAAAAAAGTTCTTTGATTTTGTAAATATCAAGCGTAAGACTCAAGGCTACTCTTCATCTATGTTTTTCAAAGATTCAGTTTCTTGTTCTCCTGAGCAAATCTGCAAGTTTTTTGCAAATTACTTTAAAGAAGTTTATTGTAATCCTTATAACCCATTAAATCCCGTTTCGGAAATGGCTCCAACGACATTGATTAACAAAGTTTCAATTTCTGAGGAAGAAATTCCTCATGCGATTGGCAATTTGGATGCCAATAAGGGACCTGGTGCCGACCTTATTCCTACTTGTTTTCTAATCCAGTGCAAAGAACAATTAACCAGGCCATTCTCCATCATTTTCAACAAATCACTCTCTAGTGGCATCTTTCCTTCTTACTGGAAATCTTCTTACTTAATACCAATCCATTAGAAGAATGATAAACGGTGTATTCATAATTAAAGAGGTTTTGCCATATTATCATCCATTCCAAAGCTTTTTGTGCAAATACTTTGCAACAAGATCTCCCCTATTATAGAACCGCGGGTTAATGAAGAGCAGCATAGGTTCAGATAAAATAGATCTACTACCACTAATCTCCTCATCATGACATCACGTATTCTGTGTGAGATGGAAAGGGGTCACCAGATTGATGCAATATATACCGAGTTTAGCAAAGCATTTGATCGTGTAAATCATGAAGTTTTGATTAGGAAGCTCCGTAATTTTGGAATTGCTGACCGTTTACTCAGTTGGATCCATTCATACCTTAAAGACCGCGCACTCAAGCTGTCAAATTTCAATGCCGATTATCGAAACAAATTCAGGTCCTCTCTGGGGTTCCTCAGGGAAATCATCTTGGGCCTCTTTTGTTCAATATTTTCATATCTGATCTCTCAGCAGTTTTACATGATGTACCTCATCTTTTTTATGCAGATGACCTTAAAGTTAACCTTGTCATATCTCTATCCGATATGATGTTTCTCCAGTCCAAGCTTAACACACTCTCTGAATGGTGTTACAACAACCATCTATCTGTAAACTTGGAAAAATGCCAGGTGAAAAGTTTTTCAAGAAAACGGAACCTTCTTCTGTTTGACTGTAACATCAACAACACAACACTTAGTAGAGTCGATAGCATTGTGGACCTTGGCGTCGTTCTGGACCAAAAGCTTCGTTTTAAATTTCAGTATGATGGAGTTATAGCCAGGACTGATAAGATGCTAGGATTCATCAAACGAAGAGCAAAAGAACTCAAGAATATTTGGGTTACTAAATCACTATATGTCTCATTAGTACGCCCCATTCTTGAATATGCCAGCCTGATTTGGAGCGCTGTTTTTGATATTCATGCTGACAGGTTAGAATCGGCTCAGAAACAATTTCTTCATTTTGCCCTCAGATACCTTTACGACCCCAGAAACTTCCACAGCCAACCATCATACAACTATCGGCTCCATGTGCTAAATATGGCATCACTAGATTCTAGGAGAACGATGATGTCCTCAGAGACAATATTAATGTTCAGTATATAACAAAAAAATTACTCTGAATGAACCCCTAAGAATCACAAGACTTTCAACAATGCTTACCGTAGGTCGCCATCACACTACTTATGCAGACAAAGTGCCAATAAACAGACGTTGTAAGGCATTCAACAAGTTTAGTAAATATAACTCCCCGTCCATTTCCAAAACCTCATATAAAAATAATATCCTGAAATCCTTTCATTCCTCAATATAATTGTGCGTAAAAATAACTGTACCAAGAAAATGTATTGTTTACAAGGTTTTTTTTGTGTATTTTATGCTATAAGGATATGTCTTGTTTGGCAAAAATAAAAATAAATCCCCTGTAATTCACCGTTAACTGTTTATAAGACGTTTTTTTTTTTGATGAAAAGTGGATTTTCTTTAAACCGTTTTTTTTTCATAAAAGGTTTTCTATTTGTGCGCAAGATAAACCCTTCTGTCTGGTAAATACTCCTGTCTACTCAACTTGTTATAGCATGTAGTGTGTTAATAATTGGAGTGAAAAGTGGCATTACTAAACATCACTTAGAATTTTTATAACAGGTTAAAAATAAGCTAAACCAAAACGTGACGACCCCTTCGAATCTCGTTGGGGGATTTTTTAACCAATCGCTATCAGAATGGTTTCAAAATTCCATCAGCTTAGGGTTGGTGGCGGTTTCATAAATTTCCTATTCATTGTTTAAAATGGAAAAGATTGATTAAAAAATTTCAAACTAGTTCACTCCTGCTCTGGCAAGGAAAAGGATAATACATGGAACACCATAGTGGAAGATAGGAACTATTTAATCAATTATTATCGAATACCAACAGAATGTCCGGGTTTATTTGTTAGTAGCAATAAATATTTATGTAACTGATTTATTTCGCGTAACGGAAATGTTCGAGGGCTACGGGAAAATCCATACTATCTTAGTTATCATTTAATAGTTCAATAACGACGAACTCAAATTCATTAGATACTCTAATCACTCTGAATGACCATTAGACGGTATTCAACTGCGGGTATAATCTTGTAAGTCTCATTACAAATTAGTACGCAGACGCTATTGGGTTAATATTTCTGGATGTATGACTCAAATCGCAACACTGAATTGCTTCTTGCCTCACCTGATCTCACCTGAGGAGAGCTAGCGTGTGCTATTGCTACATCTCACCTGCGGATAAGCGCTCAGGCAAGAAGACAAGCAAGCAGCGAAGAAATTACCGATTGGCGAGCGAGTCTAGCCAGCGCAAGATTCATTTACGATGCATGAAATGAAGTGTTCATGCTCGTGGTACGTAGACGTAGGCACTCGGTACTCGCACATATGAGCTGAGCGTACCTGAGAGATCGCGATCTGCACCACAATTCGCATTCTGTGGCTACGCGACTCCGACTAGGTCCAATCCGACATAATTTCTGTGAATGCTAGCGTTGTTAGTGACGATCAGTTTATATATTGTTCCACCTCGAAGCAGTTGTGCTTGGCAAAGACTGAAGAGAGGTGCAACAGCGCGAGCAGCAGTAGAAGCAACCGCAACAGCTTCAGCAGCGACCGTGGCCGTAGTATCTTTTTGCTCGTACTCGTATCTATGTTATTAGGTGTAACTGAAAGATTTCGGTGCTGGTAGCAAGCTTTTAGCGGATCTCGGATCGCGTACGCCCAAGTAGTATCCAACTTTCCTACTACTTTTCGAAACCGCTATCGGGATCGAGGTGTTCTGTTTTATTGTTTTTGCCGTGCGCCTTGCATAGTCGGCGATCGGACATTCCACTTAAAAGCGCAACGTAGTGGTCGGTCGGTGGTGGCGGTGGTGCATCAGAAGTGGTGGTGTGTCGTAAAAATAACAGAAAATTAAACTTCTTTGAAGAGGTGACATCTTTTGCCGCGAATCGTCAATACGCAGCGCAACCGATCATAACGGTTCGAGAATGCCCAGAATGTTAATTAGTGATAACAATGCGACCAATGTGAATGATGCAGAGAATTCCTGTCAGTGATCCTCGGCCCAGCGAATACTCGTAATGAGGCAAAAATACCAACTCATTGTGATATGAAAATGTCAAGAATGTACTCTAGTGACTTACTCAAGAAAACCATCTTGAAAACGGATTTGCATAGAAACGGTAGAAACTAAACGGTTTGTACTCGTATGTGTGTGAAGTACGAAATTTTGATCACTTGAAATCGCTCTACATGAAAATAAATTTCTCGAGTAATCAGCGACCAACTTTCACTTATTTGATGCTGACGTATTTCCACTTATTTTGTTTGAGATTCGTTACATGAAGGTTTGCATGAATGGACGAACGCGCGCGATTGAGGTCGTTGCAGAAACATGTTGATTACGATGTTGGAATTTTTCAGACATTTTTTCGTTACAAAACTCTTCATGGTACTTTAGTATCATTATCTTTTTGCATTCAATTCAATTTCCTTACATTGAATTTGAGGAATTGTGTCTTGTTGGTGGGCTAATGGACCGATCGGCGTTCGATTCGCGAACTATTGTGGGCAGTTGAGTGCGGCTTCAAATGATAAATTAACATTTAATGAAAGAAACTTTGCTTGAACATTAATTTACTTTCTCTCGGCGAAGTAGATACAAATCACAGTTAAACTAGTTGTTTCTTCAAACTGTTTTAAGATTTTGCAAACTTTTGGTAGTATAGAAACTATGAATAGGTACTAAAGGAAGCCCAGTATTGTTCTTCACGTGTAGTAGAATTTGTTTAGGGTTAGTAAAACATGTTCTTGATATTAGTGAATTCAGTGGCGTAAGGAATAAAGTTATTTTGAGTAAGGGCAAAATTATTTAGATTTAAAATTGGCATGAGAAATACTAAGGATAAATTAATCTGAAATCAGATTTACGAGTATTTGTTATATATAAACAATATATATATTTATTGTATATATATAATATATATTTATATATATACATATATATTTATTTATTGTACATATACATATATATTTATTTATTGTACATATACACATATATATATATATATATATATATATATATATATATATATATATATATATATATATATATATGTATGTATATATATATTGTATATTTATATATATATATATATGTTATATATACAATATATATATATATATACTTATATATATATATATATATATATATATATATATATATATATATATATATATATACTTATATATATATATATATATATATATATATATATATATATACTTATATATATATATATATATATATATATATATATATATGTATATATATATATATATATACATGTATATATATATATATATATATATATATATATATATATATATATATATATACTTATATATATATATATATATATATATATATATATATATATATATATATATATATATGTATATATATATATATATATACATGTATATATATATGTATATGTATATATATATATATATATATATATATATATATATATATATATATATATATTGTATATTTATATATATATATATATGTTATATATACAATATATATATATATATATATATATATATATATATATACTTATATATATATACATATATACTTATATATATATATATATATATATATATATATATATATATATCTATATAGGTTATGTCTACTTATTTTCAAATATGAAAGGCAAGGCTCGACCCAGGCTTTTCCGCCATAGAGGATATATATATATATATATATATATATATATATATATATATATATATATATATATATATATATATATATGCGTACGGTATTTGAGGACAACTTGAGAGTAAAATTAATTAGCTTGTATTTTTAACAAAATTTAATAAAATTTCAGAGATTTTTTATACAACGCTAAATTAATATATAGTTTTGAAGTTATTCAATAAAATCGCCACTAGCAGCAATAACCTCTTCGATCCGGGTCCGGAAACGATTACTAGCCCGAATCAAATGCTCCTTGTCCATATTGACCATAACGGCTTTAATAGCAGTCTTCAGCGAAGAACTGGTATTATGAGGACGCTTATTGGTCTCACTCTCAACTATGCCCAATAGTGGCCATAGGCTCGGTGTTATGTGGTCATGAAAATTTTCGGCCATCCAATCTTGTGTCGCCATCGCTTTATGTGAAGGAGCAGAATCTTGTTGAAAAATGTATGGTCTGCTTCCGCTTACATTGTCTATCCAAGGTTTCACTACCGTCTCCAAAACCTCGATGCATGCAGCAGAGTTCGCTCGAAGTCCTTGAGTAAAAAAGTGTGGTGGCATAACATGTCCTTCGTTGCTGACAACACCTAAAACCATAACAGTGGCTGGAAATTTTGTGTGCATAACAACAGGAACCTCCGTAGGATTTGAACATAGCCATCTGTCATTTCTGCGATTGGTCTTTTGATCTTGGTCAAAATTTTTTTCGTCGGAAAAAAACCATAACATTTTGGGCGCCTCACGGTGTTTGATTTTGTTTAAAAGACGTTTTGATCGGAGAACTCTCTGTTCCCGTGTTCGCTCCGACATAAACTGTTCTCTGCGCATCACGTGAGACTTATACCGAAAGTCTTCGTGGACAGCTCTACGAATACAGCGCTCAGAAACATCAAGCTCACTCGCAAGGACCCTCATTGATTTAGTCCGCCATTTCTTATCTGAAAAGGAAAAAAAAATAAAAAAAAAATTCGCGCTGTTATAGTCACATTTATGCATGTCTTCAAATACCGTACGCACCCTATATATATGCAGGGTTTTTCAACAAGAGGTGTTATTTTGATATTAAAAGAAAAATGCCATTTTTTAATATAAATGACCGGATGTTGATTTCATTATAAAGAGGAAGGTATGCCGTTAATAGTGGAAAATAACATCAGGCAAATTCTCCATAACCAAATCGCAAAGTGGCTGCCCTATGTCCTCGATAGCCTCACGAATTCCACCTTTGAGGTCTTGAATCGACGCTGGGCTGTTGGCGTAGACCTTTTCTTTCACGTGGCCCCAAAAGGAAGAAGTCGCAAGGTGTTAAATCACAAGATCTCGGTGGCCAATTGTGATCACCTCTTCGAGAGATAACACGGTCCGGAAACTTTTCCCGTAAAAGATCAATGGTTTCGTTGCTTGTGTGGCGCTTAGCACCGTCTTGTTAAAATTAAACGTTGTCCAGATCAATACCATCCGATTCCGGCCATAAAAAATTATTAATCATCTCTCGATAGCGCAATCAGTTCACCGTAACTGTTGCTGCAGGCTCATTTTCGAAAAAGTAAGGTCCAATGAGTCCGCCGGACCATAAACCGCACCAAACAGTCACACGTTGAGGATAGAGAGGCTTTTCAACAATAAATCTTGGGTTTTCCGAGCCCCAGATACGACAATTTTGCTTGTTGACAAAGCCACCGAGGTGTAATGGCGTTTGTGGAATGCCTAATTCCAAAGAACGACGAGGAATGGACAAACCTGGGTTTTCTTCAACACTTTCGGTACAGCAGTAATATTCTCGGCTGTTCTTGAGTGACGTGCACGGGTTTTATTCTTCACATCACTAAGTTGTCCCAACAGCTCGAATTTTTCCACCAATTTCTGCAGCAGTAATATTCCCGGCTGTTCTTGAGTGACGTGCACGGGTTTTATTCTTCACATCACTAAGTTGTCCCAACAGCTCGAATTTTTCCTTCAATTTCTGTATTGCGGTCCGGCAAGGTGCTTCACGACGAACCAAAAATGTTCGAGTTTGACGAACCGTCTCTGCCCAATTTTCACCATTTTTATAGTGAATTTTAATAATTTCAATGCGGTGTTGAAGCGTGTTTCGTTCCATTTTTATTAATGGCGTAGTTTCTACTTGCCAAATGTCAAAAAATGACAGCTTCAAGAGTGACATCTACCGAAATAGCGGGCTATTCAAAATAACACCTCTTATTGGAAAACCCTTTATATATATGTATATATATATATATATATATATATATATATATATATATATATATATATATATATATATGTGTGTATATATATATATATATGGATATATATATATATATATATATATATATATATATATATTAATTGGATATTAAAAAAGTATTCAGCCTTTTTTGTCATATTTTGATTGAATATTTCTTTTTTCTAAAATGTATTTTATTTTTATTGAAGTACATATTGTCCAGTATTATCTATGACCTTTTGTCATTTTTGGGTGGAACCATTATTCCATCTGTGTAGGACTTTTGTGGTTTATCGGCCCAAAAACTTGGCCAAGTGATTTTCACAGTTCCTTATTTGAAGCGAATTTTTTTTCATTAAGGAAGTTATGCAGAGACCGAAACAAATGGTAGTGTCTGATGGTGCAGGATCATGACTATACGGTGGTTGCATCAAAACTTCCCAGCCAAGCTCTGTCAATTTTTGCCGGATCATCAAAAATGTGTGTGGTTTGGCATTGTCATGATGGAAGACAACGTCCTTTCTATTGATCAATTCTGGCTGGTTTTTTTGAATTGCTTGTTGCAATCTGGTTAATTGCTGATAGTACAGAGCCGAATTGAGTGTTTGGCCAGGTTCTAGCACCTCATAATAAAAAATTCCCTACCAATCCCACCATACACCCAGCATAACCTTATTTGGTGTCAATCCTGGCTTAAAAGTCGTTTGTGATGATTCACCTTTTTTTAACCATGATTTTTTTGAACGACATTCGCGCATCTTACCCATTTTTCATCGCCCGTAATGATTTGCTTCAAAAATGGCTCGATTTCGTTGCGTTTTATTAGCATTTCGCAAATGGAAACTCGATCGATCAAATTTTTTGTGTTAATTCATGCGGCACCCAAACGTCGATCTTCTTTGTGTATCCAGCCTTACGCAAATGGTTCAAAACTGTTTGGTGATGGATATTCAGTTCCTTAGCAATGTCATGGCTGCTTATGTGTTGGTCTTCTTCAATTTTTTGTAAAATTTCATCGACTTTTTCAGTGATAGGTCGACCTGAGCGAAGTGCATCTTTGACATCAAAATTTCCAGAACGAAAGCGAGCGAACCATCTCTTGGCTTTGGCTTTTGATAAAGTATCTTGACCGTAGACACCACAAATTTTTTCACGAGCCTGCGATGCATTCTCACCTTAATCGTAGTGATATTGTAAAATACTTATGTAATGAATTTTTTCAGAAATTTCACTCATTTTTAAATGAAAACAACTTTTGACACGAATGACGAAATACAAAACTGTCTATATAAAAATTGTAGACTAGAATGTCACCTTTCAAACGCATGTCAGTTTGCCTCAATCTCATTAGTATTGCCCGATATATGACAACGAACACTACCTAGTGACAAAAAAGGCTTAATACTTTTAAGACTAACGAATATATATATATACAAGGTGCGTTCCAAAATAAACGAGACTGAGCTAAAATAGAAACGGCAGGAGCTTTGTTCTGACAAATTCGAGTTCATTTATTCAAAATAGTCTCCCCCGGCCTGGAAACACTGTTTTGCGCGATCCAAAAGCTTTTCGAAACAGTGTATCAGGTCATTGACCGGAATGTCCTTCAGGATGGCGGTACAAGCCTGTTGGATGCCCTCTACGGACTGAAAGCGGTTTCCTTTCATGGCCAAATGCAATTTTCCGAATGGGTAGAAGTCACAGGGTGCCATTTCAGGCGAATACGGTGAGTGATTGATGGTTAAAATGCGATATCTAGTCAAAAAATCAGTCACCAGTTATGACAAAAGTCTCGTTTATTTTGGAACGCACCTTGACAGACCTTTCGTAAGCCCAAATGATCGGTTAAAATGCGATAAATCGATGTTTTGGAAATATTCAACTTGGATTCCATGAATTTTAACGATGATTTTGGATCATTTTTGATAAATTCATGCACAATTTCGATGGAGTTTTCGCCGATCACTGATTTTGGGCGGCCCGTATATTCATCGTCATTTATGTCCTCACGACCATCTTATGAACTCTGGCACGAGAAAGACAATCATCGCCATAAACTTGTTTCATCAATTCAAATGTTTCGGTAAATCGATTTTAAACAAAATTTAATATAAGCTCTTTGTTCGAAACTCATTTTTGTACCGATGACACAAACATATTGTCACTTTAGACGCAATAACTTCGCTACCACTGGACCGAATGTCACCAAAATTTCACTGGAAATCAGGGAGGGATGTAACATTCACAGATGGCGCCACCGAAAAAAAAATTATGACAAAAGTCTCGTTTGTTTTGGAAAGCACCTTTATTATACTTATTCATATTTTTTATGAAACCTTTTCTTCTTTTCCTTGATACTTCGCCGAGTCCTTTTCCGATCTTTTGTTTCCCGCTTAAGCATCTAACACTAGCCTACAAGCAAAGTGACATCCCATCTTCCTTGGTACCGCCTCTCGATACCACGGACATCCTGGTGAAACCGCTTCCCCTGTTCTTCACTGTAAGCTCCCAGGTTTTCAGGAAAATAGTCT
Organism: Odontomyia ornata; assembly: GCA_963969285.1. Lineage (NCBI taxonomy): Eukaryota > Metazoa > Arthropoda > Insecta > Diptera > Stratiomyidae > Odontomyia > Odontomyia ornata. The sequence goes on along the minus strand of OZ017742.1, from coordinate 11,589,489 downwards.
ATATGGGAGTCTAAAAAATGGACATTCAAGTTCATGTTGCAGCCTTGAGCTTCGTATGCTGCTAGCATCCGTTGAACAATGGTTTTGTAGTCAGGATCCTTAGTATTTCCCAAAAACTTTGGCACTGCATCCTTGAACGATACCCAAGCTTCTTTTTCCTTCTCATTCATACTTTCCACAAAGATATAATAAATAAATAAATAAATAAACCTCAATTTGATATGGAGAGGGGGCAACAAATCCTTTTCTGGTGGTACCAAAGTAGTAGTAGTCTCTAGGCTTTCAAGTTTCTCGAGGTGGTCAATCACTTTCAGTCCAATGCTGTTCTTTGGCTCTACTATCCCACAAGCATAAGAAGCATGGGTATTTAGTATAGCCTGCCTGCTGACCCAAAAGCATCGTGAGTATTTTGAAGTCCCCGCAAACCATCCATTGATGGTTCTGATATTTGATTTTTTCCAGGATAATGGCCAAATTGTTATAGTTTTCCATATGCACAGAATGCCCCATGGAAAGCGATGCAAATTTATTTCCATTCTGCAATAATACTACTTTAGTTTTGGATAAATCAATGAATAGGCGCCATTCAGATGAGTCATACTGTATATCAAAGCAATGCATGAGTCCTTCTTTATCATTGCAAAAAACTAAATTTCCTTCTTTTGAAAAAAACCGGGTAAATTCTTCTTCTCCGTGTCTGTACCATGAAAATGAGGTGACAGATGATAAAAGCTTTTTATTTTTCAGTCTGTAACATAACTGCATCTTTTGAAAGACCTAAATCTCCTACTAGATCATTGAGTTCACTTTGAGAAAATAGTTGAGGCCTTTTATCTTCGTCTGAGCTTGAGTCACCCTGAGGAGGTAATGTAACTTCGTCCTCGAACTCACTCGGGTATTCATCCAAACTGGAAGGTGGCTGTGGGAAAGGTATTTCAGAGCTATGGGGCACTGGACGTATAGCTGAGTTAAGGATAGGATAACTTATGCCTCTTTTGTTTTTTGAATTGAACTCCTCCCTTTACGTCGACTGAAATGAAGTTGTTACCTGTGGTCACAAAATCACTTATGTTTCTCTCTTGACTTTTAATAGTGTATTCACCGCAGATATAACAAAAACTGTTTGGAGAAATAACACAACCTCTTGTAGCCATGACTAGACAGAAACAACAGCACTGTTCACTTGAATAGCAGTATGTCTACTGAGAGTTTCTCTTCATTTGAATTGTCGCAACATGATAAAACTGAACAATAAGATTGTTTGCATTTGCTTCTAGCGCTCAGGAGTTCACGTTAAAACCTGCTCAGTCCCACCAGCCAAATTCCCCATTTATCAATTACAAGCGCTTCAACGTTAATAAACACGATGTGTGAACTTCTTAACACAAAATCTACTGTACCGTACAAATCCCCACCCCCAGGAAGTGGTAACAAAGAATAGTTAACATTATAAATTTTTTAAATTTAAGTTTTTTTTTATCAATCATTAAATTAAAGCCACATAGGTTTATTACTAATGAACATAAATACTGCAAAACACATAAAAACCTATGTGATCGAATTTTCCGAATATTTTTCCTGTTTTTGGGAGGTGAAAATCTATAAGAAAATGTTTAAAAATCCTATACAGTTTGTAGCAACCACGGAAGTCACCGCAGTTGCAGACATTAAGTAATTAGCAGAGGGGTGTGTAGCCCGGGGTGGCATACTGAGGCCGGCTAGCGCTCAGTCGTGTCGTGGGTCTTTCGGGACACCCTCTGCTCGTGCTGAGCCACCTTACATATAAATACTAGCACATAGGGAAAAGGACGGGAAAGGGAAGGTCATATTGAGAAATGAAAGTTTGTTGTCTTAACGAGACATGGCCGTTTTATTTAATTAAAAAGGTAATTTACACAGCAAATTCAACAATTAAGAGATACCAATCAAAACAAACAGACCCCTAAATATTTTTATTATGCAAATAAATTCAATAAGATATTAATAAAAGAATAGCAAATTACAATAAACTGGAAAAATAGGTAATAGATAAAAGAATGTCAAAAAAAAACAAGGAAAAATATTAATCATTGTATTTACTTACTCTCTTCTTTTTCTGTGGATCCTCGAGCGCTCGACGAAGGACACCGAAAACGAGAGGTGGGGTCACTGCAAATTTAATTGATTTTAACCTAAAACTCATTAGTTACAGATAAGCTTCATTCTAATATTTAATCCGTCCATGTATTTCCGTTAATTACCGCCTTAGTTTATATCGATAATTCCATTTACTTTTTCTTCCCCGTAAGTTATTCAATATTTCCGTTGGTTGTTAAATTTAAATCCACTAAGGGATTCATTCACTCATTGCAAAGACAATCTTTTCTTGATACAAACTTTTGATTCCACACGTGAAAATTCACAATTCCTATCTTCACTGTACGATCAGAAGGTGATCAACTCAATCACTTGGTACAATTCACACGATTTAATGATTGTTTTTAGTTTTTTTTCCTCCACTTTTCGTACCCACTAATTAATTTTTCTTCTGTACAACATACACTGGGCCAAAACCGTTCTGCTACACAAATCTTTCATTCACTCTTCATCTTGTATCCAACGCAACTATTTTTTTTCCACTCTCAAAATTCAATTTTAGTTTAATTTGTTTAATTACTTCACTAAACTCCAAACAACTTTTATTCGCCGAATTTTCACAAAAAACCTTTCTCCGAAGCTGCCAAAGAATTCCACTCTCCTTCACAAGCCAAATATTACTTCAATCCCTTTTCTATCCAAGTCCAATCTCTACTCCCTCATTCCTCACAACCTATCCCGCATTTCACCTTTATCCAATTCCGATTCCGCAATCCCTTTTCTCAATTACCGCTGCCGCATCTGGGTAACGTAATCGAAGTTCATTACACTTCGATTCCGCTACCCACACATTTTTTGTTCCCGTATCGACAATCCCAATAGTTTCCATTGACTTGCATATATGGCAATTTACATCCCCAAGAATCGCTTGATTGAATGTAAAGTGTCACACATACGAGTACATTACGCAAACTATTGGTTTTGCCGATACCCCAAAAAAAGAGTGCTTCCGTGCGCCCGGGAGAACTTGAACTCAGGGTTCCAGCAGACCCAAGATCGAGGACTCACGACGCAGCCAATGGTGCCGTGGATGGTCGATCTCCCATTCATCTCATAAGCAAGTTCAATGATTCATTTGGGCATGGGATTGAATTTTGTTAGTCAATTCATTTTTGTTAGTATAAAAAAATAAAATTTGTTAGTGGGAATGGAATTAGTTAGTGTTAAGGAAGGAATTAGGTTTTGTTAGGGAAAATGAATAGAATGAAATTTTGTTAGTGGGAATTAATAAATGGAACGTTACTAGTGGGAAAATTGAAATTATTAGTAGGTATTATTTTTTTGTAGTTGTTAATAAGGAAAAAGGGTAGTATTGTGATGATGGGGGAGTAAAAATTAAAGGGAAAATGGAAACATGTAAAAAAAATAAATAAATTTGTGGAGGAAAAGGTAGGAATGCCCAAAGGAAGGTGGAAATATTACGGCAGCAATTTGAAGTTGCGAATGGGAGAAAGTTGGTACGCCGGAATTCGCAACAATCGTGGGGACGACCCAGACCCTGAGTGTCTCATTCAGCCGGGCAAACAAAGAAGGTCGGCAGGGGTAACTATGAATCGGATCGGATGTCTTTAGCGTGAAAGGTCCCAAGCAGCTTACCGGATTCATCCTCAAGTTCATAAGTAACTTGCCCAGTACGGCGGCGAACCACTGCAGGAACAAATCGTGGAGCGAATTTAGCCGCAAAACGATCGGCTGCATTGCTCACGGCGAAATTCCGCACGAAAACTTTCTGACCTTGAAGTAGCTCACGGGGGCGAGCCCGAAGGTTGTAACTTTGAGCTCCCTTCCGGTAGGCTTCTGTCAGCTTAGCTCGGACACGGTCTTGTACAGCTCGCAGACGATCACTGTTTGAACTTAGCTGTACTTCTCCATCCTCAAAAGCGTTCAAGCTTCTAAGGAGGGCGTACTCAGTGCCATGCTGGATAGGGTGGTATCCGAACATGAGGAAGTAAGGCGAAAATCCTGTGGATTCATGAATCACCTTGCGGAAGGCAAAACACGATTCCGGAAGATTCTCGTCCCACCTGCTATGATCGGACCCTATGTAGGCTCTGATGGCGTTCAATGTCGACTGGTTTGACCTCTCCGAGGCATTCGCTTGCGGGGAATGGTATGGAGTGAAGCAGTGCTGCACCCCATAGTCACTCATAAGCTTAGCGAATACCTTGGAGACGAACTGCACACCATTGTCCGAGTGAAGCCATTCGGGAACTCCGAAGGTCAAAAAGATTTCGCGCTCCAAGTATCGCACGACTGATTCCGCAGTGGCTTTAGCCATGGGTTTGAGCTATATGAACTTGCTATAATGGTCCAGGACCACAAACAATTGAGTGTTCCCGGATTTTGAACGAGGGCCCCACGTTGGGCGCCATATGTAGCAACCACGGAAGTCACCGCAGTTGCAGACATTAAGTAATTAGCAGAGGGGTGTGTAGCCCGGGGTGGCATACTGAGGCCGGCTAGCGCTCAGTCGTGTCGTGGGTCTTTCGGGACACCCTCTGCTCGTGCTGAGCCACCTTACATATAAATACTAGCACATAGGGAAAAGGACGGGAAAGGGAAGGTCATATTGAGAAATGAAAGTTTGTTGTCTTAACGAGACATGGCCGTTTTATTTAATTAAAAAAGTAATTTACACAGCAAATTCAACAATTAAGAGATACCAATCAAAACAAACAGACCCCTAAATATTTTTATTATGCAAATAAATTCAATAAGATATTAATAAAAGAATAGCAAATTACAATAAACTGGAAAAATAGGTAATAGATAAAAGAATGTCAAAAAAAAACAAGGAAAAATATTAATCATTGTATTTACTTACTCTCTTCTTTTTCTGTGGATCCTCGAGCGCTCGACGAAGGACACCGAAAACGAGAGGTGGGGTCACTGCAAATTTAATTGATTTTAACCTAAAACTCATTAGTTACAGATAAGCTTCATTCTAATATTTAATCCGTCCATGTATTTCCGTTAATTACCGCCTTAGTTTATATCGATAATTCCATTTACTTTTTCTTCCCCGTAAGTTATTCAATATTTCCGTTGGTTGTTAAATTTAAATCCACTAAGGGATTCTCACTCATTGCAAAGACAATCTTTTCTTGATACAAACTTTTGATTCCACACGTGAAAATTCACAATTCCTATCTTCACTGTACGATCAGAAGGTGATCAACTCAATCACTTGGTACAATTCACACGATTTAATGATTGTTTTTAGTTTTTTTTCCTCCACTTTTCGTACCCACTAATTAATTTTTCTTCTGTACAACATACACTGGGCCAAAACCGTTCTGCTACACAAATCTTTCATTCACTCTTCATCTTGTATCCAACGCAACTATTTTTTTTCCACTCTCAAAATTCAATTTTAGTTTAATTTGTTTAATTACTTCACTAAACTCCAAACAACTTTTATTCGCCGAATTTTCACAAAAAACCTTTCTCCGAAGCTGCCAAAGAATTCCACTCTCCTTCACAAGCCAAATATTACTTCAATCCCTTTTCTATCCAAGTCCAATCTCTACTCCCTCATTCCTCACAACCTATCCCGCATTTCACCTTTATCCAATTCCGATTCCGCAATCCCTTTTCTCAATTACCGCTGCCGCATCTGGGTAACGTAATCGAAGTTCATTACACTTCGATTCCGCTACCCACACATTTTTTGTTCCCGTATCGACAATCCCAATAGTTTCCATTGACTTGCATATATGGCAATTTACATCCCCAAGAATCGCTTGATTGAATGTAAAGTGTCACACATACGAGTACATTACGCAAACTATTGGTTTTGCCGATACCCCAAAAAAAGAGTGCTTCCGTGCGCCCGGGAGAACTTGAACTCAGGGTTCCAGCAGACCCAAGATCGAGGACTCACGACGCAGCCAATGGTGCCGTGGATGGTCGATCTCCCATTCATCTCATAAGCAAGTTCAATGATTCATTTGGGCATGGGATTGAATTTTGTTAGTCAATTCATTTTTGTTAGTATAAAAAAATAAAATTTGTTAGTGGGAATGGAATTAGTTAGTGTTAAGGAAGGAATTAGGTTTTGTTAGGGAAAATGAATAGAATGAAATTTTGTTAGTGGGAATTAATAAATGGAACGTTACTAGTGGGAAAATTGAAATTATTAGTAGGTATTATTTTTTTGTAGTTGTTAATAAGGAAAAAGGGTAGTATTGTGATGATGGGGGAGTAAAAATTAAAGGGAAAATGGAAACATGTAAAAAAAATAAATAAATTTGTGGAGGAAAAGGTAGGAATGCCCAAAGGAAGGTGGAAATATTACGGCAGCAATTTGAAGTTGCGAATGGGAGAAAGTTGGTACGCCGGAATTCGCAACAATCGTGGGGACGACCCAGACCCTGAGTGTCTCATTCAGCCGGGCAAACAAAGAAGGTCGGCAGGGGTAACTATGAATCGGATCGGATGTCTTTAGCGTGAAAGGTCCCAAGCAGCTTACCGGATTCATCCTCAAGTTCATAAGTAACTTGCCCAGTACGGCGGCGAACCACTGCAGGAACAAATCGTGGAGCGAATTTAGCCGCAAAACGATCGGCTGCATTGCTCACGGCGAAATTCCGCACGAAAACTTTCTGACCTTGAAGTAGCTCACGGGGGCGAGCCCGAAGGTTGTAACTTTGAGCTCCCTTCCGGTAGGCTTCTGTCAGCTTAGCTCGGACACGGTCTTGTACAGCTCGCAGACGATCACTGTTTGAACTTAGCTGTACTTCTCCATCCTCAAAAGCGTTCAAGCTTCTAAGGAGGGCGTACTCAGTGCCATGCTGGATAGGGTGGTATCCGAACATGAGGAAGTAAGGCGAAAATCCTGTGGATTCATGAATCACCTTGCGGAAGGCAAAACACGATTCCGGAAGATTCTCGTCCCACCTGCTATGATCGGACCCTATGTAGGCTCTGATGGCGTTCAATGTCGACTGGTTTGACCTCTCCGAGGCATTCGCTTGCGGGGAATGGTATGGAGTGAAGCAGTGCTGCACCCCATAGTCACTCATAAGCTTAGCGAATACCTTGGAGACGAACTGCACACCATTGTCCGAGTGAAGCCATTCGGGAACTCCGAAGGTCAAAAAGATTTCGCGCTCCAAGTATCGCACGACTGATTCCGCAGTGGCTTTAGCCATGGGTTTGAGCTATATGAACTTGCTATAATGGTCCAGGACCACAAACAATTGAGTGTTCCCGGATTTTGAACGAGGGCCCCACGTTGGGCGCCATATGTAGCAACCACGGAAGTCACCGCAGTTGCAGACATTAAGTAATTAGCAGAGGGGTGTGTAGCCCGGGGTGGCATACTGAGGCCGGCTAGCGCTCAGTCGTGTCGTGGGTCTTTCGGGACACCCTCTGCTCGTGCTGAGCCACCTTACATATAAATACTAGCACATAGGGAAAAGGACGGGAAAGGGAAGGTCATATTGAGAAATGAAAGTTTGTTGTCTTAACGAGACATGGCCGTTTTATTTAATTAAAAAAGTAATTTACACAGCAAATTCAACAATTAAGAGATACCAATCAAAACAAACAGACCCCTAAATATTTTTATTATGCAAATAAATTCAATAAGATATTAATAAAAGAATAGCAAATTACAATAAACTGGAAAAATAGGTAATAGATAAAAGAATGTCAAAAAAAAACAAGGAAAAATATTAATCATTGTATTTACTTACTCTCTTCTTTTTCTGTGGATCCTCGAGCGCTCGACGAAGGACACCGAAAACGAGAGGTGGGGTCACTGCAAATTTAATTGATTTTAACCTAAAACTCATTAGTTACAGATAAGCTTCATTCTAATATTTAATCCGTCCATGTATTTCCGTTAATTACCGCCTTAGTTTATATCGATAATTCCATTTACTTTTTCTTCCCCGTAAGTTATTCAATATTTCCGTTGGTTGTTAAATTTAAATCCACTAAGGGATTCTCACTCATTGCAAAGACAATCTTTTCTTGATACAAACTTTTGATTCCACACGTGAAAATTCACAATTCCTATCTTCACTGTACGATCAGAAGGTGATCAACTCAATCACTTGGTACAATTCACACGATTTAATGATTGTTTTTAGTTTTTTTTCCTCCACTTTTCGTACCCACTAATTAATTTTTCTTCTGTACAACATACACTGGGCCAAAACCGTTCTGCTACACAAATCTTTCATTCACTCTTCATCTTGTATCCAACGCAACTATTTTTTTTCCACTCTCAAAATTCAATTTTAGTTTAATTTGTTTAATTACTTCACTAAACTCCAAACAACTTTTATTCGCCGAATTTTCACAAAAAACCTTTCTCCGAAGCTGCCAAAGAATTCCACTCTCCTTCACAAGCCAAATATTACTTCAATCCCTTTTCTATCCAAGTCCAATCTCTACTCCCTCATTCCTCACAACCTATCCCGCATTTCACCTTTATCCAATTCCGATTCCGCAATCCCTTTTCTCAATTACCGCTGCCGCATCTGGGTAACGTAATCGAAGTTCATTACACTTCGATTCCGCTACCCACACATTTTTTGTTCCCGTATCGACAATCCCAATAGTTTCCATTGACTTGCATATATGGCAATTTACATCCCCAAGAATCGCTTGATTGAATGTAAAGTGTCACACATACGAGTACATTACGCAAACTATTGATTTTGCCGATACCCCAAAAAAAGAGTGCTTCCGTGCGCCCGGGAGAACTTGAACTCAGGGTTCCAGCAGACCCAAGATCGAGGACTCACGACGCAGCCAATGGTGCCGTGGATGGTCGATCTCCCATTCATCTCATAAGCAAGTTCAATGATTCATTTGGGCATGGGATTGAATTTTGTTAGTCAATTCATTTTTGTTAGTATAAAAAAATAAAATTTGTTAGTGGGAATGGAATTAGTTAGTGTTAAGGAAGGAATTAGGTTTTGTTAGGGAAAATGAATAGAATGAAATTTTGTTAGTGGGAATTAATAAATGGAACGTTACTAGTGGGAAAATTGAAATTATTAGTAGGTATTATTTTTTTGTAGTTGTTAATAAGGAAAAAGGGTAGTATTGTGATGATGGGGGAGTAAAAATTAAAGGGAAAATGGAAACATGTAAAAAAAATAAATAAATTTATGGAGGAAAAGGTAGGAATGCCCAAAGGAAGGTGGAAATATTACGGCAGCAATTTGAAGTTGCGAATGGGAGAAAGTTGGTACGCCGGAATTCGCAACAAGTTTTTTTGCCGCAGACCTGTGTAATTGAAGATGATTTAAAACTAACACCACGCTATGCAACTTTCGCATGTTTCCCGAATTCACGACGCGATAATCAAAAAAAAAATCACCAATTTAATGTATGTTTTGATTCGATTTCGCAATTTGTTTACACTTGTTATTTGACATTTACCAGCAGAACAGTCAACTTGACATTAGTAGCCCATGCTTTGTTTCTTTTCTTCCTATGTACGCTGTCCTTGTCATACAACTTCTCCTCCTTTTGACTTTACTTCACTCATGCATACTGTATATGTGCTATATCGGGCTTCCTGTAGTACTTATTCATAGTATAGAAACTAGTAACAGTAACTGGTGGTTTCCGGTGCTAATCACATGATATTACCCTCGGATTAGAAGATTATTGGGGCCAGATTCCTGACGGTCGAGTAATATTTATTGAAAAGCATGCTATTAAGGACCTGAGCTCGCATCCATACAGCAGCACCGATTTTATGAGTTATTTTTGTGTATGCGAAGCTTATTTTTGCAGTGCATACGTTAGCATAGAAAGTAGGGAAAAGTAGGCTTTTATTGTCAAAGTAGACTCCATAATACGGAAAGCTATCTACACTTTCAATATTTTATTCTTCCAAGGATTCACAAGGAGTTTTAAGTATACACTATTGAAACTATCAGTCCTCTCCCGGATTCATTTTACATAATCGTCTAAAACGGTTAGTGCAATCCTTAAATTTCTAGTGATACTATTTGTAGAAGCTTTTTCACAATATTCAACATGCTTCATATAATATTCTCTTCACCCAAATTTATATTTGATTTTGCAAAGTTCTACGGCAAACTATGGTTTGTATGACTCTCCAACCATTCTTTCCATTTAATCCTGTCTGCCAGCCAATGCTGTCTGCGTTATCTGTATCTTATTGGCGTGTTATTTGTTTCCATACTGGGTATGTATGTACCCCGTCAAGTCCTCCTAATTTGGTGCTAATTGCATTGGCCCAATGGCTTTGGTAATGAGCAAAATATCCGTTATTGGTCAGCCACAAACCCACATGTGCTTCATGAGACACTGTTGCATCCGCAAAAAATTACTGTTCGGTTATTTTTTTGTGTATGAAAACGATCGTCATGTTACCGTCAATAGAGAGTGCTATCGTGTTACGTTGGAAGATTATTTGTGGCCAGAATTGGATGAACTTGACATCAACGATATGTGGTTTCAACAAGACGGTGCCACTAGCCACACATCAAGCCTCACAATCGATTAATTGATATTTATTTATTTATTGTTATGTCCTTAATGGAAAACCTTATATATCGAAAGTTCATTTTCCCTGTGCATATGTCTGGACCTTGGAATAGAAAGTACTTAAAAAGTAGGCTTTATTTCTCTATTTATCTATCATCTACCTAAGTATGGGAAGTAATCCACACTTTTCCGGTTGTAGTCTCCTAAGGTCAAGTTTCGGCGAACTTGCATATCTTTACCTGTCTAGGCCTTGAATTTAGTTTTATTGTTGAAGAGACCGATTTTTTTCGATTCTGACTCTGAGCGTATAGTTGGTGGATGGATTGATTTGGATAAACTATTGACGTCGTCAGAATATGGTACTAGATTTGTAGAGAAGTGTGCCCGTGATGTCAGCTGCCGTATTCCTGATGGTGTTTGAAAGAATATTGAACAGCATTGCAAACCCCATTATTTCCTTACACATGACATTTCTGTCGACACTATCGTATGCTTGCCTAAAGTCTACGAAGATTGACGACATTAATATTATATTCCCAGCACTTATCAAACACCTGTTTCACTAACGATATTTGATCAATCGTTGCCGCTCCGCTATATTATAACCCTATATTATAACGAATTCAAAGTAATGCCTACAAATTGCTCCGATCTTGGGACCTTGTTTGACACGTCAAGGCACCTAATTGCTATCTATTGGCAGCTTCAATTACATCTTTCAGATATACCCTTGAAATTGATATTGAACGTCTCCCTCTTGCAATACCTTCTAAATTTTGCCGAAATTCGTTAACATCATCATTCTGCTTGATACATTAAAAACACGAAACCGGGCTAGTTTGTATACCAGAATAACAGAAAATGGTTTATTTTCATGTAGAGTGAATCAAAAATTTTTGACAATTAATATCGTTAAATTGTTTTTCAATCGAAATTCAGGACGGAAATAATAAATGCTGAAAATTTCACCAATATTGGATAAGAACAACCGTCAAAATGGATGACAATGAAAACATATTAGACGTAAGTTGATTTTAGTATTATAAAAAGTGAAAAAATATTGCAACGCAAATACATTCAACGAATGTATGAAGTAACCATAATTTCAAGTTAGTGATTTTAAGCCACTCATATATGTTTCATAAATATTTCGATTTGACAATTATACAGGGTGGGCAAAAAGTCCCTTAACTATTTATATATGTAATAACTTTTAAATAAAGTGATTAAAATAAAAAACAAATATCGCCAAATTAATTAATTAATTAATTTTTTACATCGGAAAGTTACTTTTTGCCCACCCTGTACTTAACATCTACCGTAAAATAGACTTTTTCTCAATTGTACAATGATATGCATTAAGTATCGGCTTAACTATATTGACCGGGACTATCTTTCAATGTTAGATCTACAGAGTGGTGCAAACATTTCTGACCATAGTATTTTTTGTATAAAATTTGAATGAAAAGGGATTGGTTTAATTTTATAATTTTATAATACGAGGGTGGTTCAAGTATGATGGAGACAAATGCTGTAGATGGCGTACATGTATGTTTTAAAGTGCAGAAAATTTCCATGTTTTTAACGCCTTCCCACACTAAAAAACGAATGACAATATGTTGCGCAACGGCGGTCGGCACTTGACGTTCACTCATGGTCGTAGCAGGCGCGTGAAATATGCACTCCCGACGAAAACTATGCCACACTGTTCGTAAGGCACCCCGCTATTACATACTCAAAAGCCACGGCCTTAAAAACATACATGCACGCCATCTACAGCGTTTGTCTCCATCATATTTGAACCGCCCTCGTATAATAAATAATTAGTATGAAGAATGTCCTCCGTCATTTTCTATGCACTATAAAAGTTGTTTTCCAAAACGATCACATACATTTTTAGGTATTCTGCAGAAATTGTGTCCCACTCAACTTTTACACGTCGAATCAGCTGCCTATTTCCTTCTTTAACTTGGACCAAACATTTTCAATGGGGTTTAAATCAGGGGAATTTTCAGTCCAATCAATCCACACATTAGAAAAATTCTCATAAAACTCCTCATCAAATCAGTACGTGCCTTTGCGCCATCTTGCATCAAAATCACCTACTTTCCGTCCCTGAATAGTTGGCGATTAGTAAGGCATTGCACAAAAACAGTTAAAATATTGTCCCTGCAATATTCTCCATTAACAGATACTCCTTACTGAACAAAGTGAAGTTGGCTTTTTCCGCGACTGCTCACTCCGCCAGCTACCATGATTTTTAAATCGAACTTCGGAGTCTGTATTACGGGAATATTTGCGGGATTACTGGTTCTCACTACCCTGTTCGGTCGATTGAGTATTAGATGCAGTTGATTCCTCGACTCATCTGTAAAAACGATATTTGCACGCAGCCTTTCATCAAGGGCATTGTCATCAGCAAATCCGAGATTTTTAAGATTTTGGCAGAAACTCATCTGTTCTCGAATGTTCTTCTCGGAAAGTAGAGGTTTCTGGCTTTGTTTAAAGGCTTGCCAGCCGCAGTTGGTGGAACAAATGCATTGTTGAACGGTTTGCCTCGACACGCTGAAGATGATTTTCTTTGTAAAGTCACCATTCCCTTATTTCTGTTCAACCAACCATTCGGCGTATTGGCGACGCTTGAAATGGTCAGTAGGCTTCAGTTCTTGAGTCAATTGAACCTTGTAAGCGTGTAAATTTAAATCTTTATTCAAAATTCGCATCAGTGATGTTTGTGAGATGTTCAATTGTTGGGCACGACGACGAGTCGAGGTTATCGGCTCTTCTGCCACACTTTCGCGAACAACAGCAATATTTTCCGCAGAACGAGAAGGGCAAGCATGCACAGGTGATTTCACATTTCCTACAGACCCGGTTTACTGAAATTTGCGCACAATTCTCCCGATTGTGGACACATTTCGTCGATTATGCTGACCAAAAAAATCGCGAAATGCTTCAACAACCTTAACGCGCTGCTCAAGTGTGTACCTCTCCATGGTTGAATTTGTCAAACACTGAAACAAAGAAATGTCAAATTAAGTTGGGCGAAAAACATGACGTTAAGGTGTGACTCACAATTAACATCGTGCATCATAGTTGGGCCATCCTTTAGAAATTACAATATCGTCCATATACGTTAAGACTTCAACTGGCGGCATTTTAGCGATCAATTTTGCAATATTCATACTGTGCATCGGTTGTACAGAATACTGTATCTGTTCACGAATTCTACGCTACTTAAACTTGATGATATCCTGATCGTACGTCAAGCTTAATGAAATAACAGTTTCATTGAAGCAGGGCAATTTGCTCCTCAACAATAGGCATCTGATATGGCTTTTAATTGTTTTCGAATTTAATTTGCAAAAGTCGACGTACACTTTTGACTCCCCAGTGGCCTTGGGTCTCCCACAATAACACTTTCCTGAATGATGTGATCTCGTCTGTGATCCATACCGCAGTATTTCCCGTTGCCCGAATAGATGGGGGGGGGATTTCGTCAGTCAACTGAAATGAAATTTCGTCAGTGTCATACGTGTTCAATTCCTCCATGTTTTCCGCAAAAGTCCCTCGGAACTCGTTCACTAGCGTCACCGTTCGAAGTCTCGTTTCCGTATCTACGTTCTCAGCAAACTTTAATTCGTCTGTTTGTCGTTCTTGGAGGGTAATGCAATTTCGCTTCTGGATGAGACGAATGCTCGGATTGGTTTATATAATCCTGACCAGCAAACCCTTTCAATAATTTGACTACCTTTTTGGCCTGAACACCTTCTAGTACGTCTTGTTCCCTAATCAAGACGATAAACGCGAAAACGTGAAAAACTTATTAGAATGAAATTTTTGCAATTGAAAGCAAGATTAGTAATTTTTCACATTTTGTCAGTTTAGACATGTCTAATGGGGGATAATGGGTCCCTTATGGGGCATGCCTTAGTTAAGCTTGCCAAATGATGGCCTAATTAGGCATGCCTAATCTTGTTCAGTCATCAAAAAGACAACAATTTTTTTCACTTTACAAATGAAGTTTCTATTTAGACTGTGATGGACTTGACTAAACAGTTCCTAACTTAGGCCGTGATGCTGCTTACCTAAACTGTTGCCAAACATACATTTTTTGGTGTAAAAAAACAAACGAACCTTAAATTTTTGGTAAGAGTTTAAATATGTATGTAGAATTTTCTTCACTATATACAAAAAATTTCAATTTGCTTGCCTAAACGATTCCTAATTTAGGCGGTATTGGGGCTTGTCTAAACTGTTCCTTATTCAGGCAGAGATGGGGCTTGCCAAAACAGAAAATTTCTTGTTGTGTAAAATCGAAACAAAATAAAATTTCTTGGTAATAAATTACAATTAACAATTTACAATTTAAATACTTTTAAATTCGGATGTGATGAGGAGTTGATCACTTTTTCCCAAGTTAGCCATGCCTAAGGCGGGCCTAATGGGGCCCTATTGTGAGCCTAATGAGCTCTAATGCCGCACGCCTAAATTGCATCAAAATATTTCACTGCATATAATTTGCAACAGAGCCGTGTTCAGTTTATCTAAGTTTATCGCAAATGCGGATGGTTATGGTTAGTATTTTGCTAAGAAAGTTATTGTTCAGGCAAGCCGCATCACTGCCTAAACTAGGAAATTAGGAACTATTTAAGCAAGCCCCATGACTGCCTAAATTAGAAACTGTTTAGGCAAGCCATGGGGTAATGCGTTACGTTCGGCATTAGGTCCTAATGCGGATTCCGCATTCCGTTTAGGTATGCCTAATTAGGGTCCAATGACTGCCTAAATTGAATTTCTACTCGAGGTTTTGCCAGCACAATTATTTATTCCAACTAAGTGAAATTTTATTTTGAATGAAGTAACTGTAAAATATTGAGCCAATGTAATTTCCTTCATAGGTATAGCTGTTTGGTTTATCTAATTTCTTGGTGCT
Source organism: Odontomyia ornata (assembly GCA_963969285.1). NCBI lineage: Eukaryota > Metazoa > Arthropoda > Insecta > Diptera > Stratiomyidae > Odontomyia > Odontomyia ornata. The sequence continues at coordinate 11,573,936 of OZ017742.1, read as the reverse complement.
TTATATTCGATCTTATATACATCTAGTTTACAAATGGTCAACTGAAATCAATTAAATTACAGTGAAACTGTTTGGGCTATTGTAATGATTTAATCAGATTCATTGCTCCTGAGATTTCTCGAAGAAAATCTGAATCGACCTCTGAACGATTTAAAGACGTTAAGTTGCGAGTCATGCCAACGAATCGTACTCTTAGGGTCAATACATTCGGACACTCAACAGTCTACTCCGTGGTGGCTGGTTTGGCCAGTTAGTTCGAAGAAGAGTTCATTCCGTGAGTATAACTGGCGCTTGAATACAAAGTTCAGCCACCGTCAAATCTTTGCGAAATAAAACGTGTCCTAAATTTTTGCACATTTTGCATCCCCCTACACCCTCTGATGCATAAAATGACCTTTTTCTTTCAGATTCTAAAATTTCTAATCAAGACCTTTCATTTGATACCCCACTCGACTACCATTGATTTAAAAAAATGTTTAAGGGCTACTTCGTTAAGTTTTCGGTTTTGGATATCTTCTGAAAATACCTAATCTACTAGAAGCAAAGGCCGAGCTCTATTTAGAAATTCATGAGGTGGTTTTTATTCGCTTTCAAAATATTATAAGGATAAACGTAATGTTGTGCGATATAAGAACTTCAGAAAGTTTAAAATAAAAAGGTTTTCCATTAAGAAAATAAAAATTTTATCGATTAATAAAGCAAAGAAATATTTGAGATATTAAGTTCAAATTCTAAGCTCGGAAAAGTGCTGATTTCCTAGTGGAGAGCTATGGACGAAATGATGGTTTCGTGTGGGTTTGGTGTTCAAGGATTACATTCTTTAGTGTGTACCTAACGTGAATGAACCAATATCCTCTTTCCAAGCTACGTTTGATGCTTTGTAGGTCGCTGCTTCGAACGCCGATGGTTGGGGGAGACTTCAATGCTAAGGCGATTGAATGGGGTATGCCTCGAACTGATCCGCAGGAAAAACGAGCCCTATAGATGGCGGTGAGGACTGGACGCGTCGTGCTGAACACCGGCGATACGCCGACTTTCCACCGTGTGAGCTGTGAAGGAACAATACCCGACATGACATTCGCCTTGGAGTCCCTCATAAGTGGGTAGACAATTGGAGAGTATTAATGGACTATTCAGCCAGTAATCATCAGTACATACTGATTGTGATCCGTAATGCTGTCTCCCAACGTCCATGCTCTCGACCTTCCGCGATTCGGTGGAACATTGGGAGGATGGACGTCGAGAGGTTCGAAGAGGTTCTGGCAAAAAGTGCGCCGTTGCTGGAAGATTCACAGGGGACTGAAGTGCTAGCAGCTCAAGTCGGGGTGAACTCAACTACGAGCATCATCACGTCTGCTTGCTGCGCTTCTATGCCCCGTCGTAGATTCCTGCACGGCAAGCCTCCAGGTTACTGGTGGTCAACTAAAATTGCTGGAAAACGAAACGAGTGTCACAAGCTTCAATGTGAAGCTCACCGGTCACGGAACCGCGACGAGGCATGCAACCGGTTAGCAGCATATAACTCTGCCAGGAAATGACTTCGCAAAATTATTAACAGTAGTAAGGTTCGTAAACAGGAATCCGTGGAGCCTTAGCGACAAGCTAGTTATGCGAAAGCTTTGTGCCCTACGCAAGCCCTGCAAATATGAAGCAAAAAAGAAAGTGCGGCCATTTTTCTGCGCCCATCCCGTCCGTGTTGACGCTATCCATGGCAATACAGCAGTCGAATGCTAACTCTGCACGTGGCTGGAACTGAAAGAGGCAGTCTTATCATTGAAAACAAGGAAGGCTCCAGGTACAGACAGCGTCTCAGCTGAAGTGTTGTAGCTCGTCTTTCATCATCGTCCTGACTTGCTGCTCAGTACATCCAACGCTTGTCTGCGAGAAGGGGTTTTCCCTTGAAGAACAAGAGGAAGGGGAGTCCCAGGTCGCCGTCTGCATACCGCCCGCTATGTATGTTAGATGCGGATGGGAAAGTGCTAGAGAAACTTATTAAGGGAAGACTCACTGATGCGATTTGTGTTGCTGGCGGCTTATCTCCTCAGCAGGACGGCCTACCATTGGTGCAATAGCCGAGGTAAAAAGTGCGATCCAAAAGGCGGAGGCGCATAGCCATACTAAGCGACGAGTGGTTCTGTTGGTGGCACTTAATGTTCGGAACGTCTTCATAACCGCTAGATGAGTGGATATTCTGTATATGCCGAAAACCCGTTTTCAAGTTCCAGAATAACTTATGCGCATTTTGTGGGACTACTTGAAGGACCGAAGCCTGCTTTATGATACAATGCAGTGCTGACGAAGGATCGAAGTTACATCGAGTGTTGCTCAAGGATCTACCTTTGGTCTAGACCTGTGGAACATATCGCACGATAGGCTATTGAGACTAGAGGTCCGTAGAGTCGGTGCTACTACATGGAGCAGAAATATGGGGCGACGCTCTCAGCAAGGAGCACTGAGTATTACATCTTCATATCCGACAGTCTCTGATTCGGCGATGCTAGTCATTGCTAGGGAGTGCCGTACTATCTACCTACGTCGAAACGCAGACACAAGGGAAACAGTTGCCCACAATTAGAGAGAACGATCACTCAACGATTGCCCCAGGTGAATAGCACGAAGGGAAGATGGACTGTGCGGTTCATCCCTGATTTGAGTCCGTGGATCAATCGAACGCGATGAGACAGACCTGATTTCAGTCTTACTTGCACAAGATTGGTAAGTAGCGGTCCTCCAACTTTAGATTTTGCACAGGAGATGAAGACAATTCCCACCAAACATTTTTTGCATGCGAAAGATGGGGCAGGCTGCACTGGGATCTCTACAAAGAAACAGGAGAGCTCTCCCCTGAGAGTCTAATCGGGTAGATGCCTGCATCTGTTGACGGATGGAATCATGTAACACATTATGCTCGGGCAGTCCTAAAAGAAAAAGGGCTCACAGCAGCCGGGGACTTCGGGGTTGAGGGGATCACTTTTCTAACAATCCCTCTTCCTCCCTCCTCTCCCACTAGAGGAGGGATCCCCCAACGTGAAAGTAACCCACAACGTAGCAAAACTAGGCTCAGCCTGAAGTAATGTGTCAAACGGTTCCAGGCTACGTTCTAAGGTTGACAGGGGAGATGTTTAGTGGGTAGTCCAGACGTCTTGCGCGGCTGGGAGCCCCACACCCAGAGCGTAAATAGCCTTCACCTTCCAACCACAAAAAGATTAGTGGGGGCCATGCTCCTATCAAAAGGATTTTGTAACAACCCTTTCATTAAAAGAATTATAAATTTCATTAGTTGTGCATGCGACTGCCGATAAATGGTTTTTTTTGAGTAAAAATACGTAAAGTAATTTATGAATCGTCCTTTAAAGTATCGGTCAAATCTGAAAAATGTTAATTTTTTCTGCTGTAATCAATGAAAACTATCACCGTTTTGGTGAATGCAGTTGGATGTTTGAAATTTGTAATTTTTTTTAATGGACGATCAATCCATTTATGTTTAGAGAAATGTAAAATCAAACCTAACTATAAGAGTTTCAACTGTATTTTAACTCACAATTTACTGATAAAGACAGACCTGCTTGATTTTTTAGATTCAAACATGAACTGTGGACAAAATCAAGTACCGATTCCTTCACATTACTCGCCATTGAGTCAGATGTATTAATTATCTGCCCTTCCACATCTTAAAGCACTTCTGTGAAAGTTGTCGGATGTGAAGAGCGTCTAATTCTTCCTCGCCTGTTTTAAAACTTGTTACGCGCGTAGAACAAACTCTCTTTTTACTTACTGTCTTCCGAAATATGCTAGTGATGGTAGAATGCCACACCTTATACAATATTTCCAATCCACAGGTAAGAAAAATAAAATGTCATGGCTCTGTCAAGATGGTTTTAAGAGCCAGTTAAGAAATGCAAGACCTTTGGTTTGACACTTCACTCGACTAACAGTGTTGATAAAATTTGAAGATTCGACGAGGAAAGAGAAAAGACAGTTCTTCATCCGTTCTACGAGTGGTCAGCCATTGTTAGAAAAAGAATGGCCTGTCTTGGTTCATATATCTTTTTATGATTTAAAAAAAAGCATTTTCGTAGACGGGGGTTTCAGTTTTTCAAGATAGAAAGATAACACTAAAATGACCAGCATTATTATATTCTCGATATTAGCTAGCTAATATATACGATACTTGTGCTGCTTTATAATCTGTTCACTTCAAAACGTTTATTTTAAAAGTAAAAATTTTAATTTTAGTGAAAAAATCCCAGTCCCTGAATTTTGTGCCGTTGCGCCTATATTATAGTCCGTGTGGTGTAGTGGTTAGGGTGCTCACCGCTTGTGCAACAGTTCCCAAGTTCAAAGTTCGTTAGTTGCAACAACTTTGTGTCTGTTGTACTTCTGTCAGACTATCAGCCTACCAAGCTGTGACGAGTACTAATTGAAAAATCTGATAATAATTCCATGGTTGAGCATGATACTGACCATATCACTTCGAATACGGTTGCGGACATGAAATGAGATTCCTTAACAAATCCCAACGCCAAAGTTCGAATTGGACTTGTGCGCGGTTATTATTTATTTATAAATATATATTATTACATACTCGTACTACTATTAAACTCAACACAACAGTAAAATGGAAAATTTAACACGTTTTATTCTTAAAATTTCAGTACCAAAAAATGAATTTTTCACCATTCACGACACAATTTGCTGGCATACCGGCCAATGCTGTTAATCAATTTACAACATCGAAATTTGCACAAAACATCACAACAGCAAATGGACAGGTAATTTGTTTTCTTTTTTAAATCAAAAATGCATTTCTTCAATTAGATCATTTTGGATCTTTGAATCAATATCACTCACAACGTCATTAAGCCAGGATTCTGAAATACTAAAGATATTTTCTTCAACAAGTGTACTAGAAATGAAGAAATTTTGGAGCTAATTGATGACTCCTGCCTCACGCGTTTGCGATTTTTTTTTACGTAAAGGTATAAATTTTTTATGAAGACAGATCTGGGCCAAAAGTTAGTATTTAAAATATCAACTGTCAACCTTGAACGATGGCATGTAACCTTGCCTTCTTACTCAGGCCCATAAGGAAATCAATTAACGTACCTGACGTCACATCCCGTGCCGGAAACAGCTGATCAGTAGCCCTAAATTTCGACAAACAGTTGTCCAGAAAACTTGAAAGCAGCATCTCAGTAGGCCGAAAGTAGGCTTTTGAGATTGTCGAATTTGACATTTCTCAGATGAAATTTAGCCGAAATGATACAAACGAGAACGAAATACATATATTTGCGCGCTAATGTCTTCGACGCCTCAGATTTAAAATAAATCGTTGATATAGTACTGATAAAATTTCAAACTACAGTCATATGTACTGTCAAAAATCTTTAAAAATGTTTTGATCAATAATAAGTTGTACTGTACGTCCCTACATTAGATGTTAATAGACATAAATTCCGCAATTGACTTTTGGCACAGTGAAGAAAATCTGTTGGATGGCGCATAGTTCCGCCGTCGTCTGAAATACAGCAGGTGTGGCACTGGCTTGTTGTTCCACATATTGTAGAGCTCCCTCTGTGTGCGGAATGATTTCTCCCTTATCACATTCAGCCTCGTCGTCACTTTCGATTTCATGACATTCTATCGGCTCTTTAGTAACAGTTGCGACAATGTCGCCATGAGTCAGGTTTTCAAAACCTGCACCGTCTGCTGCCATCCATTCACTGACCTCCGCTTGTGTTGCTTCTTCGGAACCTGGAACTATCTGTACGAGCTGTAGCATATCGTCACCATCATTATCTGGCTGGTTATCTTCGAACTCCGAGGTTTTGCTCAGTTTACTCCAAGACATTCATAAAATTTGGGCTGGAACATTATCCCAAGCCTCGGCCACCCAATAAATAACATCCGTTCGTTTGTTTTATTTTTTTTAACTAAAGGATTTGTATCATCTTCAATTATGTTTCGCAATAACTGCTTGCGGTATTTCAGCTTAAAAGACTTCAAGACACCCTGGTCCATGGGCTGTAATTTAAGCGTCACGTTTGGAAGTAAAAACCCCGCTTTGATTTGACCGTTAGTCAAACTTTCTGTGCCTGGATGCGACGGAGCGTTGTCGATCTACAAAATTGCATTTGAGGACAGATCATTTTCTTCGCAGAATTTCTTCACACTGGGTACAAATTTGTCGTGCAACCACTCCATGAATAAATGTTCATCCATCTAGGCTTTCTTTTGATTTTTATAGTAGACTGGCAGGGACTTTATACGAACATTTTTAAACGCTTGAATTTTAGCAGATTTTCGTATAACCATTAATGACAGTTTATGATTCCCCGCAGCATTAGAACATGCCAGTAAAGTAACATGATCTTTACTCATTTTAAATTCCGGCGCACGCGTTTCTTCTTTTGATGGCAAGCTTTTTGTGGGCCGCGCCCTATAATTAAGGCCAGCTTCGTCCGCATTATAAATTTGTTGGAGAGATTACTTTCCCTCAACTATCATATTGTCAAACTTTCTTAGGTATTCTTCGCTGCCTGGTGATCGGAAGAAAGCTGTTCCCCACTAATTGTCAATTGGCGTATTTCGTGGCGCTTTTTAAACTGATCTAGCCAACCAATGCTAGCACTGAAAAGTTTTCAACTTTCATAAGTTTATTCAACTGTATTGCATTGCCTTTTCTTGAACCATAGGCCCGCTTAGAGGAGCCCCCCTTTCTCTTTCCTGCGTAATCCAGACAAAAAGAGCCTCATCAACTTTTTCTTAAAGAGACTTCTTCGCTGTCTGCCGACTTTTAATAGTTTTTGAGGAGTGGATGCACAATATTGTTCTAGTTTTGCCCGGGTTTTCTTCCAATCATAAATTGTTGATTTGCCTACATTTAGTTCTTGTGCTAGCTTAGTAACACTTTCTATCGAAACGGACGAACAACAAATACCTTCTTGGGTATCCGTTGTTCGTCCATTGCAGCTTCCGCAGCCTTACAATCCTTGAGACCTCCGGTTCGTCAAAAATTTCATACAGCTCATGGTTGTATCGAATTCGCCATTGGTCCCCGTCTAGCTTCGCTCCGATTATTCGCCTCAGGACCCGTCGCTCAAAGGCTTTCAATATATTTCCAGATACTTGATTAGGGTCCATGTTTCACACCCATAGCATAACACAGGTCTTATCAAAGATTTGTATATTTGGAGCTTTGCTTTCCTGTGTCTGCAGCTGGTCTTCAAGATCGTCAATACTGAATAAAATATTTTATCTGCGAGCTATATTCTTTGGCGTATTTCGTCTCTTTCATAGCTGGTTCTCGTTATTTTGGCGCCTAAATACACAAATTCGCTAACATTTTCGATACTGTATTCGCCAAGTGTGATATTTTGTGCATTTGGGGTATTTTTCCTCGACTGCGTCATGAGCATTGTTTTATTTTCGTTGATTTGTAGCCCTACTAGTTTTGCTTCGCTGTCGAGTTTCAGGAAGAGTTCTTTGGCAGTTGTTAGTGACCGTGACAGAATGTTGATGTCGTCTGCATAGGCCACTACCTGGCTCGAATTGTATAGTAATGTACCTCGCGTATCGACGGGTAGCTTCCGTGTGACGTATTCCAGAGCCAAATTGAATAGCAATGGGGCCAGCCCATCGCCCTGCTTTAGTCCGATATTTGTGTCAAAGGCATCAGTGAGTTGGTTATTGATGCGGACTTGGGAAGTTTTCGACGTCATTGTCATTTTGGTAACACGGACTAATCTGGCTGGGATGCCAAAGCCAAGCATTATTTGGTACAGTACGTCGTACGCTTGCTTGAAGTCAACGAAAATTTGGTGTACGTCAATGTTGAACTCCCAGCATTTAAATTATCATTAAGAGTAAGGGTTGTACTTGTATGTTTGCATTTGCTCTCGAAGTCAGCATTGCTCTACGTACAGTAAGTAATAATCACGAAACAGAAAAGCTATAAGCACTGCGAAATAACAGATAATACACTGACGACTGACACCTGACTGCAGTGGCAGGGGGAGTACAGTCTATTATACAGTCGAGTAAAGAATGAGCTCTTCTCGACTGTACTGTCCGCGCAATGCATCACATTATGTGTATCGCAACTTAATAAGTTCAGTTGCTACAGTGAATGCAGTGTTTACACATATGTAATGTTCTGTAATATTAATTTATCATAGCAAGTGTATGTTGTACGTACTTTACAATATTGTTTAGGAACGTATTTTTCTACACACAATAGACTCATTACACACACTATAAATACGCCATTGCACTTCGTATCGCCGTACGACTGTTATTGCGACTAATCCAAACAATCAACTAATCCGAACAGGGTTCGGTCCCAATTAGTTCGGATTAGCAGGACTCCACTGTACTTAAAAAAAATCCCGTTGGCACCACCAGCCGGAAAGGCAAATTTCATGTAGGTACGCATATTTTTATAAACAAATAATAATTTTATTGGCCACATTTTTGAAAGTCAAGCACTGTTTAAGGACAAGTAAAAGTAGAAAGGTATTGTAAAATAATTATTAAATCAAACAAGGTTTTCTGAATATCAACAGTTGGCTCACACAAATATTATTTCATGAATTGAGCTCAGAAAAACAATGTATGGTTATTGTGTATTTCAATTTGCCGCCATTTGATTTTCAGCCTGTTGACCTCAATGTAATTTTCAGAAAGCGTTTTACATTAGATACAAACTTTTAGCAAATTTAAGGGTAATTCTTCGATTTTATGGATGAAAACGTAAAATTCATTAAATGTACCAATATTAACAACTTTGATCGAATTTTTAGTTCTCAGATATTTGTTGCTTCATGATTTTCTTCAAATTTTCGTGTCCAAAGATGTCCAATCGTGAGGGGGTAGGACACAAATTTTTCGTACACTTCCCCTCACTCTGCGCCCCTCCTTGCAGATGCCTCTTGTTAAGGACCTATTTTGAAAAGTTTCTCATCAAACCTTTTATTTAACACCCATATTGGCTACCTTTGAAAAAAATATGTCTAAGAATCACCACTTTATAAAGGGAGATCCCCCCTTAAACACCTTAAAATAATTTTTTGCACTGTAACTTTTGAGGGGCACCAATTATGACCTACATAGAAAATTTCATCACTGGAGCTTATATGGTTTGCGAGAAGACTTGCTGTGACGCACGGACGGACGGGACGGACATACAGGTCGCGATTTTAGTCGGGTATTGGAAAAATAATTAACAATACCCTAAAAATGGTCTGTTGTATAAATACTTCCAAGTTAAGCCATTAAAAACGATTCCATCAAAAGTATTCATTATTTCAGTTGCTGCTAAAATAGCGAATTGCGCTTAATTGCTGACCTTTTGGAGCCGCCATTTTGAATGCATGCGTTTAATTTTGGATTTTTCAAAATTTTTTTGTCTTAGGGTCTCATCAATCAATGTGCCAAATCGAAGTTTCACTCTAGACAGAGCAAAAGTATTAAATTTTTAGTGAAAATGGCAGCTAAAATATTGTATTAGGTTTGAAATTTTTGACGTCTTTATTTTTCATCCGATTTTGAAAATATTTTGCACAGTACAAGAACTTAGCACAGGTATCCATAATTCATTATAATCCGTTGGAAAGGTGGCCGCTACAGGGTCACAAAAATCTGGAAAAATGGAATACTTGAACCACCGCCATTTTGAAACTTGCGCATAAATGCTCACCAAAATGACACGATCTATAGGTCTTATTATTTTCTATTTTGAAACGAAGTTTCATACACATCGGATTAAGCTTGCGACTTTTCGAAGCCTTTGAAATTTTGAGACTCAACTAGCCGCAATTTTGTTTTTTGAGACCTGACCTCTAGTTTTTTACATAATTCTTTATACACTTACAGACTTTACCAAAATACCGAATTTCATTAACACCGATTGAACGGTTTGGTCACAACTACAAAAACAAATTTTTGCTCAGCCGCCATTTTATTTCAGACGGATTTTTTTTTGTGAGATTCATTGCACAGTTTAATAAACCTCTGTACCAAATTTCATCGAAATCGGAGCTATACTTTATGTTAGTCAGAACAGAAATCCGGATTTTTCGCCTAAAAGACCGCCATATTGTTTCCGCTCGGCCGATTTAACTGGTTAAAAAACTTAGCCGAGACATTTATTCAATGCACCTTTGCTGAAAATTTAGTGAAAATCGGATCAAAATTGCGACCTATAACATGGTCACAAATTTCGTTACATTCCGTATACATATACATACGAGTATATATAGGGTTTGCCAAATACAAGTTTCTTTTTTAAAATGCAATAAAATGAACAAAATCAATTTTTTTTTCTAACATTTTGGCTTTATTCGCAGGGATAAACCTTCCCGTTAATTGTGAAATACAATTTAATTCATATGGCTGCCACGGCTGGCGTGAAAGTAGGCCATCCTCTCAGCCCAATTTTCCAAGGGATTATTGATGGTTTCAGGCCCTATCTGAGCAATAGTTTGTTGAATATTCAATTTCAGTGCTTGAATTGTTTGTGGATTTTCTGCATAACATCGATCTTTCACAGCGCCCGATAAATAGAAGTCCAACGGTGCCAAATCGCAGCTTCGAGGCGACCAATTGACATCGCCAAGGCAGCTGATTACCACGATTTCCGAATTTTGTGCGCAAAAGATCGATTGTTTGATGAGCCGTAGCCATCCTGTTGAAACCAAAGTTCAGTCAAGGCCAAATCCTCAATCTCCTGGCCACAAACAGTCGGTTATCATGCCTCTGTAGCGCTCTTCGTTGACCGAAACAGTATTTTCAGCCTCATTTTCAAAGGAAGTCGGTCCAATGATGCCACCACTCCAGAATCCACACCACACTGTCACTCGCTGAGCATAAATTGGCTTCTCGACAATCACCTGTGGGTTTCCAAGCCCCAGTTGCGGCTGTTTTGTTTGTTCACATAGCCCCTGAGATGAAAATGTGCCTCATCAGAAAAGATGATTTTTTGACAAAAAGCGGCATCTAGTTTGAGCTGCTCTAATGACCAAACTGCGAAACGATAACGAAGCGGATGGTTATTCGGTTTCAATTCCTTAGTCATTTGGATCTTGTTAGCAAATAATCCGAGTTCTTTGTGCAAAATTATTGCGACTAATGTTGAGTTGCTGCGATTGATGGCGAGTTAATGTTCTCGGATTGAGTCGCACTCTCTCGACTATAGCAGGCACATTCTCCGGGGTGCGCACCGTACGAGTACGGAGACCGTGAGTATTGCCCACTAGCATACCTGTCTCACGAACTTTCTTCACAAATTTGCGTACAGTAGGCGCAGTGGGTGCCTCATTTCGGCCAAAACTTCTTTTAAAAAAACGCACTGTTTGAGCAACACAGCACTTACTTTAGAAATAAGATTTCTATATGTTTCCCAACGTTTTTCAAGCGTAAATCGATTCATTTCGTTCCGCGGAAGGTTAATACTGACTCACTAACATAATTTTGAGCGGGAAACAACTGTCAGTGTCAAAATAACATGTGATTTAGAAAGAAACTACTATATGACCCACCCGGTAAATAATATATATATATATATATATATATATATATATATATATATATGTATGTATATATATATATGTGTGTGTGTGTGTGTGTATATATATATATATATATATATATATATATATATATATATATATATATATATATATATATATATATGTATATATATGTATATATATATATGTGTGTGTGTATATATATATATATATATATATATATATATAAAAGGTACTCTCCGCAATAGGTAAATTTCTCTCGAGAAATTTACCTAACAAGCAAAATATGTGAATGGATAATACACGTAGGCACGTGGTTGAATTTAAGTGAGATGCGAAGCTTACCGTCTGCCTGTATCTATTCTGTGGTTGGCACCGTACGAAAGCTGACGAGAATTTAATTCTGTGTTTATCCAAAAAATAATAAAACACAAGGTTCGATAATTGAGCTGTGGGCGATTTCACTGTATTGCTAGAAAACATACGATATAATTATTTGCACGGCTATTAACATATATTCTTATAGTGTTTTACTGTTGCTCAGGAGCTATAAACTAGTTCAACATGCTTACACCAATATAAAATATAAGAGAGTTGGCTGCAAAGTCAAATGACTTTCACGTGCTAAATCTATATTTCATGAATATATTTATCATAATTTAAAGAGCCTTAGTTGTTAATTGATTCCGATAGATACGATTATTCTCACATTGTTGCATATCTAACTCTCATGTCTTAAAAAAAAATACCGTTCTGATATGTCAGGGTTTAGTTTGAACCAGAGCCGAATAAATCAGATAATACAATTTTTAAAATTTAAATGCATGATTTATTTGAATTTTACCAGACATCAGATCTCAAGCTTCAAATAGGCTCTAATCATATTCAAAGCTTAATTTCCTACACAACCATTCACATTTATCCATTTATTTTTCAGGTTGTCGGCGTTGTGTCTGGAGGTGATGGTGGTGTTCACTATATACGTCCCGTGGACGGAAATGCGGCCTTTGCTGGACAAGTTCAAGCTCATAATGCTGCCAGTTTGGCGGAACCGCAAACTCTTATAACACTGCCAATAACAATGCCTGGTGCCAAACCGGGCGATGCCCAACAGACGGTTCACATTCAAGTTATCAATCCGAACCCGTTGCCGCAACAAACGCAAAAATTCCAAATGGGTCAAATGCAGATACCCATTCAAAGCTTTCAACCGGGAGGCACGACCGTGTTAACAGTCGCGTACAATCCACAAGACGGCAAACTGATACCGAATCATGGATTTCCAGAAGGCATGACAGTAGTTGCGGCATTGCAACCCCAAGATTTACAACTGCTCGCGCAAGCACAGGCCCAAGCTCAGGCTCAAGCCCAAGCGCAAGCGCAGGCGCAAAGTGTAGTCAATTCAGCGCATTTATCAGTGCAGCAGCAGAACAGCGAAAGCGAACAAAATTGTGATGACGAACAGAATAAATCACAGTCAGTAATGTAAGATAATGATTATCGATTGGATTGTTTGGATTACTCATTGTAGTTATTTGTAGACAAACAACCATTAAACAGGAGCCGGAGTGGGAAAACATGGTTCAGCAGAACAACCAACCGGAACTCTCGGAATACATCACGCAAACTTCTCAAGGAATAAATTTGCAACAGTTTCTTAAATTTAATACAAACACTTCAATTAAAGTAAGTGAGCATGCCAAAATATTTGTCTCTTAGATAAACTGTTCCGTGCGTTTTTTCTTACGCACCTCAAACATTCTGATTGTCCTTTCGGGAAACTAAAGCTGATTATATGATATATGCATGTTTACATGAATTCAATCATTTACAGTATGAACCTGAAATCCAAATAACCGCTGAACCAAATCCTGAAGTTGAAAAAGCCGAAGAAGCTGATGGCACAAAGCCAAAAAGGAAGCGAAGACCAAAAAAGAAACCTCCGAAACCAAAACCCCCAAAGCCTGGTCAAGTTCTTATAGCGACAGCGATCGATGGTACTGTTTTATTCTGTTGTCCCGAATGTCAGATGGCATATCCTGAAAAGGAGAATCTAGAGCAGCATTTAAGTGTACATAAAATAGAGAGAAGGTAGTGTGTAGGCCGATTATTAATTTGGAGATAACTGATTTGTTGTTGCAGGTATATCTGTGAATTGTGCGGTGCAGGCCTTAAACGAAAAGAGCACTTAGAAAGACACAAGTCAGGGCACAGTCCAGAACGACCTTATATTTGTAGTGTGTGTATGAAAGGCTTTAAGCGAAAGGAGCATTTGAATCTTCATTTTGTGATACATAGTGGAGAAAAGAATGAAGTGAGTATTTTCATCTTACACTGTGATATAAATTCCGAACCAATTGAATCATAACATATTAAATTTTCAGATATGCTGTGAATGTGGTAAAGGATTTTACCGGAAGGACCACTTACGGAAACATGCAAAGTCGCATGCGGCGAAGCGCTTGAAGGAGGAGATGAATGCAAGAGCTGGACTCGCTATGAGTGGCGGCGCTACAATAAAACAAGAAAAATTAGACTCTAACGAAGATGGCCAGGTCGCTTCGATTTCGGTTTCAACGTCAACACAAATGAGTGATGGACAAAGCCAGGATGGTGTTAACTCAGGCGTAGAGTGTATTCTCAACACATGCGAATCACAAACATTACCAGTCAACACTCAAGCTGCGATTTCATTATCAACCGTTTATGTAAGTAAATTCCGCGACTAACAGTCAATTATTCTCTCACTATACTTTCCCCCAATAATTCAACTAAAAAAATTTTTATATTTTTTTTAAAGGTTCCGACAAGTGATAATACAACGCTTCCGGTGCAAATACAAATCCCACAAATTGTTACAACGAGCACTGGTGAAATCACAACCGCAAGCGCTCTCTCAATGCCGACAACTTCAGTGGCCGAAACGCAGCCGCAACAGACAATGATGGTTTCACAATGACCAAAACTCCCAATCTCAGAAGGTTAAAACACGAAAACACTTACATCAAAGTGATCACGAAAATATTTCATTGATATTTCCCGAGTAACATTATTCAAATGCAAAACTGTGAGAAGAAAAAGAAGAAGAAGAAGAAGGAGAAGAAAAGTTGTGTTATTTCGAGTACAGAATAAGCTGAAATGTTGTTTTCACACGAAACTTGAGAAGAAACGTGTATTTTTATTGTTCAACGATGAGTATATTTTTAATAAAACGTTAATTAAAGCGGTAGGAGAGACAGAAACAGAGAATATAGTAATTGTAAAATGCATGTTTAAGTAATTGATAAAACTAGAATGTATACTGACAAATATTCAACACACGCTGTAAATTTAAGTGAATATACTTAAAGACATATTTATTACCGACGTAGTTAAGACAATATTGTATTAAAAAAACATGAATACTATATATACGATATGAAACTAATGTTAAGTAGAGCTTTCTAAATGCAATCTAATTTTACCACAAGTTGTATTTAAGAATTTTTACTATTTTTTATTAAATATATTTTCTTTTCATATACTCTTGAATATTTTAATTGTTTTCTTACCGGTTTTAAAGTAAGGCTTGCATTAATAGCCAATGCAAAAGGGAATTGAAATGTTGAAGACAGACTGATGGAAGTACTGGGCAGTTTAGTTTTTTACGAGTATTTATTTACAGAATTATTCCTTACTGGCAGATGCCCAATTACGTGGTATATAATAATAAAATTAAACAAGTGAGCTGACAGAATATTAGAACATTTCTAATGAAAATTTGGATCTTATTAAATTTTCAAACCTCGAAAGTGACTGAGGAATAGAACCGAGCTCCAGAGCATGTTTTGTCGGCAAACGAACCATGACAGAGTGGTAATGAATTTGCATACTGGCAAATGGTACTGAAAATATTTCAGACAAACGCGTTGGTCTAACTGGATTTCGAATCTGAATGTTACTGACCAAGTGTGAATCTATGATGATAGTAAATTCTTCGTTATCTCGGTGTTTTTTCGCCATTAAAAAACAACCAAATCAATTGCTCCAAATTTTCAAAAAAAAACCCCGATTTAGTTTCAAATATATATATATTTATATATATATATATATATATATATATATATATATATATATATATATATATATATATATACCTGTATATATATATATATATATATATATATATATATATATATATATATATATATATATACCTGAGTATATATATATTGTTACATGTACAAATAATAACATGTACAAATAATTCTGCGAGCTGCTGTCGCAATTGTTTTCATAATCAACGTCAACAAATGAATTTACTCGAACCCACGAGAACCCAACAAGCATGATCAACATCTGCAAGTGACGTCACTCCTTTCATTAATTTGCTCGAATCTACCAGGTACCTCTCGGTAGAACATTCGATAATGTACGAGAAATGGGTGAATAGGTAGAGACCCTATATAAAGGCGAGCTGAATGAATGGGGGGATTGATTCATTACAGCCGCGATAGAAAACTGCGATATAGTGGAACGCGAAGTAAAGACGATTGATTGTTTGAGTGCGAAGTGATTTAGAAGACAATTGCGATAAGAAATTTATGGACAAGTGTTAGATTTTTTTCATAGTGAAAATTAAAATAAGTGAAAGTGTTAAATTGTTAAATTGTTTATTGTGCATTTTTGTAATTAAATAAATTCTTTTAACTTAAATTAAAAGACATTGCGTTTTCACTTTCCCGGAACATTAAAATTATTGGCCGCGAACCAATAACACGCGACAGTGGTGTCAAGAAGTGCGAAAGAAAAATTCTGGAAGTGAAAACTTTTGAACATTTTTGTACACAATAGTGAAAATTAACGAGGAAACTGGTAGAAAAACAGCCGAAACAATAAAAATGCCAGGAAACTTACATCTAAAAATTGGTCAATTGACCATATCGGAGCTCAAGGAGGAGTTGGAACAGCGAAACCTGGCCACACAAGGTACAAAAGCCATACTGATTGCACGCTTGCGTGATGCGATCAAGTCGGAAGGCGTGAATCTGGATGCGGGTGAGCCCTCAGATGCGGAACAAGGCGCAGAAGGTGGAGAAGAAGAAACACCCAAATCAAAGGAGCCAGAAAATGCGATATTGCAAATGTTAATGCTGATGCAGCAAGAGCAGCGACAACAGTCATCTAATTTAACTGTGAAGCTTAATGAACAATCAGTGAAGCTGGATCAACAAGCGATCGAAATCAAGGCAGATTTTCAAAAACAGTCCACCGAAATAAAAGCGGAGCTCAGTAGTCTTAACAAGCAAATTAAAGGCGTCGAGGAAAAGGTTGACCAGGTCGAAGAAAGAATGAACCATGAGATGGAAAAAGTGAAAAAAGAATTCGAAGCTGCGAAGGCAGTAGCAACCACTTCACCAGCTCCGCTTATAACCGCAGCGCAAAGCACATCCAGAAATGTGCAAGCACCAATATTCGATGGGCAAACGGTCTGGAGTATTTACAAGACCCAGTTTGAAGCTGCCGCAAGGGCAAATCACTGGAATGAACAGGACCGAGCAACTGCGCTGATTCTTGCTCTAAGAGGACCAGCTGCCGAGCTTTTGCAGACGATCCCCGTTGAATCGCAATCAAACTCGAATGCTATAATGAATGCGCTCGACATGCGTTATGGAGACGATCATCTAAAGCAGATTTATCGGTCACAGCTAAGGCATCGGGTGCAGAAGTCTGGTGAAACCCTACAGCAGCTAGCCCAAGACATTGAGCGACTAGCACTTTTGGCTTATCCAGCCTACGACCCAGAACATCGAGATGATGCAGCGACAGAAGCATTCATCAGCGCACTAAAGGACCCGGAATTGCAACAAGCCGTGCGTTTAGCTCAAAAGCAAACGGTTAAGGACGCATTGGCTTACAGTCTGAACTTTGAGGCAGCGAAAAATGTGACTCGTACCACTGCCCGGGTTCGTGAGGTAGTGACAGAGGAGTGCAGGTGTGAGCGCGTCGAAATCGAGCGAGACCCGCATGTAAATGGTGCGCCTAGATGCTGGAATTGCGGAGAGAAGGGGCACCTGCAAAGAGACTGCAAGAAGGGAAGAAGACCGAGCTATTGTCCAGGGTGGTGGAGATCCAGACCGTGCCAGGAGCCTAGAATGGAGGCCCATCAAACTGCAAGGGCCAACTTCGTGGGGCGAACGTTGGCTAGGAGTATCGACATCCCCAGCACCACCATCACCGTGTCAAGACTACATCGTGGAGAAGCGGACTTATGCCTTCCGGGTCAAGTTAACGGAGAGAACTGCACCATAACAATCGACACTGGTGCAACCCGATCGATTATCCGACAAGACCTAGTTAGACAGCAACAACTTCACAAGGGCAGAATTTTCTCACTACGGACAGCTACGGGAGAAACTGCACCTGTTCATGGAGAGGTCAAACTCCAGATACAGTTGGGAGACCTTGTGTTCCGACACAATTTTCTGGTTGCGAATATTATGGATGACTGCATTCTCGGAATGGATTTTCTGCGACCACATGGAATCACGCAAACGTGTATTGAAATGGCAGAATGTCGAAGTACTGATGGAGGATCCTAGCGTCCAAATTCCCAAGATGAATGTAGTGGTATGTACTGACACTGATGTACCGAATTCTTCCGAAAGCATTGTATGGGCCAAGCTTGATGGTGATTCTGGAGACCACCGATCTTATCTGATAGAGCCAACGAAGACGTGCGCATTGCGCAGTTTGATTGTAGGACGGAGCCTTGTAAGATCTTTAAGGAACGGATATGTGCCGCTTAGAGTCCTTAACACCGCAGATTCAACCACGAGCATCAAAGCGGGAGAAGTCATCGGTGGCTGCCAACCTGTTTCCACCATCACCTCTTTGGAAGCTACTCACGACCATCATTGCAAAAGGAGGCAAGACACAGACAAAGCCCGGGAATCAACGTCTGCAATATTGAAGCAGGTCAAATTGCCAGTGCAGCTATTCAAACGAGCCTCTGATCTGGTCACCAAGTACAGTGACATCTTCTCAACAAGCCCGGATGACCAAGGCCGAACGAGTCTGGTAACTCATGTCATAGATACACAGGGAGCCAGGCCGATTCGACAAGCACCCAGACGCCTCCCTATAGCCAAACAAGGAGAAGTGAGCGCGCTGATCTCGGACATGGAAAAACAAGGCGTTATTGAACCTTCTGTCAGTCCATGGGCCGCGCCTGTAGTTCTAGTAAAGAAAAAGGATGGTAGCACTCGTTTTTGTGTCGACTATAGGCAGCTCAACGACGTCACTAAGAAAGATAGTTACCCGCTCCCACGCATCGATGACATCATGGACACTTTAGCCGACGCAAAATGGTTTTCTACACTCGATCTCAAGAGTGGCTACTGGCAGGTAGAAATTGACAAGAAGGAACGAGAGAAGACCGCATTTTCAGTTGGGACCGGATTGTGGCAATTTGTGGTGATGCCGTTTGGGCTTTGCAATGCTCCAGCCACTTTCGAACGCTTGATGGAATATGTGCTACGTGGTCTAACCTGGAAAACCTGCTTGGTATACCTGGATGACATCATCGTCATCGGTAGAACGTTCGAAGAGCATGTGCGGAACTTAGAAGAGGTTTTCTCCCGATTACGACTGGCAAATTTGAAACTAAGTCCCGACAAGTGTACTCTTTTCGCAGATGAAGTAAAATACCTGGGACACGTCGTATCAGCAGAAGGGGTGAAAACAGACCCTGAGAAGATTGAAGCCGTGAAAAGCTGGCCAACACCAAACAACAAGCGCCAACTACGAAGTTTTCTGGGTCTGGCGACCTACTATCGAAGATTCGTCAAAGACTTTGCCAAAATAGCTAAGTGTCTCCATCAGCTAACCGAGAAAAATCGTCCGTATGTATGGAATGAACAATGCCAGACAGCCTTTGAGACCCTGAAGGAAAAGCTGTGTGAATCACCCGTGCTGGCGTATCCGAAACCCGGAAAAATGTTTGTAGTTGACACCGATGCAAGCAACGGCGGTATTGGAGCTGTACTCTCCCAGCAGATCAATGGCGAAGAAAGAGTCCTCTCTTATTACAGTCGAGTTCTCTCAAAAAGTGAGAGGAATTACTGTGTGACCAGGAAGGAGCTATTGGCTATAATAGAGGCCACCAAGCAGTTCCACAAGTACCTATATGGCCAGAAATTTGTTCTTCGAACGGACCATGCATCACTGAGATGGTTGCTCAACTTCAAAAATCCCGAGGGACAAGTTGCGAGATGGATCGAAAGATTGCAGTCATACGACTACGAAATTGTTCATCGGAAGGGCGGAGTTCATGGAAATGCTGACGCCCTATCCCGCCGTCCATGTCCAGCTAACTGCAAGCATTGCCGACGGATTGAGGAAAAGGAACCGCTCGTTGATCTGCGATTGATAACGGCGGAATTCGATGAAGGTTGGTCATCGGAGGAGATTCGAACCGCCCAGTTAGCCGATGAAGACATCGGACCATTGCTCGTATGGAAGGAGACGACTGGGCGACCTGAGTGGAAAGACGTTTCAATGCATGGCGCAACCCTGAAAAGCTATTGGGCACAATGGAACTCCCTTCAGGTGGAGGGTGGCGTACTCAAGCGAAAATGGGAAACGGCGGATGGTAGCTCCTATAGGATGCAAACTATACTTCCCAAAAGCCGAATCCACGATGTGGTTAAGGAAATGCATGAAGGATCCTCGGGAGGCCACCTTGGTGTTAACAAGACCTTAACGAAATTGCGGGAACGGTTCTACTGGCTCCACGCTCGAGAAGACGTAGAGGACTGGTGTCGCAGATGCACAATTTGCGCTTCCGTCAAAGGCCCAAAGCGACGACTGAGAGGACAAATGCAAACCTATAACGTAGGCGTGCCATTCGAAAGGATTGCTGTTGACATCGCAGGACCCTTTCCTGAATCCGATTGGGGAAATCGATATACGCTAGTTGTAGCCGATTATTTCAGCAAGTGGCCCGAGGTCTACCCCATTCCCAACCAGGAAGCAACTACCGTAGCTGAACAGCTAGTGTTAAATTGGGTCAGTAGGTACGGCGTACCTTGCGAATTACATTCGGATCAAGGCCGAAACTTTGAGTCACTAGTTTTTGGCGAAATGTGTGAACTACTGGGAATACGGAAAACGAGGACAACACCGCTGCATCCTCAATCCGATGGAATGGTCGAACGGTTCAACGGCACGCTCAATAAACATCTGGCCAAGATGGTTGACGAGAACCAAAGGGACTGGGACCGACATATCCCACTATTTTTGATGGCGTACAGAGCTGCCGAACATGCATCGACGGGCCAAGCCCCAGCCAAAGTCATTTTTGGAAAGACTATTCGTTTGCCAGCCGATATAAAGTTCGGAACACCCCCTGAGAAACCCCAAACGGTCTCGGAGTACGCAAGTGATCTAAGACAACGGTTGAACCAGATACATCGGACAGTGCGAAAATACCTCGAATCGGCTACTGACCGCATGAAGACCAGGTATGATCTAAAGGCTAATTCTACTGGCTTCCAGCAAGATGACTTGGTGTGGCTTTATAACCCGCAACAGCGAAAGGGTAGGTCTCCAAAGTTGCAACATAATGGGGAGGGACCATACCGAGTTACGAAGCGAATCAACGACGTCGTATACCGAATACAGGAACATCGTAAGCCGAGAGCTAAAATGAAAATCGTGCATCTGGACCGTCTTGCCCCATATTACACCCAGGGAGAAGTGACTACAAATAGGGACACATCTTTTCGGGGCGAAAAGAACTGAGGTGGGGGCAGTGTTACATGTACAAATAATAGCATGTACAAATAATTCTGCGAGCTGCTGTCGCAATTGTTTTCATAATCAACGTCAACAAATGAATTTACTCGAACCCACGAGAACCCAACAAGCATGATCAACATCTGCAAGTGACGTCATTCCATTCATTAATTTGCTCGAATTTACCAGGTACCTCTCGGTAGAACATTCGATAATGTACGAGAAATGGGTGAATAGGTAGAGACCCTATATAAAGGCGAGCTGAATGAATGGGGGGATTCATTCATTTCGACCGCGATATGAACTGCGAAAGTGTGTGGGAAGCGATATCGTTCGAGTAATAGAAAAGTGATTTTCGTAATAGTGAAGTGATTTAGAAGACAATTGCGATAAGACATTTATGGACAAGTGTTAGATTTTTAATAGTGAAAATTAAAATTAGTGAAAGTGTTAAATGGATTATTGTGCATTTTTGTGATTAATTGAATAAACTCTTTTAAGTTAATTTAAAAGACATTGTGTTTTCACTTCCCCGGAACATTAAAATTATTGGCCGCGAACCAATAACACGTGACAATATATATACCTGTATATATATATATATATATATATATATATATATATATATATATATATGGGATTCGTTTTAACAGAAACACGAGTTGAAGTTTAATACTGTGTATAGCGCGTGTCGTCTTCTTTTTCTGTCGTGTCGCTCTCACCTCTCCAGTGAATTCAAAAAATCCGCAAATCACCCCACAACTCGGCTATCCTGTTCTACGACTGCTATCGCCTGTATCGTTCTCAAAATATAGCTCGTCTTCTGCACTCGAATCTTGATGACTCGGATACCTCTTCATATAATCGGCTGCTGTTGTTTTTCGCGGGGCCCTTCACCGTATCCGATCCTTTCGACACCATAGCGATCGTTTGGTTTAACGGTCGTGACCCGATCTGGGCCTAGAAACTTTTTGTGTACCTTCAGGCCTCCACCAAATTGTGTCCTCCGGGATAGCAACGGTATCTCCAATGTCGTAAGTGCTCGCTGGCTTGCGTTTCCTATTAAACGCCTTACGATTCTCGTTCTGAATCGGCTGGATGTGTTCCATTGCTTCGTCTCACAGGCTTGATCGTTCCTCGACAAAACAGCTTACTGACTCTTCCCCGATGATATCCCGCAAAGGCAAGTCATCCATCAACCGCATCTTCGTTCCAATTAGGAGTTCGAACGGTGTGGTACCAATGCTGCGACTAAACGAAGAGTTGATGTATAGCTGCAGCCTCTCGACGTGTCTAAACCACTCGGCGGGATTGGCAATAGAAAGTTTCGTTAATCCTGGAACAATGATCCCATTTGATCCGTTACCCCGCGGAACTCCAGTCGTCAATAAAACGTGTTCGATACCTTCCTTCTTAAAATAATCGCTGAAGACGTTTGAGGTAAATACTTAACCTCGGTCTGAAATGATCCGTCGGGGGTTTCCAAAAACCGTCGCCTGGTTTTTAAGTTTAGTGATGACCTCTTCAGCTGCTGTCGACTGTGTAGGATATACCCATAGGAAGTTCGTGAAGCCGTCGGTAACTGCAAAAATGTTTATAATATTTTCTCGTTGAAGGCATCGCTCCTAAATGATCGATGTGGTACGTGTCCAGCGGACGATCGCCTTTGTCAATAGGATTAAGCCATCTCTCTCCTTTTTCCTTTCTGCCAGGATACACGTCATGCAATTTTCGAAGATTCTTGATACGTGCTTGCATGTGTGGGAACCAGAAGTCAGATTTCAGCAGCTGCCCGAAGTGACCGCGTTCGTGGGCTCGTCTGGTCACGTCGTATTGCATTGCCTTTGGAACTGTTAATCGTAAGGCTCTGCCGTCGTTTTTGTAAATGATACCATGCTGCACTACGAAAGCGTCGTCAGTACCTCGTCCTACGATAATTTTCTCCAACTCTGGATCGTCTTTCTGTGCGCGTTGAGCTCGCTCAGTTAAAGCGTATTGGTTCCATCTTGTCAAGTAGACCAATACTGGGCTACGGCTTAGAGCGTGGGCGTGCTTCATTGACCGACCTGGTTTATGTTGGAACGTATTTTCGTGTTCGTCAATTAACAACGCCCACCGTGCTACTCGTACACAGGTTCCGTTCTTCGCCATTGTTAGAGCAAAGGCTTGACAGTGTGTCACAATCTTCACCGGATTTCCCAAAAGATACACTCGGAACTTCTTGAGTGACGTGACAACTGCCAGTATCTCCAGTTTGTGACTCGTATACTTTTGTTCTGCTGGCGTAATATATCGAATGCAAGTTTCCATCCTCGTGATCGCGTTGCCGAAGAATGGCTCCTAGCCCGTACATGGAGGCGTCGGTGTGAAGTCATGTCTCAGCTCCAACTCGAAAGAGTTTAAGAACTGGGGCCTTGGTCAAAGTGGCTTTGAGTAGTTCCAAATTCGAAAGGAACTTCGTCTTTCAATTAGTCCGATAATGGGCGAGTAGTCTGAGCGAAGTCTTCCGGAAATAGTCTACTAAGCTTAAAAAGCTCTGCACACGCAGACTTCGGCTGACTAAAGTGTTCAACAGCTAGCGTCTTGTCATGATTTGGTTTCGCAACGCCGTCTTCGAAAATATTTCCATGGTATTCAACTTTTTGCGTAAGCATTTTACATTTTTTCCAATTAAAATGGACGTTGTAATTACCAGCTGTCTCCATGACTCGTCTAAACTTTGCGCAGCGTTCAGCTTCCTTTCTAGCATGAATGATAATGTTGTCAAGGTATGTCAACATCGTCCCGCCAAAAGATCTCTGAACACGACTCTTATGTGTCTTTGGAAGATCACTGGTGCATTGCAGGAGAACTCAAACTGCCCGTCTCGCGTTACAAAGGACGTGTAATTGTTGCTGCCCCCTTCGACCGGAACATGATAGAATCCGTTTTGCAAATCCAATACGCTGAACACTCTCGCACTCTGCAGTTCGTTCAGCGGGAATCGATCTTGAACCATCTTTTGATTTAGTAACCAATAGACGACGCACATTCTTGTACTACAATTTTTCTTTTTCGTCAACACAATGGGACTAGCATATTCGGATATGGTAGGACGAATAACGCCTTCCTTCATCAGCTGTTCCACGGTCTTGTTGACTATCCCGCGTTGTTCAGCTGATAACCGTCTAGGACTTTGATGAAGTGGCATGTCTTTTTTCAAACATATCTTCATTTCAATGTGGTTACTTCTACGCCCTCCGGCCAACCGTCATTATGTACGCTCTTAACGTCATTTTCTTCGTCGGTCAGAAGTTAAGAAAGAACGGCCTTTCGGTTTTTAATGTGGATTTCAACGACTTCTGAAAATCCACCACCCAAGAAAACGTCATTTGCCAGAATCTCGTCTGCAACGACATGGAATCGAAGAGAAACGCGATGTTTGTCAAGAGCGACAGCCACTTCGAAACTGCCCAATGTTCAGAACCCGGTAGTTCCGACTCCGTGAAATGGAACTGTTGGTGTCTCCAACTTCGGTGCTCCAGGTCAGACGTAAATTATCGCAGTCGTTAGGTTTAAGTCGCTTCCTGAGTCTATAATCGCTTCGACCTCGACGCCATTGATTACAATCACTTTGTAAACCTTCTTGTCCGTCGACTGTAATGTGTTGACACGTCTTTTAGGCGGCTCTAATGTTGAATGTTTTTTGTAGGCAGATGCGGTGTGCCCGTACTCGTTATAACGAAAACACTTTGCTCCTTTCGACTTATTCGGGCAATTTCTGCTGATGTGCGAAGACTCTCCGCAGTTGAAACATTACTGCCGGGCTCGGCTGTGGTCTTGCACTCGTCACCGGTTGTTTTGTTGCCATCTAACTTCTCATCTCCTGGTACTGACTCAACTTTCTCTTCGTCTGACTTAGCCATCTATGAACGTATTTACTAGTAGTTGTATTCGCTCCAAGTACACTATATCAAAAAATTGCACATACAGCATCTATAATCGGGAATAGAGTCAATTCTTTTTTAAATGAAAGAAGGTTTTTTATTATATCTAATCAGTTCAGGTTTTTTATTATATCTAATCAGTTCTTTTAAATGCAAGAATCAAACATATCTGTTTACTTAATTTTCTTATATATATTGTCATTTGTACATCAGAAATCATTATATACACATCAAAAAATTGCACATACACTTAAGAAATTCACGTTATTTACTATTTTAATAGCGAGTGTGATGTCCTTTAGCTGCTACAACTGCTCGTAAATGATCCTGCATTGAAAGTGCTAATTTTCGAGTTATATCGGGTGTAATTTTGTTTCACTCTTCTAAAATAATGTCTTTCAATTGAGCACGGCTGGTTATGCGATGCGCACGCACCTTTTTTTCTAAACAAATGGAAACCCACCGTTTATGCCAATTTTGACGGCACTTTGTTTCAAGTTGTCCTTTAAAATGTTCAAATACTGAACTTTGTCCATCGTTGTCTCAACAAATACTAAATTACTCACTCCATTTGCCCCCATTGCACCCCAAACCATCACATTCCCCTTACCATACTTTAGGATGGGTTTCAAGTTTTTTTATTCCAACGCAGTGTTAACTCTACGCCACACAAATCGCCATCCATCAGAGCCGAAATCATCATATTTGCTTTCATCTACGAAAATAACATTTTTCCAGAACTCTTCAGATTTCGATACATATTCTTTGGCGTATTGGAATCGTTTTTTTATATTAATGTTAGAAATGGATGGTTTCTTTCTTGCAACACAGCCCTTGTAGCCTTTCTTATGTAGGAAATTTCGTACAGTTTGGGGGCTGACGGATATTCCACAATTATTTTCAAGGGTAGCGGCTATTTTTCACTAACCGTTCAATTTGCCTTCCTAAACGTTCGCTCAGTAAGTTCTTACGGCCTCTCCCCGGAGCAATATCGAAACTGTTATTAGTTTTATAGTTTTTTATAACACTTTGAATGGTTGCAGGTGGTTGTCCTACGATCTTTCCAATGTCTGCATAACTTTTACCTTCCTTTTTGAGTTTAATAATTAGTTTTCTCACTTCAATACGAACCGTTTTCTTTGTTTGCGATATTTTCAAATGATCGACGCGAATAAAGCTACTAAACACTTTCACAAGAACTTCGTGACTGCAGCTAGCATTAAAACATAAGGGAGCGTAAACCTACATGGAAATTTTAGTACCTTTAGGTTTTTGTTATGAGAATACGAGATTAGTTTGAAGTGTATGTGCAATTTTTTGATGCGCATATAATGGCTTGTGACATAAAAAGATAATATTTATAAGAAAATTAAGTAAACAGAAATGCTTGATTCTAGCATTTAAAAGAACTAACTAGAAATAATAAAAAACCTAAAACGAAATCAACTTATCTTTTCTTATTTAAAAAAGCACTGACTCTTTTCTCAATACTAAATGCTGTATGTGCAATTTTTTGATATAGTGTATACAAATCTGTGATAAGACCTGTGTTATGCTGTGGGTCTGAAACATGAACCCTAACCCAAGCATTCGAAAATATATTGAATGGCTTCGAGAGAGGGGCCCTGAGGCGAATAATCGGAGTAAAACTAGACGGGGACCAATGGCGAATTCGATACAACCATGAGCTGTATGAAATTTTTGACAAGCCGGAGGTCTCAACGGTTGTAAGATTGCGGAAGCTGCATGGGCTGGCCACATGAATCGCATGGATGAACAACGGATATCCAAAAAGGTATTCGTTGAGAAAACTGAAGGCCGGAGACCAGTGAGGAAACCGAGATAACGCTGGTCTGACTCGTTCGATGAAAACAGTTCATCGCTGTTTGGATTTCAAGATTGGAGAACGTGGTCAATGGAATGAGACAGTTGGAGGTGCTTGTTGCAGGAAGGGAAGACCCGACAGGGGCTGTTGCACTACGAAGAAGAAGGAGATTATCTTCTTTAGAAGCGGGTAGGAGCATGATTAAGATCGTCTAGTTGGCGCGTTTATATTGGCCGTAGGCTTTGTGTGTTTGTACCACGTTTAGTACCTATGTGCTGGGTATTTTATATGCAGAATAAGGGTTGAAATCGTTGGATGTAACCCCAACATAACTGATAAATTCGTTTAAAGCATCAATGACGTAGTTTGTGGCAGTGCTTGACACTAGTTTTGTTATAGTATATGTATTTTACAGATAAGTAAGTTAATACTTATTGTAAAAACTCTTAGGTAATGGACCAAGATAATCTAGAAAGAAGCCGTGAAATAAAATGGGCTTGATGTCACCACCACTTCGTTTCCTATTAAAGACACCTTCTACACAGGCATTTATATACGATTTAGATCAATTTTCAGATGACCATGATAGTGACAAATAATTTCAATAGTTCGATGGATGGCATCTGCCGTGTGTCAATAGTATTATGCCCTGATCAAAATTACAGTGCAGGTCAATACGACCATATCCCACATTTCTTTAGTAATTTTCCAATCTTAATTGGGTTTAAATTAGAAACTAAGAATATTCAACTTTTCGTGTTGTTTACCACTGTCAAAGGTGTCCAAAAAGTAATCCAAAAGCTACCGGCGTCGTATTCATCTAAAATTGAGTGCACCATAGACACAATATAGATGCTCATAACTTGTGTACGGAAAGGGTCAAGCATTTGCTTAAAAGTTTCATACATTTCTAAGAAACAGTTGGAAAAAGTTAACGAAAGAGTGCAGCCAGGTACGTAGAGTGTATATAAATTTCGTCACTTATTATCCGAGCCCGGACAAATCCGGAAGTGCTAGCCCGTACATATCGTAACCAATTCAATATTCTTGAGTATCTATGAGAATCATTACATACTCATATGCCTGCTTCGCAAAAAATCCCGGCACGGCAAGCGTCCAGTGTGCTGGTGGTCCTCTGAAATCACCAAAATGCAAAGAAAGTGTCTCAAGCTCAAACGAGAGCCCTAACGCGCACGGCCCAAAGAAGATATAGGCGCCAAATTAAAAGTTTATAAGTCGGCTAGAAAATACGTCCGCAAGCTCGTCAATAGCAGCAAAGCCAACTGCTAGCAATAGCTAGTAAATGACGTGAACCAGGACTTGTGAGGCTTAGGCTAATTGCTATTCATGTACAATATCGGTGCCCAAAGATTAGCCTGCCCATTATACACGTAAAAGATGAATAATGTGGTGCGGGCTCTCTTCCCTATTTATTCAGTCTATATTAAGGCCGTCCACGATAAAATATCAGTGGAATGCTCGCTTTTCACTTAAAGAAAAAATGGAATTCCAGCTGAGGTGCTGCAGATGGTTTATGGATTCCGCCTCCACGTTCTGCTCAGCATATACAATGCTTGCTTGCGTGAAGGGATATTCCATAAGTGCTGGAAGGTGGCGAAAGTAGGGGTAGTTTGTACGTTCTGGAGCACTTTTTTCATACAAATTTCAAATGTTGTCGAGGGTGTGTGTCTTGGGTGTATGGGTGTGTATATTAGGGTAGAATGGGTAGGTGCCTGAGATAAGAAGGTGTGAGTCCGGAATAGGTGTGGATCTTTTGGGTGGTTGCAGCGAGGGTGTGTGTCTTGGGTGTATTGGTGTGTATATTAGGGTGGTATAGGTAGGTGCCTGAGATGAGTATGTATGGGCCTTAGATAAATATACATCTGTGTCATGGTTAAGTCGGCAAGTGCTCCGGGTCTTAGTAGCCTCTAATGGTAAATAGTGAAACTAGGCATATTGACTATATTCTGGGGTAGTCCCATATTTCCAATTAATAAATTAAAGACCTAGATTTCTCAGCGTGTGTTTACATAGCGTTAATATTTATGTTTTAAGCCTTTGACGATTTTAGCGGTAGACAATTTACTATCCATGTTTTTTTTTATTCATCCATAGTGGAAGGATTTCATATATATGTCCTAGTTTTAATAATCTTACATATAAATTTCATTCATTCATTCATTAATTAATTTAATTTTTCTCATTACAAAGAGAATGCGGATATCAATTCCTAAATATTCCCATGATATTTTTTTATCAGTTTCCCAAGTCCATGTGGTAAAAAGGTCAAGATACATGAACCCATAAATTATTTACATGGCTGTCTATATTCTACAGACGATCCTTTACAATCTCAAGTACCTCCCGCATCGTTTTTTCTTATCGCATGCATCCATATGTGACATATTCTTGAAGATGTTTTTTCACACACGTGATATGGAGTGAGTTAATCTTTTCCGTGTTAGGGAAAGGCTATTAGTACTTGTGGTTAAATTTTATTAGGTGATAATTGGACATGGCTTCTAGTGATCGTATTGATGAGAATAGAAGCTAGTTAAGTGAGATAAATGTATGGTGATTGTGGGCGCATGATTTATGACGTGTCGCTTGTGGTAATCCCTATGATGGGAAAATTGGGTAGTGTATGCATGTTACTTGATATATGTGGAAATTTGAGTATGGGAATTTTAGATGTTAGAGTAAAATAAAAGATTTATTTCTTCTTTTTCATATAAACTTGTTTATTGTAGAATACCATTGACTAGCAAATACAAATAGATATTGATACAATTTTGTACTGCACATCGGATGTACTGTTTTTTATCATTATGAATTCGACAATATGTTGAATAATTTTTAAGTTCACTTAACTTAGGTATATTTAATTGTATGATATCAGCAGTTGGTAAATATCGCTTGAGAATCTGTTCTTTTATATCTCCTTTGATGTATATTGTACTGTTTGTAAAGGTGCTCATTATGTTTGGTAGTTCATTATAGCAAATATCTCCGTCACTCCAGTGTAATCCATTGATGTTTTCGATTTCATAATCGTTTTGACGACATGCCTTTGAAGATAGCTCCTGATGTGGATACGGAGGCTTGAAGTGATAAAGTATAGGAGATATGGTTCCAAGCGGAAGAATGACGAGCTCTTTGATGAAATATTGATGGTTGTTTCCGGAAATAAATTGTATGTCGAAGATAAACTTGTCCATGGCGGAGAAGTTGACAACTAGTAAAAATTAGTATCTTTTCCGTTATTTATATATCAATCTGGTTTGACTATGTTTAATGCTTTGCAGTAGAAACACGAGATATGAGTATAATGTATTGTTTTATTAGTTTAAAGATATATTTCGTTTCTCGCTCATATGAATGACAAATACATGTATCGGCGCCTGATGTGGCATCAGAGTCAGACCATTCACAGGATTCATAATGCTTGCCGTATTGATTGGTTACTTTCTCTCCCATATTTTTGTATTCAAGTATATAATTCTCTATGAATGCTCGATGCTCAGGAAAGATGTCAGGATATTCACTCAAGAAATATTCGAGAATCATTTTGAAGGTCTTAACTGCTTGATTGTTGTTCAAGTTCTAATCATATAATGCTTCTAGTTTAGTTTATATAAAGGGAAAGCAGCAAAATGAGGTCTTTTTCTTGATATGCTGTATCGGTCCTCCAATTTGGCTTCCTTCTTCATAGGAAATATGTCTTGTTTCACGGCTTAGTTTGAAAGGACAAATAACTGGTAGCTTATTGCTTGTTTCACATATTGCGCCCATTATAACAACGTCGCCTCCTAGAAAAAAATACATCATTCAGCCCAGTAACACATGAAACTTGAATATAGTATACTTACCAAATGTCTCAAACTTAATATGTTGCGATGGTCTGAATTTGTAATCAATGTTGAAACTTATAGGGATAGGTTCTCCATTTCTTAAACGTAGCAGCAATGACTTATGACCTCCTTGACCAGTTAAATACAACTCGAAATATTTATCATTAACAATTATGTCTATCATTCGAAAATAAATCCATGAATGTTGACAAATACAGTATGGGATATGGCTTCGAATCACATCCACCCAAAACATTATGACACGTTCTTTTGTTGAGATCTCTTGAATGAATGTAGTATTCCATCTATGCTTTTCACGTTTATACACGTTTTGTTTTTGTTAAGAGTCACATTTTTTGTAGATAAACATCTATGGTATATTTTTGTTGTTTTTAAAAAATTGTTTAGCATTGTCCATCCAGTATTTATACGGTCAATCTTAGTTCCTTTTCTTCTACTTATTGCTTCAATGTTTGAGTTGTAAGAGGGTTGTATGAAAATAGCTTATCATGTAAGAGCAGGCAATACGCAGAAGTATTCTCCGGAATATTCTTCGATGTACGGAACTCCACTCGAACATCCACTGGGCCTGTTTTGATTGACTCATTTTGCCGTGAACAGTCTATTACGACTAGGGGTGCTATTGATTTGAACTGCTCCCTGCTTATGAGTGGCTGTGGAATCTTATTGTAATAGGATGATTGAAATTTACAGTACATATCGTAAAGTAGTGCAAACTGATCTTTATCAAAATTGATGTTTAAATCATGATATGGGTAGATTTCTGAGTTCAGATGAACTTTAAAATCGGTCAAGCTACATGTATCAAACTTTGACGCATCCTTTGATCCATCGTTTTTTCGTGCAGTTTGAAAAGCGAATATTACATAGCGTGGTTTTTCCAATTGGTTTGATGTTTTAACCGACCATGTATGATGAGTTGTTTGTGGAACTGATGGCAGTTCATACAAAT
The DNA here is from genome assembly GCA_963969285.1 of Odontomyia ornata. NCBI lineage: Eukaryota > Metazoa > Arthropoda > Insecta > Diptera > Stratiomyidae > Odontomyia > Odontomyia ornata. The sequence continues at coordinate 11,542,056 of OZ017742.1, read as the reverse complement.
CCCAGGATCTAAATGATATGTTCAAAAAACTGCTTGTCTCTGTTATTTTCAGTAGGCTTAGTTTGTCTTGATCGGCTACAGTAACATGAGGCATATACCACTGCAGCTTATAAATTTTCATTGAACATGATGATTCAGTCATGTAAAGTTGTGAATTCACATCAGTTCTTGATCGAATTAGAACTAGCTCATGCCGTGCATTCATTATAATTTTTTTAAAGTCCTCTGCGAATCCTAAGAGCATTTTCAGTGGAATACAGAAATTAAAAGTTGCATCCGCATTTACACTCAAATTCTCAATTGACCAGCAAGCGTTAACAAGCATTTTGCTTTCATTTTCTGACAGAGATATGGTATTTTTAATTGTTGATGTCACCCCTGGATTCTTTATGCGATCAATTTCAATGCCATTCAATTCATATCGAACCTCTTCAAATAGAAAAGCGATAGCATTATTTGTTAGTTTAACTTCATTCGGCTTTGCAGTCTTGTCTCCTTTGAATATTTGTCCCTCAATGTAAATGTAGCTCTCGCTTGGGTTTAAATAGAGATCTTGATTTTGGATAGCGATTCGTATTTCATCATTATTGTTAAACGAGCTAACGAATGGTGAGTAGCTATGATATTCAATTTTCGATATACTATTATCGTAATAAACAGTTTCCATTACATCTAGCATGTCGCTCATTTTCACTTAATTCAATTTTCTTTCAGAATAAAACCCTGCGATATTAGAAATCTTTTGTTCTTAGCTGATAATGTTTTTCGCTGAGCAGTCTCTGTTGCTTGATGTTTCGAAGCTATGGACTGAATGTTGTTGGTGTAACTCGCGTTAAGGTTTTTATTTATTTTCACGTTATAAATTTGCATAGTCTATAGGTTTCAAGTGAAGTCTTATTGTTATACTCTCGCCTCTAAAATTCACTAAATCACCGTCCTGGTCCACAAGTCGTAAGACTATTGTGCTTATTCTCCTAGAGTTGACTGGTAAATATATCACATTCTTTGGCACCTCCACTATTTTATACCCTGGCGCAACTGTTGGTGAGAACTCGTGAACTGTATGTACCTTTGAGCTATTTGAAAATGATCCACTTATAATATTACATTCCACCCGAATTGTACTGACTTTGATTATATTGACAGGCAAATCTGATTTATGTGTAAGATTTGAGGTGAGTACTTGCTTACTGAATCCAAGTAGTGGTCCAATAGAATTTTCCTTGTTGAAATATATAGGTGAATTGCTCCTGATTTCAACTTGAAGCGTGTTGTTATTTGCAATCATAAATACATGAAAATTTTCTCCGGACCTGTCCAAAGCATCGGTAATATACTTGGCAATATCATCAATTTCATATGATCCTATTGGTATTTCAATCAATAGATCGCCGATGTGAAATAAGTTATTTGTTGAGTCAACGTTAGGAATTGAGTTATAAGTCTGAAAATCAACCAGCCCACATACGTAATCAGATTGAAGTTCCAGTATAGGGAAGTAGTCAGCGCTTAGCACTGATGCATTGCCTGTGAAAGTTAATGCATAGGACATGATTACTTGAACCGAATTAGCAATTTTTTTTGTGAATTACCTTTATTTATATGATTTATCTCTCCCATGGTGACGCAATAAAAACATTAAACACATATGACCACAAACTACTGTATCAAAACGCTGATACTTCATATAGTTATAACTAATATTTCGTCCAAGATACTTTATGATCTCCATTGAAGGCTGAAGATTTCCAAAGCTGTCAAAGTATTCAATATTTTTGTTCTTTTTGCTGTATGCTACCCAATGTGTTCCTGGTCCTGAAGAGTTGTCTAGATTCACTATTCCACATTCATATTTTCTTGGTTTTCTCGGTAAAGCGTCACGCATAAACACTCCTCTAAAATGTTTAATGTGTTTTCGACAGAATTTATTCAAGTCCAGTTCATTTAATGGTCTATTGGGTAGCGTCTCTATAAGTTTTTTGCAGGTTTCAGGAAAAGTCCAAGTCCTTTTTTGTATGGTTTCAAATAAACACCATGGCCGACTGCTATTTCTTCCATTTTTTTATTGTGTCGAATAGCTTCTTCCAATTTTTTCTTAGCATTTCGTGCCGTATTAATAGCATTTGCAACTGCTGACCCACCACCAATAAGTGATCCAATAGCAGCGAGTATTGGAATTATGGGTAGCACTCCTCCAGTTTTCGGGATGGGTATGACCCGAGGAATGTTGATGGGCTTCTTACGATTTTTTAAAACATCTTTTGCTGCATTAGTAGCGATTCTAATTGCATCTGCAGTACTTTGAGGGTTGGATTGCTTCAATACATGATATGTTCGTCTCACAACATGTTTAAAAGATGGAGCTTTACTATTTTTTATGACTTTTGTCTTTTTCATTCCTTGTTTTTTGTTGTTTTTCTTCCGTCGTTCAAGTCCCATCCCTAATTTGGCCTTCGCATTCATTAAACTAGTAACGACCCATGCACTTGCACGCTCACCTAAACTTGCATCCCTAGATTTAACTCGCTCCCAGGCCTTTGCGGCTAATATGCGGTCAGCAATATTCCGATTTTCTGTATCTTTGTGTTTAGAATAGGCTATATCATGGTCTTTGCAAGCCTTATCCAATGGGTTTATTCCAGGATCACCTCGTTCTAAACGGTCTCTTAATTTTGTACCAGGACCACAATATTGATAACCGGGAATATGTAATTCAAACGGGAGATTGCTTATAACAGAATTAAATACACCAGCTCCTCTTACTGACACCGGTAAATTAGCGACATCATAGGTCAACATACTGCTTATATACCTTTTGACTTGTTCATGCTTCAAGCAAATAACTTATAAAAATGATGGCAATGTTATTTAAGCACTGGTTTTTATTGTAAAAATGGTAGTCAGTTTAAAAATGCGGTTCATCAAACAACGCACATCTCTTCCAATTACAAATATTTCTACTGCTGAGCACACCGGAGAAGGGAAACATGGATTTCTACTGCCAAACAGCATCCGATCACTCATTGTAGGTCCATCGAACTGTGGGAAAACTAATTTAATGCTAACATTGATCACACATCAAAACGGTTTAAAGTTTGAAAATATTTATATATACTCAAAATCCCTACTACAGCCAAAATATCAATATTTGAACCAAGTTCTAGGACGGATCAAAGACATAGGATATTATACGTTCTCTAATAATTCAGAGATCACTCCACCAGAGAATGTAAAACGGAATTCTGTGTTTATATTTGATGACATAGCATGCGAGCAACAAAACAATGTACGAGAATATTTTAGTATGGGTAGGCATCATGACGTTGATTGCTTTTATTTGTGTCAAACTTATACCCGAATTCCAAAACATTTGATTCGAGACAATGCCAACTTTATTATAATCTTTAAACAAGATGAAATGAATTTGAGACATATTCATAGCGACCACGTGAACAGTGACATGTTGTTCAATCAGTTCCGCGATATATGCAAAGAATGTTGGCAGAATGATTATGGTTTCCTAGTAATTGATAAAAATAGTAGAATAGACCGAGGGAGATACCGTAAAGGATTTGATACGTTCATTAAGCTATAAATTAAAGGAGCACTAAATATTTCTCACTAGTCAATCTCCAACATTGAACTTTAACAGACAGGGCATCTGCTAAACGGATAGCTAAACAGACAGGGCATCTGCTAAACAGACAGCTAAACAGAAATTGACTGAAAAAAAAACCTAGAAATGCAGAACCAACAGATTTATCGTAAGAAAAGACCTCTAAAAAGTAGACCTAATACGAAGATTGAAAATGATGAACGAATAATCAAAGACATAATCAAAACTTCCAAGATCATACGAAAGAAATTCAATTTGCTCAAGACTGGTAAGCAAATGAGTGGGATAAAAATTGAGGAAGACCTGAAACCGATTACAGAGCCGTTGAAAGAGCTCGTTAAGAAAGCAGAGATTTCGAAGGATATCCCTGTACTTAAAAAAGAAGAGCCTAGTGATGAACAGACTTTTATTAAAGATGATTTACTAGATAGAACTCTGCAAACAAGTGATGAATTTTACAACACTGTTTCTACATCAACACCTATTAAGGAAGAATTAAGATCTGATTCATATTCACCCAACTTGTACAAGTATATACAATCAATTGGTGACAAAGGTTCAGATACCAAATATGGAGTATACAAAGATTATAAGAGTCAAAGGTTGAAGATTGGGAATTCATTCATAGACTTTGCTCCCGACAGTACAATTCAAGTTGCCAATGTAAATTATGATGGAACCAATGGGCTACTAGAGTTATTGTTCAAAAAATTCCCTCGGAACTATACCCAACTTGATTTAGATGCGTATAAAGATATATTGCATAAGACCAATGCATTTTATCGGAACTATGATGAGAATGAACAAATATCGGGAAGCAAATCATACAAATACAGGAAGATTATTAAAGGTCTCACTGGAAATAATAGCGTACATACTGGAGAGGGACTAATGCAACTGCCAAAAGAACGAGTGGATTATATCTATTGGGATGATCCTAATGAGTTAGTTGAAAGGTTAATATTACTGATAGGCTCTACACAAGCTGGGAACAATAGTCACAACAATGAAATCTTAGCTATTATCGAAGAGTTGCGAGAAGCTGATATCATTATTTAAGTATTGTGATGGTAGGTATCTCAAACACTTTCATTATGAGTGTTGATAAGTTTGGACGTATTGCTCTAGGTCATGCGGTAGAAGGAAGGCCTGGACCACCAGGGAGAACGGGACCCCGAGGACTACGTGGTGAAGGATTTCATCTAACAGCAGACGGTGATTACGATCTAAAATTAAAACGAATGAAAAGACTTGCTGACCCAATTGATGAGAGTGATTCTGTCACCAAGAGATACGTGGATACAAATTTGGTAGAGTTTCAAAAAGATGTAACAAATATTTGTACAAAACTGGATCAATCCATTTCAATGCAACTGACTAAAATCCAAGACGTTGCTACCGACCAGAGTATAAATACCAGGAATATGATTGAAAATATTGGTGATAAAATTACACAGGCTAATCTAACACATGAAACAGAAACACGAAAATTCTTGCATGATCAATATGAGCTTATTAAAGAACAAAATGCCCTATTAGAGAAAAGATTTGAAGAAATGTATGCTGCCAGCAAGGGAAGAATGGAACAGTTTTATGTTAATATTATGGCGGAAATGACAAAACTTTACAAGAAAATAAACGAAAATTGAGCGCTCTCTACATTATATAAATAGTGTATAAAGACTAATTATGACCAGAACTGTATGAAACTTATTAAGGAGAAACATGAGTAAAATAAATGTTGTCAATGAGCTACACAGACCTGCTAGAAAAAATTTCCCACGACGACGAGTGATCATAAAAGGGCTCGATGATTTATGGCAAGCGGATCTGGTTGAAATGGGAGCATATCGATCTGAAAACAAAGGCTATGCATTTCTTCTTACCGTAATAGATACTTTCTCAAAATATGCTTGGACTGTAGCAATCAGAAGCAAAACCGGAAAGGAAGTACAGGCTGCAATGCAATCTATTTTCAAAAGTGGTAGAGTACCTAACAACCTGCAAACTGATGATGGCAAAGAGTTTTTCAACCGAAATTTCCAACAACTTATGGAAACATATAACATAAATCATTACTCAACGTACAGCATTAAGAAAGCATCTATAGTCGAACGATTTAACAGAACTCTCAAAAACATGATGTGGCGTCAGTTCAGCATAAATGGCTCATACAAATGGATTAATACTATCAAGAATCTTACCAACCAATACAATAGGACCATCCATCGTACAATCAAAATGAGACCAATTGATGTCAACAAATCGAATGAATCCCACTTACTCATTTCTGCATACAATCATACTAAGGCTTATGGCTGGCCAAAATACAAAGTAGGAAACTATGTCCGCATCAGTAAATACAAGCATCTATTTGAAAAGGGTTACACTCCAAACTGGACAACTGAAATATTCAAAATACATAGAATTCAGCTCACAAACCCTGTAACATATTTATTGGCTGATTATCAAGGCAACCCTGTTGAAGGCGGTTTTTATGAGAAGGAACTAAGTAGGACCAAATACCCAAATGATTTCTTAGTGGAAAAGGTATTAAAGACAAAAGGAGACAAAATCTTTGTGAAATGGCTTGGATTTTCAAAAGACCATAATTCATGGATTAATAAAAATGATTTATTGTAACAAAGATATAATAATAAAATGACTTACATGATAATACAATATGTTTTCTTATGAACTAAAACTATGAATTTATCATATGATTGCCCCATGCTAAAGTATTATAAGAGTTTGGAATCAGGAAACGCTTATCATCATCTCCTGAAAGACTTATTTTATTGACTAATCTAGTATAAATAAGATGCTTATCACATCTAAATGTATGCATTTTACTAAATAATTTTAATTTCGTATCCTCTACACATTTTATAAAATCTGATGGATCAATTTCATTATTTACAACCGATTTTTTGATTCCTTTAATTTTTTTTATACATGACTTATCTGTTATAATACAATATGACTTTGCTTTTGTTCCAATAAACTCTGCTATGGGATTTATGGGGCTTTCATCTTTAAATTTACCCAATACTTTTTGGTTAACTTGAGGAATATCATATACATTATTTTTAGGGTAATTGCTAGTATCAAATAAATTTATATTATTTTTAATATCAACATAAACGTCCTCAGTTTTTACATTATAAATAAAAGAGTCTGTATCCATATATAAGAGTTGAGCCTGACTATTGTACTTATTTTTGATAAAACTATAATGAAAATCATACATCAACGTTTTTGATACATCAAGAATTGTCATGCCGATATAAATTGGCTTATCATATTTAACGTTGATTCGATCCATTTGAATAAGAACTAAATCTTCGTTAATTACTTTACAACTATGAAAATTAGGTCGACTAATGTAGTAATGAGCTCCTTTTTTTCTTCCGACATTATCCCAATGGGTTGAGACCTTAACACTTACATAATTATCTACATTTTCCATGGTTTTTCCAAATACACTATTGTTCATTAATTTGTAGAAATCTTTCTCAAAATCATTAGTTGCCTTAGTACGCATTTCAGTATTTAAGTCTATATATTTTTTTAACCATGGTGATTGACTAAACTCTATTGCACGATGTATTTTAACTAATTTCAGTCCTGCACGTAAACACTGTTTTAAATTTCTATAGTGGATAATGTAATTACGTTTATTTGATTCGGTTGCGATCAGTTTCTTACATTTAGAGGTTTCAAGAGGTGGGATCCGACTTTCGGGGCAAAATGGAAGATCATTGTGTAGCTCATGGAGGTCTTCTGGATAGTCTAAATCAACGGATAAAATTAACCCTTCAGAAGCAGTGTCCTCAACATTCAGAATATCTAAACATTGGATTTCCTCATTGCTTAGCCAGCGAAAACCATTGATGGGTAAATATTGACTCATTGCCCAACCGTATAGGTTATTTGCATCAATATACAGAATATAGTTACTCTCAAGATCAGGGTTATATGAAGTTATATATTTATTGTTTGCCTTTGAATATCTTTTAGTGCATTGACAGAGTCCTCCTCTAATTCCCTGCTTCACGAAATTGTAATATCTGTTAGCAATTCGAGCTCAACTTTAGTGCTTTTGAGCATGCTATCCCAGCTGAGTGAAGGGGCCGTAAAATAATGAGCTGGATCTAGTCCATAGATTTGCTGGCATACATTTCTAAATTCTTCAAATATATCAGTTAATAGGAGCACATCTGTTATTAAGTAAACATCCGAGTACTGACCCAGTGTCTGACAATTGAATTTTTCCCATACATTTTGAGCATGCTTATACTCTTCATCACTGATCCCGCTATTTTGTAGTGTACTGTAAAAGAATGATTTGGCAGGCAGGTATGTTTCATCAAGTTTGGTGAAGGAATCTATATACTCGTATGGGAAAACCCCCTTTCTTACCGCGAGGTTGAACAAACTATCGTCAGAATGATACCTTTTAGTCTCGAGAAATTTATCGGGACTTAAGTTCTTTGCAAGTTTGTCTAAACTACAGCCCATGAAACGATAGGAATCAATAAATCTTAATGTTATTGTTTCATTGCCAACCCTCATATGTTTGGAAAATCCAATATATTTTTCCTTATTTTTAGGAATGACTTCAATGCTATCAGAATCTCCTCCAAAATTCTGAAATATGAAATGAGCGTCATATCCACTAAGATTATGAAAGACTATGGGTATGAATTTGGGAACTCTATATAGAATATTACATTTGTTACAAGCTGCACCTCTAAAGACTCCTGTCAAATGACAATGATCTCTTACTTTCCGGGTTTCTGAGTCAAGCTTTTCATCACAAATATGACAAGACACTACGTTAAAAACTTCTCTTCTTCCTCATCGGACAATTGCATGGGCTTGTTCACCTTTAAGATCCTAAATATACGTTTCACATCTTCTTGCAACCTACTTAGGAAAATCTTAGGGCAATCGATGCCTCTGAAAATTTCTAATTTATTCAGGGATGAATCATAGCTGCACTTTATATAATATGCAACGCTATATGGTACATGAACGTGAGTAGTTTCTGTAAATGAACTCTGAGGGTCTGGAGAACATGACTCTATTGGTTGCAGTAATGCTTCCAAGTCAGCATAGACTATAAATGGAACTTTAAGCTGCTTTCCTACATTTTTAAACTTTAAGTATTTTTCCTTTTCTGACGGTAAAATTGTATGGATCTTATTACAATCATGTTTGATATGCTTATTGTATCGCTCAACGCTGGTAAATTTAACAAGGCACCCATCACAGAGGTATGAGACACGGTTATTTTTACTCAGTCCACTATTCACAAGTCGACTTAAATTTTTTATCCAGCAATAATGACCTATGGTACCTCTTTCATTTTCCACATATAGTATATTTATATGTTTTTTTGATTCTTGTCTGTTTTTGGGAAAATAGAACGGACCCTCAATAGACCCCTTTTTCCAGCCATAGACATTTACGCTCAAATTATTTTTTTCCTCGAAAATGGGAATCTCTTTGAAAGAAATAGGGAACGTAATACCATCCAAGTTCAAAATAGTTGAGTAATGAGGATATGAGTTGACACGACTACAGCTATGCTCAGCAGGATGAAGAGCAGAAACGATAGCCCAAGCAAAACATGCATGATCGGAGTTTTTTATATTTACGCATGCTTTTTTTAACATAACCTCTTTTGGTAGAGGTAGATAAGATCCTCCGTGAAAGGGTGTATACTTATTTATGTTAACTTGTAAATAAAGAACCTGTTGAAATGCCCAGCCACTATCCCTCTCTTGAAACTCCTCACTTTTTTTTCAAGATGACAGCACAAAAATCTTTGTAAACATATTCAAGGTCGCAACCCCTGGTAATAATCACATTCTTTGTATTGAATGATTTTAAATCGCTCATATCATTCTGGCTACTTAAATCAAATTTTAGAAAAACGGCAAAAAGTTCTAAATTGACTTTTATAGCCGTGAGCTCTTGAAGTTGAGCACTAATAAGGTCTTTGAAACAATGGCTCTCATTTTTTAAAAACTCTTTAATACTTAAATTCTTATTTTCATTAATGATTTGGTATGTTGCTATTCGAGTAGCAAATGCTTGTGAAATTTTCTTCACTTTTCCCTGATCATCACTAGTGTTGATTTGGGATGCATTTTTTTTATGCTCATTACTCCTCAAATGGCTCTTGAAAAATTGTTGACTAACTTCAACATCGCAAAAGTGACAGTGTTGTTTATTAGGAGTTTTATTGTATTTTCTTTTCAAGGGTTTATGTATGGATACAGACATCTTATACTTTATACTTTAATAACTTAATCAAAATAAAACAGTGAATTTATATAATACAAAGAATTCTTAACTATCTCCCGACGTCTTCCTGAATATAATTTGCAAACTGGAGATTTTTTGCTCCAAATGTTATTTCGTTCCTGCATAGAAGTGTGTTGAATCTGACAAAAGGAGGTTGGTTGTCCTAAATCAATGAAATCTTCGAACTGGAGATTTGTTGTCCAAACACTTTATTGCTCCTGCATAGAAGCGTGCTGAAGCGAGATTTTTGTTTCTACAAAGCTGACAAAAATGTATGAGCCATTCGCTTCTTTCGAAGATGGTGGCGTAGTATAAGGAGCCTTATAAAAATTTTGAATATTCTTTTTAACGTTGAATTTCCTACGTAAGCAGATAGTCCGCAGATAGAGTGGCAAGGACCGAAAATTATTCGTGTCCACTACGCCGTGATTGCTATATTCTTTCCCAAGAATCGCTGTTTTAAATAAAATTTTCTAACCAAGCGGATAGTCCGCAGATAGAGTGGCAAGGACCGAAAATTATTCGTGTCCACTACGCCGTGATTGCTATATTCTTTCCCAAGAATCGCTGTTTTAAATAAAATTTTCTAACCAAGCGGATAGTCCGCAGATAGAGTGGCGAGGACTGAAAATTATTCGTGTCCACTACGCCGTGATTACTAAAGTTGCAAAAATAACTTTGCAAACTTAATTCCAATCTAAACTCAAGCGTTATTCTGTCGCAGAGACGAGCTAGATCAGAATTGATTTCAATTATCCTTCAGCTTCCCTTTTATACTCTTCCAAAGCCATAAATTATAAATTAATAGCATGCTCCTGTCACGATTTAATGGCAACCTAGAATTTCTAATCTCGTCCTTAAAACTCACTGCAGACGAAACATCATAAATTCTCACCAAAAAAAATCATCATACACTCTGTATCTGATCTATACTCATAAAACATCAACGGCTACAAAAAAAAAACCAAAGTGCTCCATACATTATCATCCATAATGTTCTTATTTCTTAACACATTCCATACATACATTGTTTCTAACATCTAAAATTCCCATACTCAAATTTCCACATATATCAAGTAACATGCATACACTACCCAATGTTCCCATCATAGGGATTACCACAAGCGACACGTCATAAATCATGCGCCCACAATCACCATACATTTATCTCACTTAACTAGCTTCTATTCTCATCAATACGATCACTAGAAGCCATGTCCAATTATCACCTAATAAAATTTAACCACAAGTACTAATAGCCTTTCCCTAACACGGAAAAGATTAACTCACTCCATATCACGTGTGTGAAAAAACATCTTCAAGAATATGTCACATATGGATGCATGCGATAAGAAAAAACGATGCGGGAGGTACTTGAGATTGTAAAGGATCGTCTGTAGAATATAGACAGCCATGTAAATAATTTATGGGTTCATGTATCTTGACCTTTTTACCACATGGACTTGGGAAACTGATAAAAAAATATCATGGGAATATTTAGGAATTGATATCCGCATTCTCTTTGTAATGAGAAAAATTAAATTAATTAATGAATGAATGAATGAAATTTATATGTAAGATTATTAAAACTAGGACATATATATGAAATCCTTCCACTATGGATGAATAAAAAAAACATGGATAGTAAATTGTCTACCGCTAAAATCGTCAAAGGCTTAAAACATAAATATTAACGCTATGTAAACACACGCTGGGAAATCTAGGTCTTTAATTTATTAATTGGAAATATGGGACTACCCCAGAATATAGTCAATATGCCTAGTTTCACTATTTACCATTAGAGGCTACTAAGACCCGGAGCACTTGCCGACTTAACCATGACACAGATGTATATTTATCTAAGGCCCATACATACTCATCTCAGGCACCTACCTATACCACCCTAATATACACACCAATACACCCAAGACACACACCCTCGCTGCAACCACCCAAAAGATCCACACCTATTCCGGACTCACACCTTCTTATCTCAGGCACCTACCCATTCTACCCTAATATACACACCCATACACCCAAGACACACACCCTCGACAACATTTGAAATTTGTATGAAAAAAGTGCTCCAGAACGTACAAACTACCCCTACTGGCGAAGCTTGTGTAAAGTTAAGGGGAATCTCAAGTTACATTCTGCATACCAACCGCTTTGTATGCTAGACATAGCTTGGAGAGTACTCAAAAAACTAATCAAGGGAGAACTTGCTGACGTAACCTGCAACAATGGAGATCTATCTCAAACGCAGTATGGCTTCAGCAGGTCACTCTACTATTGACGCAATCGGAGAAGCCATAAGTGCGAACCACAAGGCAATTCCGTTCAGAGGGTCATCCTGCTAATTACTCTTGATGTCAGAAATGCTCTCAATTCCGCCAAATGGGTGGATATCGTGGAAGCGCTGGAAACTCGATTCCCAGCGCCACAGTATCTTATGCAAATCTCGGGGGATTACTTGAGGAACCACAGTCTGCTCTACAACACGAAGGAGGGGAGTCGAAGTACGACTGTTATGTCGGGTGTCACTCAGGGCTCCATCTTCAGTCCCGATTTGTGGAACATCTCGTATTATGGGCTACTGAGATTTGAGATAATGGACGAATCACGCCTGGTCAGCTGCGTAGATGATATAGTGGTGTTTGTAACGGGATGCACTGTCGAACATGCGCAACTCAGACTATGTACGCTGATTCGGCAGTTAAGGGACTGGATGACTGCTCACGGCTTATGTTTAGCACTGGAGAAAACCAGTTGGCTATACTAACTAAGAAAAGAATCCCCATAGTAAGGGCTATCAGTATCGCGAAAATACTGGTCGAGTCGAAACCAGCAGTGAAATACCAGGGAGTATAGGGAGACCTTACAAAATTTGAGACCTCCAGTACGTCAAAAATTTTATACAGCTCATGGTTGTTTTGAATTTACCATTGGTGGATGCTGTTACGAATATATTTCCCATTTTTCATCATTGAAGATTCCTTCAATGTTGATGAAGGCCAGCAAAGGTGTTTCCTTTTACGGAAGGAGTCCCTATACTCATAAATCGGAGCAACAGCCGTCAGTGCGGCACTTACTCAACTGATAGCCAACATAAGGGGGCTTGTTTCATCAACAAGACGATTCCTAATAAGTGGTGTACAATCTATTGCGCAGCGCTATAAACAAGGAGTCACACCGAAAGCGGTTGGCATATGTGCGTAGAAGCAAGGGCTACAGAGAGGTGGTTGCTAGGGAAGAGAGACGGCGCTGTCTCAGGGATTGAAAACAGTTGTGGGAGAGCGATACCAGGGGAAGACAGATGGACTCCCCACCTGATCCCTGAGCAGAGGCCGTGGCTCAATCGAAGGCACAGTGAGACTGACTTCTACCTATACCAGCTCCTGAGCGGTCATGGATGTTTCCAGTCTCACCTGTACAAGATCGACAACTCACGGTCTCCGGACTACGTGTTTTGCAGAGTAGTGGTGGATAATACCTGCCACATATTTTTTGTCTATAAAAGATGGTGTAGTAATCGAGCAGTTGCCTAAGCAAACTGCTCGAAAACCTTCATAACACCTGTTCAAAATTTTAATTGCAAAATTGAAAAAAAATTTTAATTATTTCAATTTATAGTTATAAATCATAAAATATTTTTATTTTTATTTAAACGTAAATTTTATATCATATTATTGAATTTAAACCTTTCCTCCTAATTACATTCGTTATGATATTTATCTTTTTATTATTATTTAAACATTTTTTCATTATTAACTTCTATTAATTTAAGAATTTAAATTTGCAATTACAACGGAGCCTATTCACGAATTGCACTTCCGCAATGCAATTGGGAATGAATGAGAGGCTCGTCGAGTTCCGTTGGACATCTAGTGAGTGGACGATTGACCACACGTTGCCAACACGTCGTGACGCCCAAGTAGTCTTCTACTTTCCTGCTAGTGGGAACCGCTACCGGAATCGATATTAGGGAGTCTATTATGAATCGTCACCGTAAACACGTCGCGAGGCTAAGTAGTCTCGGGCTTTCCTATTATTCGTGAAAACCGCATGCCGAAGAACTTCATTCTCATTTTGCGGTTGTTCTAGAACCGATGAGAGGTCGGTTCCGTGTTCGCACGTAGACGTAAAATCATTACAGAATTCAGCAAAAGTTTGAAGAGTGTGTAGATAGGAATTGTGCTACATTAATTTTCGAATCTCCAAGAATATTTTTTCACATTTGATTTTTTCCCATAATCTATGTGGAATGTTGTCGAAGAGAAAATAAAAACCAATTCCATTTGAGAAGAAATCAAGGTTTTGGGTTTGAAGTGCATTTAAACGAAGCTTTGGACGTGATTACACATAAGACAATGAATCCATCCACGCACCTATGACCGAATTCTGTGCGACAGACGAGGATGGCACAAAACGTTAAGCATGCTCATCCACCACTGGGGAAATTAGCTCATAGAGAGCAGGTGCAAATTGTTAATGACAATAAATTAACAGACAAGATAACTGTTGTCAAAGGAAAAGTCGAGGACGTGGAAATGCCAGATGGGATTGGGACGTTGATATCATAATATCCGAATGAATGGGATACTGTTTATTTTACGAATCAATGTTGGATACGGTGTGTTCGCAAGAGATAAGTGGCTAAAGGGAAACGGGGTATTTCGAGATCGTGGAACTTTTTTCATAACTGCATTTGAAGATCGTCAGCATAAGAAGAAAAAAAGGTAATTGATGAAGCAATGTTTTTTTTGTGTAGCTATAACTGAACCACGTGTTAGTGTAGTTGACTCAAAGCTGTTGTCTTGACATCATATATGATTAAGGAAGTTGATGTATATATAGTGTGAAAGTGTGATTTGAAATTTTCTTCCCCATTTCGATTAATTGTAAAACGCGGTAATTTTGTGTAAGCGCTCGTTACTGAATTTTAGTTTTCGGTAATTCACCTACACCACCATCGGGCACCCGGCGAGGCTGTTGGGTAAGTACCTTATTTGTTCCTTTAAAATTTTTTTATTTTTTTTTAAATAAAATTGTTTATATTACTAATTTCTTTAAATTTTTTATATTTTAACTACCTTGATCACTTTACCAGCCCACTTTATTCATTATGCTGATCGGTCACAGTTATTATTTACGCGATTTGAAATTCGGCCCTATTATTCAAAATTTCCACCAAACATAAATTTCATTCCGACATTTCATTTAGATATTTATTTGTTTTAGACTTTGTTTTGCTTTAAGTAATCCAAATTCGAAATAATTATATTTAATTGTATTTGGAAGAAATTCGTTTCGTTGGAAATATTGTTAACGTCCAGTTGAAATACTACTTTTTTTTACAAGAAAAATTCAAGGAATAAAAAAATGGGAAATTAAGTATAAACTCGGTCTTTCCTGTCGTAACACCTGACCGGGTATGGGACCCGCAACGAAGGCCGGCTCTTCCACTATAATGAGCAAGCCATCGGGCGAGTTTTCCCCTTTTTATGAGTTACAAGGGCTCTTGCCCGGGTAGAGTGGCCTTCCGTTCGGTTGCCCTGTTATGGTATAGTGTTATGTGATTCAATCGGATAATACTATAGCATAAATTGGCCACGTTTATGTTTCTCATTTAATGGGAATATTTATATAAATTATGCTTGTGTGAGTTTTTCACTTAAATGAGAAATATATGGCCATGTCCACATGTGGATCTTGATTTGGTTGGGAGGGTGCGAGGGGGCACCGCTTCCACCTGGATGCCCCACTCTCATTTGCCGGCCATAAGTATCGTCTGCAACGATGTAGTCCCTTTAAGTCCGCCTGTTTTCTCCAGGTCCGGTGTGTCCTCTGTGTCAGCAATTTAATAGCCCTCTGTAGGTTACTTCCTTCTCGACTTCGGTCGATGCTTATTGAATCCTCTTTTGAAATTCGTGGATGTGGAAAATTTTTTTTGTAGTGGGTCTTTGTGCTGGGGAAAGAACCCGCCTCACGATACCACAACGCTAGCCTGCCGGCGCATTCACGCGTCCTCAGACAAAGCCAATCTTGACGAATACTACCATCCTCTTTCGCCGAGGCAGCAGACAATCGCTGCAGTCCTTTGCGTACATTTTATCTAACCACCATTACTACAATGGGAAGGTGAAGCGCTGATCTTATCAGCAAAATAATTGGCGAGCTCTCTCTTTCTCTCGGAAACATGCTTACATCAGCTGACAAATGGAATTGTGTGGTACATTACGCTCAGGAAGTTCTAACGGTTAAAAAAGGCGTACTGGACCATCGGGAGGCGTCGACAGTGGAAGGCTCCCTTTTCTAGTAATCGTTTCCCTCCCCCCCTACAACTAGAGAACGCATTCTTGGAATTCGAAGGCCGCTCTAAACGCAAGAAAACGAGGTCTTGTCTGAAGTAATATGTCAAACGGTTCCAGGCTGGGTTCTCGAGGATAGGGGAGGTGTTCAGTGGGTAGCTCAGATGCATTGTGAGCTTTGGAGTCCCACACTTAGTGCGCAAAAAGCATTCACCGCCAAAATAAAAGTGCTTTATTCAATACAAATTGTTATAAATTTTCAAAGAATGTAAAGAGAACTCCAAACAATAAAAATACTTAAACATAATGGATCAAATGGCTCTCTAAATTTATACATTATGAATCCAAAAGATTTAATCAAAAAAACAATATCAAATTCAATTTAATTCAAATTATTATATATTTTATCCAATTGAATCGGAAAAAGGAGAAGAAACCAACAAACACTATTTAAAAATTAATTGTAATATTAACACAACCGGGTACTTTTAGCCTACATCTAATATGTTATCACCTAATTCTAATCAAATTCAATTAAAAACTTCATCTTATATAATAAAATGCTATCATAATGCTCCTAACCTAAACGTTAAACCTTATCTCTAAGCATTCACATCCGAACCACAAAAAAAAAAAAATATTCTTGCAATTAACGTTTGTACCGTTTCATGAATAAATGTTGAAAACTATTTAAGTCTACTTTATGATTAGTAGTGCAAAACCTCGCGCATAAACGTAATTTACATATATCTATTTCATTCAATACCCCATTTGCGGCCTTCTCCGGTACACTTCGTCGTACTGAAGAAGATAGCAAGTGGAGTATCGAAATATATACGAGTATATTCAAAAATAAAAAATTAGCATAGTAGGTTATAAGGGATTGATTTAATTTCAATTAACATAACTTATGAAAACATATTCAAGCCAAGTAACGGAAGATTAAATCGACTGCGTCGAAGAAGAGAGTAGCTGGTTTCTACCAAAATAAAAAACAAAACAGTGAAAAACTAAGTATTTTAATCAATTCTCACATTTCAGATTCAACTGCTAAACATTTTCGAAACTCATATACTCGTACATCCAAATGGAATGCTTAAACCTCTTACAAAAGTCGATCGATCTTTAACCAATTCACATACCATTTCTCTCTGAAAATCTTCTAGTATTAATTTTTTGCTTGCCTTATTGAATCGAATTGAGTTGTGCACTTATTTTATTTTATATTAATTCTCCTTCAAATATTGTATGTAAATCCAGTAAATGCAATTAGTCAATTAGTCAACCGGGTCAATTCTAAGCATTATTCGTAACATTCGCTGACTTATTGCTTTGTGGCAGTACGATGTTGCATATTGCCATACTGACACAAGAAAAAAAGGAACGACAGAACGTGAACGTCTGACGGACGGGGAAGTATTTTTGGTCTTTGCCGTGTTTGTTCGTTGTTTCCGTCGTGCCCTGCCCACAAATTTCAGAAGAATCATAAGAAAAGCTGCTTTTTCATAATTTAGACGTAAGTTCCACCGAAAAATTATATCCTTTGATGCTTTAGTGCCTGATAATCAAATATTTACGAGCATCCGGTGCCGATTCCATAAACAAGTGCGTGAAATAGGAATCGTCTGTCGCGACCGAAATGACGGCAAGTGCATCATCGTGGAGTCGAGTGTGTGACAGAATGGTGTTGTTGACGCGGTGTTTTATTCAATGGCGTTCTGAGTGCCTGTCGCCAATATCTTTCCTATAGATAAAACAGTGATTCGGTGAAGCATTGAAAAGTTTCGATTAGCAACTGCTAGTGCGGATGCAAAGAAGGGTTGGGCCAGCCCTGTCGTATAAGGCTTTGTGTGACAGGTCACAGGGTGGATTATTTGAATTCTTGAGCATTGACGTTCAGTTAAACTTACATTTCACGATTAGCAGGTTTTGAGACAGGAAAATGACCTTTGTCCTAAATTGTTGTCTCGTTTTGAATATTAATTGGCTTTTGGATGTCCGATCGCGGTCATAAAGCAGCCATCCGGCATGTTATCGAATGCAGTTGTTGGTCTGGTGTGCTCTGGTTCGGGGGACTGCAATGTGTCATCCGAGACGGTGAGATTAGAACGCTACGCGATTCGGAAAAATACGAATGGGTGTTTTGCGTACTCCAACTACACTTGGTCAGGTTCGTCAGCAGAACATAGCGCCGTCAATGGCAGCAACAGCCACAGTACAAGTCCGCAGATACAGAGGCAGCGGAATGAGAAATATTTCCAAAACTGTGGCGGCCGCATTCTGGGCGATCGCGATATGCATGGAATTTAGTTTGCTAGCTGGTTTTCTCCCTTCGCATTTCCCATGTTTCGGTTTTTGTATTGTTGACAGTCTTTTTTATGTTGGATACTAATTGCCGCTTTTGCATTTGGATGGAAGTTGATCATGTGACGCACTGAATATTAAATCGTTGGTTGATATCAACGACTCGTCGCTATTGAGATTTCGTATCGAGGTTTCTCTATGTACGTGTGGCGTAGCTGACGAGGTGATATTCTTGGGAAAGTTTTTCGAATGATATTTTGATGCGAAATTTCCACAAAGTTCTGTTGGCAAACGTATTTAAGGATTAGCAATTAAAGATGTAGATCACGTAGACAATTTTATTTAGTCACAATGTAAATTATCATGGGCAATTTTAGAGATATTTTTGTTCGAAGAGGTGGAAATGAAGTAAAATAATATTGAAAAATTGATGGCGGACGGAATGTGATCCCACTGAAACTATGAGGTTTGAATCATTTCAAATAGAATATGATGCTGGCTCTTCAATTCATCAGATGTCACGGATTTGTAACTCCCTTAACAGAAAATGTTGAGAATTATAAATCTTGGATACCTTCAGCACTGAACCGAGATTTCAAGACTACTATGAGAGCGCAATTTCTTTAAGGATACATAGAATACTTCCTATTACGCACAGGCAGATAAGTCACGAGAATAGTAGGGTTTTGTAAAGAATGGTGGAAGCATTTTTCCATGTTCAGTATTTACAGTCCTTTCGGAAGTTTGCAATTTATTTCAAATTACAAATCAAAACATAAATTAAGATTTATTATTTCAATAAAAAAACAAAAGCAAACATCACAAAATCAAAATTTTTATTGGCAAATGTATATTGAACAAAAACGAGTTGCAACAATGCATTTGGAATTAATAGGAAACTTGCTTTTTTATTGACTCACACTGCATTGTTACAACCCGTTTGCACTGAATATAAGTCGATGCATTTCAATAGAGTTTAGATTTAAAGATGATTGCATTTTTCCGACTAAGGATGCCTAAGCTGCGAATATGGGTGTAGTTCGGTGTATTCTTAGTGGCGTGAAGGTTTCAAGTTCAAGATGGACGCTGTTCGAAACTTTTAAAATTTTCAATGAAGCTGAAATCTGTTCAAACGCAATTTTAGACGATTTCACTTTTAATATTTTCATGATAAAATAAAGAGCAAAAAAATTTAATTGAAAAAGACGATGTGCCTATAGAATTTATACAAAGAGAAGATTAAAATTTATTCTTTTCTCGGGTATTCCGGCACTTTATTCTTTCTTTGCTCCTCCTTGTGCTCCTCTTGAATCAAGGCCAAATTTTCCTCATCAGAGTTATGGTAACGCGCTGAGCGTTACCATCACTCCGCCTCAGTTTTCTACCAGGGTGTAAAGCATTATTGCAATAAATCCTGTAAATTATAGCAATATCTAGAAGATGAGACAATTGAATTGCAACTTTCACATTTTAATTTGTGAACAAAATTTACCGGTGCCAAAGGAAAAATTGTTGATAAATACATAATGTTTGAAATAGCCGCCTTTAATGCATGCAAAATGCCCACACCGAGATGTCGAGCAAATTGGTGTCAGGTGATCGTGGAGGCCACTGTATGATCAAAATAAAGTGAGGAACTTTGTCTCATCGATTCTTAGTTGACGCGTGCTTTCAGCGATAGTACATAGTCTTGTTAATACGTATGTACATCGTTCAAGACCGAAATCTCTTGCTGCACACGACTTCAGAGCACCTTCCTAAAATGTATCGTGGTACTCACCTTCGGAAAGCGACGCAAACCATCACAAACGATGGAGCTTAACATCTAGTAGCTTTATGGATGCCAAATTTTCGACGCTGCAAAATTTATTGCAGTCGTGTCAACTTTGGACATTACAATTCTGACGCAAGTGGCGGATGTAATGAAAAGACCCCCATCAGTGAATAATACGTGGTGTAGTGGTTAGAACACTCACCCCGTAAGCCGAAGGTCCCTGGTTCGAATCCCATTGGTGACAACGAGATTTGTTTCGAGTGATTCTTCAAAAGTATATAAGCCCGTTCAGTTATGATACTTACTGGTTTTAAAAACAGAACGTATCGCAGCTAGGTGGACGGATACACTGCCAAAGCATGATACCGACTATATTACGTTTCTCGAGTGCCGATACATTCGATCAAAATAATGGGATACTCTAACTAGCTCTGAGAGAAGGCTCGTAACGGACTGTAGCGCTAAATTAAAAAAAAAAAGAAATAATTGCTGGCACGATTTGCGGTTTCCCCTCATCAGCAGCTCACGAAAGTTTTAACTGGACTGGTGCTGCTCGTTAAGAAACTTTCACATCTATATAGGCAAATGCAAGGTATCGTGCGCACCCAATTTCCGGAGAATGCGCTTCGGGCATACTGATTAATGCGGTTACCGGTCGCCGTTCGAGCCACAATGTCAGTTTCGGACGAAAAGAAAGTGACGCCATTATTAGAAATGGCTGACAAAATCGTGGAGGAGTTTACTGCAGCATCAATGGTAATTGAATCCACGTCGCCAACTCCAGTTCCTTAAATTTTCATGAAAATTGGAAGAAAGTAAAAGTGCCTAGGTCAATTTGAGATATGTATCAACCATAAACACGTGTTATTGTTGTTGGCTATAACTCACTCAGTTATGATTCGATTTAAGGTACCGTTTTGATTTTATGGGCGAAAATGTAAAATCTACAAATCATATTATTATTAACAAAGTTGGGCAAATTTTGATATCTGACGTATTTGTTACCCTTGTACTCATTAAGACCCACCTCCGTGATTATTTTCAGATTTTTCGGCTCAAAGGAGTCCAATCGCGAGGGGGGACACCAAATTTTGGTTCATTTTGCCACCCTCTGGACCCTCTGATGTATAAAATGACCTTTTTCTTTCAGATTCTTATAGTTCTAATCCAGTCCTTTCATTTGATACCCAAAAGCTACTTCGTTATTAGGGGGGATCCCCCTTAAAAAAATTTAAATTTTTGGGAAGGTCAAAACAACAACAAATGCAAATGGTTTCACGAGTGCTATTAGGATTATGGATACAAAAACATCATTCCATCAAGTGCTTTTCGAGTGGCTGAACACAAACCCACAAACTCGCGAGACGGTACTGAAGCATTACATTGTCACTAAACGACGACCCATCGCTGAAAGAACAGAGTTCGAAAATATGGTAGAAAAAGGAAAATGCCGCCCTTCGAGCAGCCCACGGGCTAGCCCTCTCTATTTGGCTCTGAAGCAATCCGGAGATTGGGGACCGTGCGGCGACTACAGGAGATTGAATGCTGTCACCATTACAGATCGGCATCAGATTGCTAGTGCAGAAGACTTTACACATAATCTCCACGGAAAATCATTATTCTCGACATATAATCGGGCATATCATCAAGTTTCCGATGCAGAAGGAGATATCCAAAAGACACTGTCATAATGCTTTTTGGGCTTTTCGAGTTTCTCAAAATGGCTTTTGTAGTCCAAAATGCAGCTCAGACCTTCCAACGGTTTATCGACATCGTGGTTTGTTGTTTGGACTACTGTTTTGGCGATCTAGACGCTATCATTGTGGCGTCAAAGACAGAAGAAGAACATCGACAGCACATTCAGGAAATGTTGAAAGATTTAGGGAGTATGGAATTAAAATCAGCCCGTCCAAATGCAAATTCGGCCGATCAGAAGTGTAGTACTTGGGATTTATAGTCAGCAAGGATGGAATTAAACCTTCTACCGAAAAAGTGGAAAATATCCCTGAAATACGAAAAGCCGCCACCATTCAAAACTTGAGAAAATACCTGGGAATGCAAAACTTTTACCGGAAGTTTTTAAGAAATGCCGCAGAAATCCTAGCGTCACGCAATGAATTTCTACATGAATCCAGGAAAAATGATAAGAAATCATTTGATTGGACCCATGCAGCTGCTGATGCGTTCGAGAAAAGCAAGCAGTTGTTAGCAGACGCAACGACACTAATACATCCAGTGAAACTCGAACCGCTAGCCATCACAACGGATGCCTCAAATTTTGCCATAGGAGCTGTGTTGGAGCAATTGGTTGACGATCAATGGAAAGCACTCGGATTTTTCAGCAAGAAATTTTAAGAAAGCCCAACTAAACTATAGCGTGTATAACAAAAGTTGCTGGCCATCTACACCGCTATCAAAAACTTTCGAGACAGTTGGAAGATCAACAATTCATCGTCAACACTGATCACAAGCCGTTGTGATACGCTTTTAACCAAATATTGTCAAAAGCATCACACCGACAAATTCGTCAACTGGAGTATATATCACAGTTTACCTCCGATATAATCCACGTCAAAGTAGCAGTAGCTGATGTACTTTCGCGGAAGCAGAAGAAAACACATACGCTTTGATAGAAATATCGAGGGAACAGGAAAATGACGAAGAGCTGAAGTCGTTGCTAAATTCGAAAACTTAACTGGTCCTTCAAAAATTAAAGACGCAATGGACCTTCATTTACTGCGAAATTTCAACGAAACTGCACGATCATACATACCGAAAACTCTTCAAAATCAAGCATTCGTTTCTGTACGTCGGTTATCATAAGTGGAAAATTACTAGGCGACTTCTACGAGAAAAACTCGTCTGGCCAAATATGTAGAAGGACATAGTTAATTTGACGAATGCATGCATTTAATGCCAAAAATTAGCTGACAAGTTACGACGTTTCCACTTCAATTTGCAGCATCGGATAAACGCGTTGACCATGTCCACATTGATTTCGTCGGACCACAACCAGTTGCTAATAACTACAAATATGTGTTGATGATGATCGACCGATTCTCAAGATGGATAGAAGAGGTTTCAATCACCGAGACAGCAGCAGAGGTTGTATTAACCACTGATCGTGGGAGCCAGTTCGAGTCGATGCTGTTCAACGAATTAACAAAATTGCTTGGTTGTAAGCACATAAAGACAACGGCATACCAACCTCCCAAAGAATGATCAAGAGATTTCAAAGATCTTGAAAAGCTGGATTAATGCCACATGGAGACAGACATTACCCATTTTCTACTAGGTTTAATTTCTGCCTATAAAGAGGATTTGAAGTGTTCTGCTGCTGAAATGGTTTACGGAACAACTTTGAAGATGACTAGAGAGTTCGTCACCGAGGAAAATTCTATTAACGGAAGCGAATCCATCTTCGTGGAAAAAATCCGAAAGAACATGCAAAATTTTCGACCGACTCCTGTAAATTATCATCGCAAAGGACAGATTTTCATTTTCAAAGAGTTAAAAGTTCTGCAGCCATATATTCGTCTGAGTCGGTACAGCAAACCGATCGTTGCAACAACCGTATACAAAATTCAGATGGGTGGTAAGGAAACAACAATTTCGATTGATCGCCTGAAACCAGTGTTAATGATAACTCCAGATATCGAAGAAACAACGCCATCACCTTTCGTGAATTACGAGGAAAGGAGACCACCATTACTTAAAACATACTCTGGTCCCGGTAAAGCAAAGAAGCTTCTTTGTCTAATTGACAATTCTAAAGGATGAATGTACAATATGTTGCGACCTTCTAACGAACTATTACACCACATCTGTATGTCAATATCATGTAAAAACTCTTTCTTTGCGCGTCATTACGATCACAATAATGTCGAATTTTCGGAGTTTAATTAATAAACGTTTCGTTTCGGTATTTCGTCAAAATCTTTATTCTGTAGTCTCATTCAATACAATAGTTTATTAGAGCATGAGATCTGCTCAAAAAATATGCGGACTGACGTCAGCAACAAAAGAAGAAATATTCATAATGGGAGCAGAATTAGTCGAACAAAAAAACGTTGAACTTATGCAGAACAGTTTCTAGCAAGGATACACAATACGACTGTCGAAGAGATCACACCAACAAACAGTACTCAAGGAGCAGGCGGACAACGGATTATTTTTGGCGTTTGCAAATCGTATACTGGGTGGACGGACACATGGCCAAAGCGTGGTACTGACCATATCACCTTCTCGAGTGCCAATATATGCGATCAAAATAATGCGACACCCTAACTCTAAGCGAAGGCCCGAAAGGGGTTGTAGTGTTGAAGTAAAAAAAACATGTATACTATTAAATTGATTTTGACAGCAAGTCAATAAAGGCATAAAATTGCTTATCAAAGCGATTTAATAATAAAGAATCAATTTGCCTACTTGACAATATGAATAAAAATATGTAATCGATGAATGAATCCCGTAAATATGTAAATGCGTCAACGGCCTATGTAAGCTCGACAGAATCAGATCCATTTTTACGGTAGTACCCACTCAATGTTTCTTGTGGACGTGCAAATCAAGAATAACTTTCACTGATCGGCTCAAAGAAAAGGACCGAAGCCTGCTCTACGACACGACACAGGGCCAACGAAGGATATCTGTTACATCGGGTGTTGCCCAGGGATCTATCCTTGGTCCGGACCAGTGGAATGTGTCTTACGACGGGCTACTGAGACTGGAGATGTCAGATGAGTCAAGTTTGATCGGCGGCTCTGTTCGCTGGACGCACCGTTGAACAAGCGCAACTTAGGCTAGGTAGGCTAATGCGCCGAGTGAGAGACTGAATGATTGCTCGAGGGTTTAGTTTAGCACTGGAGAAAATCTTGAGAAAAAAGAGATTCTCTAGAGTAAAGATGATCAGTATTGGAGACATACAAATCGAATCGAAACCATCGGTGAAGTACCTGGGGCTACTGATCGACTCGAAGATGAATTTCTCTGAGCAAGTCAGGGCAACGGCTGAGAAGGTTGCTTCGGGAGTATCGGCTCTGAGTCGACTTATGGCCAACGTAGGGGGACCCAGCTCATCAAGAAAACGCCTCTTGCTGAGTGCTGTACGGTTAGTACAACTGTACGACTCAGAAGTATAGGGCGACGCTCTCAGCAAGGAGGCATACCGAAAACGTTTGGCACGGGTACAGAGAAGAGGAGCACTGAGGAGTGCATCTTCGCATCCGACAGTTTCTGATTCGGCGGTGAAAGTCATTGCAGGCGTGATACCTGCCGGCCTCCTTGCTAGAGAGCGGCGCTCTATTTACCTGCGTCGAAACGGGGATGCGATGGAGATGGTTGTCCGCGAAGAAAGACAGCGCTCTCTCAACGATTGGCAGCAGTCTTGGGTGAATTGCACGAAGGGAAGGTGCACTGCGCGCCTAATCCCGGATGTGAGACCGTGGCTAAATCGGAGGCATGGTGAGACTGACTTCTATCTGACCCAGCTTTTGAGCGGGCGTGGGTGTTTTCAGTCTTACCTGCACAAGATTGGTAAGTCACGGTCCTCCGATTTTCGGTTTTGCCCAGGAGAGGAAGATAATGCCTGCCACAGATTTTTTGCTTGCATAAAATGGGACAGGCTGCGAAGGGCCCTCTACAGGGAGACGGGAGAGCTCACCCCGGATAATATAGTCGCGGTGATGCTCGAATCGGTTGACAAATGAAACCAGGTGGCACATTATGTTCGAGCAGTCCTAAAAGATAAAAGGAACTCACAGCAGCCGGGGTTGTTGAGGCTAGGGGTCGCTTGTCTGGCACTTTCTCTTCTCCTCTCGCTAGAAGAGGGATCCCCCAGCTTGAAGGCGGCTCACGGTGTAACAAAACGAGACCTGGTCCGAAGTAATGTGTCAAACGGTTCCAGGCTAGGTTCTCAGGTTGACGGGGGGGGGGGGGGGTGTTTAGTGGGTAGTTCAGTCGCCTCCTTGCGAGCACTCTGTGCGTAAATGGGCATTCACCTGCCTAGCACAAAAAAAAGCATCTTGTTACTGCTTTCTTTGTGATAACTTTTTGCGTTTGGGCCCTTATTACTCTTTAAAACAAATATTGCATTTTGTGAAATGAATGTTTTTTAAATATGACTTTGACCATTCGTTTGAAAATAAATTTATTAAAAGTTCATAAAAAGCCCGGAAAGTATGTTAACCGTAAACAATGTTCCTACCAGAAGGGCGTTATAACCATCCTAGGGCTCGAAAAAATTTTCTAATAACATGAACCGATGAATTGAATTATTCATCCAATACTCGTTCAAAAGATAAAGAGTTTCTTTCATAAGCACCTAAAAGCCGCCATTTTATTTCAGCTTACATAATTCATATTTAATTAAACACTATACTTTAGATGTCCATGAAAATTCGAAGATAATGGTAGTGCCTAGGTCAATTTAGAATATTTATAAACCATAAAGACGTGTTATTGTTGTTGCAATTCCATTCAATTGAAATGGCTATATCTCACTTGATTATGATCCGATTTTCATGAAATTAACACAAGTGTCTTACATTATTCTACATAAATGGCAAATTTTAAGAAGTTTAAGAGTACCGTTTCGGCTTTATGGAAGAAAACGTAAAATTAACAAATCGTACTGTTATTAACAAAGTTGAGTGAATTTTTGTTTCTGAGGTATTTGTTGCCCTTGTACTCTTAAAAACCTATCACTGATTTTTTCGACTCAAAGGTGTGTAATCGCGAGAGGGGATACAAATTTTTCCTTACATTTTGCCTTACCCTGGACCCTCTGATGCACAAACTGATTTTTTGATTTAAAGTTCCCATCAAGACCTACCTTTGATGAAATTTTTTTAAGGGTCACTTCCATATAATGGGGAGCCCCTTCCCCCCTAAAAAGTTTTGAAATTTTTGATATGACCTGAACTTTTGAAAGACCTCTTCTGACCTTTCCAAAAAGTTTAAGCTTTGCAGTTTCTATAGTTTCTGAGAAAACTTACTGTGGCGCACGGACAGACAGGGCGCGAAACTAGTAGGTCTTTTGTAAAATTCGTTTTACAAAACCCTAAAAAAACGAAACATCCACCATGGATCAAGCCGTGCATTTTCCGGTAACAGGCTCGACTACTATCCACTCGGCTACCCAAGCTATTGAATGATTGTTTTTATTCCTTGCAATAATCAGGCTGAACGGAAATTTTAGAGACGATTGTCTTCAAATATATTGAGGCGCATTAAATGGCTTACGGGATTAGGAGCATGGGAGGGAGGAAGTTTCACCTTCGTCCGTAGTAGTCCGCGTAGTGTAGTGATTAGAGCACTCGCTGCATAAGCCAACGGCTCCTGGTTTGACTCCCGCTGGTGACAACGAGGTTTGTTTCAAGTGATTCTTCGTACGGAGTATAAGCTCGTTCAGTTATGATACGTACTGGTTTAAAGCCAGAATGTATCGCAGCTGGGTGGACGGATATATGGCCAAAGCATGGTACTGACCATATCACATTTTTGAGTGCCAATGCATGTGATCAAGATAATGAGATACTCTATCTCTAAGTGAAGCCCCGAAAGTGTAGTGCTAAAATAAAAAAAAAGTTTCACCTCAACAAATTTCATGCCAATTGGTAACCCACAATTCACGACTTGCCCTTGTGTGAGAAATATTGTAATCCGTTATGCTGGTGTATTAAAGTGTATTCAATTATTTTTTTTCGGAAAGCCGTTGGGTCTTACTCTATTTTGTTATCAGCCGCGCTTTGACTCGCTTGAGTCATCTTCGGTATAAGATGATTCAAGCGAGTCAAAGCGCATCTAATAACAAAATCGAGAAAGCCCGACGGCTTTTCGAGAAAAAGGGAATTGGCCTGCGGATATAAACCAATCAAAATAACCTACTGTATTAAATTATATTTGAAATTTCTTCATTTAAGGCGCGAAACCCAATATAAAGCTTAATTCTTTCTCATTCCTTGCAGGTTAACAATCTACAAACCGTAGAAAGATGCAAACGATTAAATGTGTTGTGGTAGGTGACGGTGCCGTAGGTAAAACCTGTCTTCTTATTTCATACACAACCAATAAGTTTCCGGCAGAATATGTGCCGACAGTATTTGACAATTATGCAGTCACCGTTATGATAGGAGGTGAACCATACACATTGGGTTTATTTGACACAGCAGGTAAATGAATATTTAATAAATTGTCTAATAAATGGACAACAACTCCGCTTCGCCTCACTTTACAGGTCAGGAAGACTACGATCGTCTAAGGCCGTTATCATATCCACAAACAGATGTGTTTTTGGTTTGTTTTTCAGTTGTTAGTCCCAGTTCGTTTGAAAACGTTAAGGAAAAGGTAATATAGGACGGTTTCGTATAATTCAAACAGCACTTACTAAGATTTCCTATTTTAATTTATTCAGTGGGTCCCAGAAATCCTTCACCACTGCCAGAAAACACCATTTTTACTCGTCGGTACACAGATCGATCTGCGTGACGAAAGCGGAACGCTAGAGAAGTTGGCGAAGAATAAACAGAAACCAATTACAATGGAACAGGGCGAGAAACTAGCTAAAGAATTAAAAGCTGTTAAATATGTGGAATGCTCCGCACTGACGCAGGTAAGCCGAAACTTTAGTTAATTACTCTCGTGCATGCAGTGCTAATAATTCGACTATTTTGCATTTACAGAAAGGATTAAAGAATGTTTTCGATGAAGCTATATTGGCTGCATTAGAGCCACCAGAACCATCAAAGAAGAAGCGATGTAAATTTCTATAAGCTTTCGATATTCAGTCGGCATTTGAAAGAAATAACGCAAAACTGCAATGAGCAAAATACAGATAGAGGACTTTAATGAATTTCATCTAGAAAGAGAGACATCTAAAATTAATTCGAAAAACATAACAAAACATACATACAAACTTAAGTTATAATAACAATTGTATGACAGATTATAAATAAGTGGAATTACTGCTGGATGAAAGTTTTGCACTAACAGATTTCTTAAAAAAATATATTGTAACCTAAAACCGAAATATTTATTATTTTTAAAGAAACGTAAAGTTTGTATTATCTATGCAGAAAAATATTAGTCATAGATATTTTTACACATTATATACTGTACTATTGAAATGTGTCTACCGTTTTTATTTTCGCATTTTCACCGAACGAAAACTATCCTTGACGCGTTAAAACAAAAAGGTTGCACATTTAAACGAAGTATTGAAACAACTAATTACCAACTAACAGAGATGAGATGAAGGACGATATTGGAATGTATGAAATAGGAAGAGATAACATGAAATATTGTGATAGAGGCACTTACAAATACCAGCATTAAATTGGATCTGTTCTGTAAATGAAATTGGTTTTGTACGTTAATTCAAAACGACGATTTGATTCGATTGTTTGGAAATAAACGCACGTTTTGATACATTTGACATAATTGTCTTGTGAAGCGGTTTGAATTTGCAGTATTATTTATTAATTATAGAAGAGGAGGTATATAGAAAATGTGGGAGAAGAATCCAATAAATCTGACGGTTCAATAATAGTTGGAACAATATTTCCGAGTACTTGATCAATCTATACTCGTATGTGGGAACATCATTTTATCCCCGTCGCTTATTTATAGATAATCACTGTTTCAGTCGATAAGACAAGTTCCCCAATTGTAGCTAAATTATAACTTGCTAAAAGCGGAAATGTAAATATTTACCATATGGCATTGCGGCTTTAAAAGATCATTGGGAAAGGAAATATCGTGACCACCCTCTAGTGGAAATTAATTGTTCTGATATTCGCACACATTACATTTGTTAACAAACTGTCGCATAGCCTTCCCTTATCGTTCCCTATCTCGCCAGCGCCTCCAACTTATCGTTTGATAAATTTATCAATATTCATTTTGATATCTCAGACGATGATTAATAATTCTGGCTGCACGGATTTGTACCAGTTGCCATTTTCGATTACTCACTTTGTTTATATATACTCCTTATCGAAGAGCAATGAGAATTTCTCTTATCGAAAAGCTGTGTAGAACCATCAATGAAATAAAGTATACACAAAAAACGGGATCTCTCTTTGATAAGTAAAAGCCGGCAAATGGGAATTAATGTGATCGAAACCTATCGTCCACTCTAAACTTGAGGAATTCGTCGACACCTTATCGCAATTGTACGAGTTTGCATTATTCGATTCCATGAGGTAGTCATATCAGTTCTCTTCAGTACCCACATTGAGTGATGCGCATCCGATTGTCGAAAAGAATTCTTGAAATTTAACTGAATCTTTATTAAAACATTCCATGTAAGAAATATGCAAAGCAAGATAAAATGTGTAGTGGTCGGTGATGGTGCAGTGGGTAAAACCAGTATTTTGATGGCCTACACTTACAACAGTTTTCCTTTCGAATATGTTCCTACTGTGTATGATACGCATTGCATTGAAGTGTTCTCAAATGGAAAATTTTATTCATTGCAATTGTATGATACAGCTGGTAAAATTGTTTCGAATTATTTTTGAAGAGAGAGTTAAATTTTTACTTACCTCGAATCAGGGCAAGAAGATTACGATCGACTGAGACCTATAGGCTATCAAGGAACTCATGTGTTTGTTGTATGCTTTTCAATAGATAACCGGGTGTCAATGTTCAATGTTAAGCAAAAGGTGGGTTTCGATTTGTTTATTTAGTAAACTAAATTATTCGTAGTTTCCTCAACTAGTGGATACCAGAAATAACGCATCATTGTCCTCGTACTCCGTATATATTGGTTGGAACAAAAATAGATTTAAGAAAACGATTTAAAATGGGCATTAACAAGGAGGAAGGAACTAACTTTGCGAAGGCAGTAAAAGCATCGAAATATGTGGAATGTTCCGCTAGAACACAGGTGAGCAAACCGGACTATTAAAGCGAATCAAAATCGTGTGTAATTGCAATTTATCGTCATCAGAGGTTCAAATTGGTTTGACTATTCGCAAGATAAAACATTCTCAAAATTCAATTGTATTTCTGGCGTTTGTTTGTCTTGAGCATGCTTATACATAGCCACTTACGTTCTTATTGTGAGATTCCTTCGTTTGACAAAAAATTGAAAATGCCACCCAAATTTCAAAATAATATCTATTTATACAAAAAATAATTAATCTACTGCTGGTTTAATGGCGTAGACGATTGACTACGTAGCCCCATAAAAAATAGTCTCGAGGTGTTGAACTTTCATGATCTAGGTTGTCAACTCACAAATGAGAAGGGCGAGTTAAATTGCAAACCGAACTCATTTTTCAATTTGTCCATTGTTTCACGCATTGTGTGATATGGGGTAGTCTTCTTGAAATCGCATGTCTATCATGTGAAATTCCATAAAAATCTTGAAATCCTCGAACTAGAGCAAATGCCGGCAATTGCACCTAAATTCTTGTTTCCAAGATTCAAGATCTTTATCTGGTGACTTTTTCTAATTTTTACATATATACAATTCATAAATACATCCTAAAAATATTCGTGCGGGTTGTGCCTTAGGGCTTGTCCCGGAGTTCAATAATAATTTACTTTACTTTGATTACAATATTAATTTTTTCGATAAAACAAAACTTTGAATTGTTGACACTCACAACATTTTCAAATAATCATAGATTATAAAAAGAAGTTTGGTGTAAAATTCATTTGCTCTAACAGCAGCAGTTTTAAAAATTTTATTTCTTAAAATTAAGTACATTATTTCCTTAAGACTACTTTAAAACTTCTCATTCGCTGCATCCATTGAGCGGTTGTTCGATGCTCTCCCGACTACTCCCGCCTTGTGTTCGACGGTTCTCCTGATTCCCCCAGGTTTTCCGCATACGATTTGATGGGCTCCATTGCTACCTCTAGATACAGCACCTCGTTAGGGTAAGACTGTCCGTCCTCCCGTCTGTATAGGCCTGTGCAAGCCCGAAGGTTTATTCGCTCCACTAATCCTATCTTGCCCCATTTGGTTTTCGGAGCTCCATTCCATATCATCACCGCATATGTGATGACGGACGAATCAAGGTTTTATAGGTCAAAACCTTGACTCGCTTGCTCGCTGTTGACTGTTTCCTGAATAGAGATATAAGAAGATGGTACGCATGAGTCACTTTTTTCAAAATATTGTCAACGTGAGCACTGAAGGTAGCCTTCCTGTCGAAAACTATCCCCAAGAACTTCGTTTGCCGAGAGCAGTGCACCATCTGCCTATTCAACTTAATCCTGGAGTCACAGACGCCTCTTACACGACGACCAAAATTTTTGTGGGGGTCCTTGAACACAATTAATTCACCTTTCTTTACATTTACCTTGATTTCCCATTTCTGGTAATATACCGTAAGAGATTACAAATATTTTTGGAGCACAAATTGTGCTCAGATGACCACACTAACAAGTCGTCAGCGAAGAGGTTCACCTAGATTTCGGGCTTGTATTTGTCTGTTACGCCCGGGACGTCAGAGGTGAATAATTTGAAAAGGAATGGGCCTTATATAGACCCCTGTGGGACCTCGAGTCAATACAAAATGGGTCTGACCTAGCTCCACCAGCCACTGCGAAGGCAGTTCGTCCCCTCATGAAGCTGCCTATAATTTTTACAATATGGGCCGGAAAGCCAAGATTTATCATTTGTAAAGAAGCCCATTGATCCATACAGAGTCAAAAGCTTTCTTCACATAGATTAGGCAAGCTACTACAAGCTTATTGTTGCACTAACTTCTCGTTATATCGGCTTGGAACACGGCCATAGCATCCACCGTTGAGTGGGCTTTTCTGAAGCCAAATTGTCTTTCCGGCACAATTCTTGCCCCACAGAGAATTGTATGATGCCTTCAAGTATTACCCTTTCAAGCAGGCTACCAATATTTGAAAGCAGTGAAATCGGACGAGTATCGACTACGTCAGTACTGCCCGACTTCTCCGGTATTGCAAATATTTTTGCGCATGTCCATTGCTGAAGGAAGTAACAAATGTTAATGCAATTATTCACAATGATCGCGAGGAGAACAAAGAAAACATGGGGAAGCCTTTTGAGCGTATAATTGCAGATTCCATCAGCCCCTGCTAATTTTTTTTTGGAATTTCGCTCCAGTGCCAACAAAGTGAGTCTCTCCCGACTGACAAACAGACTATCACCAATAGGTGTGTCAGAGGGATTTGAATCAGAGAACCTAGCCAAGCACAATTGCTTATGGTCCCTGTTGAAATTCATTGTGGTGCTGCTCACTAAGGAAGTAACGGAATATTCCTTGCTTTCTCTCCTTGAAGAACTTTCGCAAAATGTTTTGCGAGAGAGTCTGCGATAGCGTTGTTATCCATGACCATGGAGCTATCTTATGTGAGGACCCCGGGAAGCCTTTTTCTGCCAGTTATCCTATTGATATGAGGAAACATACAAGGACCGAGTTTGATACTTTCCAGGGCCTGTTCAAAGCGCTCGTTAACAAAAGTCGTGGTTCTCCTCGAGATCATTCGGTTTAGAGAAGTAATCACTAGCTGAATACGTTCATACTCCCAGTTGATCATATTTAAATTGCGGTGGTAGATTCCTGCGAGTAGCTTTCTAAGCCGACTACGTTTACGATGAAGCTCCAAGACGTCTTCTGGTAAATCTCGATAATGGTAATTCTTCGGGGATCCTTAATGGAGATCTTTGAGATGACCGCATCCAGGGTTGAATTTTATACATGTGACTCCCTAAGAGATTTCAGGAATAGAAAGATTTTCGATCTATTGATCGAAATTCCCTTCCATTTTCCGTCAAGGTCAGCACTTACTGCTACCCAATCGATTCACTCACATGGAATGAAAAGTTGAGGATCTGCAACCTCAAGTTTCACACCCTTTTTCACTCTTAAAGTCAGCTCAACCAAAAGATGGTTAGACTTGGCGTAAGAAATCCACACTCGAAACTCCTCCAACAGTGGGAGAGATTTACCAGATTGGCAGACACGATGAAGAAGTCAATAAAAGATGAGCTTTGGCGGAAGGTAGGCTCTTTCGGGGCAATCAGTATGAGATCCTTATTTTATTTAACTCAGTTAGAGATGGCTGTTCCATACCCATTAGATGAAATATTTCCCCATGAGAGTTGCTTCGCATTGAAATCACCTCCAGTGGCATAGAAATCGAATTTTTTGCAAAGAGTAAGCACTGGTTCCAAGTCGTCAATGAGTTACCTAACCGGATATCCATGTCGAACATAGATCCCCAAGAATGCAAAGGCTCACCCTCCCAGCATGGAGCTTATTATATCTGCTTTAATACATTTCAGATTTGGAAGGCAGTGCCTTTGGACTTTCAGGTGACCTTTGTGAGCCATAGCAACTCCAAGAACTCCCTCTGGATCATCACGCCTGATGATCTTATATTTTCCCAGAAACACTCTGTGTCTTTCTTACTTTGAGTCTTGTTTCCGATATTAACAAGAAGACTGGTATATGGGCGTTCAAGTATTCTTGAACATAATTCCTTTTATAGCGTGGGGCTAATGAACATATGTTGAGAATGGAGAGTTTAAAGGAACTCATCACGACAACATACTCTGGAGTACGGAGCTTTTTTCTCATTAGGAGTAGTGAGTTTTTCATAATGGGGGATGAAAGAGTCCACTTTTCAAATGAATGTGAACAAGTCACACCCGAAAAATTGTTGGCAGTCAGTACTCAAAACCGTATTTCATCTGCTGTGGTTGCTGTTTGGGTTTCCATATAGGCTGACGTGCAGGCTACTTCTTTGCACCTTGCGAAAGGCTAGAGACCCCTTCAAGTATAGTATTTTTGATAGAGGCGGTGATGAAATGCCTCCTTTCCTTTTTTTGGAGATTCTTCCTCCTCTCTTCAACTTCATTTGCTTGAGGACAACCCCTGAAACTAGCAGGGTGATGCTCAGCGCTGCAATTCACACAGAAGATCTTGCCCTTCGAGATTGGACATTCAATGGACTTATGATGCTTGTCGCATTTTACGCATTTAACTTCAAGTCCGCAGTTAGAAGCATATGGCCAAATCTTTGGTAATTGAAGCACTGGGAAGTGCAATTTTTCTGCAGACGTTTCCATTGTATCTTCTTATACGGTAGAAATTTTATGTCCATCGCTTTCTTCACTTCAAAGTCAGGTTTGAACCAGACTAAGAAAAATGAAAGCGTCCTTTTTCCCTCGTAGAGGTTAAAGTGGAGAACTTTTTTGCTGATAGGATATCTTCTCCGAGATGTTCCTTCAGCTCAGCCACAACATCGTTCTCGTTGTATGAGCTGTGCACGTCTTTGAGAAAGATAGCCAGTTTTCTCACTTCTGGAAGAGTGTAGGTATAGCAAGCCACTTTCGCACACTTCAGAAAATTAAATAGCCTGGTATGGTCTGTTGTAAACCGTAGGTTGATGTATTCAAAGAAGAGGTTTACAATTTTGTTTTATTTCAAAAAGCTTTCACTACAGTCTTTTAATATTAATCGTTGATAACACTTAACTAAATATAATATTCGTGATTGCTGCAACCAACCCGATGAACTCCGATCCGGTTTTCCCCGTTCAATCCCACGCGCCAAACTTCCTCGACAGTCCGTGTAGAAGAAAGATAGGAATCCTCCGAGCTTAAAGAGCGGTTAGATCGAGCAGTCAGAGTAAAGAAAGATTGCACATAATACGAGCTTTAAGAGATGTTGATTGAAGCAGTTCGGGCAAAGTTCGTGAGGAGTTTTCCACCGTTACGTTGAACTTTGGCTCGTTATAGGGTTTCGTGTGCATGCCCTTTCAACGCTTTCCCTGAAAGTCTTCATGTCAAGCCTATAGCATACTATAGGCGGTACCCTCTCTTTTTTGGTAGCAACTATGCTTGGCTGCTCTGGCTTCAATTTCCCTTTATTACCCTTAAGGCCCGGGCTTCCACCCAGCTTGGGTATGGTGCTCGAAAAACTGGTGGAAGTTATTTTCGCTACGTTTTTGAGCTGGGGAAAATCCGCTCACTCACGTCCAGGGTCTTCGATACCTTTGAAGTAGGCTTCTGCGTTGGAGACACTATTGGCCTCTTTCTGGTTTCTGGATTTACGATAGCCTCCTCCTCGTCACCACTGTCCGTAGAACTTGCACACTCGTCCATCTCCATGTCACTGAAAACTTCCGGCACTTGCAGTCGCATCTTGAAACTAGCAAGCAAGTCCAGAATAAATTCCTCCTTTATGTCCCCTCTTAACTTCTCACAGAAACGCTGCAAGTGTTTCCTCGCTTTCTGCGTGAAGCTTGTTTTCGTGGCGGAATGCTCCCCATACTCATTATTTTCCCCCATACCCACAGATTCAAAGATAAAACTTAGTATACTGTCGCGGGAAAATAAAAGAAAGTAAAAAAACTGAAATCCTTATTGTCTATTGATTTAAAGACTAACAAGCAAAATAATTGTATTGTAAAGAAAAATAACAAAAATAAACTTTTTTTGTTTTTTGTGTTTTTTCCAAATACTCCAATTCAACTCCTTCTGTCCACTCCTATAATTCCATTTGTTTTCCTACTCGTGCTCACTCTACGCACCTTGCCCAGGTGCTTTAATTCCTTTTCTTTCTCGACAATTTAAAAAAAATCCTTTTTCCTCCGAAATTCCGTAATTCCTCCAAAATTCCGCCATTCCTAAAATTGACAATTTCTTTCAATTTTCATAAAAATCCTTTTAAAATCGTTTGCTCCTCGATCCATGCTGCTTCGACGATTGCTCGACTCGAACCTCTCCTTAACAAGTTACAAGATATACTGAATATGTATATCTATGATATAAAATAATATATGATCTTGAAGTTGCAGTATGTGAACGGAAAAATATGCTCAACTTTATCCTAAGGAAGTTGGGAGTCAAAGTAGGAACCTGAAAATGAAAAAAGAGAGTTTTTCATGATTAGCGTTGTATCTAAATATCTAAGTGAGATAAAAACATACCTAAGCCGAAGATTTATGTTATCCACCATATGGCATAATCTTCTTCTTCTTTGTAGTACTACAGCCCCTCTCGGGCCTTCGCTTAGAGATAGTTAAAGTATCTTATTTTCATGACCGTATTGATTTTTTGGGAGTTGGTTTGGTCAGTACCATGCTCACGTGTGCTTGCTCAGCTATGATATGACCTGATTAAATCAGTACATATCACCACTCAGTGAACACTCGTAGTCTGTCCGAAAAACCCCCTGAACTAAATCACGTTGCTCCCAACGAGATTTGTACTAGGGACCTTCGGTTTATGGGTTCATGCTCTAACCACTAGGCCACACAGACATGTGGCATCTTGCACAAGCGATATCCAGTTTCAGCCAAAGTCAGAAGTGTTCGAATTCAAAAATCGCGAAAATCTTAAGTCATTAAGCGTTCTAGCAGCTAGCTTCTGCGGTGTCGTGACGTGGGTTCCTTCTACCAGGGCAAAACACACTACAAAAACATATATCAATCGTACAAATTAGGGGGTTTAAGAATCCGTAAGGATAGAACTGGTCTCGGCCTGAGGGAATAAAGTGAAGATATCGTGATAATTCTACATCGATCCTACCTACTTTACAATAGGGGGCCTTGACCTCGACGAGTGTATTTACGGCCCACAACAAGAGTAGGTTTTTACTTTATCGACGTTTAAGTTATCAAGGTTCTACTGTATATATATATATATATATATATATATATATATATATATATATATATATATATATATATACATATATATATATATATATATATATATATATATATATATGTATATTTATTTATTTACATATATGTACTTTACATGTAAATTTTTCTAGAAATAAATAAATTAACAAAATTGATTAGTTGCCCCCAATAAGGAAAATACTTTTTGTTGTCTAAGCTAAATATTTTTATCTGAGTTCAATTTTTTGACGCATATAATAAGTAACTTTTTCTTTTATTAGGAAGGATTACATGAAGTTTTTGGAGAAGCAGTGGCTGTTGCAACGCAAAGAAAATGTATGAAGCACGGAAAATGTAAACTACTATAGTAGAATAGATAATGATAAGATGTGTATGTATGTGGCTAAGAGGAATCAATAAAATTAATAAAATTGAAATTTTCCACTGAATTGTATATTAAAATGTGAGTATCTCTGACAAGTATGAATAGAATCCCATACATCCTTGTCTATGTTGTTATTGTTTATGATTATTGTAATGATTTTATATCTCGTTCATTCGTTCGAGATTTTCCGTAGGATATCCAAACCAACCTCTCATCGGTTAAAGACGTGAATTCTTGGAACATGATAACGGACTTTACCCATCAGGTTGACAAGGCCGGACACTCAGTATACTCCATGCTGGCAGCTGGTTCGGAGAAGAATTTCGGTCGCAGGTCTTCTGTGAGCAGACTAAGTCCGAAATACAAAAATCAGCCACTGGTTTACATGCCTGATTATAAACACGTCGAAGAACTTCCACCAACTCTACTTTAATTTACTTTACTTTCGTTCCTTTTCCTTTCGACTCGAAGAAATGAACCACACAAAATCGTTAACCAAAAATACGCGCTCCCGAATGGTCACCGACGCGGCGCCTGAAATAACCTACTTGAATCCAAAACCAAAATAATCTACTCTAACCAAAACTGACGTTAGATAGGAAGCCATATGGCAGCAGCGCTTATACCACACATGACCATTAGTAGGCCGACTTTGCTGGCTTGCTTACATGGCGGTATATGAAGAATTATGGAGGTGCCAACGGAAATTCGAGGTTTTTTGGGGTTTCGAGACGGATTTCTACTGTGAAATCCAGATGACCCGCGGAGAACAATATAGCGCTTCTAGTGAAGTGAAAATTATTTCAGTTCTTATACCCGTTTAATTTTTATCGCCTTCCAAAGTGAATGTACAGGAGTTTGTTTACTTCTCAACGCTGAGCTATCACTGGAAGGTGCAAAACATGTGCTTGATTTGCTCGTCTTGAAAAGTTTAGGAGAACAGTGGTCAGTGCAAAATGAATTTATATCATGCACGAAATGCGTTTCGTACGTTTTTATCCGGAGAATAGTAAATATTACGCTAATGCCGCAGTTCGCTGACAGCTCACGGATGCTTGTCTATAGTAGGCCGACTAATACATAAGCAAATTGCTGCCATATGGCTTCCTATCTAACGTCAGTTTTGACTCTAACCAAAAACGCAAAACTCAAAATATTGCACCGCGTACCGACCGCAGTCCAAAACCGACCATTAGTGGATTACCGAAACCCTACCCCCTCGGTGGCATACTCACCTTTCATCTGCATATCCTTATGTTACATTACCAACACTAACGTAAGTGTAACAAGCTTTCAAGTAGAAATTCGCATTTGTAGTAGTCAGCCTACTTTTGGCCAGCTGGCGTGAGCTGTCAGCCTACTTCGGCAGAAACCAAATTTTTGTACGGCATAATATACTCGTATTCGACGTTTCACATGAAAACGGTAGAAATCACATTCCTTGCATGCTAAAAATTCATCTTGCTCTGTCCACTGTACATCGACACCATTTAGAACAACCAAATGAAACAAACGTTCAACTCCTTCCACTGACAGCTAACTTGAGCAAGTAACGAAATTCCTATTCTTTTAACTTTGAACATCAATAACACATGAACGGACGTACAAACTGAAACGAAATTCATTTCAGAAGGACCGCGGGCTAAGTCTTCCACTCTGTGAGTTCTATTGTGAAGGTTTGATTATACCATACGAGATATATATTCCTGCCAGAAGCAGTGCTCAATACAACCGGTGGAGCGACACATCAACTGTCCCATTGTGAGGCCATTTGTCCTGAATGGAATGTTTCTTTGCAAATACCTTTGCCTACTCGTCCAAATCTGGACTTGACACATTCCTCGTTGTTTCCGTACTCGGACACCATCCTGTCCATCAGCCAAATTTATGGCACCTTTTTCGATTTTAATTGACGTCCTTATTCTATTACCTGCAATCTTTCAAAAATATCCGGATGTGAATAAATCTCTAATAAAGAGAACATTTTTATTCAAAATTAACATTCGAATGAATTAACTTCCTGATGCATGTCACTCTTTCTCGTAACGTTTTTAAGTTATCATTGGAATATCCGGGCAATCCAAACGACAAATCGAATTTCCCGCCTTTGCAGAACTTAAAGTGAGATCTTTTTTCACTTTATCATTTACATATGAAAATAGACAAGCTTTTACTGAACGCAAGTAAGCAAATAAATTATAAAAATATTTTTAAATTAAAATTAATATCAATTTGTTGAACTTTAGCATTGTTTATATGAAGATACTGCAGAAATTTGACCGGACCCATGTGCTTTTTACATGTAAACATTCGTCAAACCGTCGTCAAATACAATCAGCTGATGAATGATTTTACATTTGGCAAGTTGGCGATGCCGTTTTAGTGTCAAATGTGAGCAGTGAAACGAAAAATTATTGATAAGTCACGGAAAATTGAAAAAGATGGCGGCCCATAGTGGAGGTGTAGATTGGGCTGCAATCGTAAAACCAATTTTGTCGACGAATTACGGAAATTTAAGCAAAACAGATGTATTAAACATAATCAAAGCGATATTGCGAAGGTAAGTGATGTAAATTTTGGTTGCTAGATGCTCTAGGGCTCTGATTTGAATTGAATTCTGTTTCGACAAATGGCGACTTCTCCGGGATATTCAATATTGCGCATCTAAAGTACTTTCTTTGTTGCAAAAAATTGATCTGATGATTTCTTTTGCAGTGAAAACGATTTTTGTGAACATGATACGGCATATGGGCAATTTTATATGGCATTTTCTTCATTGGCTGCAGATACAATCAGTGGACAATGCAATTTGGGTAAGTTTCTGGATGCTGAGTAAGAGTTTTTTCAATTTCATAAGTGAAGTAAATCAAATGAGTTTTGTGCTGATGACGTATAGTTGGAGATTGTAAGCGTTAGTCATATGGCATTTTTCAAGTATTGTGCATATGCTTAGAAACGAAATAATGAAAATTATGAAATTTTTAAATTGCAAGTTTTCAAGAAATCAGGCGAGGTTATGACTTTGAAAAGGAAGAACAGAGGTAGGTAGGGCATTGACCACAGCCTTTTGGAGAAGGCTGTTGAAATTCTGAAGAATAAGGAAGATATCGAAGTTGACCTTAAAAATTAGCGGCGAGAAATTGCAGAGTGCTAGAAATTAAATATCTCGGTCTTCCCATGGATCATCGTTTGACATGGTTGCCATACATAAATAACTTTTTTTTAATACCTCCATTCCCGTGTTCCCATGTTTAATACATCGGTATAAGGGGGGCACACAATATAATGTGAACTAATCCTTTTCATGAACATCTAGTCCAAAAATCAAGATCGGCTCTCAGAGAAAAACAAAATTTCAATATAATACGACGCATTCAAAAAAAACGGAGTAACTGTCACCAGTATCTCGCCGATAGGGTAAAAACGCCCTAGGATACTGGGCTCATAAAAGCATAATTACAGGTCCACGCTTCAGTCAGTGCTCATTAAATGCTCCCTTAATCTATTCTTAAATACCAAAAGTGAGTTTGCTTTCTTAACCATTTCTAGTAGATTGTTATATATACGCAGAGCATCATTCGTGGCATCGTTCTTTAGACGATCCGTTCTGGCAAAAGGTATTACGAATTGATCTGCATTCCTCGCATTATTAAGATGATTTTTGGTATCTTAATTAATGGTGTTCGGTCCGATTCATGTTTTTAAATTTTTGTATATAAACTTAGCTTTCTCCATTATAATGAGATGACTAAAGGTTAATGATTTTGCTCATTGGTAAACCAACCTAATTTGAGTTAGCATTGGCAGTTTCAGAATGTTTTTATACGCTTTGGTCAAATAAGTAGTTCAAAATGTAATTTCGTCAGCACAAATGCATGTAGAACAAGTTTCTGGATGTGCATTAGAAAAACCTCATATCTTCTTTCAAACCTATTATTGGGGCTAATTGCCTCCTTAAGGCGCAGCCCCAAGTGAAACTGAAAATTTGGGTAAACTTTACAGCCGTCCGCCACAGAAACGTTACGAATATTTGCAAAAATTTTTTAGCGAATTGTTGGAATGAACCTTTGGCTATCGAATCAACTCATTACATTTTGCAAAAAGTTTGTTGCAAAAGTTATTAAATTCAAACAAAATAGCATGTTTTCGTTAAAAAATGTAGTAGATCTCGGAAACTACTTAAAGTACCGAGTTGATTTAAGCTATCGGTGTTAGATCTAAATTATTTGCAGTGAATTAACTCATCAAAAATTTAAAAAACTTTTTTGAAAAAAAATTTCTAGAACAAAATGTGTAATTTGCACACACTGAACAAATATCATGCATGCACATTGATTTGTCTCAAATTTCCACATTTTGTTCTAGGAAATTTTTTGCAAAAAACTTTTTCAAAATTTTTGATGAGTTAATTCACTGCAAATAATTTATATCTAACAACCATAGCTTAAATCAACTCTGTACGTTAAGTAGGTTCCGAGATCTACTACATTTTTTAACGAAAACATGCTATTTTGTTTGAATTTAATAACTTTTGTAACAAACTTTTTGCAAAATGTAATGAGTTGATTCGATAGCCAAAGGTTCATTCCAACTTTTCGCTATAAAATTTTTGCAAATATTCGTAACGTTTCTGTGGTGGACGGCTGTAAAGTTTACCCAAATTTTCAGTTTCACTGGGGCTGCGCCTTAAGCTATTTATGTGTGGCAACCAGGTCATACGAAGTTAATATTTAGATCGACATCTGTCTCCTTCGTTCTTTTGCTTAAAAACTATATTTTGTCTTGGTAGTGTTTAATTCTAGTTGGTTTTCGATTAACCACTGTGGAATTTTTCTAGATCCTCGTTGATAGTGTTCTCAATGGCAGTTGTGTCTCGTCCTGAATAAAGTAGAACTGTGTCCTCAGCATATAATGTGTGATATCCCGTCAGCCCACATGTATTTAGATTGTTTGTGTATAGCAGGAACAAAGCTGGGCCAAGTATTGAACTCCTGTTTTCGTAGGTGCTCGATCGCTCAGGACATTGTTGATTAAAGTTCTCTGCTATCTTCCCTCCAAGTAACTCTTAAACAACTGCTTAGGACTACCCTGAATACCATACGAAGCAAGAGGTCATGATCAACAGTATCAAACGCTTTTTTCAAATCCACAAAAATTGCGATGACATAATCACCTCTGTCAAGTCCTAGATTGATGAAACGTGTGGCAGAATGTAGAGCATCCAAAGTACTCTTCTTCTTTTGAAAACCAAACTGATGTTTGCTTACGATAGAGTTTTCAACTAAGAATGATGTCAATCGATTGTTTAGTATTTTTTCAAATATTTTACTAAACCCCGTCAGCAGCGCAACCGGGCGATAGTTATTCGTGTCAAGATGATCACCACCCTTAAATGGAACAATTTTTGCAAGTTTTTCTTCTTCCGGAAATGATCCATTCATAATATGCACGTTTATAAAATTTACCATAAGCTCGGCTATGTCCTCCTTGATTATACTAATCTCCTTCATTGTGATGCTATCGATGCCTGGCGCCGTATTCTTTTTCAATTCATTGATTACATTTAGGACTTCTCTTTTATTTGTTTGGTGAACGTGAAGGATGGAATTTATCGAAAAATTTGTAGTATTTAAATTGCTTTCTGAACTGGCAACGATTTCTTTAGTGATTCTACCATCAAATGTTGAAAAAAAGTTATTTAATGAGTTCGCCGCGTCACGTGAACACGGTATATTAGATGGCCCATCAAGATTCAGTTGAAAGCTTTGTGATATAGCCCGGGTGGAGTTATCCTTTACCTCATATATTATTTTCCATATTTCATGGGACTTGTCAGCCGCTGTTTCCATTCTTCTCGAGAAATATGAGAATTTAGCCTCTTTGACCAGTCGTTTCGATTCTTTT
Source organism: Odontomyia ornata (assembly GCA_963969285.1). Classification (NCBI taxonomy): domain Eukaryota; kingdom Metazoa; phylum Arthropoda; class Insecta; order Diptera; family Stratiomyidae; genus Odontomyia; species Odontomyia ornata. The sequence goes on along the minus strand of OZ017742.1, from coordinate 11,497,819 downwards.
GCATATATACAAACTTGAGGGCTTGTTTTCCATTGTTCTCCTTGTAGTCCATGCATGCCTTCCTTTTTTTAATACTTGCATCGATTACTTTTTTCGTTATCCAAGTCCGTTGTCGACATTTGATTTTTTTCCAATAGTAGAGCTTTGCTTCGCAACTATGATGATATTTTTGAGTTCAATAATGCTATTTGGTTTCCGCTTCTTCAGTAATTCTCGTATGTTTGATTTAAAGAGCTCCTTATCTAGATATCTGAACGTGATGTATGCCGGCTTCTGTTTGTTCAGGGTTTGGTCTGGAATAATTATTTTTAAAACATGGTGATTCCAGCTCCGGCCTGTCTCAAATGTGTATATCATGTTTTCAGCCACTTTTAGATCATTGTTTATTATATGATCCAGACAGGTATTTGAAACTGGGCGAGTAATTTTGTTCTTATTTATGATTACCACTCCATTCGTTTCTAGCGTATCCTTATAAATCCTTGATTCTGGTGATTCTGTTAGCACATTAATGTTTGTGTCCCCTACTGTGATTAAATTTTTTTCAGTTGAGAATAATGTATCTAGTACTGTGCAAAAGTTGCGCATTCATACGATTGGAGTGTAGTACGTCCCTAATTTCATTTTTTTGCCTGCATGGCGTACTTCAATTATTGTAACGTTATATTTATCAGGCGTCACCCCCTTGGGAATGAAATTGATCGTATTTTTTACTTATGTTGCTGTGTCTCCACCTTTTCCAGGCCTGCAGGAGTATACCGCATTATATCCTTCAATATTATAAAATCGTGATCCTTCTGGGTAAATCCATATTTCATTGAGAATAATCAAATCAATGTCAGGATTTTGCTACAGGTAAATCTGAATATCATTTAGCTTGTGTCTTAAGCTTCTTATATTAGCACATATGTGTGTTAAATTTGTTCCACTTGATTGATTTGTAAAATTAGCAGTCATCGAAGTAGTAGTCGGTGCTCCTCCTGGCGATCAATATTCTGCGTTGAAACTCCGCACACTTTACCGAGTCAGCTCTGTGAGAATGATCAGCATTAATATTGTTCCAATACAGTTGGAGCACTTCTCAAGCGTGCTTTTGCAGTGGAGTCTACAACTCTGCCATCCCCTTCAAAGTAGTCCCCTTGGACAGCTCTACAACGATTCCAGCGCGTTTTCCATGCTTCGTAACATTTCTGGAACGCTTCGATTGGGATGTCCGCGAGTACCCTCGTCACGGCCGCCTGCATGTCCGCAATCGACTCAAACTGGGTTCCTTTGACCACCGATTTTGTTCTAGGGAACAACAAAAATTCAGGGTGACATATCGGGCGAATAACGCGGCTGTTGCAACACGGCGATCCCTTTAGAGGCCAAATACTGAGACACGCTGAGGGCGGTGTGGCACGGCGCGTTGTCGTGATGAAGGATCCAGTTACGTGATGAAGGATCCAGTTCGCAATCTTTCGAGTACTTGGCGATAGTAGACTTGATTTACGACTTTCTCATTCGAGCTTTTTTCTGGCGGAGGCGTGCGGAGACAACCATTGTGAGCTTTGGAAACACCTGGGCACGACAAGAGCACTATCACCATGCACTTTTATTTCAGCGTACGTTTCCGAAGCTGTTTCGCCCAATCTGGCGCAAAATTTCATCGCGACGCGTTCCTCTTGATTTCGTTTCTCCATTTTCGTTTCTCCATTTTCGTGACGCGCACCAGCAACACACGTCTACTTAACACGACACAGCAGGCGAACCAAACAAGCTAGAGCGATGGTAAATATATCAATGGGGAAGGGAATTTCAAGGTAGCAGGTTTACTACAAACGCGGCAATAAAATCAGTCTCATTACTTAATTGTCACACCTCGTATGATCCATAATCTATATTAACGTATCTATTTGCAAGCCTCTTATACATGCTCCCATTTATCTGGATGATGTGCAACCATCTTCCATTTCTTGTCCGCCTAGCATGTACAAGTTCCATTGTATCTCGCTCCTCTATACTGGAATTTAATGATAGGATCTCATTCCATAATTCCTCATTTGAATATTGATTTTCTAGCCCATTGGTGACGTCTAAGCTGTCGCAATCTGGTCTCAGTAATATTATACTCATTTTTCATTGCCTCCGTTGCTAAATTATAGAGCGATGTAGCATTTTCATTTGTGGACGTTTTGATAATCGCCCCACGATTACGAATAGGCCACATTAGTTGAAGAGGAATTCTTCTTTAGACTTTTGGTGGAGTCCTACATGCGGCGCACATCCAAATCACATCATCGGATATATTCATTACTGTCCGGTATCTCTCTTCCGACATTTTGATGCCTCCAATTGAACCTCAAGTGAAACCACTTGAGGCAGAAGCCATCACATCCCGTAGCCGAATGGATATCCTCCACGGGTTTGTTGTTAACCAACTTGTTGTTTACTAATTACGCTCAGGTTTTGACTGAAGATAGTCTAAAGTCTAATCTTTAAAATAGTATATAATATAAGCCACGCAACCACTACTGCATAAAATATGCAGCTCAAGTCATCTATTATCGAACAAGCCAATAGATGATCGGGGTTAACAGCGATAACAGCTTCCTTGCTGTTACCCACCGACCCATAAAGCGCAACAAACGGTGACTTTTTCTGGATGAAATGTTGTTTCGACAACTGCTTGTGGATGAAATGATGAAATTGTAGATCAATGGCAATCTTTCCTTCGGCCCATTTGCAAACTTTGCTATGGCGTGAGTCTATTATGATGAATTGCCAAACAGAGCTAACCTCAAAACAACCGAGAACCTTAACATCGGCTGTCACCGGAAACATTGTTGCTATTTTTAAGTTCTCCTATAAAAAAACATCCCATCATAACTGGTTAGCTCACGGATTAAAGTACGAGGGTAGGTCAATAAGTCCTTAAAAAATTAAACAGATGGCGTGGCTAGCACTATAAGCGGTCCGTTTTTATGCAGCGGCACCACCGACTAGTTATAAGAGTTTCAGCCGGATTGGTTGAGTTATTGCGTGTTTCTCGTGTATTGAAAAAAAAATGAATTTAGAACTGTTATTAAACTTTTTCATATAAAAGGCTAAACAGCAAAAAAAAATAAAAAAAAGAGTTGGATTTAGTTCACGGCACATCTGCTCCTTCGTTTGCAACCATTTATAACTGGTTAAATGAATTTAAACGTGGTCGTACATCAACAAAGGGTGAACCACGCTCAGGACGTCCTGTAGAGATGACTATGCAAGAAATGATCAATAATATCCACGATATGGTGTTGAGTGACCGAAGATTAAAGTTGAGTGAGATAGTTGTAACAGGGATTTTCAAAAGGTAGCGTAATTTCTATTTTACATGACAAATTGGGTATGAAAAAGATTTCGGCAAGATGGGTGCCGCATTTGCTCACAGTTAACAATAAACGCAATAGGGTGGTTGCCTCTAATGCTCTGTTGTCGCTCATGTAACGTAATCTGGGTGTTTTTTCGTCGGTTTGTGACTGTAGATGAAACATGGATACACCACTACACTCCCGAGACTAAAGAACAGTCAAAGCAGTGGATTGTTAAAGGCGAACCATGTCCAAAGAAGGCGAAAACCGTAAAATCAGCTGGTAAGGTTATACAGGGTTTTCCAATAAGAGGTGTTAATTTGATATTAAAAGAAAACGTTTTTTTTAATATAAATGATCGGATGTTTTTCATTATAAGAGGAAGGTAAGCCGTTAATAGTGGAAAATAACATCAGGCAAATGACCACCACGACCACGCTTACAGTACCATATCCTTTTCATTAAATTTTCCATAACCAAACCGCAAAGTGGCTGCCCTATGTCCTCGATAGCCTCACGAATTCCATCTTTGAGGTCTTGAATCGACGCTGGGCTGTTGGCGTAGACCTTCTCTTTCACATGGCCCCAAAGGAAGAAGTCGCAAGGTGTTAAATCACAAGATCTCGGTGGCCAATTGTGATCACCTTTTCGAGAGATAACACGGTCCGGAAACTGTTCCCGTAAAAGATCAATGGTTTCGTTGCTTGTGTGGCACGTAGCGCCGTCTTGTTGAAAGTAAACGTGGTCCAGATCAATACCATCCAATTCCGGCCATAAAAAATCATTAATCATCTCTTGATAGCGCAATCCATTCACCGTAACTGTTGCTTGCTGCAGCCTCATTTTGGAAAAAGTAAGGTCCAATGACTCCGCCGGACCATAAACCGCACCAAACAGTCACACGTTGAGGATAAAGAGGCTTTTCAACAATTACTCTTTGGTTTTCCGAGCCCCAGATGTGACAATTTTGCTTGTTGACGAAGCCACCAAGGTAGAAATCGGCTTCATCACTCAAGATGATTTTTCAATGGAATTCCGGATCATTTTCATGCATTTCAAGGACCCAATTAGCAAAGACACGATGTTGTTGATGATCGACCGGCTTGAGTTCTTGTGTTAACTGAACTTTATAAGCCTTAAGACCCAAATATTTATGCAAAATACGGTGTAATGACGTTTGTGGAATGCCTAATTCCAAAGAACAACGAGGAATAGACAAAACTGGGATTTCTTCAACACTTTCGGCTACAGCAACAATATTCTTGGCTGTTCTTGAGTGACGTGCACGGGTTTTATTCTTCACATCACTAAGTTGTCTCAACAGCTCGAATTTTTCCACCAATTTCTGTATTGCGGTCCGACGACCCAAAAATTCACGACGACCCAAAAAGTTCGGGTTTTACGAACCGTCTCTGCCAAATTTTCACTTTTTTTATAGTGAATTTTAATTTTAATTGCGTTGTTGAAGCGTGTATCGTTCCATTTTTATTAATGGCATAGTTTCTACTTGTCAAATGGCAAAAAATGACAGCTTCAAAAGTGACATCTACCGAAATAACGGGCTATTCAAAATAACACCTCTTATTGGAAAACCCTTCAGCTACTGTTTTTTGGGATGGGATGGGGAAAAAGGAAAAACAATAACAGGGGAGTATTATCATCAGCACAATGCCCGTGCTCACACATATTCACGATCAATGGCTAAAATTGAAGAATTAAAGTTCGAATTGGTCGACCACCCACCGTATTCGCCAGATTTAGCCCCCAGTGACTTTTTCCTATCCCCAAACCTGAAAAAATGGCTCGTTAGACGTTTTTTTTTGTTTTTTTTAATGAAGAGGTCATCGATCCAACAAATACTTATTTTAAGAACCGACCAAAATCATTTTTTTCTGACGGGTTTACAAAATTAGAGAAACGTCTAACCAAGTGTATTGAGCTTGAAAAATAAAAAAATTTACCAAAAAAAAATGTTTTAATGCTTTTTTCTAAGGACTTATTGACCCACCCTCGAATGTCAAATTTTTTCTTATGTTTAAAAACATTTTAAGTTTTAAATTACGCCTGTTTAATCCAGCGAAATCAGCGGCGGGTCGTATCGTGTTGTATTTTCTTTTCAAATTATCGTTAATTCATTTCATTACTAAAACTGTACCTTTTGATTTTAGTTCTTGATACCCAGAGCAAGACGCCATAAATTTTCCTGGCCATGAATAGATAAACGTTAATCTTTCACTAATCAACCATAACTTTTCCTTTGGTTGGATCCACATGAGCTACTCTAAAGAAAATTCTCTGTTCAGGTTATATAACAAACTGTTACCCAAAGAAAAGACATACCCGATAGGTAAGCTTCAAACTTTACTCATATCTACCCACGCGGCTTCGCCACTTGTTTGGTTTTCGTTTAAAAAAAGGTTTTATATGGGACTACGAAATCTTAAAATTTCAGCTGTAAGCTGTGTCCACTCTGAATTAGTTAATTTCAGCAAAATATTTAAGCCGTTTGGACAAATCATTTAAACTTTGCGTACAAATGTGCCATAATAAATTCACAAAACCAAATACACACTCCCAAATAACTCCTAGAAAATATTCTCTTTTACAGTATGCCAAACACAAATTCCACAAATGCTGGAAGCCAGCAACATTCTCATACGATACATACTTGGTCGATTGTGCACCTCAACAGTGTCTGAAATAAAATGGTTGTTGCCGCCATTAAAAGCACTTTGCGAGGGCAAGCAACAAACGCAAGGTTTTGATCATTTTGTACTTGCGTCTGTACTAAAAAGCACGAAATTCCCTGAGCATACAAAGAGTAATGTCAGCGGAAGTGATAAGGATAGTCCAAAGTCGGAGATGAAAAGATCACGTTCGGATTTATCGACAGTAATTCTACAACAATTGACAACTCCATTGAGTTCAGCCAACATCACAAACACTTGGGCTCCATTGAGTGAGGAGCTAACAGATTGTACGGTAAGTAAAAACCTTCATTTTATGATTATAAAGCAGGAATAATAGAATTGGCTTCTTATCCTATTAACAGCAACTATTTGCTACAACAAATATATCGGCGATGAAAGCACATAACGCAGGCGACATTTTGCTAAACGTCTGCACAAATTTACCAATTTTGTCAAGATACAGACTGAAATATGAAGAAAGTTCATTACAGGGAAAGTCTTTATATTTACCCCTGAACGCAACAGATGCGACTCAAATAAAAAATTGCTTGCCTCAGATGTCAGCGGACATCTCGATCTTAGCACAAGCTCTATCCCTGCCCGTACTAGAACCTTTAACTCCAACCAAGATTGGGCAATTGTCGCAATGTGCCATGTCTGCATTGTACTGTGCTGTCTTGGCATCTATATCAGGAAGTGTTCTCTCAATGGTGAGCTCGTCCTCACAGAAATTTCAGCAAGGCTCTGGATCCGGAACACAAATTGCTAAAGATAATGAGGAAGACGATCATGCCCGAACTGTTGTTGATAAAGCCCTAGAAATATATACAGCAATTGGCGAGATTTTCAAAAATTCAACAAGGAGTCATATATATCAAAACCATTTGTGTTTTGGCGCCTGGCTATTGATCGCCGGGATTCAAGGCGCAATGGGAGCTTCTGGTGGGTCAAGTTCGAAACAGCAATCACTTGAAGATAATACCAAAGGTAAAAGCCCATCTCGAGGAGCTGAGCAACAGACGCCCACTGCTCGCGTTAATCTATTCAAGGTACAACAAGGCTTTGGAGTGTTGAATGCCGCTATAGCGCGTCACAGTCTTCTGTTGCTTACAGAACTCATAGACGATTTAAAGATTGAATCACGTTCAAATGATGAGCAGGGATCGATGGGACATTCCTTGCCAGATCCAGCTGGATTCGATATTCTTGAGCAGTACTCCTCTCTGCAAAGGGCAATTCGTGTGCTCAGTTCTGCTACCTTACAGCAGCTATTGACTTTCCTTGCAACTGTATCCTACCGAAAAGCATGTGTTATGAAGCGTGCCAGCGCTAAAGAAAGAAATGATGGAGATCCGATCAGCTACAGCGACTCAACAACGTATTTCAACGACACTCCATCTTGTTCAGAAGACTCTGAGACAGAGGAAGAGGACAGTGAAAGCTACTTAGGACTATGGTTCAAAGAAACATTATCTCCAGAGGCTCAGGAAGAACAAAGTGAAAGCGCCCCTCAAGAAAAAAGCGAAGACACCCAGAAGTCCAATCTCGTCCCAGCAAAGGACGAGCCACATGAATATTTGGAATTGTCAGCTCAAATATTCGCCTTCTTGGACCAATCCCTCGGAACCAACCATAAATATTTGAACAAATATGTAAAGTCTGGATTAAGTGAGCAACAAATGATTCTGCTTGCAAACATTTTGAAGGATTTGGATCGTGACGCCGCACGAGGAGAACCAGAAAACTCGACTTGTGCTCAATGGCAAAATGCTATGATCAAGTTCTCGGGGGCGTTGGGACGATACTTGCATAATCTGATTTCAGGGTCTCTGTTAAATGAAACACTGCAATCGTCGTTGCTGTTACATTTAGGAGTATCTCCTTGGACCCAAGATAACGTTTGGCCTCTTCAGGTATACTCACGCACGTTGTCCGTGCTGGTGCAAATTTTGTTGTTGAAGCCGACACAAGAGAAGGAAGCAGCATGTCTCTCCGTATGGCATCGTCTTGTGAACACGCTAGTCGAAGGAGTCTGTTCAAGTTCCAGTCACTCATCATCGCTTGAATCTGATTACGAAGACTTGAATGTGGAACACGCACAATTGTTGCTTTTTCTTTTCCATTCGCTGAATTTGATGCAGAAAAAGTCAATTCTACTTCTAACAGCCGGAGGAGTCATTAGATGCGCCGAAGTTTGTCGAAACTTGACAGCAGAGAAACCTTTGCGTGATCATCAGCTGATGCTGCTTTCGAGACTACTTTTGTTTTTGGAGTATCTAATGAAACATTTGTATAATGCACCTACTGTACTCCTTGAGCAGGTACGCTGGAATCTTTTCAGCGTTATCACCTTGGACGCAAATCAAAAGGTTACTGATTATTTGAACAATAAAACAAAATTAATGTCGTTCTGCCGCAAAGATATCGAAGACAAGCATAAGAAGTTATCTCCAGAGTATACAAGTGGTAAGTTTTCTAGTTTCAGGTGCATCACATGCTGATTGAAAGCGTTAATCTTTTCCAGGAGTGCGACCAAAATTCTACTCTTTAGCATTGATCGACACGAAAGTTCAGCAAGAGTTCAAGTTGGATGGGCTTGCATGGAATTTCATTCTTTGTACCCCGGATAAATTGAAATATCCTTTGCTCGTTGATGCTTTGATTGACATCTTGTCAGTGACGGATATCTGCATGGGCAACGTTCCATTCCACACGCTTTGTGCAGTACACTATTGTTTCAGTTTGTGTTGGAAACTGTTACTTGGGCTCCCGCCCTCCACTCCACATGTTGAAGCTTTGATGCACGACAAAGTTCCCAATTTGCACTCTCTGATATGGTCCATTAGGTGTCGCCACCCATCTGGGACATCGCATTATTTGATCGTGAATAGCTTGATAAAGCAGGGCATGTATACACAGTACGCCGAAACGTTGTGGAACAAAGTTACGGAACATGTCAGTGATATCAAGTACAGCTTAAAGCAAACCATTGCGGGATTGGAAGTATTTACCAAATCATTCAATGTTCGTAAGTATATAAATTTCTTAGCATCGCATGTTTTTGTACAATGCTGTGATTTCTCACAGAAAACCCAAGGATGTCGAAAATTCTGCTACTCGATGTATTGACTGCACACATGCACGCAATGTGTTGGGCGGAACGAGAAGGCTTTAAGCCGCCGAAGCCAACAACAAGCAACGTTACTGGATCAAGTGTAACGCCAGCTATTTCACCTTCTTCAGGACAAGCAACAGTTGCTACTTCTGACCAGCCTGGCGTTGTATCAGCATCTGGAAGCACACCACCAGCAGCCGACTCGAAACACAGTCAAGATTTATCGAGAGATGACTTGGCAAAAGATACGATTATGAATCTCTTTGACGCTATTGAAGTAGTCCGTGATTGCCTCTACAAAACAATGGAAAAAGGATTATCCGGTACAATTCCTACACTTTTGCTTGATCATTTGATAGCAATTTCTAGCTCAAAGAGCTCATACTGCACCGACATATCTACACAATTCTTGAACTTAATTTCCGGAACAGATAAGGAAGTCATTACAGTCGAATGGAAGAAAAGCCTGAACGTTCAAGGAGAGGAAACGTTCACGAGCAACACGTTCCCGGTAGACATTCATACATTGTCCGTGATTGAAGCTCACTTGGGAGAAGTTTCGAAGCATTCAACATTCTCGATCCTTCTCTCATTGAAGCACTGTTTGAAGTCAGCATTTTATCTTTTGAATCATTTACTACCCACATGCAAGCAAGACGCAAATGTCATCCAAAAGATGAAGTCAATAGTTGTTCCAATGCTTTTTGATATTCGCACCGAATATCTGTATGAAATCGGATGCAAAAATGTAGAGCTCGCGTTCGGCTCAGATATTGGATCCGACACATGCCGCTGCCATGCTTATAAAACGATTCTTGAGAACTCGTATCGTGTAATCATAGAATACTCGGAATTATCGCGACAAGGTTGTGATGTGAATTTAGACGAAATAATTCTCTACACAATTTTGAAACAATGGGAACAAATGCTGGAGAAACCCATGGGGCTGGCAGCCATTCAAGATTTCTTCTACACAACAAAGCAAGGATCGTTGGTGGAAATTCTGTTGTCATTTGGAAATACTCAAATGTCTCAGCTATATGCGACCAAAGTATTGCAGTTTTGTGAGAATCTCTTCCGCACGGTGGAAACAACTGACAGTTCATTTACAATGGAACAACTTGCAAGTTGTGTTGCCGAACTGGGTCAAGTGGATAACACGAAGTTGAAGACCTGGTTAAGTCACATTCTTCTGGGACCAGGAAATACAAATCAAGTGCAAATCTCTAGTGTAACGTCAAGCAACGCCCAAACACCGACAAACATGGCAACTGTGTCGGCGATTCCTAGCATTTCAGATCAAATAATGCAGTCATCTGAACTAGGACTTGATCCTGATGCAATGGAAATAGATGAAGAATGCAGTGGTGCTGCGGCAATCGCTGAAACTGCGGGTAATACTGGTGGCCAGTCGACGAGCGCTTGGCAAGGAAACAGCTGTTTTACAAATAGGTCTGACACGCCACCAAATGAAGAATGCATGGAAAAGAACGGACGACTTTTGCAAAGCATCACGAAATATTTTGTATCGGAAAGTAAAATTCCTTCCTCAGTCCCGACTGCTCTTTTCAGATCGCTTATCCAGCTAGGACAAAATCTACTTCTCCCAACGCAAGACGCTTTGGATTTCACCGACTTATTGCAAGTCATGGTCACATTGGCGGACTCGGGCAAAGGCAAAGGACATTCAATGTTATTCGCTGCAGCTATTGATTGGCTGGAAGTATCAAAATGTCACGTTTTGGACAAGCCAGTCGTTTCGAAATCACAGCAAATGACGTACACAAAGTCGTCAGTGGCATTGGAAAATGTGACTTCATTGCTGCGCTATATGAACGACCTTCTTCAAATGATGGGCTACAAAGGAAGTAAGGCTCTGACACCGCCTTGGGAAGATGATTCGCAGCCGGACTTCGAGGACTTCGTTGACGATGTAGGATGTGAAGATGAAGACAGTGCTGTGGAGGATTCAGACGAGGATAGTCTTGGAAATAAGCTTTGCACATTCTCTCAAACACAAAAGGAGTTTATGAATCAACATTGGTACCACTGTCACACATGTGGCATGGTTGATAGCGTAGGAGTATGCTCAGTGTGTGCTCGAGTTTGTCATAAGAACCACGATGTAACTTACGCAAAATATGGAAACTTCTTCTGCGATTGCGGTGCTAAGGAAGACGGCTCGTGTCAAGCATTGCGGCGCAGAGTGTCTAATTCATCTCATCATGAAACCACCAATTCATCAGTAAGTTCAACTCCAGCGAATGCCACAGAAATTGATCAAGCTGGGGCGGTTTCGACATCAGCAACCAGGCGAAGTGTACAGAACACAACCTCGCAGTCATCTGGCTCGCAAGCACACAAATCAGACCTGTCTAATGAACGCTCATATCACATGGCTAAGATAATTGAGGCTTCAAAAGATCAACTGAACAATCAGGATCAATGGAAAACAGTTGTGCGGTGCTTGTTAGAGTTCTTCGATCTACTTTTACCATCGATTCGAGACAACTGTGCCCTCTTTTCAACAGTGGGATGCCATGCTCGCGCAAAGAACGCCTTGGAACGTCTCCATCAATCAGAGAAGAACTTTTACATGAATGATCAGATAATGGTCGCTACTCTAGGCTCTCAGGAAGGAGCGTTCGAAAATGTTCGAATGAGCTATTCTGGAGAACAGGGCCAAACTATAAAGCAGCTTTTATCATCGGGCCTGGTGAGGAGGGTGGCACTGTGTTGCCTTTCTTCGCCACATGGAAAGCGTCAACACTTAGCTGTATCACACGAAAAAGGAAAAGTAACGATTCTACAGTTGTCTGCGCTTTTGAAGCAAGCCGACGCAGCAAAGCGCAAACTTACATTGACACAACTCGCATCTGCCCCTATTCCATGCACGATACTCTCTCTAACAGCCAATCCTGCAAACGAAGATTGTCTTGCTGTTTGCGGGCTTAAAGAGTGTCACATCTTAACATTCTCTAGCACCGGGGCCGCTACTGAGCATATAGTACTCACTCCTCAACTTGAAACGGGTAACTTCATTAAGCGGGCTATATGGCTTCCTGGTTCGCAAACGAAACTGGCATTGGTAACGGCAGATTTTGTTAAAATATATGAATTAGCTGAAGATACATACAGCCCTCAATACTACTTTTTAGTAGCAGTTGGAAAGATTCGAGATTGTACATTTGTTTACAAAAACGGGACATACCACATGCTGTTGATCGCCTCGTCAGGATACATTTACACGCAGCCACTTGACGAAGAAAGCTTAGCGAAGCATGGTGATTTCTACGTCACTAACACGCTGGAATTGAATCACCCGCAAGACCTTAGCGGACAAATTGGTGGAGGCGGGGTGTCCATTTACTATTCACACACAATGCAAATGCTCTTCTTCAGCTACTCTCTGGGAAAAAGCTTCATGGCACCTCTCACAGACGTCAATGAAGGTGTTAAGTGCGTGATCCAACTACAAGTAGGATCGTCAAACTCAAAAGTGTCGTCGAAAGGGCCCATGCAAGCACTTTGTCAATGGACAGAAATTCCAGGCCATCCCGGTTTGATTTGTGCTATGATGCACACTTCAAACAATCCTGTGATTTTCATGCTCAAACCTGACGCGGTTTATGTCCAAGAAATCAAAGCACAAAGCTCGAAAAGTAAAATAATGGACATGGTTGCAATCCGCCACACGGTATCCGGCACCGAAAAGACAACATTGATTTTGCTTTGTGAAGATGGAAGCTTGAGAATATACACTGCTCACATTGAAAACACAAACTTTTGGCTTTCAGCCGAGGTGCAACCAATTGGTAATCAGATGTACACTGCATCGGCTTTCGTGAAACCATCACGAAAGAATAGAAAGAGCTCCGGCAAACCTCATGGGCCACATCAAAAAGTAGCCAGCTCAGGATCATCGCCAACCTTCCCTATCGATTTCTTCGAACATTGCACGGTAATGCCTGATGTAGAATTCGGTGGCAATGATTTGCTTCAGATTTACAACACTCATAAATTGAAATCGAGATTGTTTTCAACTGGAATGTTCGTAGCTTCCTCTAAACCAAATGGGTTCACTTTGGAAATAAACAATCCAGATCCAAATATGGTCATTACTGGTATAAGAGTGTTAATAGGCTCACAAGATCCCATGCGAGCTCCTCAATCAGTTACAATATACGGAAGAACTATTCCGACGATCGTAAAGCGATCCCGATGGTTCGATATTCCTCTTACTCGCGAAGAAAGCCTTCAATCGGACAAGAAGTTGTCGGTGTTATTTGGAAGATCACAAGACCCAGAAAGCTTCACAATGCTTGATGGAATAAAAGTGTACGGCAAGACAAAGGATGCATTCGGCTGGCCTGAAGAGCCAGAGGAACCTGTCGCTAGCAACACAACAACCGCTGGAAACGCTACTGGGACTCAAGGAGGCGTAAACGGTGTTACAGGTGGAATTTCGTCAAATGATGTAAATATTCAAACAGTCACATTGTTGGACAAGATGGTAACCTCCATGCTAGAGGTTCTAGACAGTGGCTTGAGTCTGCTTGGAGGATCGAACGTTGATCCAACGGTCAAACAAAAATCAATTGCAGTAGCAAAGGATTTGTTGCTACTACCGACGCCCAACCCAGTGCAACTTCAAACGAAATGCGTTCTGGCAACATTGCACGGAAATCGCAACGCATATCATTCATACAAAGACAAAGAAATATTGAATTACGTAAATTCAGAACTAAAGAAAATGGAGAAGGTCGATGATGTTCGAGACATTGATCCTGAGGCTTTCTACCGGTTAATTCTTCTAACTCGTGGGACAGCAGTCGCTAGACCGCAAACGTTGACGCGGATTTGTGTAGAAAATGACTTCAACATTCTGCCATTGTTAATCAACCTTACTAAGAAGCTATACAGCGTAACCCCATCAATAGACGAACCAAATTCAATAGTAAAGTGTGGACTTTCGCATACAGAAGCAATCATCCATTGCTTAGTGGAAATAATTTATGCTTTTGCTTTGTCGGACGCATGCCAGATGGATAATATGACGAAATATTTCGTGGAATTGCTGTTGGACAATTCGAGGATAATCAGTCACAGTGCGAAGGAAGCTATGATTCTTTTGATGAGCCCACGAGTGAAGCGCAGAAAGGTGACCATAGATAGTCCGCCAGCATGTTCTACGCCTACTCCACTCTCAGTAGCAGGTGGTAGTGCTGGCCCGTCGACATCAGCCGGACCATCTTCGTCAGCCATCGCTACATCGAGTGCTTCTTTGCAATCGAATGAAGACTTCGCGGGCGCCGAAGCTGAGGCGTTAGAATCAATCGGTTTAGAAGCAGCCGGTGGCAATCCGCAACCTCTTGCTTCACTAGAAGCGTTCTTGGGGATTGGTTCCTTCCCGCAACTGCTGGACCTACAACAAGATACCGACGATGAAGCAATTATGGATATTGCAATAGCATTGAGCTTGCAAGAACATGACGGAGATTTGCAGTCTTTCCAACAAGGACTCGCTAACCTACAAGGAATACGCGGCCGAGCGTTGCAGGGTTTACAAGCATTAGGTGCAACAGGAAGTGTTGGCGGAGACACGAGTGCATCTGCTGGTGGATCAGATGATGAAGGGTCAAATGCAGCTACTGATGGATCTACTTTGAGAACTTCGCCAGCTGAACATGCAGGCAGCGGAGGATCAGAGAGTGGTGGTAGTGGCGTCGAAAGCATCGGCGGAGCATCAGGAAGAAGCAGCACTTATGGTGATCAACCCAACCCATCTCCACCGAGAAGCGAAACAACTGTTCTCCAACCGACCCCAGTACAGGAAGCGACAGTCATTGAAGAAGCTGATGAGGCTGCTGAAAATGAGAATTTAACAAGGTTGCACAGCTTAAGATGTTCAATTTTAAAACAAATGGTAGAGAATTTCAAAGCATTAGATATGTGCAATGGATACCAAGCCATTCCATTGATGCAAGTTATTCTAATGCTAACCACGGATTTAGACGGAAATCAAGAATCCGATCAACATACTCTCAATCAACTTCTCAATGCCTTAACTGATCGCTTGGAAATCACACCGTCTTCGCAAGCATCTCAGGTTGGTATTTTTTTCTCTGTTTAGAAACTATGAATTAATTCGTTTATTCTCATAGATGACAACACGGAAACCAAAAGCCGAAGTCCAACTCGTAATACTGTACTTGATCAGTGTTTTAATGGGTAAGACCAAGTCTTCAAAAACGGCCGGAACAACTTCGCCACCCCAACAATTCAAAGATAACGCTTCATTCGTTGCTGGAACAACTGCCAACATATTGATGCGAAGTGGAGCACTTCCTTACTGTCTAGTTGTTTTGGAATCATTTTTGTCGTACTGGAAAAGCACATCTAGTAATGATGAAGCATCAAACATGCCAAATTCTGGAAATGTCCCTATTATTACGAGTGCCGGAGGTCCACCCGCAAACAACCTTCTCAAGCCGGTCAGCTATGGAACGAAGCCTGATATCTCATCTCTGTTTCCCCAGAATTACGTGAAAAATTATACAGATATTTTCGAAGCATACAATTCCCTTCTGACAGAAATAGCAGTGCGTCTGCCATATCAGATTTTGAAATTGTCTTCAGGTCATCCTTCTTCGTGGGATTGGTATCACAAGTTCTGTGAATCGATGACATTTACATTGTGCGAATATATGATGTTAACGCTATCGCCAGTTCTAAGGCGACAAGTACGCAAGTTGTTGATGTATATTTGCGGAAACAAGGACAAGTTTAGACTATTCCGCGATGGACACTCGCTCACTGTTCATATGACGGCTATAAAACAATGCTGTGATTTGAATTCAGCAAAGGTAAGATTGATATTCTTAATAAATAAGTACAGGAAGTCTATAAATTGAGTTCCGATTGATGTAGAAATTGAAAAATATCAGGTCTAACACAATTAAAATTTCTCTTTACAGCAAATCGGCACCGCGACACAACCAATTCTGTCTTACGATTCATTGGTGGAATTCACCGAACACTTGCGAGCTTGTCATGAAATAGCCACAGTTCGAACTGGCAATTGGCAGAAATTCTGTTCAGTTCACGAAGATGTGATCCCATCATTGATTCAAATCTGTTGTTATCAACTGGATGATGGTGTCTCCCCGATAATTCTTCAACTACTACAAGCGGCTCTATGCAATACGAATGCGAACAAACAAACCGAATCCAAGTCAACGTCAGTCAAAAGTCGTCAGGATCGTGATAAATCGGAGGAAAGCGAATATGCTACGGATTCTAAATTCGATCCATCGCATTGCAGCACATTTGTAAATCAAATTTTCCAATTGGTCCCAGATCAACTGTTTATGAAATTTATCAACTTATTCCTGCTTGAGACAAATATTACATCGATTAGGTGGCAAATGCATGCTCTTTTGTATGCAATCTATGAGAATAGCAATGACAAACAAAAGGAACGATTAATTCGAAATTTATGGGACATGTGGCCGTTATTGCCAGCATATGGAAAGCGCACGACACAATTCGTCGATATTTTGGGATACTTAACACTCAGTACGAAATCGATTAGTGAGAAGTTGCCTGAGTACACTGAAAAGGCAGTGGCCATTTTGCGGCAACAAAACGAATTGCTATCTCGCCATCCAAATGCGCCAATCTATACGGCACTTGGGCAAGTGCTCGATTTGGATGGGTTCTACTTGGAATCAGAACCGTGCTTGGTTTGTAACAATCCCGAAGTAGCAATGTCAAATATTAAACTTGCGACTATTAAATCTGATTCGAAATTCACTACAACGACGACAATAGTAAAGCTCGTTCAGAGCCACACTATTTCGAAGATAATACTACGCATTGCCGACTTAAAACGCACGAAAATGGTCCGCACAATTAACATCTACTACAATAATAGAACTGTACAAGCTGTAGTTGAATTGAAAAATCGACCTTCAATGTGGCACAAGGCACGCAAAGTAACACTCCAGTCGGGGCAAACTGAAGTGAAAATCGACTTCCCACTACCAATCACAGCATGCAACTTGATGATTGAATACGCTGATTTTTACGAGACAGTTGCTGGCTCAAGTGAAAGTCTGCAATGTCCAAGATGCAGTGCAGCTGTTCCCGCTTATCCGGGTGTTTGTGGGAACTGTGGTGAAAATGTATTCCAATGTCACAAATGCCGGGCAATAAATTACGATGAAAAGGACCCATTCCTCTGTCATGCTTGTGGTTTTTGCAAATATGCCAAATTTGACTACACAATATATGGACGTGCATGTTGTGCTGTTGATCCTATTGAATCGGCTGAGGATCGTGCTAAAACTGTTCAAACAATTCACTCATTGCTTGAAAAGGCAGATCGGATTTATCGGCAGCTACAAGCTAATAAGCAGATTTTGGAATTGTTCATACAACGGGTGGCTGAGAATAAACTGGAACGAATTGGTATTGATGAACCGATTGGGACGGTAGTGTCCTCATCGCAAGTGAATAAAGTAATTCAAATTTTGGCTCAGAGATACAGTGTTGAATCGAAAACATCGTTTGAGGAGTTAAGTAAAGTTGTGCAAAAGGTGAAGGCATGTCGACGGTGAGTACGATTTCAAATTTAATTTAATTATTTTTTTGCAATAATGAGGCTTAAATATTCAATTTTTTTTGACGGCGTAGTATCTTGGAGGTGCATCCTCTGTAATAATTATCCAAGTCGAAATTTCTCCTGAACAGCAGCTAAGCGAAATTGAGATAAAACATGACTACATTTAGTTATATAAAATTTTAATTTTGGAATGTGGAGCCAACCTGACGAGCATTTTTGCAATTCAGCTTTCCTTTCATTGTGTTGAAGAAATAAATATTGAGGAAACTCGATACACGAGGAACATTACTATATACAAGTCGAGCCAAGTAGTAGCGTATGCGGACGACATCAATATTTTGTCACCGTCATTAACAACTGCCAAAGAACTCTTCCTGAAACTCGACAGCGAATCAAAACTATTAGGGCTACAAATCAATGAGAATAAAAGCTCATGACGCAGTCGAGGAAAACTACCCCAAGTATCACACTTGGCGAATACAGTATCGAAAATCTGAGCGGATTTGTGTATTTAGGCGCCAAAATAACGAAAAACAGTAATGAAAGGGACGAAATACGCCAAAGAATACAACCTCGCAATTAAAATATTTTTTTCAGTTATGACGATCTTGAAGACCAGCTGCATACACAGGAAAGCAAACTCCAAGTATACAAATCTGTGATAAGACCTGTATTATGCTATGGGTGTGAAACATGGAGCCTAACTCAAGCATCCGAAAATATATTGAACGCCTTTGAGCATCGGGTCCTGAGGTGAATAATCGGGACGAAGCTAGACGGGGACCGATGGGGAATTAGATACAACCACGAGCCGGAGGTCTCAACGATCGTCAGACTACGAAAGCTGCAATGGGCTGGCCACATGAATCGTATGGACGACCAACGGATACCCAAAAAGGTATTCGTTGGGAGAACTGAAGGGCGGAGACCAGTGGGGAAACTGAGGAAACGCTGGTCTGACTCGCTCGACGGACAGTTCATCGCTACTTGGAATTCGAAATTGGTGGACGCGGTGAATAGACCGCGAGACGGTTGTAGGTGTTTTTTTGCAGGAGGCGAAGGCTCGACAGGGGCTGAAGCACAACGAAGAAGTAGAAGAAATAGAAAGGGTGTAGGTGTTTGGCACTAAACGAGGCAGGATTAGTAACTCCAATTTCTCTTCCCTTCAGCACGCTGATCCTACGAAGAACTCAAAAGTGTATATAGAGAGTGCATACTGGGAAGCCAAGTTTTTACTTATTTCTATAAAAAAAAAAACAAGATTTGCCTAATCAAATAGCCGACAAGAGTCGCAACAATTGCATATCCAATATGCGCAACAAAGGGGTGATTGCATCTGCCTGTTCCTACAGCCGGCACAACGAATTGATACCGGTTTTGATTCTGTTCTGTTCCTATGAGTGGAACCAATATCACCAGTACTGAAAAATATCCCGGCGCATGGTGAAAAATACCGATACTAATACTGTTGCTACAAACATCGATTTATTGTTAAGTAAAGTCTGTACTGAAAAAGCTAGCTCGTGGTTAAAAACCGGTACTGGAACAAGTACCTGAGAGTACCGACTGAACGGGTTCAATACCGGAACTTTAGAAAACTTAAAATCGATGCTCAAATACAAAAAACGAGCAGGCCTACTAAAATGTGGTCCTAGTCATCGAGTTCTGAGTTTTTGTTCAAGAATATCAGTGTGGAGGTTGCCAATTGATCCGCCCTTACTGTTTTTTTCTGCAATGAGTTCAACGCTGTTCATCGCTACTTTTGGACTGCGGGACTAACTATCACTCTAGAAATGGGCGAAATCTCGACTGAAACTTCGAACTATAAATACACTTTAACTTTTGAATCAGCCAGATTGCGCACTATTTCCTTTTCAGCGAGATAACAGTTTGTGTAGAAATGGCTCATGATGTTGATACCGCGTGAATTCAATCAAAAAACAAATACCTTCCTTTTGTAAAACATCGATATCAGATTTAATTTTAGATATCTTAACTTCGAACAATCAACTTTAGGTAGGACTAATAAATTCATTCACTTAATTTGCAGAGAACTTCTGGCATATGATCGCAGTCAAATGGATCTTTCCACAAGTACGTCTGAACAAACTGCCAAAGAACCAGTCGCTGTCAATCGTTGCTACGGATGCGCTCTAGCCTCAACGGAACAATGTTTAACAATTCTGCGTGCAATGGCATCAAACGTCGCCTGCCGAACTGGCTTGTATAGTCAAGGATTGGTTGAGGAACTTGCTCAAAATAATCTTCGACGTGGCACAACACAAATTCAAGATGAGGTTCGTCAACTTCTCTGCCTTCTAACTAGAGATCTACCCGATGCATGCAAGAGTTTGTGCGCTCTGATTCATAATCGTGTGAAAATAGCATTGAATGGAGTTGTGCCGCTTGCAAACTTGGATACAGCTATTCGACATGAAATGGCACTCCTTGAGGCGCTCGTAGCACAAGATGATTCGTGTTGGGAACTGAAATTGAAAGTTGTATTTGAGCTATTTTTGATGGCTTGCAAGTAAGTGTATTCTGAAAATTATTTTACCAGTAACAATTAATCGTTGGATATGTATTTTCAGAGATAGTCGCGGACCAGCTATATCTGTTATCCAAAGATGCCTGAGAATTATACAATCCCTCATCTGTCCACTACTTCCGACAAGCAAATCAAACAAGGAGTTGACAACGCAAGAATTAACCACTTTGCAGAGCCTTGATGGAATAACAGTGGATTATCGAAAGTGGCTGGCGAACGATGAACGACATAGCTACGCGGCATGGAAGGCTCGTATGCCACCAATACCATCGACAGAAACAGGCGGGGCAAAACCAAAGAAGCCCGAAGAAAAGCCAACTCCACCAGCTCCCGCTGCAGCACAACAGCCAACCAGTAAAGTGCAACGAATGTTTGGGGCTATAATGGAACACAAACGTGCGCAATTCAGAAATGCCTACTTGTGCGAGAAATATGGTCGTCGCTGGAGAAACATCGTTTTACAGAAGGGCGTTCCAAATCAACCATTACAATTAACAGCATCATGGCTTCAGCCGGTTCTATTTAACACCAACTCGAGATTTGCCCGACAATTAGCGTGTGCTTTGATAACTTCATTGAGTCGCACTCATGACAGAAAACGAGAAATACTTAATCTGCTCACGGACTTCCTGAAATACATAGGCGATGCAGGCGAGGCGAGCGCCGAATTCTTAATACTCTATCGTTCGCTGACAGACGAAGCACCTTGGCGGCAGTATCTGGCGCTTAAGGGAGTTTTAACGTTAATAGCGGATCTCCTAACAGCTGAAATCGAAAAGATACATCGCTTGGAAGAAACAACTTTATCCTCAGATCTCGCACAGGGTTATGCATTGCGTCAATTTGTTGAGCTGATGTCAATGTTTTTGGAGAACTCGGCTATCCGGCAGGCTTACAAAAGCAAGCTTTTGGGTCCTGTATTGCAAGGCTACTTGAACTTGAGGAAACTCGTCGTGCAAAGAACTCGTTTGATTGATGATGCGCAAGAAAAATTATTGGAAATGCTTGAAGAGATGACAAGCGGAACAGAAGAAGAGACTCGAGCTTTCATGGCAATATTGATTGACACAGTTCGAAAGACTCCTTTGAACGACATAAAAACGCCCGTATTTATCTTCGAGCGTCTTTACTCAATAATTCATCCTGAGGAGAGCGATGATGGTGAATTCTTCCTAACTCTTGAAAAAGATCCACAACAGGAAGACTTCTTACAAGGCCGAATGTTGGGAAATCCTTATCCGTCAACAGAGGCCGGCTTGGGCCCGTTGATGCGGGATGTGAAGAACAAGATTTGCACGGACTGTGAATTGATTGCATTACTGGAGGATGACAACGGGATGGAGTTGTTGGTGAACAATAAAATTATCAGTTTAGATCTACCAGTGAAGGATGTTTACAAGAAAATATGGTTAGCCGAAGGAGGCGAGCGAGATGCAATGAGGGTTGTGTATCGAATGCGAGGGTTATTGGGTGATGCAACTGAGGAATTCGTCGAGACTTTAAATAATAAGAGCCAAGAAGAGGTTGATAACGAACAACTGTATCGAATGGCTAATGTGCTAGCAGACTGTGATGGATTAAAAGTGATGCTTGATCGAATTTCCCACTTGCAGAATATCATTCGAACGCGAGAACTGGTACAAGTTTTGCTCAAGTTATTCTTGCTAAGTGTTAAAGTGCGTAGATGTCAGGAGGTGTTGTGCCAGCCTGAACTGGAAGCTGTTAATACTCTGCTGAAGGTCTTGCAACTTTGCATGCAATCTGAAAACGATCCTCAACAATCATCGATAACGGAGCAACTTTTGGAGATAATGGAAACAATTCTCTCTAAAGCTGCAAGTGATACTTTGGACTCGTTCCTACAATTCTCCCTCACTTTCGGCGGCCCTGAGTACGTAACTGCTTTGATATCATGCACCAACTGCCCGAATGTACGCAACAGTGCATCGGTACTCAGGCATTTAATTCGTGTGCTCGCTGCTTTGGTCTACGGCAACGAAGTGAAAATGGCTTTGCTGTGTGAGCATTTCCAACGAACTTTGGATTTCAATAAATTTGACTCTGATCGCACAACGGAAGATGAATTTAAAATGGAACTCTTCTGCATTCTCACCAATCAAATTGAACACAACTCGATTGGGGGTACTCTGAAAGACTACATCGTAGGATTGGGCATTGTCGATCGCGCACTCGATTACATACTCAAATATGCACCCTGTGTCAAACCAACCCTACTCCGCACTGATTCGGACGAGCTGAAAGAATTCATTTCACGTCCTAGCCTGAAATACATTTTACGATTCCTCACTGGACTGGCAAACAAACATGAAGCCACTCAAGTAGCTGTCTCTAAAGACATAATACCAATCATCCATCGTTTGGAACAGGTGTCCAGCGATGAGCACGTAGGTAGTTTAGCTGAAAACCTACTTGAAGCGTTGTCCACAGATGAGAATACCGCCAAGAGAGTTCAAGAGGTTCGCGATTTCACTAGAGCCGAAAAGAAGCGCCTTGCAATGGCAACAAGAGAGAAACAACTTGATGCGCTTGGTATGCGAACTAATGAAAAAGGACAAGTGACAGCTAAGGGATCTATTCTGCAGAAGATTGAAAAACTTCGAGACGAAACAGGATTGACCTGCTTCATTTGTCGCGAAGGATACGCCTGCCAGCCATCGAAAGTGCTCGGAATCTACACCTTCACCAAACGAACGAATGTCGAAGAATTTGAACTGAAAACTCGAAAGACATTAGGGTAAGTTTTCGCTGGCATTATTTTAGAAAACGTTTTAATTCATTTATTGTCTTACAGATACACAACAGTGACACATTTCAATGTGGTCCATGTTGATTGTCATACCTCTGCCATACGACTTGCTCGCGGCAGGGATGAATGGGAACGTGCTAGCTTGCAAAATGCAAATACTCGATGCAATGGATTGCTCCCACTGTGGGGTCCGGATGTGTCAGAAACAGCGTTCTCGACGTGCATGACTCGACACAATAGCTACATGCAAGAAAGTACACAACGATGTGATATAACGGTCTCAAGCTCTATACATGACTTAAAACTACTACTGATAAGATTTGCTTGGGAGAAGAGTTTCCACGAAGATGCAGGAGGTGGTGGGCCACAATCGAACATGCATTTGGTTCCATATCTGCTTTTCTACGCCCTATACAATTTGTTGTCGTCAAGGTCATTCTCACGAGAAGAGAAGACCCTTACGACGTACTTGAATCAAGCCCCATCGGAGAAATGGTTGGAGTGTGCTTATGACGTGGAAGGACCGCTGTATCAACTGGTCTTGTCATTGGCACTTCACACGCCAGACTTATGGCGAAAGAACAAACTCAGTCATTTGAAACGTTTGCTTGTGATTGGGCACGCACGCCACATTAGTCCTAATGTGTTGTGCAAAGCTCTCTTGTCAAGCAGTGATCGCCAAGTGAAGGAGTATTCCATGTACAAGCCGTATTTTATGATTTGGGCTTTGATAGATTTAGCATACAGGTATCTGTTCAAAACAGTCACCACTCCAAAGGAGGAAGACTGGCCCATTTCTCTATTCGATTATATACGACGAAACGACGAAGGAATGCTTAAATCGACCGATACAATTTTGCAAACTTTCACGGAGGAGTATCTACCGTGTACGTCATTTGGTGAATTTTGTGATGTTGCTGGTGAGTTAATTTTAATTTTCAAATGAATTCACCTCAATTAATATGTGGTCATTTGCAGAACTTTTGAACGATATTGAAAATCCCGATGCTTTCCTCACTGGGACTTTGCAGGCTCTGCCTACATCGTCATCCGCTTAAGAAAATTTTAGTTTCACTATTTGGATTTGGAATCTAATATGGCATAAAATGAATGAATAAAAATAGAAATAAAATATTTAATCACATTATATTATTTATGCGATAATTCTTGAATTTGTAGTCACATGTTATATGAAATATAAAAAATATGAATTAATATTCAATGTTGGGTATTTTTGGTCATGGTGGTTTACTAAGTTAGAAAGCGTGGATTCCAAAATATTTATTTGGTGCGCATCTAAAATGTAACCCGAGAGGTTCATTCCTGAAATCGTGGATAACAGGACCAAATCGAATACAAATACAATCTATATGGGATTCTACGTCTAGCACTCGTTGCGTGTAGACGTCATTAATTTTAAAAAATAATTAATTTTTCACAAAAGTCAGTTTCAAAAAATTGAATTAATTTTTTACGAGCCAGTCGAAAGCAAATTTTGATTTTATTGGGAAAGCATTTATCGTCGGAAGCATCGACCCACGGAATCAAAGTCAAAAGCGCTTTATTTAATACTAATCGTTATAAATTTAAAAGATCGACAAAAGCAAATAAACCGAAGGCTAACTCGGGACTGCAATCTACAAAAAATGTTTAATGACGTGCAGCTCTACACAGACAATTGGCGAATGAAAATCAATGCGCAAAAGTGCGAAACAATTTTATTTCGGACAACATTGCAGTTGACCAGTCAAGACCTGAAACGTAAAAAAAAAAACAACGCTGCAGGGGGTCAGTCAAGACCTGAAACGTAATTGGAAAGATTTCCACATCATGGCTGGCGAGGGTAGTTCAGAACGAATTCCACATAAATCCTGTGTTCGATACCTCGGTGTTTATCTCGATCAGTATCTGTACTATACTGAACATGTGAAAATCATGCTCAGTAAAGCACTTAAAGTAGTCATGGCCCTTCGAAAGCTCTTTCATTCCAGATAAATTGATCAAAAGGTCAAAATTATCTGTTACAAGACACTGGTTAGACCAGTTTTGACCTATGGATGTCAGATCTGGTACAACCAGAGTGCTAGTACTATGGAAAAATTAAGAGTTTTCGAAAGGAAATGTCTTCGTGCATGTACTGGTTTGTACAGAAAGCCTGAGACGGATTGGAAACATTATATATCGAATAGAAGAATTTATCAAACTGCTGAAGTGACTAGAGTCGATATCTTCATATTGAAGCTTCTTCGGAATCATATCGCAAGATCTGTGACTGTGAGTGAAAACCCTTGGATTTCACAGCCGTTCCACTCTACAGACGGGTATATAGCGACTTGCCTCGCTACTGGCTTCATTCCTCCAGAAGCATTCGTGTATTTGGACATGAATCGATATGTTTTTGATTCTGACGGCGTCCCAGTCATATATCACATATATCGACGGGCCACCGATAAGAAGATAAAATATCCTCCGAATTTGAGTTCACGAGACCAACGATTTCAATGGAGGTACTCATTTGCTAGAT
The DNA here is from genome assembly GCA_963969285.1 of Odontomyia ornata. Lineage (NCBI taxonomy): Eukaryota > Metazoa > Arthropoda > Insecta > Diptera > Stratiomyidae > Odontomyia > Odontomyia ornata. The sequence goes on along the minus strand of OZ017742.1, from coordinate 11,472,217 downwards.
TCGTTGAAGCTGATCGAGTTGAGACGGCGCAATCCAGGTATTGGTGGCTGAATGACAATGTCTAAATTATTCGTGTTTATTTTCAGTTTTGGTGTTCTTCGTTATTTAGTTTTTGAGTTTCAGCTCATTATTGCTACATTTAGTGTTGTTGTTTATTTTTGTTAAAAATTAGGTATAGGTTAGGTATATGTAATGTTTACTATATTCCGTTAGAGATAAGATTAAACACTTAGGTTAGGAACATGGTTATTGATTTTTTTTAGTATAAGTTAAAGTTTTTGATTGTATTTTATTAGAAATAAGTTACAACATATTAGGTGTAGGATCAAAGTTTCACTGTTGTGTATTAATTACAAATAATTTTAGGATAGTGTTGGTTGGTTTTTTCTCCTTTTTCCAGTTGAATTGTAAAAATATGTAATAATCGTAATTAATTGCATTTGCTATAGTTTTTTTTTGATGAAATGAGTTAATGATAACGTACAAATTTAGAGAGCCATTTGGGCCATTAAGTTTTTTGATTGTTATTGTTTGGAATTTGCTTTATATTCTTTTGAAATTTATAACGATGAGTATTAAATAAAGCGCTTTTGACTTTGACTTTGACTTTGACCTGAAACGTAATTGGAAAAATTTCCACATTATGGCTGGTGAGGGTAATACAGAACAGATTCCACATAAATCCTGCGTTCGATACCTCGGTGTTTATCTCGATCAATATCTGTATTATAACGAACATGTTAAAATCATGCTCAGTAAGGCGCAAAAGGTAGTCATGTCCCTTCGAAGACTCTTTCATTCCAGATACATTGACCGAAAGGTCAAAATTATCTGTTACAAGACCCTAGTTAGACCAGTTTTGACATACGGATGCCAAATCTGGTACAACTTGAGTGCTAGTACAATGGAAAAGCTAAGAGTTTTCGAAAGGTAATGTCTTCGTGCATGTACTGGTCTGTACAGAAAACCTGAGACGGATTGGAAACATTATATATCTAACAGAAGAATTTATCATACTGCTAAAGTGACAAGAGTCGATATCTTCATTTTGAAACTCATTCGAAATCATATCGCAAGATCTGTAACTGTGAGTGAAAACCCCTGGATTTCACAGCCGTTCCACCCTACAGACGGGTACATTGAGACTTGTCTCGATACTGGCTTCATTCCTCCAGAAGCATTCGTGTATTTGGACATGAATTGGTATGTTTTTGATTCTGACGGAGTCCCGATTATATATCATATATATAGACGGGCCACCGATAAGAAGATAGAATATCCTCCGAATTTGAGCTCGCGAGACTACGACCTACAATGGCGATACTCATTTGCGAGATTTGTTGAGGTTGATCGAGCTGGGAGGGAGCTGGCACGGTATTGGTGGCTGAATGACAATGACTAAATTATTCGTGTTCGCGTGTCTTGTTTGTATTTGTTTTCTTTTTATTTTCAGCTCATTATTGCTACATTTAATTGTTATTTGATTGTGTTATTTAAAATCAGCTTATAGGATATAGAATGGGTATATTGTGATGTTCGTTATATTAGGCTAAGAGATAAGGTTTACTTTGTAGATTAGGAGTATTGTAAAAGCATTATAGTAGGATAAATTACAGTTTTTTGAGTAAATTTTATTAGACGTAAGTAACAACATATTAGATATAAGTCAAAAGATTCCTGTTTTATGTTCTTTGTATTATATTTAATTTTTAAATAGCGTTGGTTGGTTTTTTCCGTTTTTTCCAATTGATTAATCATATTTAATAATATTCATTTGATTAATTTCACATAATATTTTTATAAATCAATTTTAGTATCGATATTGTTTAAATTTAGAGTGCCAAGTGGGCCATTAGGTTTTTCTAATTGTATAATGTTTTTGAAACTTTGCTTTATGTTTTTATAAAAAATGTTATGGATTTACTTAATATAGCACCATGAATTGAATTGACGGCTTCCCTCCTCCCTTGGGGGGCCCGGGGGAGAATAACAATGCGAAATTGGCGGCAAGCGTCAATAAGCGTCCTCCTCAAAAAGTTGCCAAAAATACAGAGAAAGTTCCGCCAATTAATGTGTTCGGTCAACGCGGAAAGGACATGGTTCGGCTATTGGCAGCCGAAAATAAATTAACCAATTTCGAAATTAAAAGAATCAATGCCGAAAAGTTGACTATCAGAACGAAATCACTGGTTGATTTCAAATCAACAAAAAATGCTTTAAATTCCGGGGAGGTTCCACACTTCACATATACCCCGAAAAGTGAGAAGAACCAGACCTTGTTGAAGGGCTTGGACTGCGGAGAAGATACCGTCGATCTTCTTCAGGTGCTCAAGGAAGCAGCACCAGAAATCGAGTTTATCTCCGAAAACGTTCGTGACAAGAAGGTCGACGTTAGAAAAAAAATTTGCCACTTTAGTGCAGATATCAAATAAGAGCAATCCAAGTGCTCTTCAACAAATCAGATACTTGAACTTCCGAGTGGTGAGATGAGAACGCCTCCAAAAAAAGAGAAATCAATCAGTGTTATCGCTGTCAACGATTTGGGCATTCGGCTACCAACTGCGCCATGCATTACCGATGCGTCAAATGCAAGGACGTGCATGCTCCCGAAGAGTGCAAATTGGCTCAAACGGAGCCAAAAGAGAAATTATACTGTGTTAACTGCGGTATTTTTGGTCACCCGGCATCATATCGAGGATGCTCTCGACATCAAGATGCTAGAGTAAAACTTGTCCCAAAGCAATCAAGCCCGAAGTATCATTTGCACAAGCCGCTAGAGGACCAGTAGAAAATGCGGTAAATAATGTAAGTGGCAATAATGAACTGCTTCTCAAGATTTACCAGCAACTAAATTCTTTGTCGGAAAGAATTGATAAACAAGATACGAAAATTAATCTTGTTTTTCATCGTCTAGGGGTTTCAAATGCCTCAAAATAATTTGTCATCCAGTCACATTCCCATGGATAGGATTCCTCTCATCTCGATCAACGTCAATTCGATTGTTAATATACATCGGCGTGATTATCTCCTTGAATTCATTGTTAAGCCAAAGCCTGACATCATGCTTCTCACTGAAACCCACCTCAATTCATGACACTCCATGACATTCAAGGATTATGAATTCGTAAGAAACGATAGGGTAAAAGGTGATGGAGGAGGTGGCACCGGGATATTGGTTCGAAGACCCTATCGTTTTCAAAATATTGAAAAAATCGAATTCAAAAGCTTTGAATCTCTTGAAGTGTCCGCCATCAAAATCTCACTGCCAGGTGGGGAAAACCTCTTCGATATCTCTGCCTATGCAACTGGTGGAACTGTTCTCAAGCTCAAGGAGGAGCTCCGTTCCTTGTTTGAAATACTCGAATTGAACAGGCTGCATAATTATTATATTCTTGCTGGTGACCTGAACGCCAAGCATACATCATGGCTGAACGCCAAGCATACATCATGGCTGAACGCCACCAATAATCCAAGAGGTGTATTCCTGAAATCGTGGATAACAGAGAACCAAATTGAATACAGGTGCAATCTATATGGGTCGGAGTTCCCAACATACCCTAGGACAAATTCATATTTGGACCTTTGCATTGCTGACGCAAGACTTGAATTCAGCTTTAATAGTCCTCAACGGAAACTGCAGGTGCTTCCTTATGATAGCGACCATAATGCAATCGTAATGGAAATCAATCATCACAGGGATGATTTCTTCCTCATTCCAGTTCAACATGAAAATCATCGATACGGTGTGGTTAGATGGACTAGTTTTTAAACTCCTTCAGGACAAGTTCCCCAGACACCTTGTCGCTATGGTGTGCAATATGTTACACGGGAAATCGTTTGTTGTAACTGATGGAAATCTGACACAATGCGCGAATTGAAGGTCTTGAATGGTATACAGCAGGGAACAGTTACTGCGCCTCTGCTCTTCCCAATCTTCATTCGCAAGCTATTGAACGGCTTTGATTTTAACGTCTCGCCAACGCGATCATTGGTAGCGTTTGCTGATGATCTGATTAGCTATACGGCAGCCCGAAAAGCTAGATAGATAGTTCAGGGCAATCCCCAAAAAATGTTCAATGATGTGCAGCTATACACTGACAATTGGCGAATGAAAATCAATGCGCAGAAGTGCGAAACAATCTTGTTTCGGACAACGCTGCAGGGGGTCAGTCAAGACCTGAAACGTAATTGGAAAGATTTCCATATCATGGCTGGTGAGGGTAGTTCAGAACTTCAAAATCATGCTCAGTAAGGCACTAAAAGTAGTCATGGCCTTGAAGACTCTTTCATTCCAAATACATTGATCAAAAGGTCAAAATTATCTGTAACAAGACCCTGGTTAGACCAGTTTTCACATATAGATGTCAGATCTGGTACAACCAGAGTGCTAGTACTATGGAAAAATTAAGAGTTTTCGAAAGGTTTGCTTTGGTTTGTACAGAAAGCCTGAGACGGATTGGAAGCATTATATATCGAATAGAAGAATTTATCAAACTGCTCAAGTGACAAGAGTCGATATCTTCATATTGAAACTTCTTCGTTATCATATCGCAAGATCTGTAACTGTGAGTGAAAACCCTTTGATTTCACAGCCGTTGCACCCTACAGACGGGTATATTGCGTTTTGCCTCGCAACTGGCTTCGTTCCTCCAGAAGCATTCATGTATTTGGACATGAATAGATATGTTTTTGATTCTGACGGCGTCCCAATCATATATCACATATATAGAAGGGCCACCGATAAGAAGATAAAATACCTTCCGAGTTTGAGTTCACGAGAACAACAATTCCAATGGAGATACTCATTTGCTAGATTCGTTAAAGCTGATCGAGCTGAGACGGGGTAATCTAGGTATTGGTAGCTGAATGACAATGTCTAAATTATTCGTGTTTAATTTCAGTTTGTGTGTTTTTCGTTACTTAATTTTTCAGTTTCAGCTTATTATTGCTACATTTCGTATTTTTGTTCATTTGTGATAAAAATTAGGGATAGGTTAGGTATATGTTTATTTTATTAGGTTTAGAGATAAAGTTAAACGCGTAGGTTAATAATATCGTGATAGAATTTTTTAGTATAAAATAAAGTTTTTTGATTGCATTTTTATTAGAATTAGGTTATAACATATATTATATATATATATATATATATATATATATATATATATATATATATATATATATATATATATATATATATATATTTATATATATATATATATATATTATATATATTATAGAATTATTATATATTTGTTTTATATTATAGAATTAGGTTATAAAAGTTCATTGTATTAAAATTATAAATAATTTTGAATAGTGTAGATTGGTTTTTTCTCTTTTTCCAATTAAATCATAAAATATGTAATAATCTTAATTAATTTGAGTTTACTATGTTTTTTTGATCAAATACTTTTAACTGACAACGTATAGAAGCAGAGAGCCATTTGGGCCATTAAGTTTTAGTATTTTTAATGTTTGGAATTTGCTTTATATTCTTTTAAAAGTTATAACGATTAGTATTGTATAAAGCGCTTTTGACTTTGACTTTAGGAACATTTTTTACTCTCGGATGTGCTTTTTTGTATTTACGGCATTAAAAGGCGCCAAGATAGAGCGGAGGTGTTCGATAGTTTTCAACAATTAAAATTTGATAGCCATCGTAAGACATGGTGGGGGTGCCCTAGTGGTTTATCGTGTTTAGCGGATAAGGCAGTTGGACTAGTAATATTTTGATAGAATCAACAATGGGCAAATACTCATTACTAATTATTTAAAGCTGCTGCGAAATTAAGGCTTATATCAATCCGTACATTATATCACGGGAGGAACTGCCAACGGCAGTTCAATTGGTCTAAAAGAACAGGTCAACAAGTCTAAACGCCGGGTGTCCATTGTGGTCATTCATCCGCTTTTGGGCCTGTGTGAGGGAGCAATGACAACATACATGCGTTTCGATTGGTCTAAAAGGTCCCAAATCCCCTCAATAGATAGAAGTAGAGCAGAATCGTTGCGCCAATGGAACAGTGTTTGATTCTTTAGTCACTCAACGATGCTGCATTTAAAGCAAACATTTTTAAATGATAAATGAATTAAATATTTGATTTGGCTACGTCTGTTTCGTGATAAAATTTTCTAAAGAAAAATTAGTTACAAGTTCTCTATGCTAATAGTAAAGATGAATATAAATCTAGAAACAAAGCTTTTTAAGAGGCCAAACCATGTTTGACTGACTTATTCCATAGCTCGTCAAAATTATACCTAAACGAGTACCGGAAGTATAGAAGTTAATCTGGTACAAGTTGAAGTATTTCTTCTATTTATGTTCAATAAAAAAGGGCAAATTATGAACACATTTACTAAATTATTATTTATTCTAATAAATACACATTTCATGCTTTCGACTGTTCATCAGAAACACTTTTCTCTACGTCTGCGCTTTCACTAGATTTTGAAACAATTTCAGCAATCTTTTCCTTTCTGAACTCCTTCCGTGCCTCATCCAACAAAATATTATGAATTAAATTACGATTCTGCGACTGATCAAGAATCAGGGATGGGTACGGATTTCCTCTGAGTTCAAGGACCGATCTTTCAAGTGAGTGTTGTGTATAATCTTTTGGTGCTCGAAACATTCGCGTGTAGGATATATTGTAGTTTTCGAAGCGGGGAACGAGCACTTTGAAGAGTTTATGGACAAGTTGTTTTTCGAGGAGCCAAAAATCGGCCGTTTCCATAGTGGCTTTGTGACAGTCTCCATAGCGTATTGCGTCAGAAATTAACTGGAATGACAAAGCAATTAGCTAGAGCTTATTTTAAAACAAATTTTATTTACTCTTTCCGCATAGCCTCGTGCCTCGTCTGCTCTGTTGTAATTAAGTTCGATGCGCTCGTGCTTGACTAAGGCTGTTACTGTTTTTCGTAGCTTTAGGAGACGACCTTCAGTTCCTCCAGGATTCTTCAGATTACGATGGCGAGGTTTAATCGCAATACGCAGTTGAGAAACCAATTTGGAAACATCGGCCTGATTCATTTTCACCCCACTCTGATATTACTTGACGTTCGCTGTTTATCAGCTGTTAATTTTAAAGTGCTTTCTGCTAGCTCCTAGAGTGTAGTTCTATAAGAAGTCTGTAATGAACTTTGAGCAACAATTCTGCTTAATATGAGTATATCTGCAATGCTCATTAAAACAAAAATTCAACATAAAACTAGTATTTAGTTTAAGATGCTGTTGATAGATTGATTGAATAATAGACTAGTTTGCATTATGAATATTATATATAACATGGCGCTGGTTATATGCGTTGTAAATATATGGCGGCGCAATTGAGAAGCGATTTGAATATTCTTGCAACATTCATCAGTAGTTGATGAATTTCAATAATTCAAGAGCGGCGCTAACTTAAGACGAAGTAATTAAGACATACAAGGTTTTCCAATAAGAGGTGTTATTTTGATATTAAAAGAAAAATGCCATTTTTTAATATAAATAATCGGATGTTTATTTCATTATAAAGAGGAAGGTATGCAGTTAATAGTGAAAAATAACATCAGGCAAATGACCACCACGACCACGCTAACAGGACCATATTCTTTTCATGAAATTTTCCATAACCAATTCGCAAAGTGGCTGCCCTATGTCCTCGATAGCCTCACGAATCCCATCTTTGAGGTCTTGAAACGACGCTGGGCTGTTGGCGTAGACCGTCTCTTTCACGTGGCTCCAAAGGAAGAAGTCGCAAGGTGTTAAATAACAAGATCTCGGTGGCCAATTGTGATCACCTTTTCGAGAGATAACACGGTCCGGAAACTTTTCCCGTAAAAGATCAATGGTTTCGTTGCTTGTGTGGCACGTAGCGCCGTCTTGTTGAAAGTAAACGTTGTCCAGATCAATACCATCCAATTCTGGCCATAAAAACCATTAATCATCTCTCGATAGCACAATCCATTCACCGTAACTGTTGCTCCAGCCTGTTTGGTGTGGTTTATGGTCCGGTGGAGTCACTATTTTCCAGTGACTCCGCAGGACCATAAACCACACCAAACAGTCACACGTTGAGGATAGAGGCTTTTCAACAATAATTCTTGGTTTTCCGAGCCCCAGATGCGACAATTTTGCTTGTTGACGAAACCACCGAGGTGGATATGGGCCTCATCACTCAAGGTGATTTTTCGATGGAATTCCGGATCATTTTTATGCATTTCAAGGACCCAATCAGCAAAGACACGACGTTGTTACTGATCGACCGGCCATCAGACCCAAATCTTTATGCAAAATACGGTGTAATGACGATTTGGAATGCCTAATCCCAAAGAACGACGAGGAATGGACAAACCTGGTTTTTCTTCAACACTTTTATTTCGTGAAGCACCTTGTCGGACCGCAAGACAAGGTGTTTCACGATGATCCAAAACTGTTCGAGTTTTACGAACTGTCCCTGCCAAATTTTCACCATTTTTATAGTGAATTTTAATGATTTCAATGCGTTGTTGAAGCGTGTATCGTTCCATTTTTATTAAAAACGTAGTGATTGCTTGTCAAGTGTCAAAAAATGACAGCTTCAAAAGTGACATCTACCAAAATAGCGGGCTATTCAAAATAACATCTCTTATTGGAAAACCCTTTACAACGTTTCTCTGCTTTATTATTCCTAATATGGCACGCAATTCCATATTTTCTTTTTTTTCTTTTTGCTCGTTTAAAATTGGGAATAATCAAATTTTTGTGTTCTTTTTTGTTTACAAAATTTTATCCTGTTTGACGCATTAATATTACCTAGCAATTTAAGTGAGATAAAAAGTACAATCCAGCAACTAGATGACTGAACCATTTGACCGCACATCTATTTTCCATTTCGTTTTTTTCACGTTTATTCGTTATAAATCAATATATTTAAATATCAAATCATCAGTATTTTTCAATATACAATGAGCAACAGGAATTTCGAAAATCAAACTTTATTTAATTTAAATTGCTATTATGCTACACAGAGGGACGATCAGGCAGAACATATTTAAATTCACGTCAGGCTATTCTCAGAGACACCATGTATTAATTCCGATAGATTATACAAATTGGCACAGCGAAATGGATTTTATATTCACTTGCAACAAAAAATTTATCCCGGGACAGCAATTTACTTTATATGGCTTGGTAACGTTTGCATGACTAGTTGTAAGGCGATATGAGGACCGACAGTTTTTGACCGAATTTTTACAGCTAAGTATTTTGTCGCTAGCTCAGTCCGGTTTTCTGATGCAGTTTTAGCGCTATCACAAAAAATTTCAAGGCAGCGGGTACAGCTTCATCCGAGCAAGAGTTTCTTCACGGTCACTTGAATATTTGAATAAATTGGAGATAGTTCACTTTTAAAGAATTTTCAGCAAATACCACGAATCAACCACTTTGTCTACTCAAGAAAATATTGCCTTTCTAAAAGTTTTCTTCTCACTTGACACTGATTTATTTCCGTTTAAATAAATTTTCCCATTCCAAATACATTTACGGTTTTTCCGTCATTCAACCAACATTATAACTTAGTAAGCAAGGTAGTGCCTCTCCATCAAACACGCAAACATATCACGTAGTGTGAACCACGTTTCGCTATGAATACGAGAACATGCTTGTACGAGCGTATGTATGCCACAATGAACCGTAAGTATGTTATATTAATCTATGGCACTTCTCTGAACATTTTGTTCATATAAGAACTCTGTTGGCACATAAACAACAACACAAAAAATTTACGATTATATACGGTGAAGGTGACCAATTTTTTATTGTTCTGTTTCAACACCGTATGCTCCACATATCGTGCAACTCGTGGAGATACAAGTATGTGTGATTTCGCGAATTGCAGCTAAACAGGTGCAGCACAATGATCGATTATTCGCGATATTCACTGATTAAATACAGATTCGACCTTCAGATGCAAATATTCGCTTATAATCACATGAAATCAATTAATTTAGCTTCAATAATGGCATAACCAATCTCATCGATCATAGTAATGGATTTGTAGGGTTCAAATAAAATAATATATGTCTGGGAATCGATGTACCAATGCCTGTTTTATGTTGGCACTCGACACCTACGAAAAAGTGCAAAAGTCATTCAAGGTGCTCAACCTCATAATACGAATGTTATTGTGCAAAATTTGAGTGACTTTCTATTGAATCTGCACACTTCTTCACAATAAAAGAAAATTTATTGCGACCGTACGTCTTGAGGTAACATTGAGTAAAATTTTGATAAAACTGATGTCACTGAAGAAATATTAACTAAGTACACTTGACGTATTGCCCCACATCATAATAATGATAAGCACCTTATGTGCTTAACACTGCAGGGAACTAAGTAAATATACGACCCGTCACGTATGAAGTCTTCTCTAACAATTCCAACTTCTATGCAAAAATGATCACAGCGCGGAAGATTGGAACTCGGGTTTGTTGATACTTTTATCAAGTCTCCACCGTTGAATCACAAATTCTTCAATGGAATGTATGTTTTCTAGTAACCCGTCGCTTGTGTTTTCACGGTGCAAATTCACAGTACCACTCATAAAGTTGTCCACCGAAAACCATAGGGAAGAATCTCCGAATTCGAGCCGGACAGCTACGACGCGTTCGTCGAGGCCGTTTATACCAGACTCCTCGTTGTTGCATCTCCTCCCTTGCAGGACCCTGCCAACGGCAGTTGATGGGTCTTCCACTCATTCTGCTGCCTACTTGCCTTTACCAATGCGATACGTGCATGTGCAACAGGAAATATGAAAAAAAATTTTAGTAATAATAGGAAAAGGTAAACTCATAAGGAATATACTATAACACAAAGTTTAAATTTAATATATTAAAACAAAATGATCTCAAATTGATATTTAATAAAACTAAAGAGAAATCAAAAAAAATTTTCAAGATGCATAATTATAAATTGGAATAGTAAAATAAATATCTTTTTCGAATATGCAAATAAAGTTCCGGATAGGTGTTAGGAAGGTTTCTGAGTAGTTTGCTCAGGCGATGGCTCGACTATTACAGATTGTCTGGCACAAGTGTCAGCGAGCTATAAACAACACCGAGCTCAGCTAACTAGCTTCGCTTAACGAACGCGTACGCGTGCTTGACGACTAGCATTTGCGGGATCATATGAGGCGGGTTCTTGTCAAGCCACGACCAACAAAGCATATGAAGATAATTCTCATTCTCACCAACTTAGAAGTATATAGTAAAGACTATAAATAACATTCTAATAGCAAAGAGTGCATGCTAAATATTAAGATGCTCATTTTCGTCTTTTGATGCAACTAAAATTTCATCAAGATATACAAAACAGAATGGCAAACCTCTAAGGACATTGTTAATATACCTTTGGAATGTTTACACTGCATTACATAATCCAAAGGTCATTCTCCGAAATTCGAATAAACCGAAAGGTGTGCAGATTACCGTCTTTTTTGTATCAGATTCTTCAACAAGAATTTGATGGTATGCCTTGATCAAATCTAATGTTGAAAATATTTTGGTTTCATACAGATAATTTTGTAATATAAATACCACATGGCCTCCATTCACCATTTTTCTTCTTAACTAGGTGTAATGGTGAAGACCGTGGGCTTTTTGATGGACGACAAATACCTGATGCTATCATCTTGTCAAAATTTCTCTTTGCAGCCAACAATCTTTCTCAACTTAACCTTCTGACCTTAGAAGTAATAGGATGTCTAGATCTAATAATTGGCTAAAATGAGCAATCGTTACAATAATATTGTTGAATTGCTTCAACAATTTCTCCAATTTAGTATTGTCATTAATTGAAAGAAAAATGGCCAAAGACTCATAAAGTGGTTTCAAAATGTTCGCTTTACTATATTATATTATTTAACGGATCAATGAGTGATCTTTGTTAAATATCAATAATAAGGCCACATCTCCTCAAAAAATCTGCACAAATGGTTTAATTATATCCGCGATAGTAAAATTCCATGTAAAATTTCTTCGTAGGCCAAAATAACAGTAATATACTTAAGACTATAAGTTTTTATTCTAGTGGCATTGGCAGCTGTTAAATAAAAATTACAAGTTGGAGAAGAAGATTTATGACTCTTGAAACTTCTGATCCTGTATCAATGAGATATGTAAATCTCGATAAGGGTTCAACAATTTCTTAACGGCTATTATGACAATTAGTATCAACGACCGTTTGCGAGGATACATCTATTAGTTCAAAGATTGGCTTAATCTAATGGAACGTTGATGAACTTGTAGGGTTGTTTACATTCACGTGCTTGTTATAATCATTATTTCGTGCAGCACTTCTAGAACTTGAACCTCTTTGGAAACTATTGTTTCTACTCTGTGTGTTCTTCCATGTTTAGCGCTTGCAGACTATCCTTTGTTTTCATCTTTTCCATTTAAACGCTATTATTTTTTTTTTTCCGACAGATATATATTTCGGGAGTAAGTTGCTCCCGAGCAACTTACTCCCGAAATATGTATCTGTCGAAAAAAACAAAATAATAGTGTTTAAATGGAAAAGATGAAAACACAGGATACTATTGTTTCTATTAAAAGTTCTAGATCTGTTCATTGAAACCATTTGTGCTTTTAATGAATACACCTTCATTGAAAGATTTGCTACTAATTGGGTAAGTTCTTTGAGCAATCACTATTTGCGTTATTAGTTGTACCTAAATTTACATTACTAATTCCTGAAATTGAAAAGCTAGTTTTGGTTAACGAACAGACTGAATTTACGCTACGAATTTCGTGAATCTTGTCTGCGCAGACAGCCATCTCTTCTAATGAACCTGTATAACAGGCTAAAACTGCCTGTATTTGAGGAGGTAATGGTTGGAGCCATAATGTTTTTATAATATTTTCACTTGATCGATTCTCATTTTTTGTTTTCATATCCCTTAACAGTTGTAAAGGGAGATTATCTCCGAGAGCAAGTCTATCTATTAAGGCTCCTTTGAAAATAGAATATAAATTATTAGGTAGCGGTGCAGGTATAAGATCAATTAAGCTTCTGAAAATTTCCTGTTTGCTCGACTGTGTAGTGATTAGATATGTTCAAAAATGTCCGTGAAGGACTGCAGCGATGGTCTGCTGCCTCGGCAGAAGAAGGAGTCGGTATCTGCCGAGAATGCCCTCGTCTGGAGACGCGTGAATGCGCTGGCAGGCTAGCATTGCGGTGTCGTGGGGCGGGTTCATTTCCCCAGCATGAGGACCCACTACAAATAATTTCGCACTCACGAATTTGATTGCAGATCAAAAGGTGACCGAAGTCGCAAAAATTGTAGATAACTACTCCGAGAGAGAATGTATTTGTTATGAGAACAAGAGGAACCTGAGAAAAACCTCGTCATTACCCGATGAAGTTCATGGCCCACAAATGAAAGAGGGGCAACCAGGTGATGGTGGAGCCCCTTCGCACCCACCCAACCGGAATAAATCCATATAAATTTTGTTGCAGTGGCCAGGTATTCCTCTTCTGAGTGGAAAACTCATACAACTTGAATTGCATGAACTTTCCCATTAGAAGGGGAGTACCCCGGTGACCAATTTATGCTATAGAATTATACAATTTGATTGCATAACTCTATGCCATAAAGAGGCACTCTGCTTGGGCCACTCAACCTGCGATATCACCTGAAACGAGAAGTATAGTTTAAGTACCCGGTGGCTGGCTCATGTCTTGAGGTGGATGCCTGCCACCGTACCGGGTCCTATACCCGGTTAGAGTCGGAAGAAAGGAAAGACCGATTTTGTGGGAAAATTAGCACTTCATTAGATTATTCATTTTATTCTTTCGCAAAATATATTTAAACATAAACATCATAATTATGAAGCATACAGATCTATTTATTCACTAGTTAACCACTCTGTATGCGAGAACTAACGATGTAAACGTGCAATAAATACATAACAATTTATTTAATTTTTTTTTTTTCGATATAATTTATCATCGCCTTTGCAATTTTCTTGATTGCATTAAATTTATTAGAATTATAAATAAATTTTTTTATTTAGTTCGTTTTGAAGCGGACTGATACTATCAGTATGTAAACAATTATTAGGGGATATCGTTTTCTAGTTTTCGTGAGGACATAGCATATTGTTTGATTAGCGATTTAGCTAGTTAATGTTGGCGTGATATTAATATGAAAATTTCTTTCGCTTTCATATTATATTTGTCCGTAACGTACACTTTTATCAAACTCTTCGTGTATAGTAAAAATATCTAGAAAATCAGTTCTCTCTTATGCATATGTACACTCATCTCTATGTCTGTTAACCGCGACGTATTGTGCATTGTGTCCGAATTTCTTTAAATAGGAAAAAGGTGAATGAGCAGCATAAGTAAATGGATATGCTTGCATATAAACTAAAGCACATAAATATCTTTACGTAAAGTACATATAATCCAACGAGGTTTGTAATTTTCTAGCATATGCTAATCTATAAAAATATTTTATCTGTGGTCTTTTATAGTATTCAACATTACCCGACGAGCTTTGGCGGACTGACCGAACTAACTACATTCACAACATATGGAATTCAAACTGAAAATGCTTTGAACAGTATCAAACAATAAAAAAATTATAAAATTTCCTTTAAAAGCGCTATTTATTATTAATCTTTTTAACCAGATACCGGTATTTCGAGGGCAAGTTATCCTCTTCATCAGTGGCGGTATTCTGAAGCTCTTCTTATAATCATCCGAGTATTTAAACCTTTCACATTTAATGGTAATAAACATGAATATCCTTAAGTACTACTACGAGAAATAACAAACAATTATAATGCAATTAAGGGTATAAAATTAACAAAGAGCTTAAAGGTAAATTTATTACAGGGAATAAGGAAAATGGTAAAGTAATTACGGGTTAGCTCAGGCAAGTAACATAATTGTGGAGATTTAATTACAAAAAAATTATTAGTTAATTGATGATTTTCATTAGGTCACTGTATCCGTTCCCTAGATCCGTATTTAAACGTTGTTCACTGGGGACCCTCGAGATCCATAAGGATTCGCAAGCACCCAACTTTTTCCAGTCCCGGACTTCCTGTACTATGTCAAGATTAGCCCATTGAATAGTATGAGATTCCTCAATAATATGTCTGGCTAATGATGATCTTGCTGTATCTATTCCACCTCTTCTGATGACTTGTTCAGCCTCCTATCCAATTTATCATTATTTTTATGCTTTATCTTATCATCGTGATCGTATCAATTGAACATGCAAAATATATATATATATATATATATATATATATATATATATATATATATATATATATATATATATATATATATATATATATATATATGTATATATATATATATATAAATAACACCATAAAAGGGTACTCACCCACATGGTCCTCCGAGCGCTCGACGACGATGCAGATGGTCCGGTGATTCCGATTCTGTAACATCTATTTTAGAAGCTATTACTTCCATCTAATTGTAATTCTTATACTTGTAGTAGTCTGGTAAAACACTGAGGCAACAAATTCCTTTTATCACTTCTACTAGAATACACAAATCCGGATTTCTCAAATCTAACTTATAGGCAGAACTTTTAGCAGTAACTAACTCAGCTATTTTTCCTATTAACAAGTCTCGATCAACTTTATTGTCGAATCGCTTGTTGATAACAATTGAAAAGCTTCCAGCACTAGAAACAAAATATTTATCGATTGAAGAACTGCAAGCAAAAACTATGTCCACAACGTTAGCGCGGCAAACGATTGGTACTGTATAAACCTGAGTACGTATCTAGTGGCAGGAGAATTTTCTTGATAAATCCTTTTTAATAAGCTCAACTCCAATCTCAATTGGATCTTCAAATGCGGTTTTGATAACTATACAATTTTTCACTCCTGTATCCGCAGCCTGAAAGTTTGTAATGCTATGCTTTTTCAATACCTCTAGGTCTATCTCTCGTCTCAAGCAGTCGGTAATGTCCATTTCAGATATTATAGGTTCTGTAGCTGGTTGACATGCTTCCACCAATTGTCCGTTTAGAATGTTGTAAGATTCACGGATGCACTCGTTTTCTTTGAAATTACATGTCACCAAAAACCCTTTCTGTCCAAACGCTAACTGGTGCCGTTTCCTATTATTATATGAGACGCAACACGACGAAGAGGCGGATTGTTTTGACGACGAGAAATTTTGGTGATGCAGGGTGTTTGTGGGACTATTGCTGTTGGGGCGTTGCCGCGGAGACGCAGTCGAGCCAATCGGGGCACTCAATTGGCGATTAAACTCCGTTTTACGGCGATGAATGTTGGTCAAACAAAATATTTAATCCCGTTCAAAGAACCGCTTCCACTCGTGTCGTCCGATTGATTCGCCTGACTCTGCCGTGAGTCTATCGGAAAATCTCTTGGATTTGGGTCCGAACTGCTCCGATTATGGGCAACTATGTTCCTGTTTGGGTGTTGGAGTAGATGTGAGCGTTAGTGTAATTTAAATTATGGAAATCATTACCTGAAATATCACCAGCACCGGCACTAATTCCCACACGTGGGTTTCTTCTCAAGTCTCCTTCACTCAATGACAACTGCCCTGTCAAAGGTACTTCATCGTACCAGATCAATCTCAAATCGTACCGGTTCAGTCGCAAATTGTTCTAGTTCAATCGGAAATTGTTCCAATTCAATCTGCAATCGTACCGGTTTGATCGTTTCAAATGATATGGGACATTTTATGTTTGAGTTTTTCTTTAACCCTTTAACTGCTCGATTACTACAACTGTGATTCCCGCCTGGTTAAACTGGCTTTAGAGTTGAAGAAACTATGTTTCTGGGTATTGTTTTCAAAGTGGACATGGTTTGATTGAAATCGCATTAATGCAAGGTGATGGAGTATTTTCAATTTGGTTGTTAGCAGAAAAAGTCGTATAACAATTGTCGCGACTTCGAGTATTATTACCATCACCAACTTTGGTAGAAGGAAGGGCGTCACTGAAAACATCTTGTCACTAACTCATCATTTATTAATTCAATTCATTGAACACAAAAATTTTTATTTAATTTCCTTAGGGATGAAAAGTGCCTCTCTCGTCGCCGGATATCTATCTGTATTTCATGAGCTAATTAGTATTTATAAAGTGTCTATTGTGTGTAAAATAAAATAAAAATGTTACCTTTGCACAATAGGTATTTAAATTAATTATTTAAATGAATAATTAAAAAAAAAATGTTTTACCATTATGTTGATGACGAACGTTGATTGATTGAAGCTGGGTAAATATAATAGACAGTTGGGGTTCTTCAACGGTTTTCTTGAAGGCTAAATCCCAAATCTTACTGGAAAGTTTGTGGGCGTCCCAGAGCAGAGGCTTTTAGTTTTTTCCAGCAGAAGTGCAGAGCGAAACATCGGGTGAGACTGTGTTTATTTGACCTGCTTGATCTGTAATAAGGATAGCCATGGGAAAACGAGAAAAACGGTCTAGTTTGGTTAGACAGCTTTTGTCACCCTTGTCGCAAATCGATGATATGCCAAAGATTGTTTACAGTTTGGGGATGAATGATCTAATAGCTTAATGAACGATTTATATGCTTCTACAATATATCTGGAAGTAGTTTCAGCGATGTAGAATTTGCTGGAGTCGATAATTAATGGTTGCAATATCGTCTCTATTCCAGATGATTTGTCTGCAACAACACTCAATCCTGCAGAAACATGTTCAATTTCGGATCACCCGTTTGTAGAATTATATAGATCACTATATTTTCTCAGACTCTATAATCGTTTGTTTCCAATTCGGCAAGAAAAATTTTCATTCATATCATTTAATCAAAATATTTGGCATAACATTAAATGTTTTCTGCAAAACCGTTGTTTTATTTTTAAAAAAGATAAGTGAATTTATTTTGTGATATAGTAGTTTAGATTGTATTGGAACTAAAGGGTTTGTGCCAAAACTCTAAAAATTATTCCTTCTTTAAAAATGTAAGCTGAAGTTGTTGTAAGTATAGTTTAAATGTTATTTAATAAGGTTGAATTTAATTATATTGTCGCGTGTTATGGTTCGCGGCCAATAATTTTAATGTTCCGGGAAAGTGAAACGCACTGTCTTTTAAATTAAGTTAAAAGAGTTTATTTACTAAAAATGCATAATAATTGATTTCACTATTTTACAACTTGTCTGTCAATTTTTACTTCAACTGTCTATCACTTCACAATCAATATCGCTTTTAATTCGCACTCCACACTATCGCAGTTTTACTATATCGCGGTTGTAATAATCCCCCCATTCATTCAGCTCGGCTTTATATAGGGTCTCTAGTCTTTCAATCCATTTCTCGTACATTGGCGAACTACCTGGAATATTCGAGCAATACTGAATGGGCTGTGACGTCACTTTCAGATGTTGATCATGCTTGATGGGTTTTCGAGTCATTCGTTTGTTGATCATTATGTTCCTAATGGTTGTGAAAACAATTGCGACAGTAGATCCCTGAAATTATTTGTACATGTAACAGTATTAATACGAGATTTAACACTGAAATTTAAAAGCAATATCGAGAAAGATAAAAGTTATTTCCGTACAAAAAGTTAAAAAGATCAAAAGTA
The DNA here is from genome assembly GCA_963969285.1 of Odontomyia ornata. Classification (NCBI taxonomy): domain Eukaryota; kingdom Metazoa; phylum Arthropoda; class Insecta; order Diptera; family Stratiomyidae; genus Odontomyia; species Odontomyia ornata. Next base: position 11,453,622 of record OZ017742.1, on the reverse strand, counting down.
AATGTTACAGACAAAATGTAAGAGTTTGAAATCGACAACGTTAACACAAATTAACGCGAATAACGATGAAATGAATTAATAATTAAAATTAATGTTGTTTGAAATATTTAAGGATCTTTGTCATGATAATCGTCACATATGTATACTCTTGGCGAGGCAGCTTCTTTAGAATTATTTTATGTAAGTTAGAAATTGTTAATCAATTTTTTTTTTATCCGCTGCTTGTGAATTTAATTTTGTTTGAACTGAAAATATTTCTTAATCAGAGGCCCCAGATTCCTAGTTCGAATGATAATTCTTTCAATGATAAGTGCAATGTAATTACAAATTGCTAGTTCAACCAACTACTGAATGAATTGATTTTAAACTCCAAGTCAGAAATCATGTCTTTATTCTCCAACAATTCGTTCCTTTTTGGCTGCTGGCAGCCCTAGTTGCAGTAGCTCAATTCTCTTCATCACGTCAGGCATTTACCTGCGCTCGTCAAATGGCAGATGTTATGTCAGTGCTGTTCAACTATTGTGGCGGCGACGTATCGTTTCTACTAGTGGATCGTCTCTGAAGTCTCGCAGTTTCGCTTTGACGTCTGTCGCGTAGAAGAAAAGTTTTAGCTGTTAAGTGACCGGATCGGACCTGTGCCATAAGAAAAAGTGCCCGTGAAAAATGTCCAGCCTAATTCGAGCGCCGGCCGTTCTGGCTAGGAATGCAGCGGCTATGGTAATTACAAATAATCATCAACAATGAAAGTGTTTTCCATAAGAGCCAGTGATTAATTGCACAATGACTATAATTCCGGCTCGGTGTGTTATGTAATATTGATGAAGTGCACTCGGAATCGCGCTTTATTTTGCATAAAGTAGTGAATGAATGAATAGACTGGGCTCTTAAGTGTCCCAGCGGTCATTGGCTGAGAAACGCCTCCGTTAGACATGCGGTTTGTTACGCCATAGGTTAAGGGCCTCCGGCGGTGCTAAAGGAGCCACGATGCACCTGCAGGCCTGATTATGAATTTCGATTGCTCAGCGAGTGTTGATTCGCTTCTGGTGGTATAATTTATGCATCCAATTGGCGCTTGGAAGGCCTGCAGTCAATTTGCGATGGAAAATAATCAATTCTAGATAACACGTTGCAGTTCAAGTCTCGTGGAGATAAGATTACGCATAAAAATAGTTGGGGGTGTGCAAAAATGTGTGGAATTCAATTCAAAAGGATCCCCTTACCGTCTGTCGGGGATGAGTGCGTTTATGCAAGGGTGTAGCGAACTAGAAAAAGTGTTTTCTTGCGAAATTCTTCTGCAAAGTGATCCTGTTATGTAAGTCACAGACCCGCGAATTGCGTCGCAAAGAGTGGAAGCTCAAAGAAAGTTGCAAAGTTAATTATCATGCATTACTTCATTTATTCGTCACATGATGCTCGGTTTAAATAAAGTGGTAAATTATCTCGTTACCACTGAATGAAATTGACTCGCATGGCGGTCAGAATTTTCGTGACTTGGTTGCTATCTCGCTTCGAATATTTTCTATCATCGAGCCACGCAGACAGTGTGAGGGTTATCAGTGTTTGGTGAATATTCACAGAGCGAAACTAAATCACACTATAAGTGAAATTGGTCCTTCACCTCTGGGTCTTGAGGCGTAAAATCCAAAAAGTGCGAAAAGTTGAGATGGTAAACAAAAACAAATTGTGGAAGTTACCAACAATAATGGTTAGCCGTCTGGAAGCGTTGAGAGTTACCTTGCGCAGAATTTCGCATAAGTTGCACCACTCACACTATGATTCATGTGTTCACGAGCGCACGACAAAGTATCTGCCGTATAAGAAAAACAAGTTTTACATACGGAACAAACTATGTATTGGGATGTTAGTAGGAATTTCACAACACTTGGCTGGATTGAATCATTTGTTGAAGGGAAAATGCATATTCCCTCTTCTTGCGTGATTGCATTTAACCACCCTCCGAAGAGTAGTATAATGAATGATTAAAACTATTTTCAAATAAACGGAAAGCTACGGAGCAGACTATAAAAACATATATTGTTGGTTCCGCTTTTCTAGCCGACCCGTGACGCTATTTGCGGTGGTGGGTCTGCCAATTTGCCTTAAGCGATAGTCAGTGGAGCGTTGACTTTTCAAGTATTCTGGTTTGTTAGGTTGTTATCAGTGTGATAACTTTCGATGCATTAGTAACCAATTGAAAAATAAATAAAGCTATCAAACAGCAATTATCAGAAGCAATTATATATTACACAATATTTCATTAAAAAGTATATCTCTCCATTTGCACTTGCAAAATAAGTGGAACATTTGTAGATAACGTTTAAATCCTAATATCCTCGGAATTTTTGCACAGAAGGAATCTTATCTTGCATAGCTAGCCTATCAAAAAAGATCTAATATAAGCTCTGAAGACAGCATGCCCACCAATTTCTATAGTTGCTAACTAACTTGAGCATAATACAGTAGAAAATTAGTTTTCTTACGGACTGTCTATTGGGTGGAGTATGATTCGATCCAGCTGTGGATGAATGCCGAGTCAAATTAGATAATAATATATGCAACCTTTTGATACTCATATTTTTGATGAAAGCTGTCGCTCAATTAAATTCATTGTCGACTATTGTCATGAAAAAAATGGTGCACATGAGATTGACGCCAATTTTGTCCAATCATTTGAATCAACAAGCCGGCAAACCGTGTGAGCTTTCAATTTCCAACACAATTTTTCCTTCCACTACGCTGCAAATTAAACTTGAATCATTTTGTTCCATGCGGAATAACAAGCTGCATGGAACTCTCCCATTCGTTTGTAATTCACAAAGTTTAAGCAATCTGAATAGCTATCAATAATGTCCCTATACAAATATGGTTGCACACAAAATAGCTCTTACACGATATACAAATGTCGCGTCCACATAAATTGCATAGCACTCTCTAATAAATCTGCAAGCGAGTTGTGAAAGGTCAAATGCATTGATATTATCATCTGACTAAATTGTGAACACAAACTCAGTTTATGATTGAACCATATCAATAGATTGTTTTCATTTGAAAACGCAAATATTATTGCACAGTTTACAGAGCAAGGAAAGTAAAATTGGCAATTATTTAGCTGTCCCATTAATTAAATTTATGACTAGAGACAAACACATCTCGTAAACTAGACTGTTTACACTATTTTTATGACTGGTTACATTATTTTTATGTGATATTGATTTTTATGTGATGAGAGGAAATTACTTTAGAACTACTTTTTTTAGTGATTCTCATGATTTTTTTTTGGCAGTAAAAATGTACGAGGGAGGTTCAAATATAATCGAGACAAATGCTCTCACCGCGTTTATTTACTTTCGAAAAAATTTGCAAAAATTTACAGTGTTTCTAGGTACTCCCCCTTACAAGTAATGCATTGTGTCCACCTTTCCGGAAGCTTTTTGATGCCGGTATCGAAGAATTCCTTGGGCAACCCGGACAGCCATGTGCGCACGAACTGCTCTACCTCGTCGTCGATGTTGAATCTTTGACCTCCGAGGGCTTCTTTCAGTGGTCCAAACATGTGGTAGTCGCAGGGTGATAAATCCGGACTGTAGGGGGGGTGTTCCAGTACCTCCCACCCCAATTCCGATATTGTACCGAGCGTGAGACGCGCGGTATAAGGGCGCACGTTATCCTGGAGAAGAATCGCACTTCGTGCTGGAATGCTCCTCCGTTTCAGCCGAAATGTCTCGAACGTTCATCCTACGGTCCTCCAAAATGAGTTGTTCTACGCGGCAAATGTTGTCTAGTGTGATGCTGGTTCGCGGTCGACGATCATGCAGCTCAATCTCGACGGTTCCGCGACCATCCTTGAATGCTTTGGCTCATTTAAACATAGCAGCCCTACTCACGTACTCTCTACGGAACTGATTTCGCAAATGCAGAAAAATTTCCGTGTTTTTAACGCCCTCCCACACTAAAAAACGAATGACAATACGTTGCGCGGTCGGCACTTGACGTTCACTCATGGTCGTAGCACGTGCGTGAAACATGCACTCCCGACGAAAAGTATGCCAAACTGTTTATAAGGGACCCAGCTATCACGACCACGACCTTCAAAACATACATGCGCACCATCTACACCGTTTGTCTCCATCATATTTGAACCACCCTCGTATATAATTTATTCAAGCTACAGTTTCACTAAATATGGTTTCAGAATTATTATCCAATTTCCTCTGGAAAAATTTAAAATTTACGAACCACAACAACACAACAAATTTAGGGAAATTGTGATTTCCGAGGTATTTGTTGTTATGTTACCTATAAACAACTTCTTTCATAATTTTGTTCAGATTTTCGGCCCAAAGGTGTCCGGTTGCGAGGGGAAGACATACATTTTTTAACGTGAACTTTTTCCGCACCGGTCGATGCTCGTCACAGTGTTTTAAGATCTCATCAAGATTTTTCATTTAATATCACACTTGGTCAGCTTTGATAAAGAAAATGTTGAGTCACTTCCATATATGGGGAGACCGCATTAAAAAGCTGTGAAAATTGTTTTAATACCAGAAGTATAAAGAAGCCATCATTTCTCATCCACTTACCAAGTTTGGTGTCTGGTGTTGACGAAAATCTGCTCTGGCCGAAGGACGGCCCGACGTACAGGCAGATCTCGAAAACAAAAGGGTTTTGTAAGTTAGTACAAACTCCCAAAAATATTTTTTCGTGAAAAAAGCGTTGTACATATCGCTCACGAAATGCTAAAGTAGCGCATCGTATCTTTGCATAATATCTAGAAAATTGCATTATAAAAAATAGTGAAAAATATATGTCGACGTTTCTGCTGGTATTTAAACTAGAATCACCGCTGCTTTTGCAACCATAATAGAGATCTTGGTGTGGTTTCTAAGTATATTTATATGATTGAAAATTTTGGATGTTTTTCGAAAATTTTGCAAGATGTGCCACTATTGCACAAATTAGTAAAAGATGTGAAAATAAAAGATGTGCCATTTTAAACCAACCACTCAATCGATTACATTGTTTTTAAGTTTTATTGTTTTTATAAATCGCTTTTTCTCTTAGACACAAAAAAATACAAATTTCCGTATGTAAAAATAAAAATTATAAAAAACACAAATGCTCGTATGAGTTTTAACTTTTTTTCAAATATACATAAAAACATAAACTTCAGTCTTTTATAAAATGAACGTATACATAAAGATAGTTTCATATTAACATTTTCAGTATGTTATTGACTCTTAACTTTTTTTTCTTGAATACAAAATTACTTTCAGTCACGTGAAATTAATGAAATTAAATTTATAATTCTTTCTCATTCTCTGATTAGTGATCCTCAACTCTTAAATTTCCATAAAAATATTCATGACATTTTTTGATCACATTCGATTTTACGAGATTCATCAAATCTTCGTACTTTTTCTTTGGTATTTGAATTGCACCTTCGTAAGCATTTTTGAGCTCGACATTTTTTAAATCAACTGACCTTCAATGTTAGTGTGTTTCACTAAATTAACTTTTCTGAATTCGGAGTCAGAATATGAAACTTTATAGAAAAATTTCTCCGGATACTGTCTTTCTACTTCTACTTAAACCGCTGCATCACAAAATTTAACAACTTGGCCAGATGTGGTTTTCCTAAAATTAAAACTGGTTTCAGAACGCACTTTTTTGAGTCGATGAAGTCATCATAGCTCATTTCGACAACATTGTAGTACGGCCGCCCTTGTTTTTAGGCGGTTTTGACTATACCGACATAATCGTTGGGTGTATAAATTAGGCCTGCCTTTAGGGATCGTTTAATGTTCTTTTCAATCAGACCATAGACATTGTCGCCTTCGTTTTGAGTGTGGCCACCTACCAAATACTTATGGGTAATAGATTCAATACCTACGTACTTAGCAATAGCATAGAAGTATGCTGCCAATATAAATTTATTTTTTTGTTGTCCTGGACAATTGTCCGAATACAAGACAACTTTCAAACCATCACCATTGTAAGATTCACTGTTTAGCTTTAGATAGTGAAGTAAACAGGTACCGATCTCATTAGGCCCTCTTTTTCCTTGTCTTTCATGCCACATAAAACAGGTAACTGGCCCTTGTCCTTTTTCTGCCAGGTCACACACAGTAAAGTTGTATGTCGACAGCTTTGATCGGTAGTAAAATGTAGATACATCTCCTCTTGGGGTTGGCAGTGTGGCCTGTAAGTCAAAACAAACAACAAGGTATGAATGATTCTCGGCAAGCTTCCCTTTATCTTTCAATTTTTATTCTCTGCTTAATTTTTTTTCTGCCTGATGTCGCAAATAGCTTTCTTCCAATATTTTCTTTCCTTTAGCATCAGCGTTTTCGTACTCAATACATTTCTGGCATTTATCCTTTGTAGGAAAGAAAAAGGACAAATTAAATTCATTATTAAATTGTCTACGTCCCAAAACCGGCGATTTTTTTACTTTGAGCTTCATTATCGGCTTTGTAGTCACGGTATAGCTGCGCGATGGATTTACCACCTTCAATAAACTCTTTTTCAGGGTGGGCTCTAGTGTAGTGACTCTCAATTCTGGGTATAGAAGAAATATGCGCTCTCACATCATTTTTCACGCACTCTGGTAAGGATTTCTTTATGTGTTTCCCCCGCATGTCTTCAAATATGCCTTCTTTTCTTTTTGCTATAACGATCCTTATGAACCGATTAGCCACTGCCAAGGTTGAAATAAAATATAACTTGCAGACCCGAATTTACTGGAATCATTAAAAAGATAATATGCACTATTTTTGGATCGTGCCACTTCTCGTCGATATTTATAATTCACTTCATCCATGAGAGTGGCAACAAACACTCTCTGCTTATTGATATCAGCCAGACTCCAGTATTTTTCGAATATTCTCAATCGTTCATTCTGCGAAAATTTCGCGTAACATTTAAATTTACAACTGTCATTACACGGATTCTGCATTTGTCTAGGTGATACCAATTTTCCAGTGCTTGTTGTTTTGTACGCTGCTCCGCTGTTCCTTAATTGCTTGATGGCATTTCTTTTCCATTTCATTGGCGTGGCGTTATTTTTTCTAGTTTTCTTTTCTACCTCATCAGTTTCATCCGCCTTACGGTTTTCTTTGTCACTATGAGCGTCATGCGAAGGTGCAGAAGAAATGGTTTCCGATACGTAATTGGGGTCTGCTATAGAATCATCAGAAGAAAAATCTGAACCGGTAACTTCATCGTTAACAGCTGACAATACGTTTTCAGCATTCGATGGTCCTGAAGTTACATTTTCAGCAACCTCCCACGTTGAATCGGCTTCTGGGGTTCTCTTTCTCAATTTAATTCCTAGCATTCCCAGCATGTTCTCGCTTCTCGACTCCATTTTCGTTTCTAGTTGTAAAAAAATATACACTTCAATACGGCTAATCTTCTAACTTCCTATCTATTCTTTCACATCAAAATGGCTTAACATGAAATATGCCTAAACTGCATAAAATATGCATTTGAAAATTCCTTTCATTTTAGGTATGCAATAGTGGCACAATTCAAAATGTGCCAAAATAACTTTGCATAAAAAAGCAACATTTGATTTTCTGCTAATCAATACTGGCAAATTGTAAATTAAGCCACTTTGTGTAAAAGAAAATAAAACAATATAAACTCAACTTACTGGTATATCTCAAAATCCGCCGTTATTACATTCACTTCTCACTAAACACGTGTCGAAATACCGATGGCTTAGAATGCATTGATAAGTTATGCCACTATAGACTTGTTGGAATAGAGAAAAGCATGTATACGCAAACGAAGCCCAAGTGCCACCTGGCGGCTTATTATTGAAGTTTCTTAGTGCCGATTTTATTCATACTATAGGGTATGCTACTGGGTGTATAATTAACAATATAAATCAAATTTTGTGATTTTCGAAGATGTGCCACTATAGCATTTCGTGAGCGATATAGTTGTCGCTCCGGTTTATATTTCACACGCTCGAGGGACGCTCACTTAACCGCTCATATCAGAACAAGTTCAAATTTTTAATTGAATCTTTGGTGAATGGATTTACACTTTGTGAAGTACAAAAATTAATTTTCAGACTCGCCTAAACCTTTTTCCCCCCTTAAGTTCCGTAGATGGCTTTTAAAGCACGCAGCCATCTCCCGCGGATTTACCAAATCACATCCTTGCGTCTTCTATATTGTATTTAAGTGGCGATTATATGCGTAAAAACTAGTAGAGTACTAACTTTTTGCTCCAGGGCTGAAACTACTTTACACCAAAATTTTGCAATGGATAGCTCCAATCAACCTCCCAAATCGTGAAAATGCTTTTTTATTACAACAATTTTTTTTAAGTGAAGAAAATAACAAACTAATGACTCTAAATGCATTTTTAGAGTTTGTTCTGAAATGGAGAATCTTCCCAGCCGATTCTCCAATATCTGCCTCTTAAAACTGCACAATATGGTCTGGAGAATAATTTAAAATATTTTAGCTAACCTACTTCGTTGGTCCAAAGTAACGAGTTGAATCGATATGCAATTTTCTCAGCACTGCACCACACCCTCCGACGAAAACCGACATGGGACGAACGAGAACAAACGGATATCCAACAACCCAAAAAACAAATACCTAATATCCCTCTGCCTGGGCTAACTTAGGACCTAGGGATGGATCAGACTACGACTATATAGCCGTACTACTGTAGCAAGTTACAAATCGCTCGATACGACAGTAAAATCGCAATGTGGCCGAACCCTTACCTGCTTAACCCATCCTAAGGCCACATTGCGATTCGACTGTCGTATTGAGCGATTTTTAGATGCAAATATGAACACACTGTGACAAGATTTGCAAAGGAACTTCAGGCATGCGCAGAACTAATATGCTCATTTGAAGGTATGTCTTTGCCAGGAATACATGTGCTAACTCATTTGCGGGCTATGCAAGAAACTTCCATGCATGCCAGCGTCAAATATCCAAATGATGTGCGCCTGCGCGAGTATCACAAAAACTTCCTACTAAACTGGTTTTAGGAACGATTGTAAATTCCTGCGACTCCCGACCTAGCCAGAATTGCCGCAAATAGCAGTGTTTGCGATTCCATTTAACCATGTGTGTCCATTAGATGCAAAGTGCGCCTATTCCATTTTTTCTGAAATTAGAGTTATGTGTTCAGCTTACAAGTCATTGAATTATCTAATGATTCTGTGCAAGAATTGAAAATCTAAACTCGCTTTTTGTTTAATTTATTTTGCGTTCGATTTGACTACCACATGCAAAATGCGTCTAATCCATACATAAGCAATTAACAAAGTGCTGTTATTCCCTTATATTTACATATCACTTGCAAAGCTAGTCTATTTCTATTTCTGTTCAAAATATTGACAAATACGTCTTTTTCAATGCGCATCTATTCCTGACTTTGAAAAGCGCGGGAAAACTGGATGGTTTTTATTTTCAATTTTCAGTAGTCAAATTTCAGTTTCTCATGATTAGTGGCGAAGTGTAACATAGAGTGAAGTGTTTTTTAAAGAAAGAGGAACATTTTAAGTTATAAATTCTCAAATGGAGGAGCAAGTATCCGTGGAATATGTAACATAGCAGAAGTTTTAAGTGGTGAAAAGGTGAGAAAGGCTGCCAGGCAATCTAAAAATACTGCACGAGAAAAGGCAAAGCTTGAACGATAAGGATCAATGTATAGTATTTCATACTAATACATGTTCTTAATACTGCGATCTTAAAGATATAAATGTAAAAAATTACCTAAGAAAACGTCTTGTGCTCATAAAGGGACATCATTTAAATGCAGCGAAGCAAATGGAAGGGATCTGGTGTCGTTTTAAAATTCGTTTTATGCTTTCCCTGAAAAAATAAAGCAAGATATGTTTATTCCAACATATTGTGCTACTGAACCACCAATAAAAACAGATCGACGCTTAAAAGGAGGCAACCAGAAGGGAACTTCAATAACGTACAGATTTAGAAAATTAAACGGAAAAATTGTGAAATATGCCAAAAGAAATTCATCAATACGTTGAACATATCTAAGGATCGTGTACAGAGAGTGTGCGAACGGCATTTGCAAAGTACGACAGTTCCTGTAGAAAGACGTGGAGAAGACAGGGTATCGGACGCGAAAAAAGACAAAAAAGAAGCAGTTAAAAACTTCATCAAGTCATTCAAAGTAATTTGGATTTATTACTGTCGTAATAATGCTCCAAAAGGCAATACTTACCAGCTGAGCTGAATATAAAAAATGTAGTGCATGTATCAATCAGTAAAAAAGTCTGAATTGATGGTATTGAGCAGAGTTCACAAAATGCGAGGAAAGATATTCTTTCAATTTCTCAAAGAAGAACGTCCGGGCCTTCTCACCTTATCGTTTGATTGCCAAAAAAGTATGCTTTTACCAAGATTTGTAGATCACGCGGTATATTATAGTAGGCAATTATATTTACACGCATTTTGTGTTGTTACCGAATCTTCTAAAATGGCATTGAATAACGAGTCTGTGACTTTATTCAATTGGACAGAAAACGAAAGACCGAAAGGATCGAACGAGATTGCGCCTGCAATATACTTTAAGTTAAAAAAAGGAAGGTATTGAAACTATTAGGCTGATGGCAGATGGATGCTGAGGTCAGAACCGAAACTCTACTATGCTCAGTATGATTATGTTGTGGTTATCCTGAGCTCCTAAAAATATTAAATCAGTGGAACTGATTTTTCCAATTCCTGGTCACTCTTTTATACCTCCTGATAGAGTGTTTGCTCAAATTGAAAAAGAGGTGAAGAAAAGAAACGATAGTAAGTGTTCAAGAATATCTGAGTATTTATGAGAAATACGGTGAAGTACATCACCTTGGCGCCGAAAGCTGTCCTGTGAACGACTGGAAAATAGAATCAGCTCTATTTCTTAAGCCACCACGAAATGTTCACTTTAAATTTAACTATGCGATTGAAGCGATTGATTTTCTCAGACTAATTTACTTATAATTATTGATTGCCAACCTTCTAAACTTCTAATAATTTAGAAAAAATTGAGGAAGTGCAAAATTCATACATTTTAAGTAATAGGAGGCAAATGGTAGAAGATTCTTTCTGAAGCTGGTCTACTACTGTGTAGAATTGAAGGGTCAGCACAAAAAAAAAAAACAAATTAGTTTATAGCTGAAGGAAACCTAAAATGAATTTCGGAATGAGCGTGTTTTTATCGCTTCTCCAAAACCCAACTTGAAGCTGCTTAACCACCCAACCAGTATTGATTCCTATTCTATAGACTGAAAAATAATCTCAAATATAAACATCATGATTGTGATATATTGTATTTTTTTCACGGTCTTTATTTTATTTAATGTTATATTTTTAACGTACTGTAAAAATGCAATTTTCTCAAATTTTCGCTGATTTTTTTATCAAGCACATAATCTAATCAATTTCCGTAGATTAAGTGGGTTACATCAAAATATATACCGTAGCTTAAGAGCTGATAAAAAATTGTTAAAAAGCAGTTTGTTGCTATAAAAATTATTAATCTAAATTTCAATGAGATAACTGCTGAATGCAATAAAAGATAGAAGAATTGCAGATACTGTCGTTTGACTTTGTTGTTAGTGTGATCGATGAAAAGTAGCTATCAAAGTAAGAAACAACTTGGGCTCGTTCTATTGTCTTCCACAGGTGAAGGTCATCACATTAGGTTTGGTTTTATTTGTTAATGGAGTGAAAATTCCGGACAACCATTCTTTAAATAGATGGCAAACAATTGGGATCGCGAATATGAATGGGGTGGGCTTTGTTTTGTTTTAAATTATTTGCTTAAAAATAGACAGCGTTTTAATAGAAAATATTTTCAATTTTGGACGTTATCAGTAGTAAAGATTTGCGTTCGATAAATTGAACTATCAATGAATCGGGTAGGTCAGAAAAAAAGAGGAGGCCTGCAACAAACTTTAACTCCAAAATGACACACACTTTTACCCCTTGCAATATACAAGCTAATTCGAAATTTCGTTAGAACGTTTTTTAAAGGGCCACTTTCACATACAGTAGAACCTTGATAACTTCAACCTCGATAAAATAAAAACCTCTATTAATTGAAAGAAATTGGCGTACCCTTTCCCACAGTGCCCAAAACCTCTTTTACTTAAAATACATAACCTCCATAACTTAAACGAAAAATTTAAGCATTTGACCTCTGTAACTCAAAGCGATTTTTGAGCCGACCTCTATAAGTTAAAGCATCTATCACCGACTCATTCATGTGAATGTGCTTATGAAAAATACTGTGCGAAAATTGGTTGTTAGTGCATGCACGTATTAATCAGGTCGTGATAAGTTTAGCCTATTTTCTGGGAAGCGTCGTGTGCATATCGTGATTAAAAGCGTAAAGTGAAATGAATTCGAAACGAAAATTGCGAACACTAACTTATGGTGATTAGTTAAAAGCAACCGGAGGAGTGAAAAGTGGTTTGAAAAGGAAAGATGTTGCAGCTCTGTTCGGAATACACGAAAGCACACTTTCGATCATTTAAAAAAAAAAAGCAGAACTATTGAAAAAACAAGAATCGGGAGCCAGTCTGTAATCTAAAAGACAAAGTATACCTGAATTTCCAAAATAAGAAGAGTGTTTGCTTACGTGGTTTAAACAGTGCCGAAATAAAAACATTAGCGTTAGTGGACCGATACTGAAAGAAAAAGCTGAAGAGTTCGCTAGGTTACTGCAAATCAATAATTTTAAGGCTAGCAACGGCTGGTTGGAAAACTCTAAGAAGAAGCATGACTTGGCCTTCAAGACAATTTACGGTGAAAGTGCGAGTGTGAATAAAGAACTTTGCAAAGAATGGAAGAGTGAATTGTAAGGACCTCAATGATGTCTTTAACGAAGACGAAACCGGACTCTTTTTTAAATGTCTTCCCGACAAAACATTAGTATGTAAGAATGAAAAATGCCATAGGGGAAAACACAGTAAGGAAAGGCTAACGATTCTTCTTTGTGCAAATTCTACCGGCACAGAAAAACTGAAGCCATTAATGATTGGCTTCGCGGGCTGCAAATCACTACCTTTGGATTATGAAGCCAACCAACGAGTATGGATGACTGCAGAACTTTTTAAAAAATGGCTTATTAAAACAGACAGGCAAATGGCTACTGCAAAAAGGATATTTTTCTCTTCGTTGACAACTGCACAGCACACGGTGATATACCTTCATTGAAGGCAATTAAAATTCAATTTCTTCCCCCGAATACAACATCACAACTTCAATAACAAATTTCAGAAACATTTTACCGAATACAACATCACAACTTCAATAACAAATTTCAGAAACATTTTACCGAAAAGAAGTTGTTAAAAAAATGGTAACTCATATAGAGCAAAATATAGTTTCTTCAATTAATGTTTTAGAAGCAATGAGAATGGTTGATAAAGCTTGGCGATATGTTGCATCCTATACAGTAAAAAACTGTTTTAAACCTTGTGGTTTCCCGTTGCCGTTTCAAGAAAATATTGGAGAGGAGCTCGATACAACGGAATAAATGCATGTCCAACTTGGAAATTATTTTCGAAAAGTTTGTCTCATGTGATGCTGAAGTAGCCACAGTGGGAACGCTCACAGAGCAAGAAATATTGAACGCAGTGATTCACGGGTTTGAAAATGATGATATAGCTGAAAGAGTCAAACGATGAGTTACAGGATCTCAGTAAGCGAAGCAAAGAAAGCAGCAAACACTTTGCGATCCTTTATAGAGCAATGCGGTAATGTAGATGATGATATTTTCTCTTCATTGTTTAAAATTGAAAACCGAATTGAATTAGAAATTTTTGTATAGATAAGATACCCATACCTATTTCCTTATTTGTAATACATTTTTTTTGAAGATTTACTGGCATTTGAATTAAAAATTTATCCTGGCCCTTTCTGTGATACATAATTCTTAAATAAAGAGATAATGAAAATCAGTAGGTAGCAACACGAAACATCCAAAAAATTCTTAGCTTATGCCCTTAATAAGTTAAAAACTCGATAACTCAAACCTTTTGACATTTTCCTTGGGTTTTATCTTATCGAGGTTCTATTGTGCAAAGGAAATTTTCGTAATACTGTTGAAACATGTTATGGCACCTGGAAATTTCTTATGCCTCGACTGTTGGCTTTTGTACAGTTTGATGACCTATTAATTCTGAGGAAAATTCTATGATCGACAAAGTGAATGTCCAATTACTACAAATGTATGGGCAAATCATCTTAAGAACTTTTCAGGTGTTTTTGATACCATAAATTTGAAGAGAACATCATATCGAATACACTTAACCGGTTTGAAAATTGTATCTACTATATTTCCGGAGGAACATTTCTGACTCTCAGACTAATGGATGGTTCAATATAAAATCCCTTAAAAACCAATCCCACTATAATACAGATAGTTACCTTGACATTAAAGTATGTACGAGCTTTGGCGCAAGCGGTACATTAGCAGGTGATACCGATAAGGTCATGTATGGTGTTCCATGACTATTGAATTTGACTCAGGCCAACGCATGCTTACTCAGGCCCGAAAGCAGAGCAATGAACGTACATGACGTCACAGTGTGAACTGTCAAAAGTAGATCAATTGGTCTAAAACAACAGACCAACAGGTCTAAAATCCTGGTGCGCATTGTGACATCATGCATCCGCTTTCGGGCCTGTGTGAAGGAGCATTGCTCAGGCCATATCACAACTGGATGAAAGCTCATTCCCCATTTTTAAAAAATATAATGAATATCTTTTCTGCCAATGAAGAAAAAGCATTAATCCATTCCTAAATCAATTCACAGGTTCGTGCTGCATCGGTAGTTCCAACACGAAATTGGCATCGAACATCGGAATCACAATCCGCAAAAGTGAGCACAGATGCTATCTCGAAAGAATATCCTGTAGTCGATCACAGCTATGATGCTATTGTGGTTGGCGCCGGCGGTGCAGGATTGCGTGCAGCCTTTGGCCTAGTTGCTGAAGGATTTAAAACTGCCGTCATAACTAAACTTTTCCCAACACGCTCACACACAATTGCCGCACAAGGAGGTATCAATGCAGCGCTAGGCAATATGGAGGAAGACGACTGGAAATACCACATGTACGACACAATAAAGGGCTCAGATTGGCTTGGTGATCAAGATGCCATTCACTATATGACACGCGAAGCACCCAAGGCTGTAATTGAACTGGAAAATTATGGAATGCCATTCTCGCGAACGCCTGAAGGTAAAATCTATCAACGTGCATTTGGCGGACAGAGTTTAAAGTTCGGCAAAGGTGGTCAAGCGCACAGATGTTGTGCAGTTGCTGATAGGTAAGTGATGTTTATCCGGCATTAATTCTAAGTTAATCTCCTGCTTTGATTTATCAATCAGAACTGGACATTCACTGCTGCACACATTATACGGCCAGTCTTTAAGCTACGATTGCAATTACTTTGTCGAGTACTTCGCATTAGATTTATTGTTCGAAAACGGCGAATGCCGCGGTGTCATTGCACTTTGCCTTGAAGATGGATCAATCCACAGGTAAAGTGATAAAAGGAATTCATCAAAGTATCTTGCTAATCTTTTTGAACCTTAGATTCCGCGCAAAGAACACAGTCATAGCAACAGGAGGATACGGTCGAGCCTATTTCTCATGCACATCAGCGCACACTTGCACAGGAGACGGAACAGCTATGATTGCTCGTCAAAACCTGCCATCTGAGGACTTGGAATTCGTTCAATTCCATCCAACAGGTATTTACGGCGCGGGTTGCCTCATCACAGAAGGATGTCGTGGTGAGGGTGGTTACCTTGTGAATGCAAAGGGCGAGCGGTTTATGGAGCGTTATGCACCTGTTGCGAAGGATCTTGCGTCTCGTGATGTTGTGTCGCGCTCAATGACGATTGAAATTCTTGAGGGACGCGGTGTTGGTCCTGAAAAGGATCACGTTTACTTGCAGTTGCATCATTTGCCCCCAGAGCAATTGGCTGCACGGTTACCAGGTATCTCGGAAACTGCAATGATCTTTGCTGGTGTTGATGTAACTCGTGAGCCTATTCCCGTATTGCCAACCGTACATTACAATATGGGTGGAATTCCAACAAATTACAAGGGACAAGTACTAACGATAGACAATAGTGGAAGGGATGTTATTGTTCCTGGTCTATACGCCTGCGGTGAATCAGCTTGTTCGTCGGTTCATGGTGCAAATCGATTGGGTGCAAACTCGTTGCTCGACTTGGTTGTTTTTGGGCGTGCATGTGCGAAGACAATTGCTGAAGAAAACAGACCAGGCGAACAAGCTCCCAGTCTTAAAGATGTAAAACATTCTGAATTTATTATGAAACTGTGTAGAAAAATGTAATTCTTTTCTATTTAAGAATGCCGGAGAGTTCTCAGTGGCCAATTTGGACAAACTGAGGCATGCAAATGGCACCATCACTACAGCCGATCTTCGCCTGAAGATGCAGAAGACTATGCAAAATCATGCAGCAGTATTCAGGGACGGGCCAGTACTGAAGGAAGGTTGTGTAAAAATGACTGATGTTTACAAAGAGTTCAAAGATATCAAAGTTGTAGATAAGTAAGTAGTCAATGCTCTATCTTTTGATAATGGAAGAATCGTGACGTAATATGGACGATGTGAATCAATTTCAGATCCCTGGTTTGGAATTCAGATCTTGTTGAAACACTGGAACTACAAAATCTTTTGGCGAATGCAAAGATGACAATTTTTGGCGCTGAAAATCGCAAGGAATCTCGTGGTGCACATGCACGAGAGGACTTCAAAGTTCGTATTGATGAATATGTAAGTGAAATCAATTCAAATAATTATTTAGAAAGAACCCAAGTCAAAACTGATCTAATCTTCAACACAGGATTACAGCAAGCCAACCGAAGGACAACAAAAGAAACCAATGGAAGAACATTGGCGCAAACATACACTCTTATGGATCAACGAGGCCGGCGATGTAGAAATTAAATACCGACCTGTCATTGATACTCCGCTCGACAATGAAGTGAGCTCAGTACCACCCGCAATTCGTTCGTATTAAGTGAAAAGTAAAATCGCAATTTATTTTTGGCATAGTACTTGTACTTGTTTATGTGTAAGCGAAAGCGCACTTTGTGACCACTCACTTCGTGATAGGAATTTTTCTCTAATGAGAAATTTCGACGAGTAACAAAAGTATGAAAAAAGAGAATAGAAAAATTACTCATAAATTGTATTTAAATGTCGCTATTTCTTTTTGAAATGTGTATTTTGTAGTGGTAGCGCTATTAAATTATTTTTGTTTTACAACTAGTTCAGTCAGTTTTTTTTTGTGTTCATCTTTTGAAAATAGTGTCTTGATTATGCCCATCTCGAAATCATTCGCAAATATGATGAAATTGGTGTTCCACTCGGTAGCCTTTCTACGGATACCTGATGAAATATCGGAATGTGGATATTTGTAATAAAGAAAATAACTCACTCAAGTATGAATGCATTTTATTTGAAATTTAAAGTTCATAGGAATTTAGTTTTACTCTCAATAAATCCCAAAGAAATAATTTCGTGATTTGTTCGCAAAATGAAACGTATGGGGCTGTTCACGTGAAGCGAACAGGGATAATGAGGGCCAATTTTCCGATTTCAATTATTTTTGAGTATTTTATACCTTATCATGGCCTCGATAGACACAAAATATTTCTATAGTGGAAAGCTTGGCTCATCAAATATGGGTCTTGGAAGATTTGAGAAATGGCGAGGAATGTACGACTTCAAATACCGTTATTGAGTATAACATAACGAAGGCAAACTAAAATAAATTATCTACTGAGTTGTATACTTCATTTAATGACCTATTAAATCTCATAATTTGTTTAAAATTTTTTTATCGTTGAAAGATTTTACCATTGTACACAAAGTTCGAATTGTTTAATTTTTTTCCTTAATAATTTTTTCGAAAAAGCTTATATTGTGTTCATAAGTTGCGTAATGGGCCGCGAAGTGGGTTAGGAGCTATATGCATTCGAGTGCAAAAGCGCGGAGGCAACCCGCTCCCGTTTCTAGTTAATTAGCTTGACTTATCTAATCATGCATTCAAACAAGCGATTATTCCGGCAAGTATTTTCCCCTCATATATTCTGAGGATTATTTGACAATTTCTTTGCTATGT
Source organism: Odontomyia ornata (assembly GCA_963969285.1). Classification (NCBI taxonomy): domain Eukaryota; kingdom Metazoa; phylum Arthropoda; class Insecta; order Diptera; family Stratiomyidae; genus Odontomyia; species Odontomyia ornata. Next base: position 11,435,465 of record OZ017742.1, on the reverse strand, counting down.
CGGATACTAATTATGGAATGTGGGAATCAAACTTGTAATATTATTGTCAAATTAGCACAAATAACGAGCATGCTCTAACTAGTGCCGGTCTTATCACCCTTGGCGCCCTTCGTCAAATTTTAAATGGCACCCCTACAATGACGCTGACAATATTCATATTTCCCCAGGTTATTTTAAATAGTTCTAGTCAACATATTTTTAGGTTTTAAAATATAATGTTGATTGAAATGATTCAATTATGTTTTACCATAACTATAATTGTTTTATTTAGGTATTGCGCAATAATTTCTGTATAAAATACTGTGAAATAATGATAATTTGTTGATATTAGAAAAACTTCCAAAATAAAGTTTTGAATGTTTATTTACGTTAAAAATATATTGTAGCTTATTTTCTTTCATTTGTGTGATTACGTAAAAAAACACAGAAATAACAGTATATGTAATACGATTTATCAAAAATCTATTTTGTTATTGTCAGCAACTCACTAACCAACTAATTACAGCAATTAGGATTTAACAAAAAAAAGTGTACACTATCCAAAATTTACTTTTCGCGCATTTTTACTTGCAAAATTTTTAATAATATCAATAATGCGAAGCTCTGATGCTATTTCATGTTCAATAGATAAAGTTCCTAAGCTTGAAAGTCTATCTTGCGACATGGTTGATCTCAAATACGTTTTAATGAGCTTAAGCCTTGAAAAAATACTTCTCCAGTTGCCACTGGTATTGTCAGTAATATACTCATCATTACCCGAGTATTTGGATACAGATCCCCGAGTTTATGTCGGTTAATAAAATTTAGTATGAAAAGTGGGCTGGCTTTATTATCATTTTCACTAATAAACGATTTAATATTTATTGACCCTTCGCATAGCATTAACCAATTTATATCACACGTAGAATTCACAGTGAGATTTTTTTCGAGATTCATACATTGATCAAGAAGCTTTTCCCTTTTAGGTAAGTTATTTAAGTTATACAAACAAGCCCACGATTTAAAAAAAAAGTTAAACTGAATGGATCTCTCATTGACCGCAGTTAAAATAACATCTAATAGAGGGTTGAAAAATTCTATTTCAAATTTTTTTTTCTGCACAAATAATAGGTTCCTCAGAAGCTTATTCGTCGAACTGAAGTTTTACACGCTGTATTCTTTTTACGAGGTTAAAAATTGGATCAATCCCAAACTCGTTTGCCAATTCTTTAGCTTTATTTTTAGCTTCAATAAAACCGTTTTTCCTATAATTTTCTAGGAACAAGCAAAAGTTACTTAGCATACTCGAGCATTCAGCGATGTCAATTTCTTTGGCTTGTAGTAATTTACTTACTAATTGAATTTGAAATAAAATATCGTACCATACAACCAAGGAAACTAAGAATTCAAAATGTTCTGTTTGTTCTGCTAATGTGATTGCTTCGTGTGCTATAACTGGATCGTTGTTCTGCATCTCTATCAGTGCATCATGAACAATATTTCCCAGCGATTGGTAGAACTTGAAAAAAGCGTGAATAGTCTTTGTAATATACCAAACAAACTAATGGATCTAACGGAAGATTTCGCTGCATCAGAAAGTACCAGATTGAGACTATGACAACCACAAGGCACATATGTAGCAAGGAGGTTAATATTCAAAATTCTTTTTTTGAACGCCATTATTTTTGCCCTTCATGTTTGCCCCATTGTCATATCCTTGGCCTCTACAGTTGTTAATATCAAGTCCAAATTCACTAAGAGCCTAGAGTATAGTTTCGATTAGATCTGCGCCCATATAATCATGTATACAAATTAATTTTAAAAAATGTTCCGTTATTTCTACAAATATTAGGGACAGAAAAAGTTTTTCTTTCCTAGAAATATGTATATGGTGTACAATCGGCAATTATTGAAAAATATTTAGCTTTTTGAGCTTTAGATGTGATTGTGGAATTAACTTTCTCAACAAGTAAATTGATAAGTTCATTCTGAATAGTTTTTCCACAATAATGATCTGAGATCTCCCCATTTGTCGCGAGAGTCACGTGGTTTTGCATAACAAGATCAAAGGCTAGTAGTTGAACAAGTCCCAAGAACTTTCTATTATTAGGAGTATAAAGTTTATCAGAACTTCCTCTAAAAGCCATACTATTAGCCGATAAGTACAAAGTGATGTTTATTAAACGATCTAGTACATTTTGGCATCGAGTGTACTCTTTTTCAATTAATTTTTGTTCTTTTTTATCAATCGCCTTTCCTTTTTTTTAAACTAATCTCTATTTCGTTCCATTTTTGATAAGCATTCATGTGAGTGACACTATTTTCATGAGAAGCAAGTGTATTTTATGAATCTTTCCAACTTATATATCCATCACTGATTAGTTGAGAACTTATTCTTCTATCAAAAGGCTTGCAACAAAAACAAAATACTGAATCTTTAGAAATCGAATACACTAACCATCGACGACAAAAGATTTCTCCATTTGGCAGCTTTCTCAAAGCTTTTATTTACAGGATAATTATCTATTATCGTTCGAGTCGAACCAACAGAAATCAGATAATCCAAGAGTTTTGCATCGATATCAGATGGTCAACAACAACAATCCGACAAATTTATAGATTTCTTTGTGTCATCTATCGCGATGATGTCTGTGTTGTCAACATCAATACCATCTAGCTCAACAGTCTCATAAAAAAAAGTGAAAGAAAGTATATACCCTTTAATTCTACTATTTATTTTAAATTAAGTATACAATTGTTTCGTTCTCTACTTGAGAACTTCCTCAGTACTACTATTCCCTAAACTATAAGTGTCCTAATATTTATACTAAACAGTCTCGCTTGTCCCAACCTTGGCTATTTCCCCTAAGCTGGCCGTCTCGATAACCGTCTCGATTATCTGGTCTTCAGTATTGGACGTTTTGCTAATATCGATATTACTATCAATTGCATCGTCCTTAGCCGTGTGGGCTGTTTCGATAGTATAGTTCTGACTTTAGTCTTTGGCTGTTGATTTTGTTTCTTAATAAAGTCATTGATATTCATTGACTTTCTGCTTTTTTTCCAATTGCTTATCTTTCTTAGCTTTCAACTTTCTAAACTGATGGCCAGACAATTTTCTTTTCGAATTTACAGGTTTGTAGGTGTATTCATTTTTTCACCTTGTTTACAATCCTGCGTTATCGTTTTTCAGCTACTTACCTGTTTAAAATAATGTATGGTAAAATAAGAAATACTATATACTAAAGGGTTCTCCAATAAGAGGTGTTATTTTGAATAGCCCGCTATTTCGATAGATGTCACTTTTGAAGCTGTCATTTTTTGACATTTGACAAGTAGAAACTACGCCATTAATAAAAATGGAACGATACACGCTTCAATAACGCAATGAAATTATTAAAATTCACTATACAAACGGTGAAAATTTGGCAGAGACGGTTCGTAAAACTCGAACATTTTTGGGTCGTCGTGAAGCAGCTTGTCGGACCGCAATACAGAAATTGGTGGGAAAATTCGAGCTGTTGGGACAACTTAGTGATGTGAAGAATAAAACCCGTGTACGCCACTCAAGAACAGCGGAGAATGTTGCTGCTGTAGCCGAAAGTGTTGAAGAAAACCCAGGTTTGTCCATTCCTCGTCGTTCTTTGTAATTGGGCATTCCACAAACGTCATTACACCGTATTTTGCATAAAGATTTGGGTCTTAAGGCTTATAAAGTTCAGTTAACACAAGAACTCAAGCCGGTCGATCATCAACAACGTCGTGGCTTTGCTGATTGGGTCCTTGAAATGCATGAAAATGATCCGGAATTCCATCGAAAAATCATCTTGAGTGATGAGGCTCATTTCCACCTCGTTGGCTTTGCCAACAAGTAAAATTGTCGCATCCTCAACGTGTGACTGTTTGGTGCGGTTTATGGTCCGGCGGAGTCATTGGACCTTACTTTTTCGAAAATGAGGGTGGAGCAACAGTTACGGTGATTAGATTGCGCTATCGAGAGATGATTAATGATTTTTATGGGCGGGATTGGATTGATCTGGACAACATTTACTTTCAACAAGACGGCGCTACGTACCACACAAGCAACGAAACCATTAATCTTTTACGGGAAAAGTTTCCGGACCGTGTTATCTCTCGAAGAGGTGATCACAATTGGCCACCGAAATCTTGTCATTTAACACCTTGCGACTTCTTCCACGTGAGAGAAAAGGTCTACGCCAATAGCCCAGCGTCGATTCAGGACCTCAAAGATGGAATTCGTGAGGCTATCGAGGACATAGGGCAGCCACTTTGCGATTTGGTTATGGAAAATTTCATGAAAAGGATATGGTCCTGTAAGCGTGGTCGTGGTGTTCATTTGCCTGATGTTATTTTCCACTATTAACGGCATACCTTTCTCTTTATAATGAAATAAACAACCAATCATTTTTAATTAAAAAATGGCATTTTTCTTTGAATGTCAAAATAACACCTCTTATTGGAAAAGTCTTTACATAACGGTAAATTTTATGAGAGTCATAAATGACAACCGGCCAAGTTTAAACGTTTACATGCACAAAAAGGAAATAATAGCTCTGTTCAAGGAGACCGCTCTTGCTGCCTAAAATTTGCAAACACAAACATAACAACGCTATAGAGCGCCCCCACCGAAGTCGACAAACAGAGCTAATATGATAAGCAAAAGATTTTGAGCAGAAATTTAGGAGAGAAGAGACACGGTAACACAATTATGGAAATGAACAAGCAAAAATATTTTCTGTATTCTTACACACCTGATAACGACGGCTGCTTTTAAAACTTTCTTGATGAAGGTTTCACACTTCGATTCGCGCTAATTGTTCGTTAGCTCAGCACACAGTGATTTTTCTTCGCCTGAGGAAATGGTGTATGTCTGTAAAACCTAGCCTAATAATCCTATCAAAAAGATATTTTACGCAGCGGGGCAATCAGAATAGATAAGCGATCGATACGACATGTCTGCTGGTCAGTGAAGACTGAAAAAAGAATCAAAATACTGACCTGATAGCAATGGCTACACGCACTGATCAGACTCACAGTTGCAATAGAAAGCGAACAATCGCTTTCATTGGATATTTCAATGATTCCAGCTTTTTTCAAATTGTTCTAGCACCTACGCGAGAGAAGTTAAGAGAATACGGCCTCGGTAAGTAAAACAAATTAGCAATAGCATGATGACGCCCCAAAGCAAGGCGGCCTTCGGCAAAGGTGATTTTCACCCCCCCTTGGGCCGGTACTGGCTCTAACTTCTACACTAATATTTGCTTTTATGAATATAGAAGATTTTATATATGCTGTTTACCAATATTCAATTATAATTGACCCCTAGAGTGCAGGATTGCCCAATATCCTCGTCAGCATGATAATATCAGTTTTTAAACAGCTAGCTGAAGACCTTCCTCTGTTATCTACAGCTCTATCCTTCTCATGCCTTGGTTGAGTTTGAGTTGGGCACCGTTATCAGATCTGGTAGCGATACTATCAGCGTAACCCATCAGAAACACTTCTGCAAGCATTCTAGGTTCTAGGATCGATTCCTGTGCTGCGCCTGAGATGGCAGACCTTCCTGGTACTGTCTACCAACCACAGCTTCGATTGGTGTCTTATAATGACCACTATTTAACGAGGGATATGGAACTTCTGCTCTAGTGCCCGAAGAATGTCTGTCCACATCACTAAATTGAAGGCGTTTTGCAAGTTCAGTATAACAGGCATGATGATAGGTCTGGCACTGTTGCATTACACTTTAACTCTAGCAGCTGCTTTAACAACCGCAGAAATTACACTGATTGTTGAGCGCTCTTTTCGGATACCGTATATTCAGTAAAAATAGCCAAGCGTTGATTTACTCATCAAAGAGCCTGCACTGTCTAGGATACACAACAGGCGGAACGCTGATTCACCACTAGGCTCGCCATTCCCTTTATTTACGCGTACCAGTCCATTCACCTTCTATCGCGAGGAAAGACTGGTCTAAGAAGAGTTATATAAATTCAATAAAAGTTGTGATTGACCCTACGCCACCACTTTGAGTGTTTGACAGGAGCTCTATCAGCACCTGAACCCTTCCGATTTTTCATTCAAGGTACTGAGAAGCTCAGCTACATACCGGTAATGAGTGAAATATCCAACCGGCTGAAACTTAGACGATCCATAGGGAACAGCGAGCTTACTACACGCTGAATAGATATCGATTGTAAGACTTCGGAAGCTGCGATAAGCTGGCTACATGAATCGTATGGATGAAAAATAGATACCCAAAAAGGTATTCGGTTGACGAAGACAGTTCATCGCTGCTCACATTCAAATTAGAGGATGCGGTCGAGTCACCGAGATACTTGGAGGCGCATTTGTACGAGAAGGTCTATGAAGAACAACAAAAAGACATTGCATCCAATAGGCCACATCCAGCCGCATTCACAGGTGACCAACCTCTGATGTTAAGTTCTTTGCAAAGAGCCTGTGATTTGGTGCGTTTGCTTCTAGCAATGGCTTTGGTTAGATCCTTCTATGTCGCAGTGTGGATAATAGAGAATTTGACTGCACCCGGCTTATTACAAACTTATTGTGCTTTATGTATGTACGCTAATGCCAGATCTGCAGTACACAAGAAATCTTTTTCGTTAATAATTGAAGCCTCGCAGGCTCTTCGAATCCACCCCATGATGTTTTTATCGATAGCCCCTACTGCTGTTGTGGTCCTCAAAGCTAGTGTTTTGACCATCTGTTAATCTTTGAAGCTTTTCAACATTACTCCTTGTAAGCGGATTGCAATCATTCTCTGCTTACTAAGATTTAAAATATAATGTAGTTCTGATCACTGACGATGTAGTCTTCCATCGAGCTCAGGTCACTGACAAAAGGAATCAGACGCTTCGATACTATTGTTTGATTCACCAAACCTGGATCCGCAGTATATTGGAATTAATCCAATCTTTAGCACCAGTAATTCCAACATCCATCCTTGACTATTTACAGTGGACATCAATGCTTTGAAGACAATCTTCTAGTGAGCATAGCATCCCTGTGAACTACTCTATAGAATCTTTTGGTAAAAATTAACAGCTTATTAAGATGATTTATCAGTATTTAACCCATGAGTGGCCGCTGCCGTATCCATATTGCTGCTATTCCATCGTATTCGATAACTAGGTGGACATTTCTCTCCTTCTATAGGGCTCGATTGTCAACACAATTCGAGCTTTATGTTTAGGTACTTTGCTGTACAACCTTGCTTCTTCTCGGCATCATATGCATATTTGAGTATTCAAGATGAAGTCGATCGCTTCAAGTGTTTGGCGCTATCTTTGCCATACTATTAGTAACAACCACGACAGAGATCTGTCATCTCTATACAATTGCGATCAGCTGGCAAGTGTTGGATGTTAGATCTCTGCCACTGAACCGCCACTTGACGTCGGCAGTTTGGTGAGTGGATTAACACCTTAATCAGAATATACATATATGTATACTAATAGCTCCTGCAAACGAGGAGCTGTCAAATTGAAACGTGTAAAAGATGGATTAAAGTTTACCATGTGTTGGTTCAATTGCTTGTGAATTTAAGTTTTGTTTACCATACATATGCAATTTTAGTCCAATTATCTCGACTCTATAAGCACCGTAAGAAATAAAATTTGTTCTAATTGCAGCTGCTATTTAGTAGATACGCTCTGCTTAATCTCTGCCGCTGAACCGCGACTGGACGTCGGCCGTGCGGTGAGTCGCTTGACACCTTAATTTCCCAATTTTCGTGTGTTTTCATGAGAAATATGCGCATAGTTTATTACGAAAGTCGCTTGAAACCGCTTGAGTGATTCAGTTTAAGTGTGACGTGGAAATTTGAGTGTAGGATTTGCAACAGTTGTGGCCTTAACCTAAGTATAAAAATCAAGTCCTACGACGCGGCCGTACAATAGCACTTGTCCCTTAGTGCCGCCCGAAAAGCACGCAGGTGCAAAACAGCCGGAAAAGGCAACCCAAAAGAAGAAAGGTGGAAGAGGAAGAGGTAAATATAAAGCTGTGCCCCCTTCGATGAACAGCACACTAACGAATGACATAAGAGCTTGGCCCTTTTTACTCATCTTAAGAAGATTTTCGGAACCGATTTTGGATAAGTCGATTTTTGGCGGCGGCCGTAAGTACTCTAATAATTCACCTTCTTCAAGCGGCTCTTCGGTTTTCGCACACTGTTCTAGAAGTTATGCCATATCGGCATCAGAGAAATCTCGTATAACTTTTTTTGCCCATTCGGGTTTATTTTTCGCGTCAGCTTTTTTACATGAAGAGAGGACAAGAAGAATAAGGAATATTGAAGAAAATACCCAAATTCTACTCATTCTGAACTACTGTAGTTTACGCACACACTTCACTCTTACGCCGATTTTCGACAATTCTTGAAGAGATCAAGGCGCGAAAGACGTATGGCTCGTATAATCATTTCACCTTTATTTAAAAGAGTAGAGAAGATTAATTTTCTACTTTAAGTGAATAATTGTTTTACGCTGATGCGATATTAAATATTAGAAATTGTTATATTCTCAATGATTTGAAAACTAAATTATTTGAATCCAGAGTTTTTTAAAGCACACGGCATAGGCATATTTACTAATCCTACTAAATTTCGTAAAAACGTTGATGTTATCAAACTCAATCCATCAATTTAATACTATTTCGACAGCATTTATTTTTGGAAATTCAACTCCACCAAGCCATTGTGCTGTAAATGTGATAAATCCCAAATATTTCAAATATTTCACGCAAGTTTGAAAGTATTCGAAATGTGCAGTGATTTAGTGTTCAAAGCTCATGCAGGGTGACATATAAAAACTACCAAGCTGTGCTGACTATCACCCGTATTCTACTCTACATTCCGATCAATTTTTATTATCTTTAGAAATGTTATATTATGTGTCAATTTAGCTACTCTACAGTAATTCAAAAAAATTTTTCGTCTCATTAAAGTTAGCGGACACGGAGGCTTGTACACATTGTACAAAAATCAAGCGTTGCTTTCCCTGATCAAGGTCGTTGCATTACAAGGGGAATGCCAAACCTAAAGCTGTTAAAGTGGGCGAAATGAACCACTCATCTCCGCCTAAAGGATGGAAACTTGTCTGGTGTAGTTAACTTTAGCCTAGTAAAACAAACAAACTAAACAGTTTCGATGAGGTGACCAACTTTTCCCTCAAGAGTAGCCACACCTCATCACCATGAGGTTGCTCGACAATATATGCTTATTACAAAATCATACGGAAATTAAATCTTAACTAAAAGCTGGCACAGTAATTGTTTGAAGGCTTTTGATGGGTGTAGTATGATACACTTACAATTTGCATTTCCAAACTATGTCTGTTGGGTGGCTCATGGAAGTGAATAAAATCGATACTAGTAATTCGGATACATACCAAATTGTGGCAAAGTCAATTGAGTGTTACCATAAAATAAGCAAATAAATAACATTTAGCGAAGATAGAGAAGAGAACGCTCATTAATTTTTTTTTGTATTTGGGAGGCGAATGTCATTTACACACAGAAAGTCGGACTCCCATGCTCACAAGAAGGCGACTGGACTACCCATTAAACACCTCCCCTGTCAACCCAAGAACCCAGCCTGGAACCGTTTGACACATTACTTCAGGTCAGGTCTCGTTTTGCTACACCATAAGGCGCCTTCAAACTTGGGGATCCCTCTTCTAGCGGGAGGAGAGAGGGGTAGAGGAAGTGCCAGACAAGCGATCCCCCAGCCCCAACGCCCCCGGCTGCTGTGAGTTCCTTTTATCTTTTAGGACTGCCCGAGCATAATGTGCCACCTGGTTCCATTCGTCAACCGATTCGAGCATCACCAACCCTATACTATCCGGGGTGAGCTCTCTCGTCTCCCTGTAGAGATCCCTTCGTAGCTTGCTGCATTTTGTGCACGCAAAAAAAGATGGCAGGCATTGTCTTTCTCTCCTGGGCAAAACCGACAATCGGGGGACCGTGACTTACCAATCTTGTGCAGCTAAGACTGAAAATACTCATGCCCGCTCAAAAGCTGGGTCAGATAGAAGTCAGTCTCACCATGCCTTCGATTCAGCCACGGTCTCACATCTGAGATGAGGCACGCATTCCACCTTCCCTTCGTGCAGTTCACCCAAGACTACTGCCAATCGTTGAGTGAGCGCTGTCTCTCGTCGCGGACAACAATCTCCCCCGTGACCTCGTTTTGACGCAAGTAAATAGCGCGGCACATTCTAGCAAGGAGGGCAACAATCATCACGCCCGCAATAACTCTCACAGCTGAATCAGAGACTGTCGGATACGAAGATGCAATCTTCAGTGCTCCTCTTCTCTGTACCTATACCAAGCGTTTTCGGTATAGCTCCTTACTGAGAGCATCGCCCCATGTTTCTGCTCCATACAGTAGCACTGACCCTACAGCACTCATCAAGAGGCGTCTTCTTGTTGGGCTGGGTCCCCTTACGTTGGCCATAACTCGACTCAGAGCCGATATTCTCAAAGCAGCCTTCTCAGCCATTGCCCTGATTTGCTTAGAGAAACTCATCTTCGAGTCGATCAGTAGCCCCCGGTACTTCATTGCTGGCTTCGATTCGATTTGTATGTTTCCAATACTGATCATCTTTACTCTAGGGATTCTCAGTCTCTCATTCGGCGCATTAGCCTACCTAGCCTAAGTTTCGCTTGTTCTACGGACCGTCCAGCGACCAGAGCCGCAACATCATCCACATAGCCGATCACGCGCGACTCATCTGGCATCCCCAGTCTCAGTTTTCCGTCGTTAGACACGTTTCTTAAAAAAGGGGGATGGTAACGAAATAATTTTTCATTATCGTCTTTCATAAAAAAAAGGATACCACTAATTTTTCAATTATGGAAGTGTAATTATTGTTTTTTGGTGCTCTTTGCTCATGTTAAATTGACAGAAGCTTTCGTTTCTTCTTAATCCTTTTGGTAAATTACTTATAGCAAGTCGATTAAATTTCTCAGTGAAATAACTTTTAAAACAACGGAACTTTTAAAACTAATCGTACATACATAAACTAACCTGATCTTATATATATTATTCATAACTCTGGGATACGTACGAGGCCCTTTCTATGAGGAACCAATATCCCTTTCCCATATTTCGATTTCCTAATGACTATTATAGTAAATTCTTTTTGGTAAATTTGGGGGTTAACTTAGAAATCTCCATCAAATATAATAGAATATACATTAGCCTTAAACTGATAAATGTCAATTTTTGGCGATAGATCCTTTTAAATTATGTACATTGCGTATAGTACAACATACTATTTCTTATCTTTTCGTTGCTGGTTAGGATGGTAAAAATCGAAGAGACAAACTTAAAAAGTGAAAGATCCCCACGTAAGATGCATTACTTTATTACAGCAAAATATCATCATCGTTCTTTGAATAGTTTCCCTCCCCTTCTACAAAATAATTCTCCAAAGTACTTTAAATCATACATTATACAATAATTATGGTAAACATCAGCCTAAGTTTCGTCAAACGCTTTCTCTTTCCGTGTCCTTCAAGTATCCTTTTCTTCAATATACCTCTGCAAACATCTGCACATACGAGTATCTGTAGATATGAATCAAATCTTATGTAATCGATAAAACACCGAGCAACACGTGCTGATTCACGTGAGGTATTCCAAGCTGTAACTCGAAAACTGAATAAAATCTTAAAGTAGAACTGTTATCCTTCATTCTGTCATTATTTACTTGGCGAACTTCTCACCCCGTAAATGCTCGTTGAAGTTGTTATAGTTCATAAACTTCTCCTCAACTATGCCAACCACATATACATACGTAGATGTGTGTCTCGTTATATCGATGTTATCTAACTTGAAAAGTTTCCTCAAACTTTTCCTGAAGTTTTATAGAGAGAGGAAAGTGGAAAAGTTGAGTCCTTCTATGCAAAAGGAAAACTTTGATTGTTTTTTGGGAAATGTTTCTCGGGCGAAAGTAGTTGGAATTTAGGTGGGGGAGGATTTGCTTTGTAAATGTCAGGATTGGGAGGTCACAGTTCAAAAGTTGATTTATCTTCTTACAAAGTTCAAGGTAGTTTTGGTATGAGCGTGTGTAGCAAAATGATAGAAAAACTCTGTGTTTTTTGATGGATACACATTAGCCTAAATGCGATAGTGATTAAATTACATATAACGAAAACATTGCTCTTTTGGATACAGGTGGATCACTACACTCAGGATAAAATGGACCGAACAGTCATACCTATATTGCTAATATTTTCCAATACACAGTCACATACTGTTATGGTTACACATTTTTGTTTGAATTTCTGTTTGGCCAAAAACATTTGGCATTTGATCCTCGAATTTGTTCAGAGCTTTTTGGAAGCATTTGTTAGTTCCAGTTTAACTGTCATACGCTGTACGTAAATTTAAGGCTAATTAAACTGTGCATGCGTCGAAGAAGCAATTCAAAATGTAAACTCAAATCAGCAAAAAGAGGACGAAGTTGGGCAGGCCAAAAGGCTGGTTAAAACCCGGTTGGCGCTGATGGCGACTGACAGTCTGTTGGCACCCCTGCAGTTTCTGTTGAGGATGGTACACCCATTGTGTGCTGCGGACTTGAAGGAGTGAAGGAGACTTGTTTCTTCGAAATCAAGGTGGCGACCAACTGATTAATGTGGCATTTCAGAGTGCGGCTGGTGCCCAATTGTACCATATAATTGTACTGGCCAAGTTTCGTCCAGATGGTGCCAAATTGTCAAACGTCTTGATTTTCCAAGTGAATCTTTGCTTGCGGTCTCTCCCTCACTTGGAGACTACGAGCCCGCAAGGCGGTAGGAGCTATTGGAGAGCGGGGCGTCAAAACAAGTGAGGATCCTCTTCTTCAAGTACAGCACCAGAGGAGACAGACATGATGCTAAAGGCGCTGCTATATAGCGGAGCATTATGTACTGTAGCTTGATAGACAGGGAAGCAGGATCATCAGAAGCAGCCTTGAACCTTCTCTGCAACGTCTGGATGCTGCGTTCTGCGAGACCATTTGTGCACTGTACTTTTGGAATACCCCATGCTCTTTCCAAGGGATGTTGTAAAGGGCGTGGGGCGTGGTGTTTACCTTTAAAAAAGGTAGCGTTGTGCGAAACCATCACGTAAGGGTAACCGTGCCCCAAAAAGATGCCAACAAGCAGTTAGGTCGTTGAAACAGAGCGAACCTCTGTCCGCTTCAACTTTGCACCCATGTACATAAAAAGGCAGCGTCCATCTAAAGGGCCTCCATAGTCGATGTGCACTCTCTCCCAATTTTCGTCAGGCTGATCCCAGGGATATATTGGCGCTTTCTGCGGACTGTGGTGAACTTCGGCACAGGACACAGCTCTTCACAAGATGCTCTATGTCCTTGCTGAAACATTCTCCATAAACGTATCTCCTGGCGAGTTGCTTCATCTTCATGATTCCCACATGCGTTGCATGAAGCACTTGCAGAATTGGTACTTGGAGAGACTTTGGGATCACTGCACGCTCGGAACGGAATGGCATGTTGCGAGAGACAGTGTACAAGCTATCCTTGTGGCTGATCTTGAGCTCCTGTAGTAATGCTTGCAACTTTGGATCTTTTGCAGTTTCCTCGGTGACTATATCTTCGATGATAGACAAACTGGAGATCTGGAGCAATGTTTCAACATATAGCGCGTTGACTTCTTGATCAATTAAAATCTCTGGTGACTCAATAGTTGTATATACTGGTGCACAGGACAGGCAGTCGATGTTTTTGTTTTCTTTTTCCATCTTGCATTGAACGGTGCAGTTGAGCCCGCTGAGGAAAGAGGTGTACCTTAGCAAACGCGAAGAGGGTTCTGCGGCAGTGCACTGTCTGGCTGAAAAATCCTTGAAATCGGTTCATTGTCTGTGACTAGAACGAAATGTTTACCGAAGAAGTAGTTGAAGAAGTGCGTCGCTGCGTATACGATAGACAGGGCTTCTCTGTCAAGCTGACTGCAATTTGACTTAACCTGCATCAGAGCACGTGAGACGTAGCTGATGGGACTCTTGTGACCATCAATTACGTGGCTAAGTACTGCGGCCATTCCAGTTGGTGAGGCATCAGTTTTGAGTATTACTTGTTTTGAACGATCAAACGGAATGAGCACTCTGTCTGAGCATATTTCTGCCTTGAGATTCACAAAGGTGACCTCAGCAGTTGCAAACCAAAGAAAACGTTTACCCACCTTGAGTAAGCGGCATAGTGGGTAGGTCTTTGAAGAGAATTCTGGAATGAATTTGGCATAATATGTGACTACACCAAGGAATCTCTTCAACTCATCCTCATTTTTCGGTCGCAGCATCCGAGAAACTGCTTGAACCTTAGCAGGGTACTTCTAAATCTGATTGTTTGACACTACATGACCGAGGTAGTTTATGCTTTCCTTAAAGAAGTTGCATTTAGCATGATTGAGGTGGAGATCTTTTTTTTGTCAGATGTTCCAAGCATGTGGCAAGATTTATGGCACGTTCGTTGAGATCTGAGCCATGACAGATTATGTCATCAAAGTATGCCCTGACCTTTGGAAGGCCGTTCAGTAATTGACCCGAGACTAGGTTGAATTTCGCTCGGGCTGTCCGCATACCAAAGTTGAAACGGTTCATTTTGAACGTTCCCTTATGCGTTGAAATCGTTTGAATCTTGCTCCCTTCTTCATCGACCCACTAATGCAAATATGCCTTGTGCAGTTCCAATTTATAAAAGTACTTGGAATTTCTGAGACTATGCAGAACCTCATCTATTCTGCGGATGGGGTACTTTGAAACAACAAGTCTGGAGTTCACCCTACACTTGTATTCCACGCATAGTCTTAACCCACAACGAGTGGTGCTACCCGATCGCTTGATGCAATCCGACTAATGACTACTTGAGACTCCAGTGTGGTTAACTTAAATTAGAAATTGTTTTAAGCGATGGAAACACAAATTTATCTGATTTTACAGTTCTCCAAGCCCTTTCTTCACCACACTTACCGTGGTCTTCAATATAAAAATTTTGCAGATATATGTGCATTACTCAACGCAAAATACTATTTCATTTTTCTCTACTAATTACTTAAACTTGAATTCCCGGAATGCCTAATTAATTTAATTTGGTCCTTCTTAAATGGTCGGAAATACGTCGTCAAAATTCGAGAGAATTTATCGAATCATCGGAATATACTTGCTGGGATTCCCCAAGGCTCATGCCTAATGTGTCAAACGGTTCCAGGCTGGGTTCTCAGGTTGACAGGGGAAGTGTTTAGTGGGTAGTCCGGTCACCTTTTTGCGAACATGGGAGTCCCACACTCTGTGCGTAAATGGGCATTCAACTCCCTACTACAAAAAAAAAAACAAAAAAAAAGCTCATGCCTAAGTCAACTTTTGTTCAACATATACGCATCAGATATGCCTTCACACGAGGCTTGCAAACTAACTGCTTTCGCCGATGACACATGTTTTTATACCGAATCAATAGACCCCAACAAGATAATTATGAATGTAGAAACATTAATGGAAAAAATATTCCAGTATTTCCATCGATGGAAAATTAAAATAAATTTTGAAACAAGTTGAGTAAGCAGGAGAGTGCTCCTACCAGAAGGTCTTTGTAAACTTCCTAGGGTTAGAAGCAAGTTTTCTAATGGCGTGAATCGATAACTTGAATTATTCATCCAATACTTAGATATGAAATCGTTCAAATTTATACAAAAGATGCACAGTATCTTTCATAAGCACAGTGCAGCCGCCATTTTAATCTAGCTTAAATGATTTTTCTGAATGCTCGGCCGATTGAACATGTTCAAGTTAAACACTATTCCTTAAATTTTCATGAAAATTGAAAGAAAATAAAAGTGCCTAAGTCAATTTTAAATATATATAGGGTTTTCCAATAAGAGGTGTTTTTGGGTTTTTGGGTACAATTTGCCTTCCCCTCGACCCCCTAATTCATAAAATGATTTTTTTATTTCAGATTCTAAAAGTTCTAATCAAGACCTTTCATTTGATATCCCACTCGACTACCTTTGATGAAAAAAAATTTTTAAGGGCCAATTCGTTATTAGGGGGACCCCCCTTAAACATTTTTTAAATTTTTGTTAAGGCCTTAACTTTTGAGAGACCATCACTTTTGACCTTTTCACAAAGTTTGAGCATTCTGAGGAAATTAGCTGTGACGCACGGACAGACGGACAGACAGGTCGCGAAACTAGTAGGTCTTTGTAAAAAAAATTTTTTACAAAGACCCAAAAACCCACACAATGTTTTTCACAAAGATAAGAAACTGAGTCTACTGCCCAGTCGATGTATAAATTTCTTAGGACAGGATACTCCTTGGGCAAATGAAATTTCATATCTAGGATTAATCGTTGACAGGAAATTAACCTTCAAAAATCACATTGAGGCGACATGTAACAAAGTCTCAAAAGCAATATTGACTTTGTATCCATTGCTAAACCGAAAGTCATTTGTCAGGGGTGGACCTTGGGAACAGGATAATTTTAGAGGTAAAACAATGAACTAACGCACACCCTTTGTTAATAATCAATTTATTGTGTTCAAAATACAATGACTCGGTTGATGGTTCGGATGCGACTGACTCTTCTCGATTTTTTCGTGGCCGGTGCTCTTCAATTGGTGTTGCCATGACACTCGAACATCCTGACATTGAGTTGTCTCGATTCATTACTCCATGTCTAAATCAAGTTCCGGACTCAAGTGTGAAAATCGAGTTCGGGACTCACGACGATCCATGGTTTCAACTTTTTGCTCGTATAAATCAAACAGAATTTCCGTTGGTTGGCACGTGCGATTCCCACGTCCTCGAAGAGATATCTGTCGTTTTGTAAAACTCTCGATATGATGTAGGGCCCATGATATTTGGGCTCCAACTTTCGAGATCCTCCCGTAGCAGCAGGTACATTCTCTAGAACGATGAGATATCCTTCCTTGTAGATAAGAGGTTTCTTGTGTTTCGTGTTGAGCCTCAATCTCCATTTCTCTCTTTCAGTGCTAATTCGCTCTGCAGCCAATTGTATCGCATTCCGTTGGATCAGAAGTCACTTTATCTGATGTCAGAGCCATAACTAGCCAATTTGTGATGACGTCTCGAAGCCGATAATCGAATATCAACTCGATCGGACTAAACTGCGTCACAGAGTGACATTGCGAATTCAGAGACCACTGAAGATTGCGCAATTATAAATACCAATCCTTATGATTAGTTGATGCAGTTCTTAGAAATGATAAGGTGGACTGATTTGCACGTTCGATTTGGCCATCCGCTCGAGGTGTTCTGACGGCAACCTTAATATGTTGAATCTTATTAGATGCACAGAATTCAGCAAATTCTCATGATGTAAAAGCAGTGCTTCGATCACTAACTACACGCTTAGGCAGACCGAAGTACAACGTCAGATCCCTGAATGCGTCGATGACGGGCTTCGATTTCGTAGTTTTGACAGCTCTCAAAATTAAGTACTTACTGAACGAATCAGATATTCCAATGATGTGTAAATTACCTCGACGACTGCATGGAAAAGGTCCCAGGTGATCGACGTGTAACATCCAGAACGGAATAGGTGTCACCTCATCTGAATAGAGTTGACCCTCCGGTTTGCCTGCGATTCCTTTATTATAGCAGCACTCTAAGCATGCTGCGATGTACGACTTGATGTATTTTCGGAGATTCTTGAACCAAAAATCTTGCCGAACTCGATTTATGGTTTTCTCAAGATGAAAGTGGCTTATGTCATCGTGGTACCTGCAGATGCTTTTCCACCTGACTGCAGACGGAACGACGAATTTGACATCTTGGTCAATCTTACGATATAATCGACCGTTTTTGAGCTGATAATCTGACTTGATCTGTTGGATTGAGCGGACTCAATATCGCTTCTCAGAACTTCGATTAGCTCCTTCAACTTCACGTCTTGTCGTTGTAGGAGCACAAGCCAGTCTTCGCTTCCTTCCACTCGCATTATGTCCTCCGACGCTATCTCTGGCTCGTTCGGTGGTTCGTTCGGAGTCCTGCTTAGAGCATCTGCATGACTCATGCGTTCAGCCGATTGATGTATGATGCGGAAATCGTGCTTCTGTAGCTTAAGAAACCATCGACCAATGTGCGGTAGCAATGGCTTAGACGTTCTTGTGGTGCTAAATGCGGCGCAATCGGCAATTATCTCGAAATGCTTACCGAGCAAATAAATGCGGAATGTTTCTAACGACTCGACGATAGCCAAAACTTCAAGCTCATGACTATGGTATTTGCTTTTGGATTTGCTACACTGGCGGCTGTTGTAGAAAACCGGTCTGAAATTGCCACCGTCGTCTCGTTGCATGAGGATTGCGGTAAGACCTAGTGTGCTCGCCTCAGTGTGAACTCGATGTTCCTTCGTCGGTTCGTATGCACTGAGCACTGGATCGCAGCAAAGTGCTGATTTCAATTTTTCGAATGCGTCTCGTTATTCGGTCGACCAATAAAATTGTGCATTGTCCTTCTGCTTCAACAAAAGTGTAAGCTGCATCGATATTAGAGGATAATCGTGAATGAATTTGCGGTAATCTTCGAACTTCTGTAACGTTGGTTGGTTCTGGAAACTCTCGAATTGCATTAGTCTTTTCAGCTCCTGATTTTATTCCGTCCTCGTTGATTCGATGACCCAAAAACGTGATTTGTTTAGACAAAAACGCACACTTAGGGTGCCCAAGAGTCATACCAGCATCTCGAAGTATAACCAGAAATTCACGGAGTTTGATTAAACCCTTCGCGATGGTTTTGCTGGCAGAATTACTTCAACTACGCAGCTTACTGCTCGATTTCCCATTAGCCGTACCAATTTGGTAATAACCCATGAAAATAACTCGGTGCATTGCACAGGCCGAAAGGCATCCAGTTGAATTCGTTCGTATTGGCCTGCAAGCGTGACAAATGCGGTGTATTTCCTGCACTCTTCTGCGATTGGTATTTGATAATAGTCAGAGAGAGAGTCATGTACAATAAATAACCAGCAATCGATGATAGCTGCTCCTCAACAGTTGGCACGAGAAACGGACGCTTTTCAGTGACAGTATTGAGCTCACAGAAATCAACACAGAGACGGTCCTCACCGTTTTGTTTGCGAACGAGGACAATTGGTGACAAATATTCTGATGGCGATGGACGTATGATATCGTTTTCGAGCAGTTTGTTTACTCTTTCTTGAACGCGCTCACACTTTGCGAACAGTATCTGGTATGGCTGGCGTCGGACAGGTTTTAAGGTCATTAACCTCATCGTCATCGTTACCGAGTTGCATTGACCTAACTGGACAAGCGATTCAGAGACTCATTCTCTATGCTCACTGATGAGCTGATACAGTTGATCCTTTTCTTTGACGGATAGCGTTGGCTCAAAAGTTGGAGCATTTTGGAAAGCGTTTTCTAATTGACAAGCTCCCGGTTCAATGATCAGTCGTTTGCCCGATGTGCAGAGTAGATCTGACCCCTATAAAAGTGGCTCCAAGATCAAGTCGTCATCCACCGGAAACATCTTCGCATTTAGATTCTTACCATCCAACTGAATTTCGACCTCGAGTATCTGGTTGCACGTTACTGAAGCTCCTCCAAATCCTCGTAGGATGCTCGGTGAACACTGCTTCACGCCTCCCATCGAAATTGCGATCGTTCGTTGAATGAGTGTTCTTTCGCTGCCGGTGCTCTTCAATTAAAAATTAAATCCTTATACTTAAAAGTATTATTCAGCTCATCATCCTTTATGGAGCTCCTGCTTGGAGCTTATGCGCACAGCATTTGAATTCTAAGCTTCAAGTCGCACAAAACCGGTGCCTGAAAATGGATCTTAATAAGCCTTTTTACTTCTCCACTGAGAAGCTGCATCAACTTGCTAAAATACGAAATAGCGTAAAACTTGCACATGACCGGAGGAATAGAATGATGTACAAAGCGAAATACTCAACCAATCCACTAATTTTAGTCATTCTAAATAATAATTCTGTATAGCTACCACTCTTTCTTATACCAGCCAGAATAGTTTAAGCTAGTATTGGTAGATTTAGGTTGCTTCAAAGTAGAATAAGGTAGTTTTAAGATAAAGTAAGGTTTTTTGAGAATTTTTCCTTCAGAATATCATCTATTCTTAGTGTAGTAATTACGATAGCGAATGCTAAAATAAATGTAAAATATCAAGGTAGTGATGATTTGAATTCAGACCCCCTAAGTTAAGCTTTCGAATTATAATTAGTTTAAGAATCAATAAAGAAACACTTTATATATACATAAAGGTTTAAGTGTAATTAAAGCCTGTTGTGTAGCATAAGTATTTAAGGTCTGATTGCAACAAAAATTTTAATTTAGTTCTGAGGAAGGAAGCAGATTGTTTCCGAAAGTCGGTGTGCAGGAAAGTAAAAATACAAATTAACGTCATTAAGAAAGTGTTTATTTTTTTAATTAATGAAAAAGATTGGCTACCATTTTTTAATGTTTGTATCCTTTGAAATTGAGCAGTCGTTAATTCATCAATGTTAAAGTCGCAATGCTGCAAATGCAAGAACAAAGGAAGTTAACACAAGCGCCACTCTCTCTCACCAATAAATATTCTCACATGCTATTTGAATATTTCCTTGCTCCTTTTATCATTGCGTAAAAATACTTTGAGCTTAAATTCCATCATAATGGTATACATCACAGGACACTTAGTAAGCACAAGACTGTCCTTATCTTGGAAACAAACACCAACATCTTCCAGCATATTTTTGAGTTATAACAGACTTGGGTGTAGGACCAAGGAAAACATAGAAAAAACGTTGGGGTGACATTATGGCCTATCGGTGGGATTAGGATATGAATAGCAAAACAGAATAGTCCACTTTGGCAACGAATAAGAACAGGGCAGACAGATTGGGAAATCAATTCGAAACGACTTGGGAGTGTTGAGGCGAAAGGCCTGTGGAACAAAGATACCAAGGTCATGTGGTGATTCTCGTCCCCATGGACAAAAGATTGATGATTCCTCAGGCTCATATTTTCGACACATCGTTCGACATCATAAGGAAGGGACAACTGGTCTTGTTCGGGGGACTTCATATACAAAGAAATATGTTCTCATGCATACATAGTATCCAATGCTTCGAAGGTTGATGGTGTTTCCACAAATATATATTTCCCTGCACGCAAACTTTTTCCAAACAGCTATGCGTCAGTAGGGGATTTACGCCAAGGAAAATCAATGGAATGATTCTTTTTTCGTTGTTAGATGTGAGGAAGGATATTAAAGCTGGCGAAACAAGGAGAAACGTGCTGACTGAGACAAGAATAGCATTTAAAGTAGGATGCTTAAAGAGGATGAGTGCTTTTCTTGTAATGGAAAGTATTTTCATTTATGAGATGAACTTTGAAAAAGTTGTGGTCAGAAGACTGCTAGACTATATTATTGGTGGTATTGTTGTCATCGTTGAATGTTTCATTTGTAGCTTTAAGGAAATTTATGGATTTCATTAAGAGGGCAATGCGTTGTAGATAGAAAATTGAGGGTAAGCGTTATTGGCCTGGTTTCTCTGTTTCGGTGATTAGGCTGGTATTTTTGCAATGAATTCACTTAATATATTTTAAGGCAATGTCATTTATGATTTTATGGTTGGAAAAGGAGTTTTTTTTGGTTTGGCATTACAGCTCCTTTTGGGTCTTCACTTAGAGCTAGTTAAATTATTTCGATCGCATATATCGGTATTCGAGAATGTGATATGGTCAGTACCACACTTTGGCTGTTGTTTCGTTCACCCAGCTGCTATATGGTCTGCTTTTAAGCCAGTATGTTTAATAACTGAATGCCCGTACAAATGGTCACTTGAAACAAATCTCGTTGTCATCAACATGATTCGAACCAGGGAGCTTCAGCTTACGCAGCAAGTACTCTAACCACTACACAACTCAGGCTACCGTTAGAGGTTCGTTGCGTTCAATCATTACAAAATAAGTTAAAGTAAAATATTCACTTTGCAACGAGAACAATTCCTCAAACATGCATATAGATTGTTAGCAAGACAAATTGTTCCCTCATCGAGAGAATACATATAGTTGAACCGCCTGAATTCACTTAGATAACTTTTTATGTGAACTATGAGCATCATGCATAACACTGGGCAAAATCATATAGCTTAAGGCGAATTACATTGGATCACATTATGCCAAATATACTATACATTTTTTTTTTCTTGAAAACAGACGCAGTCGAAATTTGTCTTATACTAATACATTTAATTTCATTTTATCAACTGCTTAAATGGTTTATTCTAGTGCACTACATTGTAGTGAAATGGGTAGGATAAAGTGTCCGTAAAGGACTGCAGCGATGGTCTGCTGCCTCGGTGAAAGAGGATGGTGGGATCTGCCGAGATTGACCATGTATGAGGACGCGTGAGTGTGCTGGTAGGCTATCATTGCGGTGTCGTGGGGCGGGTTCTTTCCCCCAGCACAAGGACCCATGAGGGTCAATAGGTGTCGAGGCTGAGGTAACCTACTAAGGGTGGACATTGCTGATTCAGAGGAAAATCCGGGCCTGGAGAAAACAGACGGAATTAGGTGGACTTCGTCTTTACTGACGATGCTTATGTCCCACAAATAAGAGTGGGGCATCCAGGTGGAAGCGATGCCCCCTCACCGTTTTAATTAAAATGCCTGGTGTTTTAAATTAAAACATCTAGGCATTTTAATTTCAAACGTTACTTACATTGTGCCTTTCATGAAAAACCTACGAAATTTATCACTTTTATATACTCATAACACCTTTGCTCGTATTTGTGTTTTTTTTTTTCAATAAAACGTTTGAGGCGTTTTAAAGTAAAACGCTTAGTGTTTCAAATAAAACGGTAAGTGTTTTAAAATAAAACGCCCGAAGTGTTTTATTGAATTAAAATACTAAAGGTGTTTTAATTAAAACGCTTAGGCGTTTTATTTAAAACGTTTGGATTTGCAGTGATTATGAGAGGGAATCACATAACCCTATGCCATAAATAGGCATGCGAGTGGAAGGCTCCCTTACCCTCCAAGAGCACCTGTTAACATATAAAAAGGGGTGAGCCCACCCAATGGCTAGCTCATTATAGTGGAGGGGCCAGCCAACGTTGCGGGTCCCATACCCGGTCACGTTTAAAAATGTAATGGAAAGAGCGAGTTTATAATTTAAGTTTCCATTTTTATTTCTTGAATTTTATTAAAAACTATATTTATTCAAAATAACGTAGGACAAAACTGAACAATGTGGCAATCATATTTTGCTGCCTGCCTTATTTAACATCTTCATAAATGCATTCGAATCCTAACTACATTCAGTTTTGGGTCAACACAAAATATTATATTACTAACATAACCATAAGAAAATTTTTAAGTCAGAAATTTTCCCATTAGCCTCTTGTAACAAAAAATATAATTGCATTATCCATTTAAATGAATTACAGTTTTGGTTTATGTACGAAGGTACTTTTTACAACGAATTTTTACTAAGTAAAATCTACTTACGATCGAAACGACTCCCACTTCTTTGTGCTTTGTTGTCATGGAATTAAACACGTTCATCTTTTTTTTTTTAAATGCAAGATGCGTAAGTTAAATCTCAAAAATCAACATTTTAATAAAAGATTAAAATAATAATAATCTATTAAGATATAAAAAAGTAAAGTTAATTAAAAAGAAACGGGCACTAACCCAACATCCTCGCCGGGCGCCCGCTGATAATGTGGATGATGCCTGAGAACTTAATTGAAATGGGAAGGAAAACATTAATTTCCTTAATCAAATATGATACCGAGATAAGCGGCTTTGAGTCAACTACATCAACAAGTGGTTCCATTATAGCTACTTTTCGACTACAACCCATATCAAACTCATACACATCGCTGTACAAATTAATGTTTTTTCATCCTTATGTTGACGTTCTTCAATTGCAGTTATGAACAAAGTTCCATTATCTGAAAACATCATCCCATTTCTTTTTAGCCACTTACGAGGTGTGACAATTAAGTAATGAGACTAATTCCATGAAAACAGTATATTTAAAAATTATTCTACAACTCTGCCATCCCCTTCAAAGTAGTCGCCTTGGGTAGCTATACAACGATTCCAGCGCGTTTTCCGTGCTTCATAACATTTCTGGAACGTTTCGACTGGGATGTCAGCAAGTACCCTTGTCAATGAAGAAGAGAAGGATGCCGGGGAAGGGGAAGGGAATTTCAAGGTCGCACGCTTACCACAAGCGCGGCAATAAAACTAGTCTCATTACTTAATTGTCTCTGGCGAACAACATCGTATCCAACATTGATTCGAAAAAAAGATATCAACGTTCTCAATCCCATCTGGCATTCTCACGTCCCCGACTCTTCCCTTGTTAGCAGCTATCAAGTCAGTTAATTGATCGTCAATAACAATTTGCACCTGCTCTCTATGAGCTAATTTCACCAGTGGATGAGCATACTTCAACGTTTTTATTTTTTCTTCAACGATACTCCACACAGACTGATCGCAGTTTTCTCTCAAAATATCGTCAGTAACAACAGTACCGAAAAAAAATGATTAATCGCCAAACATCCCTTAGAATGTTTGGCTGCCAGTGTATGGGAAATCACAAAATTTTTACAGGTTTTTTTTATGATGATTGGACCTGGTAAAAGTTCCGTAAATTATTTCGGATTTACTTTTTAGCTTGAAATTGTGACGTTTCGCTTCAGTAAATTATATACTTGGCCGTCATATTTATGCTTGAACGCTGATACATTTCAAATATTTTATAGAGTAAACTCACATAACCGTCATAGCTACATCACGTTTTTCTACTTTAGTTTAACGTCAAATTGAGTGGAATGTTTCACGTATATGTGCATGTGCGACATAAAAGCGGATTCACCCATGTATTGTTTTAAAGCGACCGTTAGGCAATAGTTTATTATTGCTTTACAATTCCAAGTCCAGCACGAAATACAAGAGAGCAGAACTGTTTAATATGATTGCAGGGGACCAGACAACGCGAAGTCATGGCTACTAACAAAAATGCGTTGTTAGTGGTGTAATACTGAATATTATCGTTGGTGGCGTGTACGAAATCACGGGTGTCCGATGAGGTTAGCAATGGCCAACTCCTGTCATTTAAAGCAGCCACGGAGCCCACTAATGTATGGTTTACGTTTCGATCGTACTCCCTACACTCGCACTGCTACAAACCCTTCTGTGCCGCTAGCGCTGCCTTTTGTGCGGACTGGAGTTGACAAATCGCACTTTTTGAGTGAGTGCGCGCCTGGTGATTTATCCACATCAGTGTCGCCTGCTCCTTAATATTTCTCCGCAACGAGAAATATTTCCAGGGCGAGACGCTTTTGATTTGCCTGAATCGGGAACAAATTGAAATTTCACCGCACGAAAACGTCAATCCCGTGCACAACACAAATTAAATTTTTCTCACTGTGAGGCGACAGCTCAAATGACGTAGAATAGGGCTAGCAGAAAATGCTACGCCAACTATATGGTCAAAGCCAACGTTCTCGCGCCTTCCACACAATTTTCCACGACGACGAATGGCAAATTCGGTAAACGACGTTTTGCGATTCACAACAAAAATATCCGCGCACGTATCTCATACAAGACTCGTCGTCTCGCCACGGAGGTTTCTTCGTGCCTCTCTTTGTTAACAGTCGTCACCTTACGGGAATATTCCCAACAGGAGTTGACGAGCCTTCTATCCACTCTCAATTGCATTGCGGAAGTGCAATTTGTGAATAAGCTCCGTTGTAAAGGGGTTGCCGTATCCAAATTTCAATTGCAAATTTAAATGATTATTATTTTTTTTAAATTTACAATTGAAATTTGGTTCAGTATTATGGTGTTTTGCTTAGGCGACTACCCGATTACTACAGTATCTTAAGACTAGATTTACGTAAAAATATAACCTTGTTATGTAGGGAAACGAGTGAATATTGAATGTCCGTGAAGGACGGCAGCGGTGGTCTGCTACCTCGGCGAGCAAGGTGTTGGTGCTCGCCGAGATTGGTCTTGTCTGAGGACGCGTAAATGCGCTGGCAGGCTAGGATTGCGGTGTCATGGGGCGGGTAATTATCCCCAGCACAAGGGCCCACTACAAAAAAATATTGCATTCGCGAATTAGTGGATAACACGACTCGGTCCGATGGTATCGAGGCCGAGGTAACCTACCAAAGGAGAAGGAGGAGATTGCCAAAGCAAACAACAAACCGGGCCTGGCGAAAACAAATGAGACTTGAGAATATCTCGTCTTTACCGACGATACTTATGGCCCCCAAATAAGAGTGGGGCATCCAGGTGGAAGATGTGCCCCCTCGCACCCTCCATCCGGATCAAGAGCCATTGTAGACGTGGCCAGATGTTTTTCATTTGAATGAAAAACTCATGCAAACATAATTCGCATGAGCTTTTACCTCAAACGAATAACATCAACGTTTCAGATTTATGTTATAATCTTATATGATGGAATCACCAAATACTATAACCTAAATAAACACGCAAGTGGAAGGCCACTCTACCCTGCGAGAGCACCTGTAATGCCAGAATAAGGGGTGAGCTCACCCGATGGCTAGCTCATGAGTGTAGGGGCCAGCAAATGTGGCGGGTCCCATACCTGGTCTGGGTTCTAAATGAATAGAAAGACCGAGTTCGGATGATTTATCTATTCATTGTATTTATATAAAAATAATTTTAAATTTCATTTCATAATTTATTATAATAAATTTCATTAAATAATTTATAATCAATTTCATTCAATAATTTATAATAAATTTCATTAAATAATTTGTAATCAATTTCATTAAATAATTTATAATTGATTTCACTTTAAATTAATTTTTTATACAATAGCAGAACAAAGAAAGGCAAAAACACTTAATTCCTCCCTACGAGTATGTATATTGAAATCAAATCAAATTATATAAAAGATTTAAACTTTTTTCTTTAAATTTATAATAAATACGTAGGGTACTCCCCCAATGAATTTTACGTTATACTTTCCATTACGTAGATATTTCTCTATGAGGTTTCTTGGTATTTTTCTTGGTGGCTCTACTTCTAACAATAATATATTCAACGAAAATTTAAGGGAAAACAGCATATAATGGGAGGATAATACAAAACATTCACTTTAATCGTCTTGGTTTTAGGGGTTTTGGTTCACTTGTCGAGAATGATCATCGCACGGTGCTATCATATCACTTGGGTTTGGAGGTTGAATTTAATTATCTCGACAAACGGCACAAACACTTGTTTGAGAAGTTACTGAGGGCACGGCTACGATGTAGCAATTCATGGGAAACGCGATGACATGCCAAGTACTCTCTTCACTCGACATGTTTCAGGTCCAAAACCTATAACGTGACGGCTATTACGCTCATTTGCGAAAGATTGTGACAGGCTTATGAGTGATATGTATCGTAGCGGTATTGTTTTAACTCTCCTCGAGCACATCTAGTAATGGGCCGCGAAGATGCTGAGCAGTAGACCGAAAATAAATTTTCAAACGAGTTTATGCAGAAATTCAGATCGACTGCACAATTGAGGACACAATTAAAAGCATTTGAGAGCGTAAACATGACGATCCATTCATTCGTTGCCAGCGCGATTCTTCTGACGTGCGCAATGTGTGCCGAACAAAAACAGACTCCCTTTTCACTTACGATCACTGCACACGCTTTTCATTTACTTGCGGGCTACGATAATTGTTTAATATAGCTCAGTGCACTGGTCGCGAGCAATTTGATTTCTTATTTTTACTCAACGAACTACAACAAAAATTCACTGTCAAGTGAAATCACTTTATGCCTAAACACTATCCGCCTACCAAATCTTTCCCCACAAATGCTTGCATTGCAAAATGCTTGTGACAGCGATCGACCGCGAAAATCAAGGCTGGAGGAAAGACAATTGGGCGGAAAATCGTATTTATTGTTGATCGTTTCCAATTGACATTCTCAAGAATACATTTTGATACGAATTGGATTGTTTTTGAACGAAAAACTCCCGAAAAATTTAACATGATCTCAATTCGTTACCGGCGCGGTTCTAGCGACGTGCGCATTGTGTGGCGGTCGAGAACAGACTCCCCGTGTCGCAACAGTGGTTTCTTGTAGAGCCCTCCTCTCGCGTGACACCACAAGTCATTTTATAAATTGCACTGCAAAGGGGTTGCGGTGATCGAATTTTAATTTTAAATTCAAATATTTTTTTTTTAAATTTACAATTAAAATTGGGTCAAGTATTGTGTTGTTTTTTGAGCAATTAGCCTAAGCGACTGCTCGATTACTACAGGGCAGCTAATTTTCTCGCGATACCAAGGAGACGAGGATTGCAAAAAAGGAGCTGACGAGTCTTCAGGTGGATAATCGATCGTGTTAGGGATCAAAACAAGAAGTGAGACAACAGAAGAAAACGATTAGCGGACGGACAGACTGACGCAAACAATTTCGACTTGCTATGAATGGGGAAACCCATATGCGTGATTGAAACATAGTACGGACGGAAAAAACAGGCGTGTATACTTAAACTATCGACGCAGGTCTTTTGCGTGATATACCCTCACTTCCTTCCCCGACGATGAGGAGCTAACGATTAGATCCTACAACCTTCTGTACACGGCTTTTCAGGAACAGACGATATAGCTTTGCATTGTAATGCCCAGCTGCATCGCTTTGGCGGGAATCGCCACGAAAGACATCATCCCCTTCTCTAAATTCGGAATGCCGGGATCTCAGGTTGTAACGCGTCCATTTCCGCGTCCTGCTGCCCTTATCTTCCGTCTGATTTGTTGGCGGAGATAACCTAAAATTTCGTGGGGCACCAGTGCAATGACGGGATCTCCCAAACATTTTAACTGTCGTAGTAGCTTGTATGAAGGCGGCAAACTAAGGCGAGACACCCGTGACGGAATGATAAGACGACCGCAGTGCGCAAGTGATGGCGGACAATCTGTGGTCCCAATCCTTCTGAGTTGGATGGACATGAGAATGGATTGAAGCTAACAGGGTGCGATTCAAACGTTTTGATGTGATAGATTGGGGAGAGTATATTGGCGTCAGTTGGTGTTCGACACCATACTGTTCGAGTAGACTTGTAAACTGCCGAGATAGGAATTGTACTCCGTTTTTCACGTAAAAGCTTTCTGGTACACCAAACACATGGAATACTCAATTCTCCGAAAATTTCACGACATGTGGAGTCGTGAACTCCGACGTGTCCCATAGAAGAACCAGGGTAAAAGAAATATTTCTTAAGGCAGCAAAGCGTCCGACCGTAGCCACCGTGGGCACTTAGAGGATGGTCGTATGCGCGGAGGATGAGATTGTGAGTCATTTCATCCGGCACCCAAATTTTTCGAAATTCTTCTTCCTGGAATGAGTCACTGGTTGCGTATTCATTACGTCGATAAATATAGCCGTCGACCACTTTCAAATTAGGCAACTGTACTTGTTGGGTTACGATGGTTGTAGCTGTATGAATTAAAATGCGGGCTGTCTAAATCTTTCTCGATGGGATCATCGTCATTAGTGCCAATTCCGTCGGGCAAGATGTTATGGGTCCCTTTTCGGTGTTTAATGGAAAACTTAAACCCTTTCAGTTTAAGAGCCCATCGGGCAAGACGTCCGTGTAAGTCCGCTTGGTTCATCAGCTATTGTAACGATGCGTGGTCGGTGATGATTTCAAACAGGTGGCCTTCGATGTACGTTTGGAATTTCTTAACAGCCATCACCGCTGCCAGACATTCTTGTTCGGATACAGTGTGTTTACTGAACATAAAACAATGGGAGCTTCTTCTTTCTCTTCGGTTAATTTCACTTGCACGGCTTCAACTCTATGTTGACTTGCTTCGCAATGAATGAAGAAAGGTTTCTGGAAGTCAGTGCTGTGCAAGACTGGGGCAGATGTCAAGGCTTGCTTGAGCTCTTCGAATGCTTTTTGGCTGAGTTCGGACTAGATGAACTTACCTTTCCGGAGCATGTCCGACAGAGGCGCTTAAACCGTTGCGTAATTCCAAATGAACCTTCGGCACCAGCAGTTTACTGAACATAAAACAATGGGAGCTTCTTCTTTCTCTTCGGTTAATTTCACTTGCACGGCTTCAACTCTATGTTGACTTGCTTCGCAATGAATGAAGAAAGGTTTCTGGAAGTCAGTGCTGTGCAAGACTGGGGCAGATGTCAAGGCTTGCTTGAGCTCTTCGAATGCTTTTTGGCTGAGTTCGGACTAGATGAACTTACCTTTCCGGAGCATGTCCGACAGAGGCGCTTAAACCGTTGCGTAATTCCAAATGAACCTTCGGCACCAGCAGCACACTCCAAGGAAACGTCGTAGCTGCTTAACGGTCTTCGGTTAGGGAGACTCATCAATCACCCGAGTTTTGTCCGGATCCATTTAGATGGTAACATGTCCGATGACATGCCCTAGATATCGGACTTCGGTTATAACCAACTTGCTTTTCTGGACATTGATGGTTGCAAAAGTAGAAGATGTTGGTCAAATGTTTCTGTGATGAGTACTCGTAGAAGGTCATCCAGGTACAAGAGCACTTGGTGTTTCACATGGGGTGGAATGACCTTATCCATCAGGCGGGTCATCGTTTGCGAGGCGTTATACAGACCAAAAGGCATTGTGACAAACTGGTATAGTGGTCGTGCAGGCACTGTGAAAGCGGTTTTAAGCAATGTTCAAACGATGGTGAAATAACTTTGTCAGAACACCTACTATATTATAAGGCCTCTGCACCGCATACATTCTAATAAAGATAATTATACATAAAAAAAAAATAATTAAATACCTCCATTCACACGGCATCTGCTCTTGATTTCAAATGTGTTGAATCATTTAGTAAATCGCTTTCTGAGCGTCCCAACATATTTAACTTCAATTTCATAAATTTAGTTTTTGATTACCTACCCTTACATATGTATGTAAAAATTTGAATTCATATTTTGTTTATATTGCATACACATTGTGCAAAATGAAAAAAGCTCAGCAAAAGCTTACAAAAGAACGAGCACATGGCAGTACTAGGAAATCAAATAATGACGACACATAGTGGAGCACGGCGAATTCGCGTATGGAGTCATGGCGCCGGAGCACGAGCATCTCCCGCCGGTAAGCTCCACAGCTCCAACACAACCACAAAACAATGCACGCTCTTTGGTCGCCTGGTAGCCGTGCGGCATTTCTTTTCGCCACAGTTCGAGGCGTTCAGTCGAAACTTGCGAATGTGTGTTGTTAGAAGAGCCTCAGCTCGTGGTTCAACTCATCGAAAGGTGCGAATCTACTGCAACGCCCCACATCCTCAGCAAATTATTAATCGTCCGTTATCGAAAATCCGTGATTACCTGATTGTGTCCTCCTCGGCTCCTCCTTCCACCTTCGCGAAGAACGTACCTTTGTCCGTCCGGTGATCTGCAGTGTCTTATTCGCGAAAACACGATACAGCAGCGGTGTGACATCTGTACTCCCCCTCCCGCTCACTTGCGTCTAGTGTGTGTGCTTTGCTGCTCACGTGGAGCCGGAGGTAGTGACGTAGGTGCGGCTTGAGAGTGTGCATTTGAAAAGCAACATCGAGAATAAGAAGAGGCAGTGAAAAATCTCCATGTGCGCGATTATGTATGTGCTGTCGTGGTTGCTTGTACATTATGTAAACGAATAAATCGCCGAATCCGTCGTGAATGGTGAATTACTGTCTGATGCTTACGGTGCGCGAGAACGAGGAAGAGAGGGACAAAACGGAATTACTGGTCGCGCCATTTATAGAAGAACTGAAGACTTGCAATACCCGCGAAAGTAAGTTTGCAACAGGAAAGGAAATCGAGAACAAGGAACCGGAAGGAAAGTCAATGTGAGTTGAGAATGTAGGGAAGAAATATTTGGCTTGTTGCCGAGGTGGGTGTAGGATTGGTAGCACGAGCAATTAATCGTGGGTGCACGCGACAAATGAATGCACAATTGACGTCCGATATGGCGAAATTTTATTTTGCATTTTTTTTCCTCGAGTTTACTAATATGGAAATTTGTTTGTTTTTTCCTTAATTTATGACAGTAATAATTAAATCTGTAAATATCCGCTTGGTGGAATGGTAAAAAACTATTAAGTGGATGTAAATGTATTCAATGAAAACCGAATATTCAAGTTTGCGCTAGAAGCTCTTAAAAGCTCAAACGTATGTGCGTTAGTATAAGCATATGTAAAAATAATAGCACTAAAAAATTAACATCAATGGCAATGTCGGAACGCGTGAATTTTCCTGTTTGGGGTGGTACCCCATAAATATGATGTATTGTGAGGCATCTGCTTTTGTTTGTTTTTATAGCTTAAGCGGTATTAGAATGCCATTGTTCACATTCACATTTGAGGTTTGACAGTTGGCAAGGTCAGTTAGTGATTGAGCTAATGTGTATCTAGTATCAAGTTAATTCTGTATAACAGTAAGAATAATTATCTTGATTTATTTAAAAAAAAAAAAGTTATAATGTTTAGTGTTAATAAAATATTTGAGAAAAAAAGAAAGAGTGAAGAAATCTTGCCATAAATGAATGGTAACATATTGTGAACTGGTCACACCCTTCACTGAAAAATGCACACCAAAGAAACATATTGACTCTTGAAACATGTATTTACCGTGAATCGAAAAATGATTTGTGCACGCCGATCAACTCAAACATCAGACTAAGGTTGTTTCAAAAATAAAGATCTGCAATTGATCAAATATTCTCTGTGAAATAGGTTCTTGAAAAATGCTGGGAATATAACATTGGTAATAAGAAACTTCCTGTTGGCTTCTAGCCAACATACCAAAGAGTTAGTCGAATCGTCCTGTCCAAAAAAGGACCACACTACAAAGGTTGATAATAATAACCACCGTGTTCCAGGTAAACGCTCATAGGGGACCTAATTGATCAAGTGTTAAATTTGGAAATGCATTTGCCTCAGTGTTATTCAATATAGAGAGTAGGACACTGATGAAAAGGGAACACTTACCCTTGAAATATATATATGCCTTATAACTACAAAACGTTTTTTGTTTGTTTTGTTATTTTTTAATTTGCATGATTGGAAAAGTAAATTTTCAGGAATCCCAAAAACACCGAGGATTCAAATAATTGGTGGTTTTGTTAGCGCTTGAAGCAAAAAACAATCCACAAACAAGGAAAAACGAATATTTTTAATTATCTTTTCTTAAGTTAATAAAGTACATAACTTAACATACAAAGTCACAACTTTTGGGCAGAAACTGATATACTCGTATATAACAATGCAATGTAACGGTAATAGTTTAATTCAGTCACATTGCTCGAACACGGAATTACGTCTATACAGCCGCACAGCTACATGTGGAGTATCCCAGGTCCTCTCGTCCCAATCTCAACGTGACAATTTGGCCGTCCTGCTCTAATGACGTCCCGAGGTTAGTTGTGTTTCTTTTTTTTTAATTTTTGGTGGCATACAGCCGTTCCCACATTCGATCCAACGCTAAAACTGAGTTGAACTTCCTGCTTGATCTTTCTGCGCCCGGTACATCCTCCAGCAGGTGGCGGTCGTTTCCCAAAATTCTTGTTATGAGATACGGCTCTCCCACCTCGGCTCCAGCTTACGGGAAATTCCTGTGGACTGCAAGTCATTCAGCACCAGCGCTAGGCCACCGACTTTGTACATTGTTGTATCTTTTCGCGTATTGTCAAATCGAATTTTTTCCTTCTGCTGCGAAACAACAGTATTATTACGCTCTATATCACGTAATGTCGCAAGGCTAACCTTTTCTTCATTTACGGCCCAGTCATACAGAACCTGTAGCAAACGATTCCTTATAGGATTTCTCGGCATAAAACTAACGAGCAAATTGTATGATCTTCAAGTGTTTATCCCAATCGCAATTTTCCTACTCCCGTGTCATACATCGCACTGCTGTTAATACCGTTCGGTTGAACCGCTTAACCTGCCCAGTAGCTCGGGGGTTGCAGTCGCTGTCTTGACATGGGTGACGAGGTTTTCGGCGCAATACTTCGCAAATGCTTTTGACATCTTATCCATAAATTTAATCACATGCTATGTATATTTCGTAAAACCATCGATTAGAATTAGAAGATGCATATTACCAGCGTTGCTTTCAACAAATGATCCCCTATAATCCAAATGAATAATGAACAACGGCACTGGATCTCGTGAGATAGGATGTAGCTCGCTTTCTTTTTTGCTCTTTAAGTCACCCTCGCGCAAATCCCAACTTGGGTCCCATAATCGTTGACTTTTTTCCTTTCAGTGACAAGTTTCCGACAAAACAATTCACAATTTTCCGACTAAACTGTTTCTCCGTTTCACAAAACAGTTTTTGTTCTTGCGCTCAGTCATAATCTCCCCAATCGTACACCAGAGCCCAGTTTCTTGCACAGGCTTGTGTATAGCTGCACACACACACGATCCGCAACCACGCGATGCGATGCGATGCTCTTCTTCTTCTTCTTCTTAGCACTACAGTCCCTCTCGGGCGTTCGCTTCCTGCAAATAGCGCCTCCACCTGTGTTGGTCCATTGACTGCATCCTCCAATTTCGAAATCCGAGTAGCGATGAACTATCTTCGTCGAACGAGTCAGACCCGCGTTTCCTCGGTTTCCCCACTGGTCTCCGCTCTTCAATTCTCCCAACGAATACCTTTTTGGGCATCGTCCATACGATTCATGTGGCCAGCCCATTTCAGCTTCTGCAGTCTCACAATCGTTGAGACCTCCGGCTCGTTAAAAATTTTATACAGCTCGTGGTTGTATTCATAGGGAACATAGGGAATATTGTACTTATAAAAAAGACAGCGGGTGAAGTTTCTTTGAACATTTTCTAGGTCAGCATTAAGGTATTCAAAGTCTGGGGACCAAACTTGAGAACTATACTTTAAAATACTTCGGGCGAGAATATATGATAAAGCTGGACAGCGGAGAATACATATTGGAAAATAAAAGTATGGCGCAGTACAAACCCTGAGACTCTAAAAGCTCTTGTTTAATGCTTGAAATGTGCATATCAATTTTGAGTTTGGGATCGAAAATTATACCGAGATCCTTAATTTTTAGAACAGCTGAAAGAGGTCGCTTCTCATTGAATAGATAAATTTGATTTGTACTGGTTTAAGGGAATACGACATAACATGACATTTAGATATGTTCAGTTCAAGATTGTTAATGTTACACTAATTTTTCAGGGTAAACAAATCATTGTGCACTATGCAATCCTCTACTTGACTGATAGTCCTAAATAGTTTCAAATCATCTGCAAAAATTTGGTTTGATTTTGAATTTAAAGTAGCACGTAAATCATTGATAAAAAGTATAAATAAGAGAGGGCGAAGGATTGAGCCTTGTGGGACACCTGACGTAGGGCAAAAGATTGAAGATAAAGAATTGATCATACGAACACAGTCAGAACGATATGTTAGATATGAATTTATCCAAGCCAACATTGGAGTAGGAAATCCATAGTACTGCAACTTTAGTAGTAAAATAGAACTATCAACTCGATCAAATGCTTTGCGAAAATCAGTATAGACGACGTCTTTTTGCATATGGTTATCTAGAGCACAAGAAATAGAATGAGAGAAGGCACCCGTGTTGCTCGGCAGCAAAAATTTGCGATAGAGATGCTAATTTATTGTGACCGTGGCGCTTCAACAATTTAGAGAAGCAGGAGAGGATGGAGATAGGACGGTAGTTGGAAATATTACAAGGGTCACCATTCATCAGAATTTGAACAATATGTGCAAGTTTCCATATTTGAGGGAAAGTTCCATTGGCTAAACTTATATTAAACAGAATTGAAAGAGGAGCAGATATGGAAGTAATAAGTGACTTAACAAATATAGCGGTAATCCCATCGGGACCCGGTCCAATGCTTCCATCTAGCTTGCTGATGAGTAGCTCAATGTCATAGGGAGTGGTTTCAAAATCAATAGCTAATGTTGAATAAGACGATGGAGGGCATTAGTGTGTAGGTGAAGACGAGGCACTTAAAGATTCAGAGAAAAATTTGAAAAAAAAGATCTGAAATAGCAGAAGGTCCAATAGCCTCAAAGCTGTTTCAATGTGCTGAATCTGGAATATGTGACGAAGTGGCTAAATAACGAAAGAAAGACCAAAAGGGTTTCGTTTGGTTAGACAACAGAGATTGTTCTATAGAAAGATAATAATCACGCATGGCTGCTGTAATGCGACATTTGGCAAAAGCACGAAGTCTTCGATATTCTATACAAGCTGTAGGACACCCAGTACGTTTGAAGTCTCGATGAGCTCTATCCTTACTTTTTAGAATGCTTAAAATATCGGCGTTCAACTATGGTGCATCATTACTTTTTGCTTTGTGAACTATTGGTGCATGTTGGCTGGTCAATAGAATTTAGATACAGCATTATCGCAGGATACATTAGCAAAGAAGGAGAACCAATTTATCGATTGGAGATTGTTCACAATAATTGCAAAGTTCGATCTACGCAAATTATACCTTGCAGGCTGGCCAGTCTTCTTGCGCCTCATCAATGCTTAATTGTGGATGGTTGAAATCGGATGGAACATAAGCAAATTCAGGATGTTTTAAGTCATAAATAGCAGACAGATTGTTTGAACAGTTTAATAAAACCTGATCAAGAATGCGGCCATGAACGTTTGTGATGTTATTTACTTGATTTAGTGAGAAAAGTAAGAGGAAAGAAGAAAAAAATTCAGAGTCGGTTGTTAGACTCGATATATGGGCAAGAAGATAGATTCCAAGATAAAGAAGGAGCATTAAAATCACCACATAGAAGAATAATATCTGGAGAGTATTTATCGTTGATGTAGGTAGAAATTTCGCCGAGAAATATAACGCAGGTAGAAAGAGAAGACTGACAAAGCGCATAAATAGACGAGACCAAAAGTGGACATCGGACGAAATGGTTACTCTTACAAGTACACATTCAATAGGAGGAGTTGGAATGAAATCTGTACAAGAAAGACCGCCAAGGTACTTTGTCACACCCACAAGGACACCACCACCGAGTGATTTCCCGGATGAATCAATTGTTGTTGAAAGATAGATAAGTCCTTGTTAAGAATAGTATCATTCAGCCATGTTTCAGTTATACATACTATATAATGTTGTCATCAGCTAATATAGTGGAAATCCGGGATTTCTGCCACTTGGTTTTAAGCCCTCTTACATTTTGATAATAAACTTTTAGATAAGAAGATTCACTAGAGTTGGTTTCGTGGGTAGCGACAGAGATTTGATTTAGGGCGTTGCTTCGGAAAAAACTTTTTCACTAATGTGCTTTTGGGCCAGAAGTCTGGATTAAGTATCAAATGAAGGTCAACAGGAACAGAAATTTTGAAAGATGCAACAATTTTGTTGGGCAAACCATCTTTGGTTAGCTTCGTAACACCAAGTTCACTAATGTGCTTTTGGGCCAGAAGTCTGGATTAAGTATCAAATGAAGGTCAACAGGAACAGAAATTGTGAAAGATGCAACAATTTTGTTGGGCAAATCATCTTTGGTTAGCTTCGTAACACCAAGTATAGGAGGAGTAAATCCTAGTTTTCTGAAAATGTAGTTATTTATATTCTCTTTTGATGTTCTGTAGGATAGCCTGGAGACAAAAAGCTGGATAGGCAGCGAAACAACTTCTTATTCTGAATTTGTCATAGATGGTAGGCTAGCAGAATTATCAGTAGTGTCATAGCTAAAGCTGGGGAAAAAACAGCCACTGATGATTCAGTTATTACCGATGAAGGAAGATCGGTATGTGTATTGTTGATCCTGGAAGATACGGGAGAGGAATAGTGTTTCACTTTTGATTTTTTGGAACAGCTCCCTTGCCAGTGTCAACGGCAGAAGTTTCGATTGGTGTAGCTGCAGCCGGGATGGCGGGTTCAGGTTGGCTGGTCACATTGTTGATTCCTTTTTTTACTCGTATATCCAACATCGAAAGATCATGTCGATTACCAATATCAAGCAGCACTTTGGACTGCTCTTTTAATAAGCGAATCGTGTCAGCAATAGTCATACCACGACAATGATCACAACTAAAAGTAATATTTTTCGAAAATTTTGCGTGGGTTCCATAAAACGAAGCTGGAATAGACAAACACTTCAGGTGGAATGATTTAGTGCAAAAGCCATCACATTCAATGAGTTTAGCCCTAAATATAAACGCTACAAGTGAAGGTTACTTCGCTGGGCTTTCTACACGAAGGTTCAGATATGTGCCCTGGAAAGACCGTTCCTAAAGATATCCACGTGGTATTCGAACGGAAAATTTCGAGAGAATGGTACTATTCGTATTGCGAACCAAACGTGCATCTACGCGGTTCAAAATGGGCTGACCTTGTGGAAAAGAGCACGGTTACCCAGGTAAACTATCGGAGCAGAAAGTCCAGGCTCTGCTAGAGGTTCTAAAGTAAAGTACGAACTTGCTGAGCTGCCATGATTTGCCCTTGGAGTAGCTCATTCGTTTTTATTTTGACGAAGAAAGCAAATATCCCCAAAACAGCCATTAACGTCACACAACCATTAATTCAAACAGATTCAATAGAAAACTGTTGTCACCTTGAACCATTTACTCAGTTTTGAAATATCCCAGTCTGTTTAAAATTTATCGAATCGATTAATATGTATAAGCAAATATTGCTGAACTCAAATGATTTCAATGGAATCCATGAGAAAAGCATCAGACAAATATAAATAAAACAAAAATCCGACGAAAATTGCCTGAAACTGAAGCAGTATTGTAGAAACCATGCCAAATTGGCAATCATCCAAAACATGCAGCAGCGTTTTTCGTTCAATACCGGCGATGACGGTGCTAATGGCTGTGGAAACATTCAAATTCATCAGGAGTGTAGCGAATGAATAATTTAAAAATTAATCAATAATAATTGTTGCACACATTCCAGATCGTGGAATAACTTTTTTTAAATAAATTATTAATGATCGAAACAAAAGAAGAATAAAAATAGGTTGAATTAAAAGTGATTCATGCGAATCCCCTCGTATCTGTTGTCACGCAAACACAACACATGAGGGCAAATATGTGTGTAAACATTATCACCAGCAGTTAAGTAAATGAATGTTACAATTTTTTGCAATAAATTTTAATTATGTTATCGCTGGTTGAGTTTGTATGCAAGGAGGGAAGAAATGAAGCGTTGCTATTAAAAACAATAGCAATTATTTGCTATCACACATGCAATAAATATTTTAGTCAGATAAGCGCTTGAGCATCGTATTCACTTGTTGAGAGTGTTGGGGCTTACGGGATGTGAATGCAACAAGTTGAAAAGAAACAATGAAAATTTTATTATTCGCTAACAAGTTTATGTGCTCGCATATGTCTGTATGGAATTTATATAGGTACATATGTACGTATACGATTGTGCTGATCGGCAAGATTTTACAAACAGAAATGCAGATAAATAATAACGGGAAACGTCTAGCTTCATAATAGCTTTTATTGCCTCAATTCGCTTCGCTTAATGAAGTTGAACTGGAGGCTAGAGCCAA
The DNA here is from genome assembly GCA_963969285.1 of Odontomyia ornata. Lineage (NCBI taxonomy): Eukaryota > Metazoa > Arthropoda > Insecta > Diptera > Stratiomyidae > Odontomyia > Odontomyia ornata. The sequence goes on along the minus strand of OZ017742.1, from coordinate 11,395,922 downwards.
TCAATATCTAATAATTACACATATGGATGCAGAAAAGCTTTTTTCGAGCCATCTTCCACAGCAGGTTTGATCCAAATCCTCTCTCCCTGCCGCTGCGGCACTTTGCAGCTCCATCGTTAACCCAAACTACAAACTTGCAGCTACCACTTCAATGGAGGTTCTCTTTTGATTAATTCATATTATCTCATCGCCGTGGAGAAGAAACTGATTGAATAACTTTTATCATTAATATAAATTTTCTAGGTCAAATTTACCAACAAAAGAAAAACAATCTTTAAATGATTAAAATAATGAAATCGAAGAAAGAATTGAAACAAAAAAAAATCCGTTCTTGTTAGCGATATAAAAAACCGTGAAAAAACTTGAAAGCCAATTAAAAGATTGATGTGAGCGAGATAGCGTTGGTAGTGGAATAAAATATAACGCTAAATATACTTTTTTATGGATTTTATGATTACGATGTCAGCACGTCACGATTTTAGGTAAATTTCTCGAGAGAAATTTACCTATTGCGGAGAGCATCATATATATATATATATATATATATATATGGGATATAACGAAATTTGTGACCACGATAGAGGTCGCAATTTTGCTTCGATTTTCACCAAATTTTCAGGAAAGGTGTATTGAGTAATTATCTCGGTTAAGTTCGTGAACCAGCTATATCGGCCCGGCAAAAACAAAATGGCGGCCATTTTAGACGAAAAATCGTGATTTCTGTTCTGACCAAAGTATAGCTCCGATTTGGATGAAATTTGGTACAAAGGTTCATTGCTATATGTGATGAATCTCACAATAAAAAATCCAAAGTCGGTACGGCAGAAACAAAATGGCGGCCGCTCAAATGTCGAAAAACGTGCAAAATTTTGTTGTTGTAATAGTGGTCAAAGCTTTCGACAGATTTTCATGAAATTTGATAACTTGATAGGAATTATAGGTATCTAAAGAATTAGGTGAAAAAATTGGAGGTCAGGTTGCAAAAAACAAAATGGCGGCCAGTTAAAAGTCAAAATTTCAAAGGCTTTTTAAAGTCGCAATTTTGATCCGACATATACGAAATTCGGTTTCAAGATAGCCATTATTTAGGCCTACAGTCTTTGATATTTTGGTGATCATGCATGAGCAAATTTCAAAATGGCGGCCGTTTAAATATGCGTTTTTTTCAGGTTTTTGTGGCCCTCTAGCGGTCACATTTTCCGGCGGATTTTGATGAAACTTGAGATTATGAATCCCTGTACTATGTTCTTGTATTATGCAGGAAATTATTAAAATTGAATGAAAAATAAAAAAGTCGAAAATTTCAAGCCTAATATTTTTAGCTGCCATTTTCTTTAAAAATTGAATTATTTTGCCCTGTCTAGAGTGAAACTTCTATTTGAACGAGATAGTACATTGATTGATGAGTTCCTAGCATACAAAGATTTAAAATAATCCAAAATAAAATGCATGCATTCAAAATGGCGGCCCCCAAAGGTCAGAAGGCAAGCGCAATTCGCTATTTTAGTGCCAACTGAAATAATGAATATTTTTCATGATAACGTTTTAAATGACTTTACTTGATAGAATTTATAAACCAGACCATTTTTAAGATATTGTAAAATCTTTTTAACAATCCCCTAAAAAAATTATAAAATCGCGACTTGTCTGTCTGTCCGTCCGTTTGTTCGTGCGTCAAAACAAGTTTTCTCGCAAACCACATGAGCTAGAATGAGGAAATTTTCTACGTGGGTCAAAAGTGGTGCCTCTTGAAATTTGCAGTGCAAGAAAATATTTTAAGGTATTTTAAGGGGGGTCTCCCCATACAGGGGGGTGGCATACAATTTTTTTTATTTCTGTAGCAGCCAAGATTCTCAACAGATTCCGTTGAAACTTGAAATTATAAGTTATTAACGCAAGTTAATTTAATTTAATTATGCAAATCGAATGACAAATGAAAAAGTCGAAAATTTACAGCTTAATATTTTTAGCAGCCGATTTCAATAAAAATTGAAATGACGGCCCTCATAGTTCAGAAAAAAATTGAAAATGTATATATTAATGGCAACGCAAGTGCTGATTAAACTTTCATGGAAATCTTTTGAAATTAACTATTCGAGCTATTTAAGCCTTCGTGTGGTTACCACTGTGAACTGTGTAAACAGCAAATGCGAGAAGGGCGAAACCGGTATTTATATGTTTACAACAATTTATGATCCGCCGATTTTCAATATGTAATCCATACGTATGCAACTCAATTTAATTAGCAAAATATTTGCGCCCCGATAAAAGGTCTCTAAGAACGAACGTGGCCAGATTTTTTTTATGTTAATAAATACCCATGTGGTACTACGAAAATTGCAGAAAGAAGTTGAGTAGTAGGCAAGCCAAATTTTTTTTCGAAGCTTTATACTACATACGAGAAATTTACCTTTCCGGCTGGTGCTGCCAACGGGGATTTTTCTCTTGTCAAGAGTAGATAATAAAATTTTCGGCTTTTATTTAGTCAGAAACATATTTCGACATACATTTTTGTCATAGACAGCAGAGAGTGTAGATAAGGTTGAAGTATTTTATAACTTTTACTGTGTGGGCATATGTAATTGTTATTTTATTAAGGGGAAATTTTTAAATTGTTATAGACAATAAGTTAATGTTAGAATAAGACTCATGTTACTTTTAAGAAACTTAAAGATAAAATCTGAATAAAATGAAATGCTTGATTTTATGACGAAAACAACTCATTCACAACTGAAGGGCTTTAATAAAGCATGTGCTCTAAATATCACACACTATTGATGGAACTAGGACCCTCAAAGTAGTTAGGAATTCTACGTCTAGTATTCGTTGCGTACAAACGTGTTTTTAAATCGCTCCTGTCAATAGTTTTCAAAAATTGAATTCATCTTTTAAAACGTCAGTCCGAAGTTAATTTTTATTGAAAAAAGCATATATCGTGCAAGCAAACGATTCAAGCAATTTATATCGAATATAATTTTACTTCGATACGTAAAGAAAAGCGAAGAACCTCAAGACAACCTCGGGATTACTGGTATGGAGACGCCCCACGGCTTCCCACCATTTGAGGAACCTGGGGAATGTCAAATATGAAGCTGGTGACAGTTTTCAATAAAGGAAAAAATCAAGAAAAGTCCGCAGATGGTGGATGCAAACAGCAATACAACTAATAGCAGACAATGATGAAATGAACAAATCAAGTAAAGAAAATTAGGAATTAAGGCTACAGATACAGCGCCTTCAAGATCTAGTCAAGAAAGGGATAACGATTCAGAAGCCGCAGCCGCAAAAACAAGTGCAACAGGAAACAACACCGCAGGAATGTATGAAACAAACGATGCCGGAAGAAATTCAAGTGCTGGCGGACTAATGATAGTACAACTATTTTGCGGAGATGGAATAACTGCAAGAAGAAATGGAACTTAAAGAAAATGTCAAAGGTGATTCCGGCGAAGATAATGTAAGTTCTATCCAATATTTTAAAAATTAAAATAAGGAGAAGAAACCAACCAGCACCTCTGCTGGTTTCTCAGAAAAAGCCAACCACAATGCAGCAAAAAATTCGCCAATAAATGTATTCAGACAAAGCGGAAGAGATATGGTTCGGCTACTGGCAGCCGAAAATAAATTAAGCAATTTCGAAATCAAAAGAGTAAATGCAGAAAAGTTAACAAATTAAAACGAAATCACTGGTTAACTTTTAGTCAACCAAAGATGCGCTGAATTCTATAGAGGTTTCACACTAACTATATCCCAAAAAGTGAAAAAAATTAGACCTTTCTGTTGAAGGGTCTGGACTTTGGAGAGGATACGGTCAACCTCCTTCAGGTACTCAAGGAAGCTGCACCAGAAATTGAATTAATTTCCGTCAAAGCATTGGCAACAAGGAGATGTAATGGTTTAACACGTCTCGTAGGTTCGAGATTTCCCGAGGGAAATCTAAACCGACCTCTCATCGGTTCTAGACGTGAAGTCTCGGAACGTGAAAATGGACTGTACCCATCAGGTCAAAAATTCCGGACACTCTTAGTCTACTCCATGGTGGCTGCTGGCTAGCTAGCTAGTTCGGAGAGGACTTTCGGTTGCAGGTCTTACGTGAGCAGACTAAGTCCGAATTACAACACTCAGCAACCGGTTAAAACGCCCGATTTAAAATGCGTCGAACAACTTACAACGACTCTACTTTAAATTACGCAACTTCATTCCGCGGAAAAGGAAATAAGACAACTGCTGAGGAAAATGCGCGCTACTGGACACTACCGACGCGGTGCCCGAAATACACTACTCGAATTCAAAACCGAAAAAAATCTACTCTAATGAAAACACGCAAATAAAAACTTTGGCACCGCGTAACGACCGCAAAGCGAAACCGACCATTCGCGGATTACTAGAACCCTACCTTCTCGGCGGCATACTCACTTCTCGCTCACATTATCGTCCTAGACGTGATTAACAGTTCAGCAATTCATATTTTTATTGCATAAAAATAAACGAACTATATACAAGTATTTCAATATTTCGTAGTGTAGTTTCTTTATGCCTTTATTTTCTATTTTAAGCTTCTTTTCTTTAAATTCTATTATTTTGTGTTTGGGGATTAATTTCAAAGAATGTCAAAAAGTAAAAAAACAACATTACGTGCTTTACGAATGAACAATTCCTTATGATCGATCAAACCGAAGTTGATACAAGAGGTCGCTGTGTTTATTTTATAAAACATTTCTTAAATTTCTCATATTTTGTTAGTACTTATTATTACTGGTGATATTATGTATTATTATTATTATTTGTATCATTAGTTATTATTTATTATTATGATATCTATTATGTCGTATTAATATTTGTATCATTAGTTATAGTATTGCTTATTATTATGGTTCGCATTGTTTCTTATTATTATTTGAATTATTTGTTATTTTTTTTAACATGGTTCGTATTGTTTCTTCTGATTATTGGTTTTATTTGTTATTTAGTTATCTGGTTCGCATTATTTATTATTATATGTTTTTTTTCTATTTAAACTCTTTCTACTCCATTTCAATTAGTAGTGGTGCATGCAATTGTTGTAATAAAATACAATTGTTTTTGAAAAATTCTACATTAACAAAAAAATACTTGCACAAATAGTCAATCTTTAAAATAACTATCAATGACATATTTAATTCTTCAAAAAATTCATTGAAGTTTCTGTTAATGCGAGGGTATGTAATAAAACAAAATCTATCGTTTAGTTAATTGTTATGTTATTTCAACTGACTTGATCGCGATCAATCGTAAATAAATTTTAGCTATCAGCTAGTATCAGTATCATAATATTATTTTAATAAATTTGATTTGTGTTTCAACATTTTCTTTTCACTTTATATTAACTAACGTTATTCTTATCTTAATGTTTTCCATTCAAATTTTGTTTCCCCCCCTAAAACAATGCGTCTCTTCTATTTTATATTCAAGTTTTATATTTGTTGACCTCTTACTTAATTTACGGAAAAAAATGTACTTCTTAAATTGTGTGGCCTTATCATTTAATTTAGGTTTCTGTAGACCGACTTTCATTATTTTATTAGCATTTGTATTGCTTGTATTTGCTTTTTCATCTTTGTCTTTACCTGATGCCTCTAAGTTCTAAAGTTCCACATTATCACCAATTGCTTTCGATACTGTCAATAATTATTTAGAGCCGTACTCGGGGAATTATTTCCGACAGTCGATACAAGACCGGTTCTGCTCTCATTTACGTCATGCGATTTAATACAGAAATGAATAGTAGGTACTTCCCTGCATTCTTCGATCCTTGTCTATCTTGGTGACAGACCACTTGGATCTTGTATTTCACATTCACTGCCTCCCGCTCAGCTCAAAAATTTCCCCCGAAAATCACCCTGCCCGGCGTTGAGAAGTATGGCGAGAACGTGAACGAATAAGTCCGCCTATATCCTTGCTCGCACAAATTACTCCCTCATCTTATGACATTAAGTGTTTCCATTCCTCTAGAATTGCGCCTCGAAGGATTACTCCCTTCATTTTAGCCTTAGCGAAACTATCGATTTGTTTAGAAAAACTTTCCCCGAAACTACACACAAATTAAAAACTAATGACATTCCCCGGAGGAAACAGTGAAAGAAGTTGAAATCAAACGGCGCGAATTCACATTTAACTTGCTTTGTTCGTTGAATCTTCGTACGTGAAATCGTTTTACTATTCCACTTATGTGAACCTCGAACATTCCGATACCTGACGATGACGTAATTTCCCAATTGACATGCCGAGGTTTTGGTTCCTATCCAATGAAATTCACGTTGAGCAGGCCAGTCATGGCGATACCTGGCGAAAAAGTTTTGCAGCACGGCAGCAAGTGTGGTATTGCTGTCACAAATCACGCCAGAAGCGCCGCTAATTAACCACTATTGTGGCACCTTCGACTTCTGGACTAGCTTGAATGCCCAAACGGCCGTCTCCTCTAAATTTTTGTGTGGGAATTCGATCCAATTCCGCAAGCTGATGGTCGTTGTTTGTTTGGCCCCAGCAATAGGCCAATGGTTCGCTGCAAGCACATACGGATTACATAATGGAACAGCAATAACCCCATGCGTAGTAACTCACCTTTTTCCTTTAAGGACGTTTCGGGCCCCACGTTGGGGTAGGTGTTTTGCGGGTAGATTTTGGGGACAGTCAGAAGGAAATTGCTGTATTTGCGCGCCCAAAGTACATCACGTGCCAACCAGCTAGGTCTTCTAATCTGGGGTTAAGTGCTCCACCCGTTTTCCGCTGATTGCGATTGACACGTCACTTTACACCTTTGTCCCCGACACCCACAGCGGCGTTAGCTAGAGATGTGTACACTATTCTACACCAAAATCTTCTTGGGAAATATTGGATTTGCCCTCAGGCAATGGGTCCTACCTTTTCCTCGACAATTTAATTTTCTACCCGATTTGTAACTCACACAAGTTTCAACCGACAAACGTCAAGTGGCGGTTCAGTGGCAGCGATTCAAGTTTTAATTAGCTTACTAGCTGCAACGTCAGTGGGGTAGGATGTAGGGATCTGCTGGTCGGCGTCAGTGGCGGAGGGTGTGAGGTGTGGCGTAGGGTGCCAAGATCGAGGTTATCACAGAGATCGACCATCAAAAAGCAAAATTTACAGCTCTATCTAGTAAAAATGTCTAATCAAAGCAGTCCAAGCGTCCTTAAATGGATAAGGTACTTGAATTTCAGAGTGGTGAGGTGTTAACGCCTTCATAAAAGAGAAGTCAACCAGTGTTACAGGTGTCAACGATTTGGTCATTCGGCAGTCAACTGCGCCATGCACTATCGGTGCGTAAAGTGCAAAGAAGTTCATGCCTCCGGTGAGTGTAAATTAGCTAAGACAGTGCCTAAAGAAAAATTGCACTGCGTCATCTGCGGTGTATTTGGTCATCCAGCATCATATTGAAGATATCAAGATGCAAAAGTTAAATTTATTCCAAAAAACGCCACTACAATACAGTGTGATACCTTCCCACTTCGTCAAGCCCGGAGTATCATTTGCAACCGCCGCTAGAAGACCAGCGGACAATGCTAATCAATTCTTCAAAAGTGTCAATCAATTCTTCAAAAGTGATACTGTCAGATTTTCACTATGGCAAGTAAAATCTGTTAGTTAGATGAAAATACTTCAAAATTTCCGCAACGAAATCTAGTGATTTGTTATACATGGAAGTACTTGTATGGTAGAAGCAAACATTATTTGTCGCGAGATCTCAGCTGCTATTTCAATATGGCCAACAATTGTGCTATTGTGAATCCTAATACTGTCGTAAAATTACTGCTACATGTAACATAGCGTGTAAGTAAAATGAAATTTTTGAAGAAATCATCACCAATACGAATTACTTTGTTTTAGGATTTACCGCTGGAGTAGATACTACTCAAGTTCGAGTTCAATCAAATAAATGTAGCGAAACGAAGGTCAAAGTAAAAAGCGCTTTATTTAATATTAATAGTTGTAAATTTTCAAAGAATATAAAGCAAATTCCAAACAATAAAAACACTAAAACTTAATGGCCCAGATGACTCTTTAAATTTATAGATTATTAACCAAAACATTTAAAAACAATGTCAAATTCAATTTAATTAAAATTATTTTATATTTTATGACTCAAATAGAAAAAGGAGATAACATCAACTGTTATAAATAATGGTTCCAACCTCTCTTGATCCGTATGGCTGGCAATCGCACCTTACCTTAGAAACACCTGAAAAGATTCTTTCCAATGGAGAAAAGAAAAAGTCCTGGGTTATAATTTTTTCTTAAAACGCTATAATTCGTACACTCAAAATTATAAACGCAACTATAAAGTTAAAATATTCAAAATTCACTAATCCCGTGGCTTGGTCCTCGATGGTGTAGGGTCCCCTAACTAGTTCCGGTCTGGACGGCGTTGGCGGTGCTTATCCCATTGCTTCTTGCGACGCTGTTTCTGTGTGACGCTGGCCCGTACTAGACGCAGCAGCTCCTTCAGTCGGTGCCACAACTTTGCCTGCTTCGAGGTGGGCTCGGTGGTTTCTCGCTGTGGCTGTGAGAGCCTTATATTCTTCCAAAGTGATGGACCGGGGGCCGATAGCGATTCCGCCGCGTCTAAGGGCGGCCTGATGGTTTTCTGTGGAACTGTGGCTGGGCGGGCTTCTGGGACTGATACTTAACATTAGTCTTTCCTGTCGTTGGCGTCACACCTTGGGCTGCTGGGGAGGATCATGCGCTTGTGTTTGTCGGCACCTTAGGTGAGTTATGATGTTGTAGAGTATCCATTGCCCTTACTAGGGTCGTGCCCGTAATAGCTCGCGATGGTTGGGACTAAACACTTAAGACTGACCATAGTGGTCGTGTGATAGTGCCTTTCAAAGTCTCAGTTGCGTTCCGTTGCTGCTGGACTTCTCCTGTTGGGGCTTCTAGTGGAATTGCGAATTCATCCAGGCTTAGCCTAGTTGGGGGGAAAGTTAACTTTTTCCTGGGACCCTCATCGTTACAGTTGTGGGATAGGAAATCGTTATCACAAAACCCATCATTGGGCATGTCAGTGGTTTCATCCGCCACTTGGAACGTACAAGGTAGAGTGGTGGGGAGCTGAGAGTTGCCTTGCCAAGAGTCAAGGGCTTTCCCTTTACCAAAGGGACCTACCCGTGTCAGTTCGTCTTCATTAATTTGGTAGTAGCACTTTAATGCCTCTTTTTTGGTTAGGCTTATTTCCGCACCCGTGTTGATAATGAATTGAGTCTGTATGTTTTTGCTTATATCTAATGATAAAGAGGCTGTTATTTAGTTGGATTTAGTTGTTTGTTCTGTAGTAACATTTAGTTTATATTGAGGTCTACCTTTAACTGGCATCCTCTTGCTAGTTCCCTCTTTAATGCCTATTGTTGTCGAGCCGGTGATTTTTGGCTCAAATGTCCCCTGTTTGCCTGAGCTCTTGGTTCCCATCTTTTTTCTGAAAGCAACCACCTACCGTGTGTGTTCTTCTCCCGCAGAGCTCGTACATTACTTGGATGTGGTAGAATCTAAGATTGTCGGATGTGTTGTATGGGAGTTTTGGTGGGGGTCCATAATCTTTGCAGGTAGCGCAAAATGGAGTATTTTTGCGAACGACACATTCAAAGCAGGTGTGTCCTCTTGTGTTGCAGAAACTGCACGTTACTCTTTTAGCGAGTTAGTTCCCAGTCTTGGGGATATATTAATGTGGGGAAAGATTGTAGTAGGTCGAGATTGTTAGTCCGGGCCAGCTAGAATCCACCAAAAACTTTAATGTGCCTATTAGCAGTATGGATTTTTTAAATATGTACGTACATATTTATGGCGGTTGCAATAATTGTTATTAACGGCTTTATTTGGACTTTAGTCTAACTGGCTAAAAGGTTTTTTGTTTATTTACGTCTTTGATATAACGATTCGGCTGCTAGGTAACACAACCAAAACCATTCAAAAATTAATTTTACTACAATACTAACACAGCAGCGAGCTTTCATCATACGTCTAGTATTTATAACCTAATTCTAATAAAATTCAATCAAAAAAATTTATCTTGCTATCACAATGTTCCTAACATAAACGTTAAACCTTATCTCTAAACCTAATATAATAAACATAACATATACCTATCTTAAATAGTAAAATCTATCCTTAATTTTTAGCACAAACAAACAACAACACGAAAAACAGCAACAATGACTTGAAACTCGAAACCTAAGTAACGAAAAACACAAAACAGAAAAAATAACCACGAATAATTTAGACATTGTCATTCAGCCACCAATACCTAGATTGCTCCGTCCCAGCTCGACCAGCCTTAACGGATCCAGCAAATTAGTATCTCCATTGGAATTGTTGGGCTTGTGAACTCAAATTTGGAGGATATTTCATCTTCTTATCGATGGCCCGTCTATATATATATATATGGTATATTATTGGGAGACAGTCAAAATCAAAAACATATCGATTTATATCGAAATAAACGAGCGTTTCTGGAGGAACCAAGCCAGTAGCGAGACAAATCACAATATACCCATCTGTAGAGTGGAACGGCTGTGAAATCCAGCCACAGATATTGAAATCTGATTCCGGACATTCTTCAGCTGTGATTTCAACAAAGTCCACGAGGGATGGGCGTAGACCAAAAATTGCTGATAAATATTGTTGCCGCGTGTGAGAAGAAGGCTTTTCAATCTTTTTAACCTTACGATGGTTGGCGTTTCAATATCCTTCCGTATTGTTTCAATGTATAATCTTGTGAACTACTTTCTCAATCGCTTCCAATGTCAGCTTCTCTAGCTTCGACAAATAGATATCTATGTTATCGTTAGTTAGATTACTGTCATTAGGAACCACTGAGCTTCAAACTTTCCCCTATCCGTGTTTTTTAAATTTAACCGATGATTTTCATGTTGAACTGGAATGAGGAAGACATCACCCCTTCGATGATTTATTTCTATTACGATTGCAATTTCCATTGAGGACTATTAAAACTGAATTCAAGTCTTGCATCAGCAACGCAGAGGTCCAAATATGAAATTGTCCTCGGGTATGTTGGGAATATTCAAGTCATCTCTTGAATTATTGTTGGCGTTCAGCCATGATGCATGCTGAGCATTTAGATCGCTGGAAAGAATTTGATAAGTATGTAATCTATTGAATGCGAGTGTTTCAAACAAGGAATTGAGCTCCTCCTTGTATTTAATAACGCTTCTTCCTGTTGCATAAGTCGAGATAACGAAGAGGTTATCCTTAGAAATTAACGTTTTAAATCGAAATTTATCAATATGGAGGAAACGATAGGGTCTTCTTACTAATATGTGGGTACCACCTCCCCCATCATCGTTTGCTCTATCGTTTCTTACGTATTCAAAATCCTTGAATGTTATTGAGCGCCATGTATTGAGGTGGGTTTCAGTGAGAAACATAATGTCAGGCTTTTGCTTGACAATGAATTCAAGGAGATAGTCACGTCGATTTAGAGCAACAACAGAGTTGACATTGATCGAGACTTGATGAAGCCTATCAATGGAAATGTGGCTGACTGCCAAGTTATTTTGAAACATTTGAAATATCTAAACGCTAAAAAATAGAGTTAATTTTTAGATTTTGTTTGTTGATTCTTTCCGATAAGGAATTAAGTTGCTGGTCGATTTTAAGGAGCAGTTCGTTGTTGCTAGTCACATTATTTACATTATTGATATTATTGTCTGTTGGGCCTCTAGCGTTGAGTGCAAATGATACCCTGGGCTTGACGATGGTGGAAGGTAGCACACTACGATGTACTTGCGTTTTTTTTGGAATAAATTTAACGTTTGCATCTTAATATCCATATGATTTTGAATGATCCAATACACCGCAATTTACGCAGTACACTTTTTCTTTAGGACCCGTTCGAGCCAATTTGCACTCACCGGGGGCATGAATTCCTGTGCATTTTACGCCCCGATAGTGCATGGCGCGGTTGACTACCGAATAATCAAATCGTTGGCACCGGTAACACTGGTTGACTTCTCTTTTATGGAGGCATTCCCACGACACCACTCTAAAATTGATGTTCCCTATCTGTAGACGGACATTTGGACTGCTTTCATTAGAAATTTTTATTTTCGGTGGTCGATCTCTTTGTTGCGAAGGTTTTGACGGAAGTGAATGTAATTTCCGGAGCAGCTTCCTTCAGCACTTGATGAAAATCTACCATATCGTCTCCGCAGTCCAGACCTTTCAAAAGAAAGGTCTAACTTTTCACTTTTTGGGGTATAGGTGAAGTGCGGAACCTCCCAAGAGCTCAGCGCATCTTTGGCTGACTTAAAGTTAACCAGTAATTTCGTTTTAATAGTTAATTTTTCAGCGTTCACTCTCTTCCAGTTTGTCCGAATACATTTAATGGCGAAACTTTTTCTGCCTTATTGATAGATTTTTCTGAGGAACCAGCAGAGCTGCGAGTTGGTTTCTTCTCCTTTTTTTATTTTTTAAATATAGAATAAAATTTACATCAGTATCATTTTCGGAACTTGTAGCAGCTCTGGCCTAACTAACTACAACAAAAGTATTGCACAATCTGGTATACAAATTGCACGGCTTATTGCTAAAAATTATAGATGGGAACATGCATATTTTTCTTAATCTATTGAACTCTAATAACAATAAGTTTGATTATCTAAACGTCTAATAATTCAAATCATATCACCGTTGGTTATCACGCATATTTATTGTTTATTTTCCATTCCATTCATATATTGATTGCAATTATTTAAGAAATCACACTGTTATCTTTTGTCATTATCAGCTATATGACATTCATAAAGTTAATTATTATCAGTCAGAATAACAAAAGCAATAAATTGTCAACAAAATTTATAAGCCTTGAAAGTTATATACTCTCGTGTGTATTTATTTACTGCAGACATACCTACATTAAGAATGTTTATTTTCATGAAGAAAATCATTCGATATGTTTGTTTGAACAGCGGCATATGTTGGCGCGAATTAATTGTCAGATAAAGTTTTCAATGGCTTTTGTTGAAAAAACTTTTATTTTCTATTCGCTTATGAATGTAGCGCAAACTTTTAATGCTATCCAAATTGAATATTCGCTTGCGCAGTCTTCTGTTTTGATGAATGTATTCACAATAAGCGAAATCCAACTGTCAATCTAAAAAGTCGGGAAAAGGAAAATTCTTCCCGACCTGCATATATAGCAAGCAAAAATTGCATTCCAAATTTTGCTTATAATTTTTTAATTCGCGCAAAGGTCAATAAAAAAATATTTCCAGCACTTTGTTTTCTGTTTCGTATAAAAATACTCATTTACAACTTAATATTCAATGAAATCTGAGCGCAATGAAAATATGCAAGCTATCTTATCGGCAGTTAGTCACAACTACATTAAATTTGACCCCACTTTCAATTATTTCACATTAAAATGCGAACACTTTTGCTAGCTGAGCTCTCGTTATTATGGCGCGTACAGTGACAGTGTGTACTGATAAGGCATGTCTACACTGTAGTATTTCCGGCGCAGGGAAATTATATTTTTGCAATTATAATTGCTGACAATGGAGATAGCCAGCTGATAATGCAAACTGTTTTAACTTACCGAGCCGCTTGATATGACGGCAGAGTGGTAGGATAAGAAAAATTTAACGATGACACTAATAACGTTTCAGTAACAAGATTGGTCATCATGAGTATAAAAAAATTGTTTATGTCAAATTACAAAAGAGCAATGACACTGTAAAATATCCTCAAATCATGGACTCATAACATTCTCGGAAGAGAAAATACTGCATAAAAGGTCACGAATGTTCGCTTCTAAAAGGAAAAATTGTTTGTTCGTAGGCGGTAAGGTCAATCGTTTTCGGGCAACTCAGGTGGGGAGAACAATTAAGAGCCGAAAGCTTTTATATCTAATTTAAGGACACGTAAATAACGCTTTGCATGACAAGAACAGTATCAAGCTACTATTATTATGTCATTCATTCCGTGTAGTCACGCTAATCGGATTTACCCATTGACCTTATACTCGATGAATTATAAAAATATTTTTCCCATTATGCGCTGATTAAATGCGCCAGTAGCGAGAGTGAATGGAGATTCAAGCGGGAAATCAATGCTACAGAGTATTGATTTGATTTTCACCGTGTCATTTTATCGAGCCTTTTTGATTCGTCGATTGATAAGGGGAGTTTCCATAAGCAGATTAATGATAATTTTAGAATGATTATGACGTCATTGACTCAATAATGAGATGAAGAAGCGACATGATACGTTTCAAAGATGTACTTTTATTCAACTAGGCATACACATGCACTTTTCGGAAAGATTTACAAATTCTGTGTTATGAATACCAATCCCTAGCGCGATTGTTATTTTGGTGGTTGGTTTTTTCACACTTTTTCCCAATAATTCTATTAAAATTATTCATTTTCATGTTGTTTGTCCTAACAATAATGTAAAATTAAATTTTTTGAAAAGATATGTATTTTTGTTGGACGGTTTGGACTGCGGAGAGGATACGATCGATCTTCTTCGTGTGCTCCAGAAAGCTGCACCAGAAATTGAATTTATTTCCGCCAAAACTTTCGCGGCAAGAAGATCGATCGGAGAAAGAATTTCAGAGTGGTGAGGTGAGCATGCCTCCAAATAAGGGAAGGTAACCAGCGTTACCGGTGTCAAAGATTTGGTCATTCGGCTGCCAGCTACGCTATGCAGTATCGGTGCCTCAAATGCAAAGGCTTTCATGAACCCGGTGAGCGCAAATTGGCTCAGATGCTAAAGTAAAATTTTTTCCAAAGCAAACAGAAGGACATCGCAGTGCCATACCTCTCAACTTCGTCAAGCCCGGGCTACCATTTGCATTCGCCGTTAGAGGACCAGCAGATAATGCGGCAAATATTGTAAGTGGCAATCATGAGCTGCTTGTTAAAATTTACCAGCAACTTAATTCTTTATTGAAGACAATCGATAAATAAGATACAATCGATAAATAAGATACAGATTTAGGGGGAAACGGGCTTTAGCCGAAAAATATCTCGCAATCAAATCTATGTTAATCGCATGATTTTCCGATTCTCCCGAAAGTCAAGTCAGCCAAGCTTTATCGGAATTTGGATTGAAAAACCTCAATCCTTTACAGCTCTTGCGAAAAATGAAAGTACTCGCAGGCGAACAATTGGGAGAAGAGGCCCTATTCTGAATGATTAGCTCCCTGCCCGTACACGTGAAGTATCGGCAGTAGTGCAGCAAGTGACGGTTGTAAACTTAATAGAAATGGTAGATAAAATCTTGCGCAAACGTAATTTTGCTACGGAAATACATAGCGTAAGCCAGAAAAGCCAGGAACAGCAACCAACTTTGAACGAAGTCACGAACACGTGCAAAATCAGCTGATGAACTTGGTTTTTATCACCAACAATTTGGAAACAAGGCCAGGAAGTGTAGAGTCCCGTGCAACTTTATAACAGTGACAAATATCTGAATTCCTCGTCACCGGTTCGAACGATTCACGGCGACGACATAAATACAAACCGCTAAATTTTTTTTTGTCGTAGGGAGGTGAATGCCCACTTACGCACAGAGTGTGGGACTCCCATGTTCGCAAAAAGCCGATCGGACTACCCACTAAACACCTCCCCTGTCAACCTGAGAGCCTAGCCTGGAACCGTTTAACCCAGGTCTCGTTTTGTTACGCCATGAGGCGCCTTCAAGCTGGGGGATCGCTCTTCTAGCGGGAGGAGAGAAGGGAAGAGGAAGTGCCAGACGAGCGATTCCTCAGCCCCAACACCCCCGGCTGCTGTGAGTCCCTTCTATATTTTCAGGACTGCCCGAACATAATGTGCCGCCTGTTTCCATTTATCAACCGATTCGAGCATCACCGCGACTATATTATCCGGGTGAGCTCTCTCGTCTCCCTGTAGAGGGCTCTTCCCAGCCTGTCCCATTTTATGCACGCAAAAAATGTGTGGCAGGCATTGTCTTCCTCTCCTGGGCAATACCCGATTGTCGCTCGATTGTGACCGTGACTTACCAATCTTGTGCAGGTAAGACTGAAAACACGCATGCCCGCTCAAAAGCTGGGTCAGAAAGAAGTCATTCTCACCACGCCTTCGATTAAGCCACGGTCTCACATCCGGGATGAGGCGCGCAGTCCACTTTCCCTTCGTGAAATCTACCCAAGACTGCTGCCAATCGTTGAGTGAGCGCTGTCTTTCCTCGCGGACAACCATCTCCCTCGCATCCTCGTTTCGACGCAGATAAATAGAGCGGCGCCCTTTAGCAAGGAGGTTACAGGTATCACGCCTGCAATAACTCACACCGCCGAATCAGAGACTTCGAATACGAAGATGAAATCCTCAGTGCTCCTCTTCTCTGTACCTGTGCCAGACGTTTTCGGTAAACTTCCTTACTGAGAGCGTCGCCCCTTATTTCTGCTCCGTACAGTAGCACTGACCCTACAGTACTCATCAAGCGGCGTCTTCTTGCTGGGCTGGGTCCCCCTACGTTGGACATAAGTCGACTCAGAGCCGATACTCACGAAGCAGCCTTCTCAGCCGTTGCCCTGATTTGCTCAGAGAAACTCATCATCGAGTCAACCAGTAGCCCCAGGTACTGCACCGATGGCTTCGATTCGATTCGCAAGTCTCCAATACTGATCATTCTTACTCTAGAGATTCTCTTTTTTGTCAAGATGACCACTTCGGTTTTCTCCAGTGGTAGACTGAGCCCGCGAGCAGTCATCCAGTCTCTCACTCGGCGCATTAGCATACCTAGCCTAAGTTGCGCTTGTTCAACGATTCGTCCAGCGACCAGAGCCGCAACATCATCCGCATAGTCCATCAAGCGCGACTCATCTAGCATCTCCAGTCTCAGTAGTCCGTCATAAGACACGTTCCACAGGCCTGGACCAAGGATAGATCCCTGGGCAACACACGATGTAACCGCCATTTTTCGTTGGCCCTGTGTCGTGTCGTAGAGCAGGCTTCGGT
Organism: Odontomyia ornata; assembly: GCA_963969285.1. Taxonomy (NCBI): domain Eukaryota; kingdom Metazoa; phylum Arthropoda; class Insecta; order Diptera; family Stratiomyidae; genus Odontomyia; species Odontomyia ornata. The sequence goes on along the minus strand of OZ017742.1, from coordinate 11,378,934 downwards.
CTTTTAGGTAGTCCCTTAAAAGCAACATTAGATATTCTGGAACTTGAAAAGGGTTTTCCAGCGTATCCAGAATATCTACCCATCTAGCGGAGTTGAAGGCATTCCTGACGTCGTGTGTCACCAACAGGACGACCCCTCGCTTGGTGCGACTATGTGTCTTTGCCTTTTGGGCTGCGCTCACCACCTCTGCAATCGCATCAATAGTAGAACGTCCTGCTCTAAAGCCGTACTGCCAAGGAGATAGGTCCCCAGCAGGACGAATCGAGTCAGTGAGTCTTCCCTTGATGAGTTTCTCTAGCACTTTCCCAACTGCGGTATGCCGACAGTGATTCGGGATTTCCCTTCCTCTTGCTGATTAGCATGAGCCTGGCCACCTTCCATCGTACCGAGAAAACCCCGTCCCGTAGGCAAGCGTTGAATGTGTTGAGCAGCAAGTCAGGACAATGGTGATAGACAAGCCGCAACACCTAAGCCGAAACACCCTCTGGACCTGGAGCCTTCCTCGCTTTCAATGAAAGGACTGCCTCCTCCAGTTCCGGCTGTGTGAAGAGTGGGCACTCGACTGCTGTTTCACCATGGACAGCGTCAACACGGACGGGATGGGTGGGGAGTCTGCCAGCACTTTCTCATCCATCTGTTCCGCATCATGTATGCAAGGCTTCCGTAGGGCGCCAAGCTTCCACATAACTAGCTTGTAGCCAAAGCCCCACGGATACTTGTTCACATTGTACACTAGGTCTTGCCAGCAGCGAGCCTTGCTATTGTTAATCAATTTGCGAAGGCATTTCCTGGACGACTTATATGCTGCCACCCGGTTGCGTGCCTCGTCACGGTTCCGCGCCCATTGAGCCTCACGTCGAAGCTTGTGACACTCCCTTCGCTTTTCAGCGATTTCAGTTGACCGCCAGTACACTGGCGGCTTGCCGTGCCGGGGTTTTCGAAGGGGCATAGAAGCGCAGCAAGCAGTCGTAGTGATGCTCATAGTTGAGTTCACCACATCTTGAGCTTCCAATTCTTCCGTCCCCTCCGAAGCTCCCTGCAGCGGCTCATCTGCTGTGAGCACCTCGACGAACCTCTCGACGTCCATCCTTCCAATGTTCCATCCAGTTGTAGAAAGCCGAGAGCACAGACGTCGGGAGACAACATCGCTTATCTCAAGCAGAATGCACTGATGATTACTGGCTGAGTAGTCCTCTAATACTTTCCAATTGTGTGTCCCCCGCACTAAGGACTCCGAAGCGTTTGGTATGGCTCCCTCACAGCCAATACGGCGGAAACTCGGAGTATTTCCGGTGTTTAGTACGAAGAGAGCCGTCCTGGCCGCCATTTCCAGGATTTGTTTTCCCCGCGGATCTGTTTGAGGCATGCCCCATACGATTGCTTTCGCGTTGATGTCTCCCCCAACGGACACGTTGCCCTCTGCGTTCGAGACAGCACCCTCCAGAGCAATAAGCTTGGCTTGGAAAGATGATATCGATTCGTTCGGCGTTAGGTACACACTAAAGAAGGTGGTCCCTGAGCACCAAACCCACACAAAACCATCCCCCCGTCCACAACTCTCAGTTTGGAAATCACTCTTCCAAACCCAGATGGCGGCAGTACCAGTTTCGTCAGGATACCATAATGCAGGACTTTTATCATGGTGTAACTCACTCAGCAGCAAAAGGTGGGCTTTCATGTCCTTCACAAACTGCTCAAGCAGATTTTGGGCGGTTGAGCTGCGATGTAGGTTTAGCTGCAGGATGCGGGTCATAGAAGTTCTGATTTCGCCTTGGCTAGGGCTTCCTGGAAAACCCGGCATTTCCCTGATCCCAAGACGTGTCCAAGATTCGGACATGGATCAGCATCCTTGCAAAGAATACGGTGTGCCTCCTTCGTACACTCGTTTCTTTTATGTCCCATTTCATCACATTTGTAGCATAACGAACTCCTATCGGGTCCTTTGCATACTTGTGCGATGTGACCATCTTCAAGGCATTTGAAACATTGAAGAGGCATTCCTCTTCGCCGTATCCTACAGACAACCTACCCTATTTGTACTTTGCCCTTGTTCAGGAATTGTTCGGCGTCCTTTTCGGTTAAGTCAACTATGGCCATACGTTCGTTGTCCCCTGTTGTTTTCTGATGTCAGTCTCACTTTGATCCTTCCCACGCTAGGGAACTCCCTTTTGATGGCCTCATCTACCTCGGCCAGATCCGTGACGCAGTCAATATCTCTTATTTCGATCGTAGCCATCGGCTCGAGCGAGGCTATAGTTGCGCTTTTGCCGAAAACTTTCTTTACTGCGTCGCAGAATGCTTCCTTATTGTCCTTATTGTATGTGGCCCGGCCGCGTTGGTCGTACTGCTTTAATGGTAGTGCTGGTGTCTTCAGGCCTTACGTTTCCCCTGATGTCCCGCAGCGTAGGACGCTTAATAGTACGCTATCGAAAGCTCAATTATTCTTTCCTTGTTGACACTGGTGCTGAATTATCCATCATACCACGCGAAAATAAAAAAGTGTTATCGGAATCTAAACTATTTGCCGTGAATGGAACTAAAATAGAAACGTTTGGAAAGAAAGTGTTAACGCTCAACCTTGGACTTACTAATAAGGCTGATCTTAGGCGCAGATTTCCTAAAACAGCTCGGACTACTTGTAGACATTTTGCATGGAAAACTTGTCGATATGAAAACCAAACTACACGTAGACGCGTTAAATTTAAATGGCAACTATTCGCGTATTTTTGCCGTAGATCCAACCAACGAATTCCACCAGATTTTGAGTGACTTTTCGGAATTAACAACGTCAATTTATATGCAAAGTGACATGAAACACGAGGTATTCCACTACATCCTGACCAAAGGCCCGCCTATCATAGAAAGCCCCAGACAAGTATAAAATTGCAAAGACAATCTTTGCATTTATGATGGAGCTAGGCATTTGCAGACCGTCGAGTAACCCTTGGGCAAGGCCCCATCTCCTCAGATAAAAAAAAAACATGGAATGGCGTCCATATGAAGATTACAGACGTCTGAACACCGTAACTATTCCAGATATAGCTCATTACTTAGCGGGCAAGTCAATATTCTCAACACTTGATATTGCAAAAGCCTACCATCAAGCACCAATAGCACCTGAGGACATAACAAAAACAGCAGTCACAACACTATTCGGACTCTTCGAATTTTCTGTGATGACATTTGGACTTCAAAACGCCGCGCAAACGTTTCGACGGCTGCTGAATTCTGGACTCCGGGGAATTGATTTCGCTTTCGCTTACTTGAATGATAACTTCATCGCATCGTCTACAATCGACGAGCATGCAAACCATCTCAAACAAGCATTTCAACGTTTAAAAGCCAACAAGCTAAAGCTCAATCCAGACAAATGTGTATTCGGGCAACCCAAAATAAAATACTTGGGACACCGGATGACCTCGGCTGGGATTGAAACATTAACGATAAAGTCAAACTACAAGCTTCCAGCAACAATCATCGAACTACCTAGAAAACCTAAATTATTAAAGAAGATTCCTCAAAAACGCAGCATCCACGCTGGAACCGCTAAACAACTGTTTTAAGGCAAGTCAAAAATACGACAAAAGAAAGGTAAATTGGACTAACGAAGCAATTCAGGCATTTGAACCAAGCAAGAAAATGGTTGCAAAGGCGATGAAACTTGCACATTTCATTTCAGAAGTCCCGTTGGCACTTGCAACGGACGCTTCAGACACTGCAGCGGGGGGCGGTACTGGAAAAATTCTCCGATGGATGTTGGCAGCCACTGGCTTTCTTTTCACGTAAATTTAGCCCTGCCCAACAGAAATATAGTACTTGTGACCGCCAATTGCTGGCAGGTTACATGGCGGTAAAACACTTCAAATACTTCCTGGAAAGTTGACAATTCATCATACGAACAGATCACAAGCCATTGACGTTCAAAGGAACCCCTCTTCAGCGATGCGTCAACAGAAACAATTCCACCGTACATCTCTGAGTCACTGAGACAGAAGATATTCAACCTGTTTCACCAGCCAGCATAATCAAGGGGTACATGTACCAACAAGCAGATTCAAGTGAAGTACACTTAGCCGGAAATTGACAAAGATATCACCAACTGCGCGAAATCTTGCATACAGTGCCAGCGATCCAAAATCAATCGTCACATGAAAAGTACACCGCATCAATTCACGCAAAAAAGCGGACGTTTTGAACATGTCCATATAGAAAATGTGGGACCGCTACCGCCGTCCAAGGAGCAAAGGTATATACTCACGATAATCGATCGATTCACCCGGTGGCCGGAGGGAGTACGCATTAGCGACATCACATCGGACACAGTGGCAACTGCTTTCTACACGCACTGGATTTCACGTTTTGGTTCACCTGTAATAGTAACAACCGATCAGGGATCTCAGTTTGAGTCCGCGCTGCTTCGAGCCTCGTCGAAACTCACTCGATGCAAGCGCCCTAGCACATCACCGTATCATCCTGCCGCAAATGGAATGGTAGAGAGATGGCACAGAAACTTAAAGGTCGCTATCAAATGTCACGAACAGGATTATATATGATGGATTGCAGAAACTTTCCCTGAGTGGAACATATTTTGAATTGGTTCATCTACCAAACCCTGAGAGGGAACCAATATTTTCAGAGATCGTTGAAGCAAAAGTTTCCGACTTCAAATTAAGCCTGAACGGCGAATTAATTCTTCATTTCAATGAAACATTAATATGTGACCTCATACCGAGCTTGAATCTTTTTGATTATTTTGTCAGCTATGAAGACTTGTGTTTCATATTTCGCAGGATAAAGAACAAGAAATCATATGGTACTGACGGTATTCAAAATATACTTCTCAGAGATTTGCCTAAGGTTGCTATTAAGAATTATTGCATACTGTTCAACAAGATGTTGAGCAATTCATATTTCCCAAATGAGTGGAAATAGGCTAAGGTGTATTCGATCTTGAAGAAAGGAAAAGAATCTTCGAGCCCTAAAAGCTGGCGCCCAATCAGTTTACTGCCTAAAATCAGCAAGGCGTTTGAAGTAATACTAAACAAAGCATGAAACGCCCATATTCAGAAATATGCGTTGATGCCGAATTGCCAATTCGGCTTTCGTGACAGGCATTCGACCATACATGCGATAACGAAAGTAACCTCAGACATCTGTTGGAAACTAAACAAAAGAGATTGTGTTGGAGCATCTCTCATTGAAATAGAGAAAGCCACTGATACGGAGTGGTCAGAGGGACAAATTATTAAACTACTTCAGGACAGGACATCTTGTCGCCGTGATGTGCAATATATTATACGGGAAATCATTGGTTGTAACTGGTGGAAATCTGACGACAATGCACGAATTCAAGGTCTTGAATGGTCTACAGGAGGGAACGGTTTAAAGTGTCGATTCGATCCAAGGGGGCAAGTGTGATGGACGAATCTATCACAGTTACGGAGTCGTTACCAGTACCCAATAAAAAGGTTGAAGCATGCCTTAAAACCAGCCACCCTTTTTGTGGTTATAGTCGTTTCACAATAAGCTTTATTAAATATATAAGTCACGTCAAATGGTGTAATTTTTTGCATGGCGTGGCTTTTCATGAACAAATTACACTCCTTCCTGAAGGCGTTTTATAAGGGTCCATAAAATACGACATCTAGAGGCAGCATCCTGTGCGAAGTGCGAGGTGGAATCGAGAGCACAACGACATCGTTTTTTCTACACAAAATGTATTCTTCGAAAGACGCGTGGCTATAGTGGCTATCTAAAATTAGCAGAACACGTTCATCAGCAGATGTTTTTGCGAATTTCACAAAATGCTTGAGCCATATCGCAAACAATTCTTCATTTGTCCAACCATTTTTGGCACAGTGATAAATTGCTTCAGTTGGGCCATCTTTACACAACTGAGGTGACATTCTTTGTCTTAGGTAAACAAACATAGGAAGTGTGTATGATCCTGAAGCCGACACTGCGCAAATTACAGTTCTGTTTTTCCCCCTTTCATAGCTGGTAATTGACCCTACTCTATTCCGTCCCTTTTCAGCAATGATCGTACCAGGGTCTTGCATTGTGGTGACTCCGGTCTCGTCCATGTTGTACACTTTTAATCCAGTAAGTTTGTGTTTCTACATGAAATTTTCTAAATTTTGGAAGAACAAGTTAACCTCATCGCTGTTAAATGCTGTCACACGATTAAGGCTGGTTGCCTCTGGATTGGCGGATAGTTATTGAAAGATTCCTCTTTGAAAAATCATGCAGCCAATCTTTTCCTGCTAGATTCTTTTCCCTGTTGAAGGTGTGCTTTATATTATGTTTCTCAGCGTAAGTGTAAGCTGCACTACGAACTTTGAGTGGACTCAGACCACAAAAAGGTTTGGCTAGACGTTTTATATTCTCTGCCATATCCTTCTGTGCTTCTAATGAAAAAGTAGAATGTCTTTCCCAGAGAAGGTCCCGTAATTGGAAAATTATCCTTAATTCATCCTTACAGCGTGCTGAAGGATATGCCGAACTTCTTTGCAGTTGATCATATAGAATTCCCAGCACTAACAGCTTCTATAGCCTTTTCTAATTCTTCTTTTGTCCACTTTCCTTTTGTCGTGGTTCTTTCCCTGTACCGCGGCATCTATACTCGTAAGTACAAAATAAAGACAATAATGAGATATTATTTCAAGAAATAAAATAATAATAAATTGTCTTATTACTTCATACCCACTTAGAATGATTGTCATTGACTCGAAACTGCAAAATGGTTTGTTTGATTGATCCCTAGAAACATAAATAACTTTCGTGAAATCCAACAAGCCCATATGAAAGACTCATATCACATGTAATAATTGACGTTTTGAAAGGTATTGATCGGTATAAATCACTTTAAGTTTACTTTTCGTCAAATTTTCAATATTTTACATCCAAACATGGCCTAAACTTTACACAGCTGTCAAATTAACTCCACGCGATGCAAAATGATAGTGCTTTGTAATTAAGCATACTAGTACTCACACATATACCAGATGGCGGCCCTATTAGCGTTAGCGAGATGTTTTTGGAAGTTTAAGATTTCGATGTGACCGGCATTGCCCATTGACCGCCATTTCCTAACCTTACCCTAAGTTTAAGTATTTTTATTCTTTGGAATTTGCTTCATATTCCTTGAAAATTTATAACGGTTAATATTGAATAAACCGCTTTTGGCTTTGGGGTTAATTGTAGTATTAGCGGGAACCTACTTTAAACGACATCCTTTCTTTGACACGATGATTGAATAAACTGCGGCATTTGCTTTCCTGTGTGACTCTTTCTGATTGCTGCTATTGACATATGCTCTATAAAAATCAAATTTATTCCATTCCAAAGTAAAAGTGTTGACTGTACAAGGTTAAATTATTAAGGGAGGACTCTCGGGGCTAGGCTTGCATCAATTTCAATGAAAAATAATAAAATTCGTGGAACAAAGTGTTCAACTTTTCTCATTTAAAATACACAAACTCTGTTCCTGCTAAATTTTTCTTTATTGCTTTCATCCACAGCTAATTTTGCTTTAGTATTAAAGAGATTACGCTGAAATTCAATTTTCAATTAATGTTCTCCGGAAAACATCCCCAGGATCCCCAACTGCTATTGAGTTCATCTTTCATCTTTGCATCAAAGAGTCGAATGCTTTAATTATTTCAGCTGAACACAGACCTCTCCCCCACATTTTCGTCGTTGCGCAAATCCTTTGTTTACAAGTTCAGTTTAAATCCTTGAGAGGCAAATAATGATATTATGAAAATGTTGATGATTTTCCTCGATGGAATTTGTGAGAGTTGCTGTCTGTTTTCCAAGTCACTGACTCTGATCCTATTAAGTGGGAAGCTCCCTTCCTTTCAGGCTCCTTCACGCTCATTCGGGTCTCTGCCGCTACCCCCAATCCAGTCGTTGTGCGTACATATCCTTCAGAGGCTCCAGCGAAGGATTATACTAGAATGAGAAGGAATACACAACCACTTGAGCCATTCTTCTTGGTTACTGAACCAACTTGGATAATCTTCTTTACATCGAAAAAAAGCTTCAGGTCTTTTCCATGAACAAGGTCATTCCCCCTTTGATCGATTATTTGCGAAAGAGTCCCCGGGCGAGAAGTGGAGGTGGGTGGAAGCTCCAGCGATGGCACAGTCTGAATGTAGTTTGAGTTGCGGCACGGTGGCGTAGGCTCCACTCTCGTTCACATGCGACTCTAATCCACGTCGAATACACAAGTTGTGTTCCTAGACATGGAGTCATTCTCGTGTTTGCACCCACACGTCCGTCGTCGCTTGCATTTTGCATTCAAGATAATTCACTGTCGCTTGTATCTACGATCCGCTAGATAGGACCATAGACCATAGATACAGATAGTTGGATCGAAAGGTGAACAGTATGCGAATATCTGCAGACGTGGAGTCATATGGGAGTTGAGTCTGCATACGTGAATTGTACGTGCCTCATGCTTATGCGGAGGGAGCATATTGTTGTTGGGAGGCTCTTGTGCACGCTCTACTGTTGTTTCGTAGTCGGGTGAATGCATGAAGACCATGCATGGATTTCTGTTTCACCTGCGCCACATTCACCGCCACATACGACTAGTGCTTTCGATATAGCATTCAACAACAAACAGCAATCTCCAAGCATACGAGTGCGAGTACTCGTACTAACGTTTCATATGCACATGAGTTGAACAGTGCAGTAGCAATGACATGTTGTTTATTGAAGATGAATGCAGTGCAGCGGAATTGAAGAGGCAACCGAGTTATTGCAATAAGAAACAACCAAGTTGGAATTTCACTGGCAAGATATAGTCACGGCCGTGGATGCTACAGGCACAGGTAAAGGATGCACTTATACTTGACACTGCAAGTTTATATGTTAAATGTTGATACTTTGTAAAGTCTACGTATGAACATGCATTTATCAGATGGGAATGCAAACAAATAGCGAAGCTGCTTCAGATCCTGGGGTTGCTGGGCAGGATATTTATGATATAATATCGTTGGGAATTCATCTTTTGTGAAATGTCCGTTTAAGCATGAAGACAAATGTGCTTATTTGAGAAAAGACTTTAAAATTAAAGATGACTAGGCTTACTTATTCAAGTCTCGAGTGAATACATATCCAAAGATACGTATTCCCGCCTGTCTTTGCTAGAGTGATCGATAGTTTTGATTAATTGTTATATTTTCATAAAGGGTAGTCCAACCATAATGCACGATATTAATTGTGAGTCACAAATTAACGTCAAGTTTTTCGCCCAACTTAATTTGACATTTGTTTGTTTCAGTGTTTGACAAATTCAACCATGGAGAGGTACACGATTGAGCAGCGCGTTGAGGTTGTTGAAGCCTTTTACGAAAATGGGCGTTCAAATCAAAATGCATTTCGTGCACTTCGTGATTTTTTTGGTCAGCATAATCGACCAACTCTGCCCACAATCGGGAGAATTGTGCGCAAATTTCAGCAAACCGGGTCTGTAGGAAATCTGTAATCACCTGTGCATGCTCGCGCAGTTCGCTCTTCGTAAAATATTGCTGTTGTTTGCGATAGTATGGCAGAGGAGCCGTCAACCTCTACACGTCGTCGTGCCCAACAATTGAAGATCTCAAGAACATCACTGATGCAAATTTTGAAAAAAAAGATTTGAATTTACACGCTTACAAGATTCGATTGACTCAAGAGCTGAAGCCTACTGACCGTTTCAAGCGTCGGCAATATGCCAAATAGTTGGTTGAACAGACAGAAGGGAATAGTGACTTTACAAAGAAAATCATCTTCAGTGACGAGGCGCAGTTTCACCTCAGTGGATTCGTTAACAAGCAGAATTGCCGCATTTGAGCAAATGAGAATCCACGAGTGATTGTTGAAAAGCCGATGTATCCACAATGAGTGACTGTTGGTGCAGTATAGGCTGGCGGCGTCATCGGGCCGTACTTCTTCGAAAATGAGGACGGCCAAGCAGTTATCATGAATGGTGTTCGCTATTGCGAGATGATAACGGACTTCTTGTAGCCAGAAATTGAGGTTATGGACCTGAACGTTATGTGGTTCCAACAGGATGTCACTACTTGCCACACAGCTAACGAAACAATGGCTCTTTTGCGCGAGAAATTCAATGGCCGTGTTATCTCACGGTGTGGTGATGTAAATTGGCCGCAACTATCATGTGGTTTGACACCGTTGGAGTTCTTTCTCTGGGGATATTTAAAAGAAAAAGTGTACGTCAATAAGCCAAGAACAATTCAAGAGCTAAAGGATGAGCTAATTCAGCACATTAACGACATTGAACATCAATTCTGTCTCAGAGTCGTTGAAAATGTGGACCATCATATAGAAGTATGCCACAATAGCCGAGGCGAGCATTTCGGCAATATTTTGTTCTACACATTATCGTCATAGATGTTTCTATGATAATAAAAAATATGAACATAATTCTCTGAAAACTTTTTGTTTTATTTACAATTAACATCAAGCGTTTTGATTGGACCACCCAATATAAGAACCCGCTGATGCTGCAGCTCCTCATTAGATTAGGGTCAAGCTTTTGATGCCGTTGGGTAGTAGGTTAGTAGAAATTAGGGAGTTAAGGTTAGTATTTAAATCAGGGGGTCAGTGATATGAGAAAGGACCATGTGACCCTCATTAGGGATAATGGCATAAGAATTTAAGTAGTAGAGTCATGTGGCTCAAGTGTGCGAACTTAAGTTAAGTTAGAGTGTTTATTAATAAATATCGTAGCAATGGAATCGATATCGTTAAAAGCATGAATTATTAGAAATCCAATTGAACAAAATTGATTGAAAATGCTTACACTTTTCTCAATATTGGGGTAACAGTGCACAGCAGTGTGGGTAAGTGTACGCAAAATAAAATAAAGAGATTTTGGCAGTAATTGTTTTTTTAAACATAAAAAAATTAACAATGAATATTTTTATTCTCAGACATTACAGTTACTTAAAATAATCAACATTGAAAAATAAAAAATAAAATATATTCGGATCAATTTTAAGTAACAAAATTATAGATAGGTACTGTTTGTATAGATAAATATTATTTATCATTGCATGTATCTATTACCGTTTTATAAGGGGTGCTCCGGTCAGGCTCTTTTCGTCTCCAGAAAGCTCCGTCGGAGACGGCATAGGCGCCACTCGTCCGCCCTTGGAGCCCGATTGGAACCGCCGAACGAGGTTACGGCTCCCCGGAGAACAATGAGTGGAACTCTACCGAACTGAGATTTTCCTCTACCAAATTGAAATTCACTACAACACCTGAAAGAAACACTTGAAAAACCCTGAAAACCTTAAACGTAACTTGACCACGATGGGCACTTGGCAATCCCGCGACATCAACCCGACACCAGTAAAGTCCCTTCTTGGGGAAAAAACATCTTCCCGCCCACGAGCAGAAAGTTCACAGCATCTAGAACTGAAACAAAAGAAGGAAAGGAAACAACCGCAAAACCCAATTCAATTTGACTTTATTTCCAAGTATTAATGCGAAATTCACAATAAAATATACAAATGAATATTAAAAAAAGAAAACGGTTGGCCAAACCTTACGACGATGATTCTGCTGCCGCTGATGTGGGGATCCCCAAATAATTCGATTTCGCTTACTTCGCTGTCAATCTATTGAAGCCGTTCTCTGCTCTCGGCCGCGGCCAATTTAGCTGCCAACACTTCTTCCAATCTTGATCCCCCGTTCGATACGTGCATACACAAACTTTGTTTCCAACTGGCACTCTTCATCGGATGATTTTCACTGATCAAAAGAAGAATGGGACATCCTTCCGTGCCCCTTTTATTAGTTTTCCAACCACGGCTTATTCTTGTAGGTCGAGGACCTTATAAATTCCACTACGTGTGGTTGGCTAGGTAGTTTCCCACCACGAGAATCGGTGCTTCTGGGTGTTCATGGAATCTCACTACTACTAAACGAGTTGGGAGTAATGTCAGTTCAACAATTTACTGACTGTTCGGGTTTGTTTCTGTTGTCGCTGAAGAACAACATAAGCGGCGGCTCTCGACATGTGCTGTTGATTTTGATTTTCTGAACGGACTAGCGAAGGGCTTTTACTGCCTATTACCAGCTTTCCAAGAACTGGTAGAACTTGTTTACGTCATTCAATCGCACCACAAAACCCCTGCCAAGCGATTTCGATTAGTTCAACTTGTTTCTTCTTCAGCGTTCCACTAGCTTTGTTCATTTTAGCCTCACACTTCCAGTAGCCGGGTTGGCATTAACCACATTGTGTACATATTTCTGTTGCACTAAGACCTGGTTATTATGAACATTGTGCGGCAAATGAGCATTTGATTGCTGTAACAAGTGCTGATGCTGCCCGTGCTGATGACGAGGAGACGATTGGCTTGTGGTTTGCATCCTCGTCACTACCTGCACATTTCTCGGTACTCCCACTTTCTGGACCATTGTCCCTGGCGCTGAGTTGGAACAACCATTCGACACATTGTTACCAGTTGATGAGGTTATTGATATTGCAAGGCTTGTGTATCATCGAAACATTCGTTCTGCTGAAAATATCGCTGTCGTTGCTCAAAGTGTGGAGGAAGACCCGAATTTGTCGATTCCTCGACGTGCTCAACATTTGGGCCTGTCTTACGGCTCATTGTGGCGGATTTTGCGCTTGGATTTGCATCTCGGTACTCCCACTCTCTGGACCATTGTCCCTGGCGCTGAGTTGGAACTACCATTCGACACATTGTTACCAGTTTATGAGATATGATGGACTGATTGTTGTTGAGCTACATTCGATTGTGCCGATTGGTTCTTTGCTGTTGTCAAATGTGATATTCCTTTTGCATGAAGAAATTAAATGTCGGTTGACTACCTCTGACAGATTGTTTCGCTAGAACAGCTACATTCTTCTTCTTCTTCTGTGTAGCACTACAGCCCCTCTCGGGCCTTCGCTTCGAGATAGTTAGAGTATCTCATTTTCATGACCGTATTGATTTTTTCGGAAGTTGGTTTGGTCAGTACCATGCTCCCGTGTGCTTGCTCAGCTATGATATGATCTGATTAAATCAGTACATATCACCACTGAGTGAACACTCGTAGTCTGTCCGCAAATCTCCTGAACTAAACAGCTACATTACTAATGACTAACTTCGGATTTCCATGTGCGTGGCCTCCATTCAATAATGAATCGATGAGCATATTCCCGCGATTACTGTCGCTCACCAATTTCAGGATTTGAGGTTGATTCATTAAATCATTGGCTGTTAAATTTATCACATTTGCGCTGCCCGCAGCATTTGAATTGGAGCTAAAAGTTGCATGCTCATAAATCCTCACTAACGATTACTTGTCCAGGTTATAGTTTGATGATGTTTGGTGTCGTGCATGTTGTTGAACTTGATGAATTAGTTGAGTTCACCTAGTACAAATTCATAATACCTAATACATTTTCGTGTACGTTATTTTACGCTTTCCTTTATGTATATTGAGTTTACAAGATACAAATTCATAATATCTAAGACATTTTTGGTGCACGTTACTTTAGGCTTTCTGCTCGTGGGGTTTGCGTTTATTCGCGGCTGATTGCGTAAAGTCGTGCCAAGATCCCTTCGTGGTCGACGCGAATTTAACCTACATGGCGTTACCGCGTAACAGCATTCTCAGCCAAAGATCTGAAAAGAATTCCGCAGATGACTTTCTGAAATGAATAAAACGTTCAAGCTTTATGATCCATGGTGTACTGAAAACAGAAAGTATATAACTTTCTTTGATTTAAACACTTACTCTGTTCGACGGTGATGCATTTGAATTATCTACCATCTTCGTTTGATTTTCGGTTTTGTAATATTTTTCCACTTAAAAACACGCACATAATAATCAATAGTACTCATATAATACACTAGAGCAGCAGCTTGCACCTCCATATCGAACATATTTAGCGGACTAATTCACGAAGAAATAACTTTTTTAGCAGGGCTTCGCATATGTAGGCACTCGTTTAATGCGTTATTTTTTAACGCGTTGATTAATGCGCACTTCGGCACGGACCCTAACGTTAACGCAGGTGGAGCAGTAGCATAAGGGGGCTTTCTACATTTTTAATAAGATCTAAACTTTGGAGAGACTACCATTTCTGACCTTGCTAGAACGTTTGAGCTTTGTAGCTGTTATAGTTTCTGAAAAAACTTCCTGTGAATAACGGGCCGACGGACAGACAGGACGCGAAACTATAGATCTTTGCAAAATTTGTTTTCCAAAACCCCAAAAGCGATACAATTAACAAAAAGTAAAATATTAAATAAGACTGAATTTATTCAAATCAATGAAAACAAGAAAGGAAAAAAGGAAATATTAACGCTTACAATTATACAGGGTTATTCATTTCGTGGTATGAAAGGATAACCCTGCCATTTGACATCTGTCAGAATTAAATGTCATCCAAAGCGTTTTTTTTTTTAGTTGAAGGTTTGCCATTTAGAAATATGGACCGCTTAACAGTCGAAGAACGCGTTGAAAATATTAAATTTTATTATAAAAATCGTGATTCTGCTGTATCAAATTTAGGGCTTTACGAGCCGATTACGGTCGACATAATCGACCTACACAGCAAATAATTTCGAACACAGTGAGAAAATTTGAAGAGACTGGATCGGTTATTGATATTGCAAGGCTTGTGCATCATCGCAACATTCGTTCTGCTGAAAATATCGCTTTCGTTGCTCAAAGTGTGGAGGAAGACCCGAATTTTTGTCGATTCCTCGACGTGCTCAACATTTGGGCCTGTCTTTTGGCTCATTGTGGCGGATTTTGCGCTTGGATTTGCATCTCCATCCGTACAAAATCCAACTCACTCAAGAACTTAAGCCTCAAGACCATACACAACGCAGAATGTATGCGAATTGGGTGATTGAACAACAAGCCATTGATAACGATTTTTCGAACAAAATTTTCTTTAGTGATGAGGCTCATTTTTTTCGCTCAGTGGTTTCGTAAATAAACAGAATTGCCGCATATGGGGCTCTCAAAATCCTCAGGTGATCGCAGAAAGGCCTTTGCATCCGGAAAAAGTGACCGTTTGGTGTGCAATATGGTCTGGTGGTGTTATTGGCCCGTATTTTTTTTTGAAAACGATCAAGGAAGAGCTATTACAGTCAATTCTGACCGCTATGGACGGATGTTAACTGATTATTTTTGGAAATAAACTGAAGATTATGATCTGGAGAACATCTGATTCCAACAGGACGGAGCCACAAGCTACACAACATAGGCTAATCGGGGGGCTCGTGTTTACTCGAACAATCCTCAAAATCTTGAGCAATTGAAAACCAATATTCGTGAAGTTATGGCCGAGATATTGCCGGAAATGTGCCGAAAAGTCATTGAAAATTACCTCAAAATTTGAGGCCTGTAAGAGGTCCCGTGGAGGACATTTGAATGATGTTGTGTTTCACATATAATGGCAAGGTTTAATCTTTATGTTGAATAAAAAATTTTGTTTCCATCTGAATATTTTATGTGTTTTCTTTAGCTTTACTTTCCCAAGCGTAAACGAATAACCCTATAGCTTAAGATAGTTTCTAAATAAATGCTTAAAGGCTAATAAGGACTGAGGGAAAGCACCAAGTTCTACTTTATTGTGAACTGGAGGTAGTCCGTTTATGGCTAAATGATAGTGACTTTCAGTGCGTACGAACGGAACATTCAGATAGGAGACACGTAAAGGATCCCCAGGGCCTATCCCCCATAGCTGAGGGACTCTTTTTCTCGCCTTCCCCACACCTGCCATCATTTAGCCCACCATTCAATACGACAATTATACTAATTGTCGTATTGGATGGTAAATAGGTTGCTAATGTAAAAATCAAAACTATAAAACATTACTGACTACTAAATTAACACCCGGATTGCCATTGACTATTTTTTAATTGGTTCGCTTGGGATAATGCTGCTGCCTTTGTAGCTTTTAAAAACATTAACAGTAATGTTGAGGGAAAGCAATTAAATATTAGTTCCAAATTCGCAATATACTAAGTGAACTATAATTTCCTTGTAAATATTCCACATTTACTTCAGTCCAAAAATTATGTCTAATTTCAAAATTAACTTGAAAATACTCGTAATCTCGTAAATGAAACAAATTATGACGAAAGCAATGACCCTTGTGAAATGCCACAAAAATTAAATTTACGCAATTGAATTTTGTTTCTTTTCTAAATTTCGTTGATTTAAAAAATTTCCAAGCACTTAACAAGTCTTTCACTCAATTGAAAATACTTTGCCCCCAAATTAATATTTGTCACGCTCGCCATGTGATCAGTGCCAACTTTTCAAATTTTCTTGGCGCTTTGTGAAATCAAGGAATAGTATAAATATTTGTGATTTTTTCCTTCTAGCTACAATTTAAGATGCAGATACACAGAACGTCTACAGCATTTTCTTTTATTTTTTTCTAATTTCAGACTTGGCACATCTTAAAAGCGTCTATCATTGCGAGCTCGTTTGGAAGTCGGCCAAATTGGGTGAATGTGCGAGGAACGCAAGTAATTGCGGCGACGCTACACATGCGCGCATTGCATTGCGCGGCCGTCCGCGAGCGCATGTGTTGGTGCGCCCATAGATAGATAACATAACAGCAGCATCGACGGCTTGAGGCTTTTTCTTCGGATCTGCTGCGCGTTGGAGCCTACCCGCGATTACTTAGCTGTTAGCTCCACGTCTTGGTCGGTCCCATGCTCGCCTGCCTCCCCACAACTTCCAGTCGTGGTCGTCTGATCTAAGTCCAAATGCCCGAGCGCGCGCTCGAGTCGGTTCATGGCGAATGAGTTTTTGAATTTGAATTTGCGCGCCATCTCCTAACTATCTATCAGTGACGTAATTGAGTGGATGCGCGAGTGTGAGTGTGGACTGGGTGAATGAATAAGCTCAAGAGTTGGAGGCTCAATTATCTGTGCCACGATAGGGGACTGGGGGCCAACGGATCTACCGCCGTCTCCACCGCAGCCATAACCGTCGAGCAAGAGTTTTGTGCTTGAGCTTTTCTCTGTGTTATTCTTCAAATCGCAGCCTTTTCGTGGTCGATAAAATTGCTAATCGCGCCTGTCGGCTCCCTCTTAGCCTTGATTTAGGTCAAACACTTTTTAGGCTCTCCACCGGTGAATAGAATTAGAATTAGTTTCAGATTTTCGTAGCTTTTTCGCGTTCGGAGGAAGATTTTTTTTGCTCCCGTGCGCGTCAATTATTTTGTTGATATCCGGCGTGAAAAAATTATCAATTCAGTGTAATTGGAGCTCGGGGTGTTGTTCGAGCGAATCGTGATCAAAGTGCAATTGTAGGTTACTGGTGTGAGCGACTGCGCTCGATGAAAGTGAGGGGCCAGTAGTGCCCTAAAAAAAGTTTCTGTTCTGGTCACGCTTCCCCAACATGCTGAACGTGAGTTATGGATGATAATGAGTTCGGTGTTGGATTAACATCATCCTGCTATCCTTCGTCGTCGTCGTCGGCATTCGGAAACGTTTCGTGTTTTACCGTTAGGACATCATCGTCGATGTCCTCGTCAGGCGATGAACGTTCGGCGGCCGGATCGCGTAGTTCCGTTGCGTCTGTACCATTGTCGGAAGTTGCATCGTCGCCAGTCCCCGCTTCCCTAACCAATCAGCATACGGTACCATCATCAGCAGCTTCGCACGGTGGCGTCGCTACTCCCCCTCAGGTAAGATAGAGAGAATAGGGATCATCCCTGGGTGAGAAAGGACACTAAATTTGTCTCTTTGCTCATCGAATATTTAAAGGATCTGGTCAAAGTTTGGCGTGATCCACAGGCTAACGAATCTCAAATTCGTCACATCCAATCGCTTCAACATCGACCTCTCATCACTCCCACTAGCGGATCGATTCCTGCAACTCGCTGTGTGTACTTGCCCGTTTCCGGTAATGAACGTGCCAACGTCTATCCTCCAGAATTATGGCAAGGACTATGTATGGAAGAGCAGCAGTACAGGTGAGTTTAGTTTTAATGATTATAAGACAGATGATATAATTGGCTACATTACTCGTATATTGATAAAAAAAGAAAAAAAATATTTTTTGGGTATCAGCTTAAAAATATATCATATCGAGATTGCCCCGAAAGAAAGATGCCAGAACATAACTACAAAATCTCCGCCTAAGTGAAGCTGTTACTCCCATCCACAATAATATTGAAAATTTATTAAAAATGATAAAACAGACACTTGGATTTTTTAAATTAGACTTAAAGATTCCTCATAATAATTTGCCCTCCAGCCTCATACCATGAGATGGTTTTCGTTACATCTCCATTAAAATCATCTCGAGTGCAATTCTGCCTCGGCGTGCGAATGTCCTTGATTTCATTGTCTTGGAACATCACAGGCAGTCTTTAGTTCTGCATCATCATCGATGCTATGAAAGCTCCGAATGGGAATGGGGTCAATAAATTGTACTTTGTTGGAGTTCGAACTTCCGTATTTCCTCAAGTGCTGATTGTCGATGGGATAAGTTTTTGGATCGGAAATTGTTTCAAAGTATGCTGGCATGATTTGATCGGTACTAATGTTAATTTGTTTTCCGCCTATTTCCAATTTGTATACATTTTTAGATCGCTCTACGAGTATGTATGGTCCTTTATACTGAAGCTCCAATGGCTTTCTTATTCTCTTGATGAGTGCTGTAGGGTCAGTGCTACTGTACGGAGCAGAGGAATGGGGCGACGCTCTCAGCAAGGAGGTATACCGAAAACGTTTGGCACAGGTATAGAGAAGAGGAGCACTGAGAATTGCATCTTCGCATCCAATAGTCTCCAACTCGGCGGTGAGAGTGGATGCAGGCGTATTACCTGTCGCCCTCCTTGCTAGAGAGCGCCGCGCTATTTACCTGCGCCGAAACGAGGATGCGAGGGAGATAGTTGTCCGCGAGGAGAGGCAGCGCTCGTTCAACGATTGGCAGCAGTCTTGAGTGAATTGCACGAAGGGAAGGTGGACTGCGCGCCTCATCCCGGATGTCAGACCGTGGCTAAATCGAGGGCATGGTGAGACTGACTTCTATCTGACCCAGCTTTTGAGCGGGCACGGGTGTTTTCAGTCTTACCTGCACAAGATCGGTAAGTCACGGTCTCCCGATTGTCGGTTTTGCCCAGGAGAGGAGGACAATGCCTGTCACACATTTTTTGCGTGCATAAAATGGGTCAGGCTGCGAAGGGAACTCTACAGGGAGACGGGAGAGCTCACCCCGGATAATATAGTTGCGGTGATGCTCGAATCGGTTGACAAATGGAACCAGGTGGCACATGCTCGGGCAGTCCTAAAATATAAAAGGGACTCACAGCAGCCGGGGGCGCTGGGGCTGAGGGATCGCTCTTCTGGCATTTCCTCTTCCCCTCTCCCCTCCCGCTAGGAAAGGGACTCCCTAGCTTGAAGGCGCCCCACGGCGTAACAAAACGAGACCTGGCCCGAAGTAATATGTCAAACGGTTCCAGGCTGGGTTCTCAGGTTGGCAAGGGAGGTGTTTAGTGCGTAGTCCAGTTGCGCATGGGAGTCCCACACTCTGTGCAAAAATAGCATTCACCTCCCTACCACAAAAAAATGGCTTTCTTATTTGGTCGATACGGACGAAAACGTGAGAGCAAGTCGCAAGATCCTTATGAATCGTCTTCATAAATAATTGGGATCCGGTGGCATATCTTCGTTGAAGAAAAATTCACCGGGAATTCGTAGAGTAGTAACGTACACAAATTCCGGAGCTGTTGCCCCAATATCATCTTTGATGCTCGTACGCAGTCCTAGCAGAACGGTTGTAGGATTTCAATCCATTCTTGATTGTTGTGGCACATAACTGCAGCCTTTAAAGACCGGCGCCAACGTTCAACCATCCCGTTTGCCGCAGGGTGATATGCCCTCGTTCGGGCTTTCATGCAGCCGACTAAGTGTGTTAGTGATTGGAATAGGACGGATTCAAACTGGGATCCGACGTCAGAACGCTCGGGGCCCCATAGCGTGCAACCCAGTTGGAATAAAATGCGGTGGTGATTTCGTCCGCCGAGATAGTTTTGATGAGAATCGCCTCAGGCCATCTTGTAAATCAATCAATTATCGTTAAAACATACGAATACGCACGTGACTAAACCTTGTATCAGACATATCAATTTGATCTTGTGCAGGCTTGGCATGTTGTCCAATTTTACCCCAGTGACATGGGAGGCAAGTCCTAGCCCATGCGAGAATATCTTTGGATATACTTGGCCACATATACTTTTTACACAAAAGCTTCTTCGAAGCTCTGCACCTGAGATGAAGCGATCGATAAAACTAGTCAAAAACTTGTTGTCGCAATGGCTTTGGGACGTAAAGCCGAATGTTGCTCGTTGAAACATCGTAACAAATAGCTGCCCCGCTTTCGTCTAGACGTATTCTCCAGGATTGCACGTTCGTTTCGCCTCGAAGTAGAAGATTCAATTCTGCATCGTCCTTCCGTGCCTTCGGTAAATCTTCGATTGTCACTGCAACTGGCATTTCAATAGCGGTAATTCGGGATAGCGCTTTGGCTGTTTTGTTATCGCTTTCGGCTATATGAATAATATTTGTTAAAATCGAGTTGCCTGAGTTGTCTCGGAGATGCGTTGTCAGCTTTTTGATTGATTGCGTTGGCTTATGATCGGTTTTAATAATGAGTTGCCGTCCTTCAACCATGTGGTGGAAGAATTTTATGGCACTGTAAATCGCCTGCAGCTCCCGATCATAAACACTGTACTTGCGCTGGGCTTCGCTAAACTTCTTGGAGAAAAATCCGAGCGGTTCCCAAACTTGTTGTTTGATTGCTCGAGAACTGCTCTGATTGCGGTGTCATAAGCGCCGCATTTGACTGAAAGTCTAGCATTTTCGATTAGGTGTCAGAGCAAAGTTGCGTTGGAAATTTGGTGCTTGCATTCCTCGAAAGCTGCACCTGCTTGTGGGGTCCATACAATGGCACGGTTATCTTTTCTTCTTGCTCCGACTCATGGAGAGGTGCTTGAAATGGCTACTGCATTTATAAGCGATTTCCGATAGAAATTGATCGCTCCTAGAAATCTGTGCAATTCCATGACAGTTGCTGATTTTGTGAACTTTAGAGTTGTTTCAATTCTTGTCGGAATAAGCCTTAGACCGTGATGTTTGATGAGATATCCAAGATATTCGATAGTCAGTTTTCCAAACGTACATTTTTCAATGTTTATAGAGAGGCCATATTCACGTAGTCTGTCCAGGATGATTCTTAAATGCTCACGGTGTTCTAAGTGTGTCATAGACACACAATATATCGTCAATGTACGGATAACAGGCCTCGTAGAGCTCGGTCAATGTAGCGTTAGAAGGTTTGCGTGGTGTTGCACAAACCAAAAGTCATCACTTTAAATTCTAATAATCCGAATGGCGTTATAACGGCCGTCTTCGGAGCATCTTGAGGAGCCATCGGAATTTGATGATATGCCCACATCAGGTCGAGCGCCGAAAATACCGCCTTGCATCCACTGAGTCTGTGAACAAAGTCACTAAGATGAGGAATGGGATCCCGTGGCAGGACTGAAATGTCCGCTCCAGTATCAATGAAGAAGCGAGTTCCGCTTTTCCGATCATGGATTATTAGTCGGCGATTGTTTACATGAAATTGGTTGGCCCCGGCCGCCGTAATTCGGGACGACAAATTTAGTTTCTCGAATCCGCTTTATCATTGGCTGTTTACTGGCATGGCGGACGACGATTCCAGACACGCTTTCCAAAACACGTATGGAAAAAACAAAAACCGTCGTTGCCTCGCGAATTTGATCGGCCTCTTCTGATCCTAGGTCTGGAGCATGAACGGTTTCGAGTACGCAACTCCAGGCGATCCACTCGATTCACTAGTTGAGTTAAAATATCATTCGTTGACTCTCTGTGGACTGCCGCAACATTGGAAGGCTGCTAAAGTTCGATCATCAAATCCGCCATGCTCGATATTGCAAGTTCGAATTCCGGGAGTTGTTCCAGGAGCAGCGATCGCAGTATTGCATCAGTTTATCCAGTATTGCGAAAATCCTGTAGGTAATGTGAAGGCTTCCTTCCATCCGGATTTAGTCCTTGTAATAAGCGCCTCAACTTAGACCCGGTAGATTCCGCAAACGAGGTCAAAATTCGTTGCTTCACTGCTTCGTATTTGCTTTCAGCTGGTGGGTTCCGCGCGGTGGAAACAACGTGCAGTAGAATATCGGCCTCTGCATACTGAATCACATATTTGAACTTTGTTTCGTCTTGTGTTATGTAGCTTCGACTTGGTCGAATCAAAATGCTGGATCCGGCTTATAAAACGTCGGGAATTTCGTTATCCTTGATGCTTCGACAAATAAATTGCTTGTTGAAGGCCTAGGTGCAATTGATGGTGGCGTGTTCGCGTTTTTAGGAGCTTTCGGCGGCTCCATGTTTGTTTCGGTAGCCATTTTTCTTGGCATCACTTCGTGAACTACACAAAAGTATTCAAGTCTAAACTTAGTGTTTATTCTCCACCCGACCACGTTTGGGTCACCAAATATCGGCAACCAGTATACAATGTGAACACAAAACACAATTTCAAACATAAAAACGATTTATTACCCACACAAAATACATAAAACGGTTGAATTAATTTAGTCGTGGTATAACGATGCCGGCTGTAGAAGGAAGGAGAAGATCTCATATTCTTGCCGCTTTCAGCGCTGTTAGCAGTGAACACTGTAACTTTATTCAGAAATAGATGTGTTAATCGCTACAACATATCTGCGATATTGTGTTATAAAATTCCTCGAGGGTATTACATGGAATGTTATTTGTTTCCTTGTCAGAATGACTTCGCGAAAACTGACAAAAAAATGAAAATGATCCACATCTTTTTAATTATGAGGCTTGCAACTTCTGTCCCGATGTGGAGCTTCCAGATGGAGCCAACGTCATTGATGATCTAGCTGATGCAACTTCATCTGTATCAGGACCACCTATACGTTCGCAACGTAGACTGAAATCGAATGTACGCTAGAGGAAGGATGAGCAACACCTTCGTTTTGAAGGCGATGACGTTTGCCAGCTCAGTTCTTTGAACTTGCCGCTCCCATACAATTCATTCTGAAATTATTTCCGAACGAACTAATCACACGAAAATGTCGAACGGACAAATCTTTATATTGTCTAGAAAGATCCCGGTGCTACTTTTCGGGTCACTGAGACATATATTTGGCAATTCATAGACCTGGTGTACATAACGTCCTTGGCAAAACTTAAAAGAGTAACAAAGCATTGGTCAAGACATATCGGAACAGCTATTGTAAAAGATACAATGCCCGTGAGCAAATTCGAAAAGTTTTGACGGTTTCTCCATTTCAGTGACGAAAAACATTCCTCGCCAACTTCATGATCATGACTGACAATTCAAGCCAATTCAATATATCAGGCTGTGCCATTTGAGAACTATCTTTGTGTGGATGAGCAAATTCGCTCCACAAAGGCTAGGTACAATCTGAAAAGGTACAGCCCCAAAAAACCTAATAAATAGTGGTTTGAAATAAAACGTTTCGCGTATAAACGTGAGCCTGATATAGGAGCAGAAAATATGATTGGACGTAACGAGCCTAATCAAATAGCGTCGTGAGACTTACGCGTGGAATACCGCGAAATCAAAATCACCGATTGTATTTTGATAATTATTTTACATCTTTGCTGCTTTTAGCCTGTCTAGCCAAGCAAGGTTCTTAGAACCTAGGATGATTTCGAGATTCTTTACATTGTCCTTGCGGCTTATAGGAGTTGCATTTACTTTCGTTAAGTTGAATCTTAGAATTTTCTGTTTCCTCTTAAAGGACATTAGTTCAGTATTCTTGGAGTTGACAATTAGGCCATGTTGCAGATTCCGGGCGTGTTGGCATTCTCTTGTTCATTCATTTAATGCTCAATGATATCGTATATTAGTGGGCGCACATACCTCGTAAATTACTTTTTCATTTTTCTAATTTATTATCAAAATATTCTAGTTTTTCTCTGTTATTATCAAAATATTCTAGTTTTCCTTCCTCAATAAATGCAAGTAATTATTTTATTGATCTCATTACCTCATTATCTTCACTAACAAAAAAAACTTATTTTTCTTTGCCCAATTAATGAATTTCACTTTTCATTTGATATATTTGTTCCCATGCATTTATTGCAACGGGACAACAAGCATAAAACACTTATATCTCCTAATTCCCGTACAGGCTTGCCCGTTACGATAATATTGATATAAGCCTTCTAATGCCTTGCTCAATTGAAGTTGAGTGTTGCATGAATCGGAGAATGTTGGAAGCTAGTGTAGATGCTAGCGCGTTGGACTTCGAATTTGCGGTTCTAATGGAAACGTGCGTTCAAGTTTTCTTATGGGAAAAACTCTTTTTACGTTCATCAAATGCAAATTTTCTGATTGGATGATGATTTGCATATAGCTATGCCGATGCTTGGTGTTATAATAGTTATATGCAAATCGCCATACACGCAGTCGGAAATATTGCATGTGGCGAATGTTTGAAAAATTAATAGAGGGAACGGTATTGATGTATAGTGAACTTTAAATACGTAAAATCTTAACGACAATGGATGATTGGGAGAACAAAGGGTTGCGGGGTTGGAGTCAGGTGATTGAGGGCAGTCAAGTGAAAACAAAAGTCTGGGTGACAGTCAAGATTGGTAGTTGAGGGTTGAGTTTTGGATTGGAGAGACATTTTTTGAAATGGAAAATTCACAGTGATTTATGATTAGCGGAGAGCTTTTTTCATGGATTTTAACTTTGAAAAAAGTAGACAAAAATCGGGGGTGTTGAGTTGTGAAAAGTGAATTAATATATGAGAGTAAAAAACGTGGCAATTCGTTCTGAATATCGAGAGTGTGATCGTCTCAACTGAATTGTTCGAACAGCGTTATTCAGTGTTTTTGTAATGTAAAAATCTTCTCATTGCATACTTACTCATGCACTAACCAGTAACTACTTACAATTTGAGTTATTTTCATACCTAAATGCCGCGGATTTATCTTGGCTAGGATTGCGTCGCAATTTATTTTATCGGCCCCTATTCATAAGTTTCACTTTTTCCAATCAATCGTAAAAGTCTGAATACGTTGCTACCCAATTTTATATCCTATGACCTAGTATAATTAGTCCAAGTCGGAATACTTTATTAGATGATTTTTGAAAGCAAACCGAGTTCTGCATATGTTGATGCATTTAAATCAATTTCTAATAAAAGCTGTATGTATTAACCGTCCTACCTGTTATTATCACATTGTTTTGTTTTAACCTAATCCAGTCGTAGTCGATTTAGTTGCAAAAATAATTTTTAAGTGAGCAGTGAAGCATACGAGCAAAACTTCTAAGGAACCGGCGAACATTTCATATTGTGTTAGAGCCACTCTATAATCCGAATGTTCATTGTCACACTGTTATTTACCTTTTATGTACTTCATAACCTATTTTTAATAAAATGTCATTTCTGTCATAGGCACCGAGCCTCCACACGTATTTTCCTTCTTCTCTACTAAGAAGTTATTGGCCCCTTGAAAAAAAACTAGCAGTTCTGCAAACGTTTCGTTTTTTGTTGAATTTTCATAAAAATTAAAAAAATATTTAAGTCCGAAAGCAGTGCTAGCAGCATTTCAATTGATAGACCGCTCGGTAGGGAAAACTACCCGACACCGATTATTTTTGGACAGCGACAATTGATTATGAACTCGATGAAGAAGGAAATCCCAAAACCGCTGTTGGTCCTGAAGAGGATCGACGTGCAAAAAGTAAGTTGACTTTAATGATTGACCCTACGTGCTATATCCATATAGAGGGTGCCAAATCAGCCAAAGGGGTGTGGCAGCAGCTAGCAAATGGGTACGAAGATAGTAGGTTAACACGTCGAGTAGCACTTTTGCGTAAGCTCATTACAACGTCACTTGCAAATTGCGGTTCCATGGACGGAAGGAAATCATTACCACAGCACAATCCCTAAATGGAATTAGATTTCATATAAAGGGAATGGGTTGGCTCCTTATTGTTTGCTGGACTTCCAGATGATCACCGCCCTATGATAATGGCTTTGGAGAATTCAGGCACAAGAATTAATGGTGATGTCATAAAAACAAAGTTATTGCAAGGCGTGCGTCCCGGCAGTGAAAGTTCAGCTTTCCACACTTCAAAAAATAGGATCCATCACCAACATATCATGTGCACACGCCAGAGCAGAACGGCTTGGCCAAATGCAACGATCGCTCAACCGTGGAAAAGACGAGAGGCATGCTTGCCGATTCGAAAATGTTGAAAACACTTTGGGCAGAAGCAGTTGCATACTTTGTATATCTTCTAAACCGTTTGCCATTCAAAGGAACCGGCACAATACTAAAGGATGGTCCAACCGAAACGACCGATGCTAATTGTAAATAAAACAAAAAGTTTTCAGAGAATTTGGTTAATATTTTTTATTATAATAGAAGGATCTATGACAATTATGTGGCATACTTCTATCCAATGGTCCATATTTTCAATGACTCTGAGACATAATTGAGTTTCAATGTCGTTAATGTGCTGAATTATCTCATCCTTCAGCTCTTGAATTGTTCTTGGCTTATTGACGCACACTTTTACTTTTAAACATCCCCAGAGAAAGACGTCCAACGGTGTCAAATCACATGATCGTGGCGGCCAACTAACATCGCCACAACGTGTGATATAACGCCCATTGAGTTTCTCGCCCAAAAGAGCCATTGTTTCGTTGGCTGAGTGGCAAGTGGCACCATCATGTTGGAACCACATATCGTCCAAGTCCATAACCTCAATTTCTGGCCACAAGAGGTCCGTTATCTCGCAATAGCGGAGACCATTCGCGGTAACTGCTTGGCCCTCCTCATTTTCAAAGAAGCACGCCCGATGATGCCGCACGCCCATAAACCACATCAAACAGTCACTCTTTGTTGATACATCGGCTTCTGAACAATCACTCGTGGATTCTCATTTGCCCAAATGCGGCAATTTTGCTTGTTAACGAATCCACTGAGGGGAAAGTGTGCCACGTCGCTGAAGATGATTTTCTTTGTAAAGTCACCATTCCCTTCTGTCTGTTCAACCAACCAATCGGTGTATTGCATCAGCTCTTGAGTCAATTGAACCTTATAAGCGTATAAATTCAAATCTTTATTCAAAACTCGCATCAGTGATGTTCGTGAGGTGTTCAATTGTTGGGCACGACAGCGAGTCGAGGTTGACGGCTCTTCTGCCACGCTATCGCGAACAACAGCAATGTTTTCCGCAGAACAAACTGGGCGAGCATGCACAGGTGATTTCACATTTCTCACAGACCCGGTTTGCTGAAATCTGCAAACAATGCTCGCGTTTGTTGACACATTTGGTCGATTATGCTGACCAAAAAAAAAAAAAAAAAAACAACGAAGTGCATGAAATGCATTTTGATTTGAACGCCCATTTTCGTAAAAGGCTTCAACAACCTTAATGCGCTGCTCAATCGTGTACCTCTCCATGGTTGAATTTGGCAAACATTGAAACAAAGAAATGTCAAATTAAGTTGGGTGAAAAACTTGACGTTAAGGTGTGACTCACAATTAACATCGTCCTTTAGTTCAAGCGTGGAGTCAAATAGCACCTGACCTTGCGCATATCAGAGTGTTTGGAACAACAGCCATGTCACACATCCTGAAAGTCAACCGATAAAAATGGGATCCAAAATCTAACGAATATATAATGGTTGGGTATAATGAAAACACCAAAACCTACCTGCTTTACAATCCAATCAAAAATTATATTTTTAAAAGTCGAGATGTATACCTTTGTAATGAAGACTCTTATGTTTCTGCATCCAAAACATTTAAGAAGTCAACAAAAAGTAACAAATTTGAACTCATCTACCAAGACGAAATACACGATCAGCAACCAAAGTGAAGCCGGAACAAATCACAACGATCTGGTCAGAGATGTCGTTATTAGCAATGAATAAGAAGATACAATACACGAAGATCGTTTTCAAGATGAAATCGCATCAATTGATTCAGATTCTTCGGCGCTCTCTCAGCAATCCAACTCTAACCCTTAGAACAGCAGGTATTGAAGAGTAACGAAAGGGAGTGCAAAACTCCAAATGAAATGGAACCGTTTGAAGGTTTCTCAGCACCTGCATTTTCCCAGAATTACTTACAAGATGACCTGGCGACGCCAAAAGAAGCATTATCCAGACTTGATGCGAACCAATGGAAGCTGGTTATGGAAGAAGAGATGCAGTCACTACTCGCAAATGATACATGGACACTTCAAGCCTTCCCAAACAATCGAAAGGCGATAAAATCTAAATGGGTCTTCCGTACAAAACAAAATCTCACCGGACAAATTGATCGGTACAATGCCAGATTGGTCATAATAGGATGCTCGCAGCGAAAGGGGGTGAACTGTGAAGAGATATACTCACCTGTTGTCTGACACAGTTCTCTGCGATATCTTTACGCAATTGCAGCTCAATTGAACTTCAAAGTGGAACAGATAGATGCAATTTCCGCCTTTCTTCAAGGAAACCTTTCGGAAGAAATTTATTTGGAACAGCATCTGTACTACCAGAGTCGAGAAAACCCTGTTTAAAAAAGGCCTCATATGGACCAAAGCAGTCCAGTAGGGTCTGGAATCAAGATCTGGTCAAAACACTAAAATCATTTGGATTAGAAAGATCTAACGCTATCTGCGTGGCATATCTTCAATGAAACTAAAATTCAGTTAAAATGGTAACAACAACATATTTGGTAACACAAATGCTGATTGGGCAGCTAACAGTGATGATCGTAGGTCAACCACTGGATTTGTCTTCATTGCTCAAGGAGCAGCAATATATTGGAGTTTCAAAAGACAGCATACAGTGGCACTTTCGTCGTGTGAAGCTGAATACATGGTGCTCTCAGCTACTTTACAAGAGGCACTGGGGTGGGACGGACTTGTCACTCAACTTGGTCAAAAGAAGCGGCCACTTCAAATCCTGTGTGACAACCAAAGCACAATTGCGATCGCCTCAAATGCAAAATTCTATCCCAGAACCAAACATATTGACAAACGTCATCATTTCATACAGGATGTACTGAAACAAAATCAAATAAAAGTCGATTACATAAGCACCGCTGAGCAAGATGCAGATGTTCTTACAAAATCCCTGAACAAGACCAAACATGCACAATTCAGAGAAGTAATGAGAGTGCAACAAGAACTATCGTCCTAAGGAGGAGTCTTAGAGTCACCCTATAATCCGAATGATCGTTGTCACACTGTTATTTATCTTTTATTTACTTCATAACCTATTTTTAATAAAATGCCACTTCGGTCATAGTCACCAAGCCGACCACACGTATTTTCCTTCTTCTCTGCTATATTAGCATGATGTCCAAGGGTTGTAATGTGCAATTAGTTCATGCTGCTCAAGAGGAAGTGATTGTGCAGTGAGTGCAGGCGTGTTTCTGTTAATTTTTGGTAGAAATCGTTTAATTAAACTTGGGGGGAAAAAATTATTTGCCGATCTACAATGCCCGCCTAAGGCTATAATTAGGCGGGCATTGTAGATCGGCACAGGTTAACGAATTGTGTTCTTCAATGTCTGCGGAATGTCAGAAATGCTAAACAAGTTTTCCATCATCTGCCAGGCTGCCAAAAAGTTTTGATAAATTTGGTTATATACACAAGACGAGTATATTAGAAATTAGATTAAGAATGAAAACAATTATAAATTGACAGGGGAGAAGCCACAGCCAAGACATGTTGACTATTTTAATGTGAGGGAGTAATTTTCTGATTTACCTCCCGAAGGTCATCAAGAATCAGATAATAAAACCCGGAAGGTAGCCCACTCGCTTCCTGTAAATAAAATTCTACATTCTATAAACAATCTACTAATCTCACAGAAAATAAATTAAGACACAAACCCACGTTCAGAAAAAAAAAACTAATTTCTTCTTCCCCAATGACGATGAATACCACTCACATCCATCACTCCTTGGTAATCCATCAAACCACCCCTAGTCTATTTTTATGCTCACACAACTTTCAGCTTGCGCTAGCATTCATATTGTTGTTATCGAATGTGTAATCATACTTATCTGGAATTTATTTTGAAATACACAATATAAGCTCACGCTGAACACCTACACAAACACGAGTGACATTCGAGTATGCTGCGAGTGGAGTGCGCTCCGCGTACGTACGAGTACGACGAGTATGCAAAGAACAATCTCCATGAAACCTAGAAAGATTATTATTGTTACAATGCTTCATCAGCCATTTTGGGCGATAAGATACTATGCAAACTGATAAGGTGGTGACAAGCATTACGCAGCCGAATTGGAAATTAGATCAGCCATTTTAACCTCCTTGCTTTGTGTGTCCTTCACCATTCCTATCTCTAGTCTCTAGTGAGTGTTATCAGCGCTAAATAATGTGGAGTTGTTTTTTCAAGCTTTTCTTGTTTATTTTATTTTCGTCATTTTTTTGTCAATAATATGTTTAATTATCGCGCGAGGCATACACACCCTAATCAGATGAGCTAATAAAATTTTTTTTTCTTCTGTTATTGTTGGAGATTGTCTCGCCCCTGATTGCGATTACTGCAAGTAAAGAGAGCTTTATCGGACCGTATGGGAAACTTTTTTAATTCCAAATGAATTAATCCGGCATGAATGACCTTTCGCGATTTGGTATCAGTGAAAAATATTTCAAAATGATATTTGTGTTAAATGCTATCGGGGGAATTATTTTAAACAATCAGCTGGTGTGAAGTCAGCCAATTTAGATGTTCCTAATTTTTTGTTTTCTGCCGCTGATAGTGAGGCTGGCTAAATTAAGAAATGCTTAAACACGAGGCCGTTAAACTGTCTATTTGAAATTTTTAACAGCGGAAAATGTTGGATTTAGTAGGTCAACGCCGTGTTTCCATAGAAATAAACATTTATTGAATCAAAGAAAATTTTCTTTGCTTTTAGAAAAAAAGCTCATGTTATTTCAAATGTTTTCTGAGAATAGATTTACTATCACATAGCTTATTATACTTTCAGTACAAAATTACAGGTTGACGGTTCTCCGTACTTTCTAAATTTTATTGGTGGGACTCAAAACATGTTTGCAATCTATTTGTCAAAGAAATCTGGGAATCCTTCGTTTCTAATCTTGTTCAACTTCTGATTCTTGGTTTTTCAGTTTTTGATCTGAAGTTCTGGCGGCAAATGTCAATAGTTCTGGTCAACACTGTTTTTGCCACACGAACTTTACCTCAGATGAATAAGAACTGGATGGGCTAAGCTCATATAAAATGCATGAGAGAGCATGCGACCGGTTTCTGCTCTCTTCCAAACGATCTCTCTGTCATTTCCTCCCTGTCTGCCTCTTGCTGGTCACTTTCTTGTTCCAGAAGCTGACTAGATGCGATCTGTCTGTCAAGTTGACTGATGCAAATTGGACGCCAAATTGGCCAATTTGCAAGTTTCGTCGCGAATTTTATCCGATATTAAAACTGTGGAAAATGTTCGCGATCTAAATTCTTTCAAGTGTTTAAACATTCGGTTGCGGTTTGTGATTCAAGTAACTTTAACGTGTGACATTGTGAAATTAATTTAGAATTTCAAAATGAAATGTGTAGTGCCTTCGTGTAAAAATCATAGTGGAAAAGGATCTGTAGGTGTTTCCTTTCACAAGTGAGTAGTTAATATATTAATGTTTTGCATGTTTTTCATACAATGCTGAAGGTTTTTCAAATAGAAAGCAAATTTTTGGTATTGTATGCAAATTTGTTTACATTGAGCAGCAGCCATGTTTGCTTATGCAATTTCCCTCTCTCTAACGTTGGAAACAAGAGCGTAGTAGTAGGAAAAGTGGTCGCAGGGGCTGTTGCGACCATATTGTCCCGTGGTTGTACACTCCAGTATTATTTAATTACTCAATGAACTTTACGATGCTTGATGTTTTTTTGTGGATTCTGCATATTAATTTTAAATACTCAGTCGGCATCATTTTTTTTTAACTACGTAAATTTTTGTCAGCTATCATATTCGACTAAATTAAATTTGCTTGTACCCTTTAAGATTTTAAATGTGCCAATCAAATGCAGTCTGCGTAGTGTAGTGGTTAGAGTGCTCGCTGCGTGAGCCGAAGGTCCTTTGTTCGAATCCTGTTACCGACAACGAGATTTGTTGCGAGTGATTCTCCAGACGGACTATAAACCCATTCAGTTGTGAGGCGTACTGATTTAAAATGAGAATGTATGGCAGCTAGGTGAATGGACACATTGCTGAAGCGTAGTACTCAGCGTATCGCCTTCTTGAGTTATATTCTATCAAGAAATGAGATGCTCTAACGATCTCTAAGCGAAGGCTCGAAAGGGGCTGAAGTGCTAATACAAAAAAAAAAATCAAATGCAATAATATGATATGCGTTAAAAAATGAGCGGTCTATACGAATTGTGGAGCTCTAGCTAATTCTAGGGGAATCTTGGTTGATCAACTGATGGTAACGCCTTTATCCGACTGCAGATTTCTTCATTTGTTGATTAGCTACGTGGTTTTAGTGAAGTTTGTTTGTCGGTTTTCAAAATGAATTGTATGAAGCAGAAATATCTTGCTCTGAAGTTTCGTGGTAGAATTCATGTTCTAGTCCTGTCTCGTCAGTAGATAATGATACAAGACTAGTTAAAATATACAATATATAGAATAGTTTATTATCCTTTGCTGTTACAACATAAGCTCCGTGAGCTTAGACTAGACTCTACCACTCCTCGAAGACCAGTGACAAGTCTTCTTCCGCCATGATCAATGTTGCCAGCCCACCATCTCTTCCCGTTAGCATGGACTATACGGTCCGATGTACAAATCGCATCATCTCATAATTTTTATAGCGTTGTGGTAGTACTCCTGCACTAGTTCGTTGAGCTCGACGCGGTTGCGAATCTTTAGCACATTCGTCTCCCTGCACCACTGCTTGGTCCACTGGTTGTTTGTTGGCAGGCTCATCAGGTTCTGATCTCGGTTGGAATCCAGTCACCACTTTTCTAAGTGTTTGCGGCACAGGGATATCAAGGCCATCAAGTAGAGTGTTTCTTCCGTTATCGAGGAAAATAAACCGCTATTTGATTTGGTTTGCATGAACGTTGACTTCGTGATCATCCGATAGACCCTTCCTAAGCGCCAAGTAATTGACTGGAGCGCACTTTTTCACAATAGTTGCTGATGACCATTACCATTTGTTGGTGGTGTACGTTTTGATAAAGACGTCTTCGCCGACATCGAATTCTCTCCATTACGCTTGCAAGCACGGTCATGCTCTGGTTTCAATAAATCCAACTTAGTCTTCATAGTACGACCGGTCATGACCTAGAAGGGTGACTTCATTCCAAGGGCTACCGACGGTATGAAACGATAGCATAGCAAGAGCTTGTGCCAAACCTGATCGGCATTCCCTTCTCCCTCCAGCTTCTTTAATCCAGTTTTCAGTGAGTTGACGAATTTCTCAGCTTGACGGTTTGATTGTGATCGATACCGTTTTCTCTGCAGAAACTCTCAAAATCCTCTGAAACCGGTGTCATAAACCAGTGTATCGCAAAGTTCTTGCCGCGAAAAGACTCCCTCCAATCGTTCGATTGTGTTTGATGTCGTTGTGGATTGCATTTTGTATATCGCTCGCCAGTTGCTGAAGGCATCAATAATAATTAAATACCAAAATCCATTTATGGGTCCCGCAAAATCGATATGGAAACAAGACCAAGGTCCATCCGGTATGGGCCATGATTGAAGCGAACGTTTGGTCGGCGATTTGGAATTTATTGCGCAGCTTCCACGCCTTTTGACCAGCCTGTCGATATCGTCGTCAATAGATGGCCAGTAAACTTTGTTTCGTGCCAAAAGTTTCACCGAGCGGCGCCTGGATGGCCTTGATGCAGCCCCTTCAATATTGTCCCCCGATAACTCCCCGGTCTGAAGCTCAAACTTGCAACCGAAGATATAACGATGAAACTTGAATAATGCAAATGTCAACGCCAAGGCTTCTCGACGAACTTATGGATAGCTCTTCACGGCGCTTGTGAATGTTCGCGCTGCATGCATTATCAGTCGCTTAGTCCTATCCGGCATCTCATGTATAAGAACCGCACCCATACCGCCGGCATTTTGTTCAGAACTTCGATCTTCTCTGGACTCGGTCTCAAACTGTTTTCGCCGATAACGTGCCCCAGGAATTCCGATTTCTTTTGACTTCTCGATCCTGAGGTGAAACCTGTAACGTTGAATGCGTCTCAATACTTCAAATAAATTTTCACGATGGTCGGCCTCATTAGCCTGTCCACGATAAAGTCGTCAATGAAAGGGAATGCCCCTTTTGCTCCGCTCATCATTGTGTCGATTAGTTGCTGGAAAATGCCTGGAGCAGTTTTAAAGCCAGGTTGAAGGCGATTTATTCGGAAGAGGCTACAGTGTGTGTTGATCGTCATCATTTTTTTCGCTTCATCGTCGGACGCCACCTGCAGAAACGCATCCGAAAGATCAATCTTACTGAACACCCGATATTGGGACACTGCCGAAAGATATCTTCGGGCATTGGGTGCTGGTTCGGTTCAAGCGAATCATTCAAATCCGTTGAATAATCGGTGCAAATTCTTACCCTACCATCTTTCTTTTTAACGGCAACGATTGGTGCTGCATACTCTGAGTAATCGACATGGCTAATTACTCCTAACCGCAACCGCTTAAGTTCGCCGGCTATCGGCGCTGCAGCAGCAAATAGGACTGGCCGCTTATTTCGAAAAACTGCTTTAGCACTTCCTTTAGCGTGAGTGATGCCTTTATTTTATTGCATCGCCCCAATGTATTGTTGAAAAGGGACGCAAATTCCTCTTTCGCCTTACTGGTTTAGTGACGGTGCCTTCACTTGCCCCATTGTGCTGCAAAGTTTATCAATAGGCACCACCATCCAGTCGCTTCCAAGCACATTCAATTTAAATGCCGAGACGTAGCAGGTGCCGCTGCTCTCTCTACCGTGCCATTTTAGCCGTGTGTTGAACTTGCCAAGCACCTTCACTGGATCTTCCGATGGGCACACGGCTTGCCCCTCGCATACGGCTAATGTCGATGATCCTGATAGCCTCCAGTTCGCCTCAGACATACATAATTGTCCAATCGGGACCCGAACCAAGTTGTACTTTCAGCTTCATGTTGCCAATCACGGGCTTAATAAACTTGCGCGTCGTAGTAGCAATCGATTTAACTTTGAGGCTCTTGCGTTCGTTGAAATCTTGTCAGCATCTGGGACGTCGTGGCGATGCTGATGTACACTATCCTTTTTTGTGTCCGACTCTTCTGCAGTCGGGGCAATCTTTCTCTCGGAAAGGGCATTCTCTGTAGGAATGGATATCGCCACACTTGCGGCACGGAAACCTTGATTTTACAGCCTCGGTGTACTGCATTCTTCATGCTCCTTATTCTGGTAGTAGCTTGTTCGCGTTCTCCTTAAGTTTCCCATAAACTCTCACTATCTCACACTTAGATATGCTTTCCAGGCACAAAACCATGGGCTTTTCAGCTGTTAAGTCACTCAGCCGGTTTGCAAGGTTGATACAATCGTGAAGTTTAAGCTTGGCGCTACCATTTTTCTCCCGCCAACTCCTGCTGCTCTAATTTTGTCAATAATTTCTCCAAGGCCAATGAGTCTTGTGTTTTATTCAATCCCTGCACGAACATAAGAACCTTGAAGTCGTCAGGACTGCACTTTACGATGTTTAATTTTTCACACCTTACGTTGACTCGCGCAGCATATTCTGAAAAACTTTCATTTACATCTTTTCAGTCTTCAGATATTTTTATCTAAAAATCCTGACTCCTGACGACCGAAAATCCGCTTATGCTCCCTGACAGCGTCATCGAAGGGGATCGTTGCCTTCGTCTGTGGGAAAATGTGGGAGTGTTTTCAAAGCTCTGGTAATCTGAAGTTGATAATTTCTCTGTAAGTCGGTCAACTCTTGCTGAGTTTGTCATTTCGGCAGCTGCTGTAGCGGACTCGTAACGCGCGTACCGATCCGCCAGATTGTTGTGCAACGACGTACCTGCTGGCGCTGCCAATGGCTGATGTTGAGTCACCGCTGAGGCTGTCAATGGCTGATGCTGAGTCAATTGTTGGATCCCCAACGCGATTGTAGTATCCGTTTGCTTTGCTGGTCAGCCATTTGCTGGGCAAATTTTTTTTTTGCTGCCCAGCCATTTGTTGGGCAAATTTGTTTTGCTTAGCATCCGACTTGCTTTGCTGCTCAGCCATTGCTGTAATTAACGCCTTAACTGCGTCCGCATCCATATGGATTCCTTTCGGCAAGAAGCGCACGT
The DNA here is from genome assembly GCA_963969285.1 of Odontomyia ornata. Lineage (NCBI taxonomy): Eukaryota > Metazoa > Arthropoda > Insecta > Diptera > Stratiomyidae > Odontomyia > Odontomyia ornata. The sequence continues at coordinate 11,342,563 of OZ017742.1, read as the reverse complement.
AAAAGTTACAATTCACTTTCTAGGTTATGGTGTTTGCCTTTAATTCATACGTAAATTCAGATCTCGTCGCCACTGTTGTAGTCCTCAGCAGATAATGATGCAAGACAAATTAAAATATATATAAAGAATAAGTTGATTGATTACAGCATAAGCTCCGTGAGCTTATAGTTGACTCTGCGACTCCTCAATGACCAGTGACAAGTCTTCTTTTGTCATGATCGGTGTTACCATCTCAACACTTAAAAATCAGCGACTGAAATATACGATATGTTGTTCTGCGCTTGTACGGCATGTTCTAAACGCCAAGGACATTTTAAGCGTGGTTGGCAGTCGATTGAAGACGTCGTTCCGTGTCAACTAACGGCTCACACGTCAATACCATTAACAACCTCTCATGGGCAAATTGACATTTACTTTTCGGGAAGTGTGCTGAAGCGTTAGATAAATTGAATGTGCAACGCGTTGCTGCGAAATTTGTGCCGCGCCTGATGACGGACGACCAAAAATCTAATCGCGTCCTGCTTTGTCTGGAAATGTTTGACTGTTAACAATCATGGGTTTACGGTTGTGATATCGAAACCAAGGTCCAATCATCCAAGTGGGTAAAACATGCATCAGACTCAAAAAAGCTCGCCGAGCTCAATATAATGTCAAGGTGATGCTGACTGTTTTGTTTATTGCTAAAGGTGTTGTTGACCGTAAGATCTTCTTCCAACGCTCTACAGTGAACCAAAATAACTATATTAAAGTTTTGAAACCTCTGAGAGATGCTATCAGTCGCAAAAGGCCAGAAATATCCAGGAGAGCTGAATGGTTTTTCCAATACAACACCGCACTAAGCCCTCAGGACCCGCGTGTTTTTGGCCAAACACTTTGTCAGTGTTTTCCCTGGTCCGTCTGCTCCCTTGACATTACTTTTTGTGACCTTTTCTTGTTTGCCGAACTTAAAAGACCCTTGAAAAAGATTTGAAATTATTGTCGAGATAAAGACAAATACGATTCAGGAGCGAAAGTACATTCCAAAAACAGCATACCAGGACAAGTGAAAGTGTGGTCGTTGAGGAGGAGAGTACTTTGAAGGGAACCCAACCATGTAACTTCTAGATAAAGCACATTTTGTATTTGACATCTAAAAAAGCAAAGTCTTTACTTGCTGATAATGCTGATATATTTAACTCACGCTGTTAGTAAAGAGGCGTCAGCAAATGAGGTGTAATTTACTTGTGCCTTCAGTAATGTTCGATTGCGATTACTGGCGGCCCTATTTGGCTACTATGTAGTTTGGCAATCATTTATCAATTGATATTGGTCATTGAGGGAGAAAATCTCGAATGAGAGATTAGAAATGTTTGCAACGCACTGTCATCAACGTAATGAGCTCATTAATCCACACATATCGACAAAACGTGTATCGATTAGAAAATTGGTACGTCGGTACACAATGAGAAAACAGATGTGTTTGTTGAATGACATTTCAAACCTGTCTACGTCTACGATTTGACTAGCCCATTGATTATTGTCATTGTACTGTAAAACTTGACGAGGAATGTCCCATTTAAAGTGCGAGTACTCCGATTCCAAATGGCTAGAAAACTAATTCAGTTGTAGCATGCCTTCTAATGTTTCTTCTAAAGACAGCCCATGGTGATTGATTGCCGTATTGCGTTTAGCTAATCGATTTTAGTAGGTGTGATTGGCATGAATCATTTTGAAAATTAAAAAGATATTTAACATTACAAACAGATAAATCGTAGAATTTTGTATAAGGTTGCATAGAACCAAATAGATTTTACATTTTTTTAGGGGTTTGTACCACTTACAAACCCCTGTAGAAATCGGTTTTGTTGGTTCGTCTGTCCGTCTGTATCCCACAGCAATTTTTCTCCGAAACTGGAGCGGCAACAGACATCAAACATGATAACTGGATAAAAGCGGTAATCCTTTGAAAATATCAATAAACTTTTCAATGGTTTTTAAGGTGGGGTCACCCATATTGGAAGGGAGCCGCTAACATTTTTTTACCTAAGGTAGTAAGTGGGGTGTCAAATGAAAGGTCTTGATGAGGACTTTTCAAAACCAGTTTTAAAAGAGTGTTACCAGCTTCGTGGAGTGCAGGGGGATGGGAATATACAAACAATGTGTCCCCCCTTGAGATTGAGCACCTGTGATTCGAAAAATCTGGAAAACATCATGGAGGTAGGTCTTTATAAGTACAACAACAACAAATGCTTTAGAACTCGAAATTAACTTTGTTAACAATAGTATGATCTTCGAATTTCACATTTTTTTCCATATAAAACGAAATTCAATATTTAAGTAGTCATACAAAAGTCCTAATACTTTGCAAGTTTGAGGGAAGTCGAATCATATCCACGAAAGTTATAGCCATTTGAAATTTTTCTAATTACAACGACGGCAATCGACGATTTTGGCATTCTGTGGACTTTCCATCGAATCAGACACTGCAAACACCGATCTTCTTAAATTTTCAGAGAAGACGAATAACATAAATATTTTTGGGAATTCATGATGTGAGTTTTATTACAATGCAGCAAAGTGACGACTGCCGAAAATGAAGCAACAATGGATTTTCTCTTAAAAACGGACATCTCTTTGACGTGTTTCTTAACTTTAGTCATTTATGATTTGTTTGCAGCCACCTCGAACGATTGTCAGTTTGACATAGAAAATTATCAAAATGACATTTACTCATGGAAATCGTCATGTGTCTTTGATATAGCTATGGGTGTGTACTTGAAAGTGTCTCGTAGATTCATCAATAAATCTCCCGCTGGACAGAGTTTCCGTGAATACCTTCTAAAGGCCGAATCTATGTATATCTGATCTTCTGACTCGGATCCGCTTCCGAATCTCCTAGTGTGTCTTACTCATTATTCTACTGTGACCATGCATCCTCCTTCATTTCAGTTTTTTGTTAAACATATAAAATCTCCCTACGGGGCTGTAGCACAATCAAAATTAGCAGTTTTTTTGTTGCTGTGAGAAGTTTTAATACAAAATTGCCATTTAACATGCATTTGTAGTGATAACTATATAGATTCGCAATCAATTGTAAATAATTATGCTTCCTGGAATATTAGCGGAAAATAAATGCGTGTTCGTTAAAACAACTGATAGTTCACTGGTTGTAGGAAAAGACTACAAATTTAACATAAACTCAAATAAAAAAAATCACATGCAGCTTCAAATTATTTCAAAAACCTCCTAAGTTGGTCAAAATTGATAAAATATTCAAATACTCCTACACTACCATCTAACTTTTTTCTACTCCATTTGTCTTTAATGACCATTTGTGATTCATTTGACAAAGAAATACAATTGACAATCTAGTTCCAATTTTAGCAACAAATGTTACTACAACACCATGCGGATTAAGACGTCTTCGTTGTCGTTGACTATTTAATAGACGAACCAAAAGATAGAAAAACATACTTAAGATTGCACAGATACATATCCAAAGCTTTTTCTAACGCCTAACTCGCCGGATGTGGCCGACACTGATTATTGTGCGGTCAGTCTTAATACACCATGAAAAGCGTGTGACGATTGCTTCTACCGTGGGCTGAATAAATAATAGGTACAATACAAACGATACAAAATTATTCACGTTGAAATTCAGCTCAGGTAACATTGCGGTTTTCTTAATGTTTACAGATACACATCGTTGAGCGGGATCGCAAATAGAATGTTTTCTTTGGTTATTGCAATGATGTCGAGAAGAGTTTGTAATAATTAAGGTCTGGTTAGCAAAAATATTCAAACTGGATTAAAAAAAAAAACAATGGTTTGTCTGTCGATATGACGTCGTTATCACTGATATGTCGTGCCTACCTTAGATTGAAGAAAAGAAGTAGAGCATGTCTTTATGCCCTTGAAACAGCTACAAATTGCTACAAAGCTTCTGTTTTCCGATAAGTCCACATGTTCTTCAGAACCCAGCATAAAGCTATTTTTCTAAGAAATTTTACCAAATCCATCAATCTGCCAAAATATCATGGCTGCAAACACACGACAACGGTTTTTTGGCACTTGATCTCAGTATATCGACTAGATTTACTACCAATATCAGCAATAAGCGGGCGCTGCGTTGGTGGTACCTACACTTCCTGTGGTTCATACTCGATGGTACACTACCTAATGGTATAGATGACTGTAGCTATTGAACACGTAAATGGCCATTCTTTAGCTGCATCATTAAGATGTCAATGTGGTCTCAACAGTTTGAGGTCAACAGCACACTGCAAGAAAAATTACTTTTATTGGTGCTGTAACCAGCGTTGTCACACCGTTTTTGTTGTTAATTTTAACAGTCAATCCAATGTAGCATACTAAAACGACAAGCTTTCATTTGTTTCTATTGTATATTAATTATTTTGAACCGGTTCTTTATTGATATATGCAAATGGCCATGCCAAATTTTGATGTAAATTGAGCACGATAATTTTTTTTCTGAAACCATTTAAATGCATATTGTGTTGGTGATGTTTCAGTGAAATTTGTTTATAAATCGATCGTTTGTATGCAAAAATATTGAGCGGATTGAGATTAGGAATGAAAGTGTATTTGCATTTTGATTGGAGCTTATTTTATGCTAGAATTTTGAATCATTTAAACGTAATAATTTTAGCAATCTAGGCTTGAAATGCATTTAGATGAATTTCGTTGAAATAAATGGATTTAAAAGCAAGCTTAACATTCATTATATTTCCTATTATGCTTTCTCTACTTGATTGATTTTAAAAAAAATAATCTTATTTATATATAGTTATAAATTAACTCAGGGAACTAGTAACATAACTTCGCACTTTGGGTGCCAAATTTTTTGAGAAAATATTTTATTAATAATAAGTCAAGCAGGCTGGAGTGCTCCTACCAGAAGGCCTTTGGAACTATCCTAGGTTTCAAAACAATGTTTCTGATGATATGAATCAATGACTTGAACTATGTATTCTCTGAACATACAAAAAATGGTTCAATTATATACAAAATGTCGGGGTTACTCGTATAAACACAAAACAGCCGCTATTTTGTTCCATCTTAAAGAATTCGCTAAGTACCTGGACAATCAAACATAATCAAATCAATTACTACTTTTGAAATTTTCAGGACAAACTAAGGAGAATTGTAGTGTCTCGGTAGATTTGAAACATATACCATCCACAAACACATGTTGTTGTTGTTATATTTCCATATAACTGAAATGGCTATATCTCACTTGATCATGGTTCGATTTCAATGGAATATTGTGGGTGCAAGGGTCTTATGTATTTGAAAAATTTTATTGGTACTGTTTCGATTTTATGGAGCAAAACGTAAAATTCATAAATCAATCTATTACTAACATAGTTGAGTGAATTTCGAATTCTGAAGTATTTGTATCATAAAAGACTATCACCGTGATATTTTTCTGATTTTTCAGCTTAAAGGCATCCAGTTGCGAGTGGGGGACACACATTTCGCGTACATTTTGCCTACCCCTGGGCTGCTTGACGCACAAATGACGTTTTTGTTTCAGATTCTAAAAGTTCTAACCAAAACCTTTTATTGGGATATCCAACGACTCGACTCATCATCGTCTATGGCGCGACAGTCCAAGCCGGGCCTTTGCCTCCAAGATTAATCTCCTCCAGTCATCACAGTTTGGTGACATTGCCCGCTAGTTGTTTACTCTCAAAACGATCTGCTGTCAGCTTCTATCGCGTCTTCCCATCGAGTCCTCGGTCTTCCCGCTGGGCGTCTACCTTGTGCTCAATCCTTTAATGTCCTTTTGGGCAGCCCGTTTTCTTCTATTCTTTCTACATGCAAACTTTACGCAAGAGAAAACAGTTGGATCATCAAATAGTTCATAAAGCTCATCTTTGTAACGTAGTCTCCACTCTTTTCGTTGTTTCACTGCGCCTTAGGTTTTTCGGAGTACTTTGCGTTCAAATACGTCCACTGCCTTTTTGGACTCGCCTGTCAGGGTCCATGTTTCACTTTCATGTAACAGCACAGGTCTGACCAGCGTTTTGTAAATGCGGAGCTTATTTTGCTTGTGCACAACTCTAGCCCTTAGGATGTAATAGGCTTTATTTGTCCTTTCGGTGTCTCTTCTTCAGGTTGGCTCCAAGGTGGATAAAATTGTCCACACTTTCAAGGTTGTAGTCGCCTACAGTCAGGTTTTGCCAAATTGAAGTTTTCTTCTTCGTTTGAGTCATGAATTTAGTTTCAGTTTCATTAACTCGTAGGCCAATTCGGTTTACTTCAGATTCAAGGCTCAGAAATATTCCTTTGGCATCTAAAACTGAACGTGCCATAAAATTGACGTCATCAGCATATGCTGTCAATTGTGTGGACTTGTACGTTAGTGTACCCGAGGTTTCAGCTGATGTCTTCCTGATGACGTGTTCCAGCGCAATATTAAAAAGCATTGTGGCAAGTCCATCCCCTTGTTTTAAGCCTGGTTCAGTTATAAAGCTGTTCGTTAGTTCACCGTTTACCCTGACCTGGGACTTTGGTGTTTAGCATCGTGACCTCGACTATGCGAACTACTTTTGTTGGGACGCTAAATTCAAGCATTAATTTGTGCATTGCATTCCAACGACTTGACAGATAAAAATTTTTTAAAGGTCATTTCGACGCCCTGAAAATCGTTTTAAATGTCCGATAAGACCAAAACTCTTGAGAGCCCATCACTTCCAATTTTCCGCAAAGTTTGAGCATTTTAGCTTCAATGGTTTCTGAGGAAACTTGCTGTGACGCACAGACAGATCGACAGAATGGACGCAAAACTAGTAAGTCTTTGTAAAATTCGCTTTACAATGTTCTAAAAAAATAAAACTAGCTTCAAAAAATGGACGAATTTGACATAAATAGAATCAAGTCAATACCGGCAGCTAATTTTTGGTATATAATGAGAGAACTCAAATTTGAAACGTATCGAAATGAATATCCTTCAATACAGCTAGAGCTAGAGATAAATCAAAATAGAATATGAATTGCAGTATCAACCTAGAGCTAGTAAATATCTGTTAATTCAGTCTAACTTCAAAAAGGACTAAGTCATTCTTCATATTTAGGCATTAAGAATTGAGATTTGCTCTGAGATTTTAACTAAACTTTCACGGTTTTCTGGGAAAATAAATGCTTAATTTAAAGTATGTAATAAAAAAACATTTTACTCAAGGTATTGCCCATCACTAGTCATTAGTTTCTCCCATCTTTCTGCCAGCATAAGGATTCTACGACACACCTTTTGGAATTATCTGTGAATGGGCTCGTTTTTGTACATCATAAAAATGGAAGCTCTGCTCAGCTAGATGATGTGCCATCGAAAAGAACAGGTGATGTTCGAAAGGTGCTCTGTGCGTTGGATGGGTTTGGACTTCCCGTTTAAATCTTTTGATTAGGTTTGGCAATGTGAAGCCGAGCATTGTCGTGTAACAAAATCACCTTTTCGTGCTTGTGTTCGTTTAGCAACCTTTTTTCGATTAAGGTCAACTTAAAGCATCAATTGCTGTCAATAGTGACTTCTGCTAAAAGTTTTCTTAAGCAGCTCATAGCAAACTTTATCCTTTTGATCTCACTAAATGAAGAAGAGTACCTTCAAGCCATAGATAGCTGGTTTTGCGAACGATGTAGAGGCATGACCAGGTTTATCCCAAAGTTTTTTTTACGCTTAGGGTGATCGTACTGTATCCACTTTTTATCGCCATTCATAAATACGACGCGAAAAACTTTTGTCTTTGAAGCAGCAGTTCACACATGAGGGAACGCCGTTCGATGTCGCTCAGGTTGATCACAATGTCGTTGATTCTGGAGCATTCCTAGTGTTTACAACGTTGTGTCATCTACTTTTAATGATTTTGCAAGTCAGAATAGCGTTTGATATGTCTATTCATTGAGTAATTCCTTGAATTCTTCGTCTTCAAACTTTTTCGGTGCACCAGAGCGTTCTTTATCTCCAAGATCAAAATCGTTAATTTTGAACAACATCACATTTGTTACATCTGCAGACTTCTTTGGAATAGAAATGCAATAAAATTCCCTGCATTCTCTTTGCTTGACAACAAACTCGACATTTTTATTATTAAAAAAACCTTGTTTACATTTTGGCGTGACATACACTAAACTTCAAGCTTATCGGCAGTTGCTGCTTGTAGGTGCGTTGCTATCTGATGTTTTATCCAAATTTATTCGGTATGGGTTTGGTTATACTATACGAGTACTTAAACACAAAGCTAACTTAATAACGAACACTTCATTGCATTGAATATTCAATTCCGTCTTTCAAAAACACATCCATTTCATTTGACAATTCGATCAAGAAGCAAGTTGCATCTTCTTTTGGTCGACGCTAGCGCTCTCGTCATGTTTGTCAAATTTTCAACTAATTTAGTGAGTGCTGGCACATTATTCCCCTCTGAGTGACGTTAGCTATCACGATTATGTTCCTCTGGAGGGCCCTCACCGGTCCAGCGGAATATGATGCGGAAGCACTCGCTGTTGCAGTTGTTTCTCCTACTTACGATCATCACTCCGGTTCACTTCTCCTATGTATTTCATACCATCCTTTGCTCGACTCTTAGTTGACCGGCATGCAATCATTTTCATTAAACGTCTTAGCAGATAAAAATGGGAATTTTAAAATCTTATTCTTCGAGTCTCGCATTCTGCGCAGATAGCATTTCCAGAATTCAATTTCGTCAACAATCTGTAGAAGACACGACTTTTTTTTTATTCTGAAAACTACCCTGAGTTTTTAATAAACTGAATGATCCTTACCAAATCTACCGAGGGTATTTCGGCAAGGCCAGTAAAGAAATAAAAGTTGTGAGGTTGCATTTTTCTCTCTGCAATGACTTTGGATTTGCTTAAAAGGTGAAGAATTGTTTCCTCATCTTGCTCACATCTACAGCTCCCGCAGAGATCTTTGTAAGGCATAGTCATCCGTATTGCATAACTGCCGAATCGACATTGACCGTTTAAAAAAGACACTGTTGTGTGAAGGAATTCTCTTTCAAGTTTGAAGAAATCTCTGCTGCGAGGCATGTCAAAAGTTGTCTCTAGTTGTCTTGCGATGGTTTGTCTACTTTGCTGTTATTACAAATCAAATTAGGAAATACTAGGGGCTAAAATTTAACCAATTGGTAAATGGTCCGATCAGCTTGAGCACAGGAACACATATAAAATATGTGCAATAATATCATGAAGCTAGAAAAAATCGTGCAGCCAAATTGGTTGCGAACCAATCAATTGCATTCTTCTTCTTCTTTGTAGCACTACAGCCCCTATCTGGCCATCGCTCTTGCAAATGGCGCCTCCAACTGTCTTAGTCCATCGACAGTCTCCTCCGATTTCGAAATCCGAGCAGCGATGAACTCTTTCCGTCAACCGAGTCAGACTAGCGTTTCCTCAGTTTCACCACTGGTGGGCGGAGACCAGTTCTCAGTTTTTCCAACGAATATCTTTTTGGGTATGCGTTGTTCATCTATACAATTCACTTGGCCAGCCCATTCTAGTTTCCGCAGTTTTGCAATCGTTGAGACCTCTGGTTCGTCAAAAATTTCATACAGCTCATGGTTGTATCAAATTCGCCATTGATTCCCATCTAGCTTCACTCCAATTATTCGCCTTAGGACCCGTCTTTCGAAGGCGTTCAGTATGTTTGCAGGTGCTTTGGCCAAGGTCTATGTTTCACACACATCGCATAACACAGGTCTTATCACAGATTTGTATACTTGGAGCTTTGTTTTCCTGTGTATGCAGCTGGTCTTGAAGATTGTCAAAACTGAATAGAATATTTCATTTGCGAGCTGTATTCTTCGGCGTATTTCGTTTCTTTCATTTCTGATTCTCGTTATTTTGATGCATATATACACAAATTCGCTCACATTTTCGAAACTGTATTCGTCAAGTGTGATATTTTTGGTATTCAAGATATTTTTCCTCGACTGCGTCATGAGCATCGTTTTATTCTCATTGATTTGTAGCCCTACTAGTTTTGCCTCGCTGCGGAGTTTCAGGGAGAATTCTTTGAAAATTGTTAACGACCGTGACAATATGCTGATGTTGTCCGCATAGGCCACCACTTAGCTCGACTTGTATAGTAATGTACCTCTTGTATCAGCAGGTAGCTTTCTTAGCGCCAAAATATCGAGAAATACGCCGAAGAATACAGCTCGCAAATAAAATATTTTATTCTATTTGGACGATCTTGAAGACCAGCTGCATACAGCAGCTCCAAGTATACAAATCTGTGATAAGACCTATGTTATGCTATGGGTTTGAAACATGGACCCTAACCCAAGCATACGCAAATATATTGATCGCCTTTGAGTGACGGGTCCTGAGGCGAATAATCGAAGCGAAGCTAGACGGGGACCAATGGCGAATTCGATACAACCAAGAGCTGTATGAAATTTTCGACGAGGTCTCAACGATTGAAAGACTGCGGAAGCTGCAATGGGTTGGACACATGAATCGTATGGACGAACAACGGACATCCAAAAAGGTTTTCGTTGAGAGAACTGAAATGCGGAGACCAGTGGAAAACCCAAGGAAACGCTGGTCTGTCTCGATTGACGAAGACAGTTCATCGCTGTTCGGATTTTGAAATTGGAGGACGCGGTCAATGGACCGAGACAGTTGAAGGCGCTTTTTGCAGGAAGTGAAGGCTCGAGAGGGGCTGTAGTGCTACGAAGAACAAGCATTTAAGCACTTGAGAAAAAAGTTAATGGGATAAAATCGATTGAGAAGCCAGAGTAATGGTTGCGAATCAATTCAAGCGCAAAAAGAGTACAAGAATACCGCTCCATATAATAGAATCAACTCTTGTCACAATAAATTTAAGTAGGGTTTAGTCCACTACGGACTCGCCCACTGCTGCTATCAGTTTCCAGCGCATTTAAACTTTGGTTCAGCACATACAGATCCTGACTTCGAAGGCCGTGGTGAGGTACCTCCGATGCTTTAGCAAAGACTTATCAATCTGGAAAAGCATTCGATTTGAGAAATGCTTGTCAATTACCTGGTCAAGATATGGGAAATCTTCCGCTGGCAATCCTGATCGTTGATTCTGGAGGAAAACTTCCGCGGGTTGCTGCTGCTTTAATGGGTGGTGGAGATATGGATCTTGTCTAATCAGATGATCCATATGATTGTAGACGCATCGAATTCAATCAAATCCTCATCTTAGTGATTGTATGTAATATATGCAAGTCACGGGCGGTCGACTCATCAGTGGAAGAAGAACAGTGAAGGGCAGATAGTGTTATCCTAGGCATCGATACAACCGCGGAAGTCACCGCAGTTGCAGACATTGTGTTTTGGTAGAAGAATCGTTTACCCGGAGTGGCATCCTGAGACCGGCTAGCGCTCAGTCGTGTCGTGGGACTTTCCGGGAAACTATCACAAAAAGAAGGAAGGGGAAGGAAGAGGTCATTTTGAGAAATGAAAAATGTTTTTACTTTAAACATGGTGGCCGTTTTTATTTAAAGTTAGAAAAAACACAACAACAATTCGTGAAAAAGAATAATATTTTAAAACAAACTAGCCCTTTCGTTTTTAAATGAATTCCTGAAGCGATGTAAAAATCAAAAAAAAATCTTATGCGAAAAGCTACAAAAAACCAAATTTGAAATATGATGGAAAGAAATAAAATAGAAAGCAAAAATGTGCGCGCTGCTCACCCCTATTGATGCTGCTGAGCGCTCAGCGACTGAAGGGGAGGCACTGAAAAGCCGCTGAAAAATTAAATTTATGAACTCTCCGTTTTGTTTTTCTTTTGCTTTAGCATAAAAAAAAACTTTACTTTAATTCAAAATATAAAAAGCCACTAATCCACTGTATGGCAGTTCAATCCAACTCTACTTCAAAATAACCAACAAACGTCTACTTCAAACTAACCAATTCACGTCTACTCTCTCTTCAAAGGAGCCCGCTCATTGCTCGATTGTTGTCTTGACTTACTTCTTCCCCAATAACTCTACTATACTAGAAATGCCGATTGTCTTTAGAAAAATTAACATTGGTTCACTTTTCTTCTCGCATTTTTATAGTTTAAGAATTCTGACACTCGATTGTTCGGCTATTGTTAGAACTTACACTTGACTTGTTAAAAACAAAATTTTTTACAAAGACCTATTATTTTCGCGACGTGTCTGTCTGTCTGTCCGTCCGTCCGTGCGTCACAGCTAGTTTCCTCAGAAACTATAGAAGCTAGAATGCTCAAATTTGTGAAAAGATCAGAAGTGATAGTCTCTCAAAAGTTAAGGCCTTACCAAAAATTTAAAAAAATTTTAAGGTGGGTCCCCCCTTGTAACGAATTAGCCCTTAAAACATTTTTTTAATCAAAGTTAGTCGGGTGGGGTATCAAATGATTAGAGCTTTTAGAATCTGAAATGAAACTTCTAGAATCTGAAATAAAAAAATCATTTTATGAATTAGGGGGCTCAGGGGAAGGCAAAATGTACCAAAAATTTGTTGTTTCTGACCCTAGGATTTTTACAAAGACCTTCTGGTAGGAGCACTCTCCTGCTCACTTAACTTGTTTTATATTTTTAATGACTGTGCATCCACTTTGTGTCAATTTTAACTTGTGTCCATTTGGACTCGAAAGCACTTCAGTGTCTATTCTCTGTTAAGAAGTCCGTTAACTGCACTAATATTTCGATTATAATTTTTGTCTTTTAACTAGTAAACTCGTCTTATGTATTCTTTTTAAAATAACCCAATAATAATAATCACGATAATTGTTTTCTCTCATTTGCGACCGGCCTATAAAACTCCGTCTCAATTAGATTCCTCGCTTTTCGACCGTCACCATCCATAATTCAAACCAATCTCACCTCCAAATCCAGACTCCAATTCAATCAATCCCGCAATCCTCTCATTCCCAATTACCGCTGCCGCATCCGAGTAACGTAACCGAAGTTCAATACACTTCGATTTCGCTACCCACACATCTTTTCCATATCGACCAACGCAACAATTTCCATTTTGCATATTTGTCGATTTGCATAACCATGAAAGCGTTTGGTTATATGCAAATTGTCATATACGAGTATACGGAAATAATTGCTTTTGCCGATATTCGAAAAAGAGTGTTTCCCTGCACTCAAGAGAACTTGAACCCAGGGTCCCAGCGGACCCCCGGTTGAGAATCCACGAAGCTGCCAACAGAGCCACCTTCTGTTGATTTCCCATTCATCGAATTAGCGACATCTACTATACAGCCTTCTTAATGGGCATGGAAATGAAATTTGTTAGTAGGGAAGCGTGGATGAATTTTGTTAGTATAACAAGTAAAATTTTGTTAGTGGGAGCTAATGAATAAAATTAGTTAGTATGAAGGAAGGAATTAGGTTTTGTTAGGGAAAGGGTATCGAATGAAATTTTGTTAATGGGAAGTAATGAATGGAGTGTTGTTAGTGGGAATGTCAAAATTATTATTATATTTTTTTTTTGTAATTATAGATAGGGTAATTGAGATGATGGAGAAATAAAAATTATAGGGAAATTAGTAAAAATGTTAATAAAAATAAATAAATATACAGAGGAAAAGGTATATTGTGCCCAAAGGAAGGTGGAAATGTTGCGGCGGCAGTTTGTAGTTGCGAATGGGAGAATGCCGGTGCGCCGGAATTCATAAAAGCATATTGCACCGAAATGATAAAAGTTATCCAACAGATATTTACAGGTGCGGAGTTGAAACCCCCCATTAAGAACTTTTGAAAATAGTGCGGAATAAGGACGATCCTAACAGTTCCTCTCTTGACTTCTTCATCGCTACACATAACCTCACAAGTAACATGACATGAAATCACCACACTGATTCACCTAAGACCACGATAAAAATGCCTCAGGCGTTACCAAAATTAGATTGTTCAAACAAACTTTTAGAATTCATCGTGGATAGTCTGCTTTGTGGCATGAAATTTAAATTCCCTATAGAATTTATCGCCAAAATGCAACATTATTTTAAATGAAGGATAACGAACCAGAGCTAGTAATGTTAAGGGCGTTGGTTTTGTAGATATGCTCAAAGCTCACGTTAAACAATTAAGTCGGGGTTAACTTGATGGTACCGACGTAAGACACGAACTCACAGGTTTTCGAATTGGCTTAACTTTTTCGCGTCACTTTATTTACCATGTACGATTCTTTTCACGTTCTCCATATCTTTGTCTCCCCTATTCCCGACTGTCAAGTGTAAAGATCTCGCGAAGATATCAGTCATTAAAAGCGCGTGCGTTCGATGCCACCTCACCTTAAGTTGAGATTAAACTAGCGACCGAATGGCAGATCTCTTCCCGAGATTACGTAGTCATGGTATTACAAAACTGACTTAAAGAAATCAAACGAAACTAATAAACTCGCTAGTACAGAGTCTGAAGCTCTTCTAACCAGAATTTCACCTTTTAAAGCAACCTCCTTCCACGTCAAAATTGAATTTCCTTGTCCGCGGGAATTCTCCATATTAGGACTTTCACTTGTAACTTGACTTAGATAGGTAGCTCATTTCAGTTTATGGTCAGGTCAACTGATAATCTGATCCTATTAATAAATGAGGCGTTGCTACTAGTATCAGCGTTAGCGAAAAGTGTTTGTCTTAACTAGCGCTGTTTTTCTAACATCGGTATTACTTAATCCTAACTAATTTAATATTTTGTTTGTCGGCAAATTTGTAATAGTTTACATACTTTCTACTAAATTCACTAATTGTGAATTAATTATATTATTTCAGGATTGAAAATAACATTTTTCGTAATAAAATTGACAAATGAATTTATTATATCAACAGTAACATTCTTATTCGATCAAAATGTATTTCAGTTTTTCAAGGACAATTGAGAATTCAAACATTTCTTGAAATCAAATCTTAAAATCTTTCTTTCAAATGACCAGATCTCAGACCTGGGCGTTCTTTTGGACAGAAAATTGAATTTCAACTCTCAATACGATGCAACGCTTGCTTGAACATGTAAGCAGCTTGGTTTCATAAAACATTATACCAAAGAATTCAAAAGTCTATGGGTCACCAAGACTCTATTCACTTCATTTGTATGCCCCCTCCTTGAATATGGTTGTATTATTTGGAATTCATGCCTTGGGACTCACAGTATCCGCATCGAATTCGTCCAGGAACAGTTTATTCTTTTTGCCTTGCGTGATACTTATAAGCCAAGAGACTTTGCTAACTTGCCGCCTTACCAGCAAAGACTTGATATTTTGAATCTTTCCTCACTCTCATCTCGAAGAACTATCTTAAGCTCATGCCTTATTTTTGATGTAATCAAAAAGTTAGTAAATGTCGCATCATTATCAAGCAAAATCAAGTTTAAGGAAACTAGTAAACGTACTAGAACACTCGTCTGCTTTATGAAGACCAACATAAAACCACCTACGCAGACATTAATAGGTGTTGCAAGATATTCAATTCTATGAGTGAACATTACTCACCTTCTATCTCAAAACTTAACTTCAAAAAGAAGATAATTGACGCACTAAAATAAGTTGTGATTGTTAAATATAGATTTACTTTTTTTTGTAATTTGTTTAGATATAAGTGCTTTTTTGTGATTGCCTCGTTTGGCTTCATAAATAAATAAATATCACGTTGATTCAATGGTCCAGCCTCCTCCGCAAATGTATCCGACTCCGTTGTTAAAATGCTCAATTATACTAGTTTTAGTAATAAAAGAGAATGACATCTTACGGTCGTTTGACAGATTTTCTCATTTAACCCATTCGAGACGGCCCATATATTTGGAAGGTCTCCCCAGGAGCGGAAATTTTTTTTTGCTGAATTTAAACAATTGTTGCCTAAAAAACATACCTGTACTAATGATCCTCCGATCCATTTCATATTTCACAAAATGACAACAATGCACACCATGTGTGCAGGCCGCTCCTCGCAATAAAATTATTTACAAGAGCGGATTGCACACCATGTGTGCAAGAACTACGAAAATGAAAAAAACTTGTATACGATGATAAATTATTTATTATAGAGTAATAAAATAACATAGATTCTTATTTCACGCTCCGAAATTATGGAAACAAGGTTTGCCATACAAAAAAACATATGATGAGCAAGTCGTAAAACATTTAGAAATTCAAGGAAGGACGATCCGCAGATTACATACATATAAAATTCAAAACAAATGAAGGGAGAAATGGAATAAAAATTAATTCTAGGAAAAATTTCCCTCCGAGCAATATAGATGTTTGAAATTAATAAACTAATTATAACATGGGTGAAGATAAGCTGAGAGTAAAAAACTAGTAAGATAGTAATAAAACAATTTTTGAAGATAGTCCTTAGTTTTGTTGAGCATGATGGTATCGTTTGAAGCATTCACCCAAACACAGCCCAGGATTTCCGACACAGGCAGGACAGGAATAATTAGTGCGTCGATATTTACCTGCTTGGGAACACATACGACAAATCTTTCGTTTCACTTTTCTGTTTTTATCCCTAGGCAGGACTTCAAATGATCCAATGATACTGGTGTCGTAAGCTGCTGATCTCGAGGATTTTCAACCAGATTTTCCAATATCTCCAGGCGATACTGATAAAAGTTGTATTTTTTTGTTGATACGGCATAAGTTTAATACAGGTTGAACGAGTTCAAAAGCAAAGTTTCTACCAAATCAATCCATAGTTTGACGTACCATTTGAAGGTTCTCCTTGTGCAAGAATAATATGATAGCATTTGGTCTTTACGATCGATTCCATTCATGTGCTCGTTGTAGTGATGCAGGGCAGCAGGCTTTAGAACTTTAAACTTTCTTTTATTTTCGTATTCAGTCAAAGTCGCTCGATATTCACTTGAAATAAATAAAACGTCTCTTTTGTCTCTAAACTTGCCGATAAGAATATTGTTTTTAAACCGTGATATCAAATCGTTTTTTGAAAGTTTTGCATTGACCACCTCAAAATTGTTTCCTTTTCTAGTTCTTCTCAGAGTCCCAGTACAATAAGTTCTATACTCAAGCAATTTCCGCACTAATTCATAGCTTGTATAATAATTGTCCATGAACACTGAATGTCCTTGATGCAAAAAATCGTTCATCAAATGAAAAACAACTTTATCCACATGTCCTTTTCCACTAATTTCATCGCCACTCCCGGTGTAAACTTTTATTCGCAACACTGTTCCCGATCTTTCACATAATATGTATAACTTTACACCGTGCTTGTGCTTTTTTCCTGCAATATACTGCTTGAAAACTAATCGTCCTCTCCAAGGAACTAAGGATTCGTCCAATGACAATTCTTTATGCGGGTAATAGACTTCTTTCATTTTATCATTAAAATAGTTGATGACAGGAATTATTTTTTTAAGGCGATGATCACTTTCAGTATCTGATGAAAAATGAAGCGATCTCAATATATTCTGGAATTTTTCTCTACTCATATGCCGCGAAAAGCACTCAAATCCAAAGTGCTTGCTTTTATTCCAGTAGTTATCAATTCTCGGGCAGCTTATGGTGCCGGTATGTAATAACAAGCTTAAAAACACCTTAAACTCCGCAATTGTTAGTTCCTTCCATTTCCTTCCTAGAACTATTTCGCCATACTTATTTGTCTCCTTCACTATCAGATTAAAAAAATTGTCATCAAACAAAAGTTTGAAAAAATCGTACGGTTGTCCTCCATTGGACTTTTGTAAACCTGGAGCACCCACAAACGGAATTTGTTGAAATTCACCGCTAATAGTCCAATTCTCAGTATCTAAATTTGATTCACCTTCAACGTCTTCAATATCACTTTCACTCTCTTCGGAATATTCACTACCCGTATCATCGACAATTTCAACGAAAGAATCATCAATATCCAAGTTTGTCTCTTCATCACTATCACTATAATTGATTACGAAATTTTGGTTTTTCTTTCTATTTAGCGGAAAAAATAAATTGTCACTATCACTGTCACTGCTAAAATTCCACAGTCCTGATGGTCCTGCCTCTGAGTCACTCATTTCAGAAGGTAAATTGAAACGGAAACCAAAATTTACTATAATACACTTCTAAGATTCTTTTAAGATCACCCCGGTCTTGTTGCGACAATTACTTTTTCAGTAATGACTGATAATTGAAATAAAGTATCATTGCACACACGGTGTGCAGTCCGTCATTTTGGCTCGGAAATCTATTGCACACACGGTGTGCAGTCCGTCTCGAATGGGTTAAGTTCCTAAGAATCCCTTTAGATAATCATTCAATGAACTCCTAACTAGCGCCACCCTCTCTCATTGCTTTCCCCTATAAATTCTAGCCTTTCGGTTAAATTTTTGGCATTTCCAAATCAAATAAACAATAAATAGCCGCAGGTAAACAAATTATTCAATGCCCAAGCGCTATCATTCATACCTAATTACTTCACAATCGCTCAATACGCACAACGGACTTTTCCATTCCCACTATTATCGCAAGCCCACTATCATTAGCAACTTTTATACTACTCTGATTATTGCCTTTATGAATCAGCGCAATTAATCTTGATCATGTCTAACAACTAATTGTGAGTTGGTAAGTGAGTAACCCACTTTGGTGGATTGAAAATCCATCAGAAAAGTCGCCATTCAAGCGTTTTTAATATTCGTAAATGTATACTTAGTTACTCGTATACCAGTTTGACCGGCCCTGTCTTACTCCCCCTACCCCCTCGCGAACGAACACGTTTAGGTATCTGCATAATAATAATACCAATAAGTATCTTTGCTCACTCCTAACCAGCACTTACTCAGAAAACTTGTGACGGAACGAACAGCACAAATAGTATAAATAGCGAAATGTAAATAGTTATTATTATTCAAAACACAACCACTTAATCGCCATAAAATGATATAAAAGATCTCGCTGTGAAAATAAAAACAAAATTACATAAATACACTCGGCAATGGCTTGTTAAAAGGTCAGAGCTCGGGTATTTTGTATCTGTATCTGAATCTATATTCAAATAGCTTCCCTGCTGTAGCCCCTCAACAATTCAGTGCCGTCGGTTGACGTTTGTGTTGTCGCTACCTATTTTTCAAGCGAAATGTACTATACTCGTAATTATACTTATGTCGACGGTTGTGTACCGATAGTAGGTATGTACGGGAGTGTGTGACATTTGTGGTAGGTAGCTCGTTGCTCTTATCTAGATACAGAGTATCTTTCTAAATGTAATATAGGAACATGCAGATAATTGGAATGCCATGACGGGTAGACTGTTGGTTGTGCTACTGTTGTTGCTGATGCTGGCCGGCATTGTACTCACTAAAAAGCACACTTTTCACAAGTCGAGTATTTGCATAGTGCAACAGCAACGTCAACAGTAGTATTATATTCTGTGCACATGCTTGATGAAAGTATTAAATAAATATAGTGAACGCGAGGGGAAAAGTGGCAAGAAGTCGGGAGACAAAAGAATAGATATAGAGTGATTGTGTCACGTCGTAAGAGTAAATAAATCACAGTCAGTTGAATGATAATAGCTTAGGTTTAGGTTTTTAAATAATGTAAGAGAATAATTTGTTGTTAGGCGTTAAGTCGGTATCGACTTCATCGTTATTTTTTGTTCTAAAGTCTCAATGCAATGACTAAATAAAAAACAATGTGCAAAATCGTTCTCGCTTAAATAATTCAGAGGGGAAACGAAGTATGACATCCGTCAAGTAAACTACACAAAATGGATGCTTAACATTCTTTCTATTACTCGACTGGTGTATAATGTGAACAAGTGGGTCCTGGAGGTTTTACTAAAGGAAGGACTGCCGAGTACTTGTAGAAGGGCTGTTAATTTTCTTTCTTTTCAAATGAAACACAGTCTTCCCCAGTGACATTTTTGACAATAAAAAATATTACCAAATGTTATATCATTATTTCAACACTAAGAAAGCTCGTAGTAGTCCACGTGGTTTAGAGTTAGAGCACTCATCCCGTAAGCCGAAAGGCCCTGGGTTCGACTCTCGTGGGCGACAACGATATTAAGTTCGAGTGATTCTTCGGGCGGAATATACCTGTAAGCCCGTTCAGTTATGATACGTGCTGGTTTAAAATCAGAACGTATCGCAGCTGAGTGGACGGAAACACGGCCAAAGCGTGATATTCACTATATCACCTTATGGAGTGCCGATAAGATCGATCATGATAATGAGATACTCTAACAGTCTCTAAGCGAAAGCCTGAAAGGGGCTGTAGTGCTACAATTTAAGAAAGTTCGAAGGGTTTAAAAGGTGAATAAAGAAATGAACAATAAAAATCAACTGGCTATTTTCAATGTGCCTATTTGTAATCGCATCATTATAAGACCTCGCTCGAAGTTATGTGTCAAACAGTTTCATGCTTGATTCTTAGGTTGACAGGACAAATGTTTAGTGGCCTTGCGAATTACGTGTCTGATGGCCGAGATTGCCAAAAAAAATAAATGTAGCAAACACTTAAATAAAAACACTTTGATTTCAATACACAAATATTGCTTTTATTAAAAACACATTAAAACTTTGAACAACAATTTTACAATTCAGTCGACCAGAGTTTCGACTTACGCGTCGCGGTACTGGGGGCGAAGCCAAGTATCCAAATGATTTTTATGCAGGTAATCTGCTGATGCAGCGTGAGAATGAACTTTGTAGTTTTTAGGTAAATCTGCTGATTCAAGTGCATGTGGCGAGCAATTTCCGTTTTCGCGTGAGAAATTTGAGGAAATTGTCTGCACGTTCCCGCTTAGGTTTGCGGTTTTTTCTTTTGAGGGAAAACTGAACGGATACGTAACTTCTCCCCCCTTACAATGAGGATTCTCCTGAATTCTTCCTTTAACATTTACTTTAACATTATTTTGTCCTTTTTTGCAAAAAATTAGTATAAAAATGATCATTAAGAGTATCAAACTTAGATTACACGTATAGGAAACTTTTTTGTGAAATTCCAGTTCTTTAATTTTTTCAATATTTTTGATATTTTTCAGAGCAACTTCTTCTAAAGTAAGTTTTTCAGTAAAATTTTTAAATACTTCATTTGAAGGGTAGAAAAATCGTTCTAAAAATGTTTCCTTTACATTAGAAAAATAGTGGTCCAAAATTTTTATCTCACAGTTGTTAAAATGTATTAAAACATTATTTTTTAGCGTTAATTTTCTTTCATCACAATTTTGAGTAATATTAATTCTATCTGCATTTTTTATAAGTAATGTCTCATCGTCAACTTCAATAATTTCTGTATTTAAATTCCTAACTAATTTACAATTTTGACTATAAACACAATTTTTACTTGTAAGTGCTTCGTTCAAAGATTTCGATTTATCAAAGGTATATACGATATCATTGTACTTAAAAATAGTTTCTGAGGGAGAATCGATTTCTTTATGCTCTGAATTGGGCATTGGTATAATTTGTCTTAAATTTATCTGAATGAATTGACTTGGAATTTTTATGGCAAGTATCAAAAGGTTATCTTCCAATTTCGCTAATCCCAATTTTATGTATTGCATTTTTGTTAAGTCAATTTTGAATCTTTGGATTTCTTCGTCTGTTAAAATGTTAGGATTCAAAAGGCCATGTCTTGCGGAAGCTACGCTGTCCAAGATATGTTCCAGTTTACTTTTTAGGATTTGAATTTTAAAAAGTTGCTCGTAGTACAGGTTGTCGTTAATTGTCTGTTTTGATATCGTATTAAGTCTCGAAATTATTGTTTTGCGATCTGCTTCGATAATGTGTTTCAGTTGTAAAATTGTCTGGTTAAATGCACTGTTAATTGCAATTTGTTGGTTAAGTGTTGTTATTGCGTTATGTGAATTTGTTTCCATCGTCTTGAAATGATCTTCTATTGTCTGTCTGTCTTGTTCGTCCATTGTCCCGAATAACCATTTTTGCGTTGTTCCTACCAAATTAATTAGACCTCTTTTTCTTCTGTTTGTTTTAGGAATGATAGTGTTTATTTTATTTCTCAAATGATTTAATTCTGTTAAAAGCAAATGTTTGTGGTCACCTTCTAAATACTCTATGTTTGTAGAGAAATCGTTTAGGATTTGTAAAATTTCCGTTGTATTTATTATATGGATAACTATGTTGTATTTGCTAACTATTTCCGTTTTGTCAAGTTGAAGTTCGATGAATCCCGTCTGTTCAGATATTTCTTGTAGGCTTAGTCGTCCTGTCACTGGTGTAGTCAATATTAGTAGAAGCGTCAATGTAACCATTAAAACCTGAAAAATTAAGAGAATATTCTTCCTTGTAGGATTTCTAGGATCATTTTCTTTCGGAAGTAGGGTATATTTTCTTGTGAAAACGTTACTTCAGAGTTACTTGTTATGTATTCAGCAATCATACAGCTGAACACTCCGCAATCATTGTTATTTGTTTGCTGCGGTGTATCGGCTAAACTTTCTTTTGCAAACTCAGAAACCTCAATTGTAACTTTTCTTTTATCCATGGACTCTTTTTCTAAGTAGTCTTTTAAAGTTTTGATGATTTGCGGGTTTGGGTGACCCATGGAATCGTAATATTTGATACTTTTATCCCTAAAATCGATAATACTCATGCACCAATGTACATTATTTATATTGGTTGGAATTAGTAAAATATCGTATGAAAAGATATCAAATCCTCTGGTCCATCTACGGACAGCACCATAACCTCCTTGCAAAAGGCGAGGTAAAAAGAAAGTATTCATTGTGTAGACACTGGGCAGATTTCTTGCTGTTTCCTGTTGTGTCCGTTCCACTATTAAATTCATGTAAAAGTTAATAATGTTATCATTCAACCAGTTTCCTTCCCGTAGTGTATTTATATCATGTCTTGTTATGTTAAGTTTAAATTTTGAAACTAGATTGTCATTTTGGTGTCCGTTATTTAAAGCTTTTTCTATAGTCAATTCCTGTTCTTGTGTAATTATATTCTCGGTATGACAATCAATGTTTGTAAATTTTCTTGGCTTCTTAATGTTAGATGGGTGTACGTTTTCTAGTTTTGCTTTCCTGAATCTGGGTAAGTGTTTTTGTGTTTCGGCTCTATAGTTTTTAATGAACCCTGTGGACCTATTTTCAATATAGTCTTCTCTTTTTTCGTTCGATTTTTCTAGCCATTTTTCTTTGGCTTCTTTTAAGTTTTTCTTGATTTTTTCAAGATCGACTTTGTGGTGTTGGACTTCAATAGGGGTAGCTTTAATTGTTGAGTGAAGCCTTTCATTATAATTTCTAACTGCTTTCTGGATCAAGGTTCTTGGGGACTGTCCTTTCTTTTGTTGGTGTAATATACGAAATTTTTCAACAAGTGTAGAGTGGAAACGTTCAATGTCTGCTAGGCCCGTATGACTGTGGGCTTTTGTAAGATGTAACTCTACATTTTCTTTATTGAGAAAATCCTTTATAGTCACACCATTAAATTCATTGCCTGCCACTATCTTATT
The DNA here is from genome assembly GCA_963969285.1 of Odontomyia ornata. Lineage (NCBI taxonomy): Eukaryota > Metazoa > Arthropoda > Insecta > Diptera > Stratiomyidae > Odontomyia > Odontomyia ornata. The sequence continues at coordinate 11,319,166 of OZ017742.1, read as the reverse complement.
AGGTTTCCCCATTTTAGCAAACTGCTCTTCTAGTACATCAATTATAGTTAAGTGATTTTTATCCGGCAAGTAATATACGGTTCCAAACTTTGAAAATTTGTCAATAATCGTTAAAAAATTTTGATTAAGTATTATGTAAATGTCAATATAAAGTATCTGATTAATATCTGTTGGTGTCTCGGTCTCTTGAAATTTCGGCTTGATGGGTTTTCGATCGTATTTAGTCCCCTGACATATTTCGCAGTTCCATTAGTTTAGGATAATAAATTCTGTTTTTGATAGCATTGAAAGTTTCTAGAATTCCTGAATGAAGACTTTCTTTGACGTGATATAATGAAATTTGTCTTACTGCTTCCACTTCAGTAGCTACATCCTGAGCTCTGTAGGAACATCTTACAAATTTTAGCGTTCCATCGTTTGAAAACATTTCACGAAGTTTCTCTTGGACAATATTATATTTGCGATCTGAAATTTCGGAGTAAATCCCAGTGATACCCTTTTTGATATACCTCCGAAAAATGTCATACAAATTTTCAAAATCATGTTCAGCAATATAGATTATTCGTTTGTTATGAATCGTTTCGAAGTCTTTTACTTTATTATTAGTCAAAATTAATTGTGTCTTATACTTATTGACTATCTCTTCTTTAATAGGAATATAGTCGAGTAATTCTTCTTCAGCGGAGTGAACTGTTGCCATAGTGGTGTCCTCTTCTTCATTTTCCACATTGAAAAGAACTGGTATTTCCGAATAAGAGTTTGTTTTAGTCTCTAATTTTTCTGCTTCGCTCAGATTTTCTTCCGACTGATTAAGTCTACTGAGAAAATCTGCGACATGATTGTCTTTACCCTTAAGGTATTCTATCTCAAACTGATATTCACCTAACTTAAGCAGCCATCGCTGATGTCGGGGAGAGATATCCTTTCCTCTATATTTGGAATGCAAATATTTTATTGGTAAGTGGTCCGTCAATATTGTAAATTTATTACCGTACAAGTAGGGTCTAAAATAGTTGACCGCCCACATGATTGCAAGAAATTCTTTGTCAGTTGTGCAATAGTTTCGCTCATGGCAATTTAACGTTCTAGATGCGAAACATACGGGGTGTCCGTCCTGAGAAAGGACAGCACCCAAAGCATAATTGGAAGCATCCGTAGTTAGTTGAAATTTTTTTGTAAAGTTTGGGAATTTTAGAATAGGTGGAGAGCTTATGAGAGTCTTAAGTTTTTCAAAGGCCGCTATATAGTTCGGATCTTTAATATTAATTTTGCTGTCTTTTCGGAGAAACTTTGTCATTGGCTGTGCTACTTTAGCGTAGTCGCGAATAAATTTACGGTAGTATCCCGTCAGACCTAAGAAACTTTTAATTTGTTTTTCCGTCTTGGGAAGTTTTATGTTCTGTATAACTGTAATTTTTTCAGGGTTCGGTTTTAATCCCTCTTTTGTTATAACGTGACCTAGAAAATTTGTTTCCTTTTGCATAAAGGAACATTTGTCAATTTGTACTTTTAATTTATGAGATCTCAAAACTTTAAAAATATCAGTCAAATTTTTAATATGTTCTTTTAGAGATGTGCTAAAAATCAAAACATCATCTAAGTAAACCACACAAGTCTTGTTTATGAAATCACGAAGAATGTCATTCATAAGCCTCTGGAATGTTGCAGGAGCGTTTTTGAGACCAAATGGCATTCTTATGAATTCATACAATCCGTGTGGAGTTACGAATGCAGTTTTATGCATATCTTCTTTTTTTATAAGAATCTGGTGATATCCTTTAGCCAGATCTATTGTCGAGAAATATTGTGCTCTACCCAACTTGTCGAGGATAGAGTCAATATTGGGTAACGGAAACTTATCGTCTATCGTTACCTCATTAAGCCTCCTATAATCAATTACAATCCTGTACTTTTTTTCGCCTGAGTTATCAGATTTTTTTGGTACTACGATCAAAGGGCTTGAATATTTCGAGTTGCTTTTCCGAATTATCCCTTGGGATTCCATTTCAAATATTTGGCGTCTTACCTCTTCTTCATGTTTTGGTGGGTACCGATATAGTTTCGAATTTATTTGTTGATCTGTTGTAGTTTTAATCTCATGCTCTATTGAGGTTGTACTTGTCAGTCTATCTCCTTCTTTGAAAAATACTTCTTCATATTGTTTAATCAATTTGGAAAGTTCACAGTATTCTTCAGGATTCAAATGATTGAGCTTCAGTCGTTTCATGTAATTTTCGTCAGTGGTTTCGAGCCAACATATTTCTTGACTTGAATATGGGTTGTTAAAAAATCGAATTGGTTGTCCGTTAAGAGTAATTATCTTATTTTCTATGTCTATTATTGTTCCAAGAGCATCGAGTAAATCCATCCCTATAATAAAACTATACTTTCTATTTTTCAGGCTTCTAACCTTCCATCGAATATGACCCCCTAACTGCGGTTTAATTTCAATGGGAGCCGGGGTATGCACTTCAAAATAAATGACATCTTTTCCCGTAATTGTTGTAAAGTAAAGAGGTTCAATTGGAACTTTACGGAATTGATGGAGATTTTCATCAATAATGCTAAAAGAAGAGCCAGTATCGATAAGCGCTAGAAATTTTGTTTGGTAGATCGTAATTTCAATCAAAGGCAATTCGTCCGAGGCTAGTTGTAAAAAAACTTAGATCTTTCGGATGAATTACATTCTGTGCCCAAATAATCATTTGATCTCATTCGACTCTCAGTATACGTATTTGGGTTTGAACTCAAATTACTTTCATCCCATGCAACGAAATTTCCTTCTGGTTTGGGACAAACATTATTTTCATCAGATCTCATTCCCTGTAAGTTATCCACTTCCATGGGCTCACCCGGTTGATGTCTCCTGGTGCCTGAATATCTTCGAGAATGTCCTTGAGAATTATTTGGTCTATATTGACCAGAAGTGTTTTGATTAGGACTAGAGCTAGAATTTTGTCGAATTTGTTGGCTTTGGCTTCTATAAACATGATTTTCTGGTCTAAGTTCATTGTCTGTTTGGTTTTTTGTATGTTGTTTGTCGTTTTGTCCGTAATTATTTGGGTTCATATTTTGGAAGCCACTTTGTGTATTCTTTTTAAATTGTTTATTGGATGGTTTTTTGGAAGACGAATTGGAAGACTCCCCTTTTTTGTATTCATGCCTTATGCAAGAATTTTCAAATCGTCTTTCCCTCATAATTGATAAGATTTCATTAATATTTGATAATTTGTATATTTTATCTAAGAGGACACCCTGTGTCATCTCTTTAACACTATTGACAAGAAGTGAATCGATATTGCTTAAATCAATATATGGGTTATCTTTATAATAGATAATGATTTCATCTGACTTAAATTTAATTGCTTGTATTTCTGTGGCAAGTTCACTCACCGAATTTGCTCGCAAAGTCGTTATTTTCCTATAAATGTCTGCTGGTTCCATTTCCGGCTTGTACCTGAGCTTAAGGTTTGTTTTGATGAGCTCCCAATTGTCCGGCTCCGGTATGTTGATAATAGCGCTCTTTGCCTCTCCTTGGATTTTTTCATAATAAATCGTTCTGGTTGCCAGCTTCTTGTATTCCGGGTCGACCACATGGTTTAAATAATATTCCGTACTTGCGATGAAGGCGTTTATAGAAATGTCTCCCGTTCCCGAGAAGGTATTCATGTACCGCACTTCTCTGAGTATTTTTTTGGAATTTTCTTTCGCCGTATTTTGGATGGTCATCCTATGCAAGGCAACTCGAAGTTGTTCAATTTGTGCGTCACGTCCCTGAAGCGCCTGGTGAAGTGCTTGCATTTGTTCTTCCATTTCTATATTTTTGATGTCACACCGTCCAGAATTAAAAACTTTGCGCCTTTTGGATTTTCTATTGTCCGTAGACATGCAAAACTTCACTTCACTTCACTTCTTTTTTTTTTTTATGTTTGATTTTACAATGATTTAAAATTGCACATTTTTATTTATCACTTATTATAAGGTACCTTGTTCGGAGCACCTTTGACGAGTAGATTAGGTCAATGAGATTTTACTATCACTGATTCTTCTCGAATCTTAGTAGCACTAGTTCTTATCGAACTTTAATTCACTTTATTTTTATTTAGTTTTTTAAAGCACTAATTCTTTTCGAATTTGATGTCACTTTTTTTTTTTATTATTCCCGTAATTGAGGTTCTTAAGCAAACACTTTCAATTTTTTTTGGTTGACCGACTGCGCCAATTACGTGGCTGATGGCCGAGATTGCCAAAAAAAATAAATGTAGCAAACACTTAAATAAAAACACTTTGATTTCAATACACAAATATTGCTTTTATTAAAAACACATTAAAACTTTGAACAACAATTTTACAATTCAGTCGACCAGAGTTTCGACTTACGCGTCGCGGTACTGGGGGCGAAGCCAAGTATCCAAATGATTTTTATGCAGGTAATCTGCTGATGCAGCGTGAGAATGAACTTTGTAGTTTTTAGGTAAATCTGCTGATTCAAGTGCATGTGGCGAGCAATTTCCGTTTTCGCGTGAGAAATTTGAGGAAATTGTCTGCACGTTCCCGCTTAGGTTTGCGGTTTTTTCTTTTGAGGGAAAACTGAACGGATACGTAACTTGCGCGACTAGCACTTCCAAACTACGACGTAAATAGGTCTTACCTCCCTAGTAAAAAAAAGAAACTGCATAATTGCTAAGGCTTATGTACTGATCGTGGGATCCAAGACAACTTTCGCGGCCCAACGAATGTTTATGCCTGTGATAATTTTTTTTTGGCAATTGTAACATTGCTATCTAAAGAATGAATATTTAATCAGTTCCTCTAAAACATTTCAGCTAGCCTCAAACGCACCGATCCGGAACTCCGTGACTCTAGCGCGCGCGTACGATTCGTTGCAATTGACATTTTGAAAGTCATTGTCAACGTAAACGTAGGAAATCATGGGTTATAGATGGATGCTTCAGAATTAGTTGCAGTAGCGTATTTGCAATTACTAAAAGAAAAGGAAGCGACAATATAGGCTGCAAATACTCGCAGAATCAGTCAAAGCCCATTTCTTCTCAAATCAGTCATTCGCTTTCGCACATTTCCGTCTCATTAAATTTTGCACTTTGTCGGCTTTACCAACCAAACGTATCTCGTACTCTGACTAAATTCCGAATTCAAATTTCCAAATGTGTGCCGCCTCTAGAACAAAATGTGTGTAAAAGCTACGCTCTGAAACTCGTACTCTATTTTTTTCCTATCTGGAATTCAGAATGCTCTGAGATTTTTTTCCGAAGCGAACGTCAGTTTTTTTCGAATGGGGAATTTCAGAACGTGTGCGGTAGGTAGGGTATTTTTTGTATGAAACCAGTGATATTTAACCGTAGTAAGATGCCGAGTAAACTTTCACAGTTAGGATATCTATACAACCTATCATTTTGATCATATAAAGGCTTCCATTTGTGCTTATGGCTTATTTAGTGGAGGGCTTTATAGATAAAAATGTTAAAAGTTAGTTTTATTGTATCATTTACGAGTACATATCAGATTCAGTATAATTTCATAAAACACCCATACTCTCCGTCCATCGGTTATTCTCCAGTAGGCTCCTTAGAAGGTAGACGCTCCACTTGTTCCGACCTTTTTGGTCTTGAATTTGAATAGTTGCTTATCATTAGACTAACAACTATTTATTCAGTTTTCTTATGTTTACTTATATTTAACGGGATTTTCAAACCCAAAAAATATAACATATTACGATCATGACAGCCGTGGTATGTATTGAGTTGAGTCGATACCTAGAACATAGACTTAAAGGTTTATTGCGAGCATTATATACCGCTTCCGCTTATAACGATTTCCCACTTGAAGTCCTCATTTCCAGTCCCAACGTGGCTTTTTCTATTGAAAATAATCTCGTTGTAACACCCCGGTTTTCTGGATATAGTGCTTCGATTGAAGCATATAACACAGATTTCTTAACAACGCTTCAACGTTTCAAAATATGCGACAGGTATTTTTATGCTCAAATGAAATTGAATTTGTGTAAACAAAATTCGTTTAGCACAATATGGAATCAAATGGACGCAAAACTTAGTTTTCAATGGTTGTCAACTCTCATAATGCCTTGAAACGTTCATTGTTCGTTGCATTTGCACTCTCCCGTATAGATTTTTTTTACAAATTTTTGTTAAAAATTGAGAAAATATCGAGCTTGAATAAATTTCTTTTGGTTTGACATGCTTCTCCGCAGTGAATTTCACAAGAATGGCTGAAAATAGTATAGGAGGAAATGTAAACAACCAGACAAGTTGGATGAGAGCAGATTAGATTTTCTGGACTCACAATAAACATACAAGTGGATTTTCTTCCCAGTATGTTTTTATTCCCCATCCTGTCGCGATTTTTTCTTAAGCAAATGTCGCGTATATCATTTTCTCTGAAGGAAAAGCATGTCTTGATAAGAGAATGTGATCAATCTTCGTCGAGTCGAAAAGTCTTCGCTTCTTCCAAAAACATAAGTGCATCAACATTGCGAACAATTCTTAAAAAAGAGCTGAAATATTTTCGGCCTATGAAGGCAACAAACGTAAAAAAATACGATCCGGGAAATATGAAGAAACAAGGTCCGATTCTGCGAGAAAAGGCTTGACAAGTGGCTACCTTTTTGATGATCACAAATTTTTCTGCTTCAACTGGGTGGCTTGTCCGATTTAAAACTAGGCACTCGATTGTGTATAAGCAAATCAGTGGTGAGTCAAGTTCTATTAACCCTCATGTAAAGACCGATTGGAAAAATTGTCTTCCAACTACCAATGGCCGGGTATTTTCAATTCAGATGAGTTTAGGCTATTTTTTAAAGTTATGCCGGATAAATAATTGGTGTTAAAAAAAGAAAAGTGTCATAGTTCAAATTTGAGCAAAGAACGAATGACAGTTCTTATTTGCACAAATATGACTGGCACGGACAAGAAAAAGCCGCTGGTAATCGGAAATATGCGAAGCCTCGTTGTCTTGAACATATTAAAACTCCTCCTTGTCTTTATTCGTCACAACATCGAGCGTAGAGGACTAGTGAAAGATTTACGCAATGGCTTCTGGATTGGGACAACGAATTGCAAGGTCGAAAAATACTATTACTTATCGACAATTGTGCTGCCCATCCAAAACAGCAAAATCTAGAAAACAGATAAAGAAGGAGAGTGGTATCAGCTAAACTGGTGTTTTTGCCGTCCAACACAAAAAGTGAGCTTCAACCTCTTGACCAAGGCATCATAAAAGTTTTGAAGCAGGGCCAAAGGAGAAGGATTTTCTAGCAATATTTATCGACAATGGACAGTTCAAATCTACCTAAAATATCAATTTTGGATGCTATGCACTTTTTAAATGCTGCTTGGATGGAGATAAAGAAGGAGAGTGGTATCAGCTTCGATTCAATCAGTACTTCCCCAATACTGATCGTCCTTATTCTGGGAATTAACTTCTTTGCCAGGATGACTACTGGTGTTTTTGCCGTCCAACACAAAAAGTGAGCTTCAACCTCTTGACCAAGGCATCATAAAAGTTTTGAAGCAGGGCCAAAGGAGAAGGATTTTCTAGCAATATTTATCGACAATGGACAGTTCAAATCTACCTAAAATATCAATTTTGGATGCTATGCACTTTTTAAATGCTGCTTGGATGGAGATAAAGAAGGAGAGTGGTATCAGCTTCGATTCAATCAGTACTTCCCCAATACTGATCGTCCTTATTCTGGGAATTAACTTCTTTGCCAGGATGACTACTTCGGTTTTCTCCAGTGCTAGACTGTAGCAGAATGTACTGATGATCACTGGTTGAGTAGTCCTCTAATACTTTCCAATCGCATACCCTCCGTACTAGGGACTCCGAGGAGAATATCACGTCGGATATAGTTCCTCCACCGCCCACACGGTGGAAAGTCAGCGGCGTTCAGCACGGCAGCCCTATCCTGGATGCCTTCTCTAGGACTGGCTTTCCTCGCGGATCAGTTTGAGGCATGCCCCATTCGATTGCCTTGGCATTGAAGTCTGCCTCAACGAGTACATAGCTTGACTTGGAAAGTTGATTTCGATTTAGTCAGTGTTAGGTTTAACCCCTGAACACTGAACCCATTCGAAACCATCTCTCCGTCCATTGTCCTCCACTAGGAAATCAGCGCTATTCCGAACCCAGTTGGCGGTAGTACCGGTTTCGTCAGGCTATCATGATGACGAACTTTTATCATGATGTTGCTCACTTAGCAACAATAAGTCAGCTTTCATGTCCCTCGCAAACTGCTCAAGCAGATTTTGGGCAGTTGTGCTGCGGTGTAGCTTTACCTGCTGTGTACGAGTCCTCGACGCTCTGCTTTTAATTGGCAAGGGCTTCCTGGAAAACTCGACATTTTTGGATCAACATCCTTGCAAAGAATGAAGTGTGACTCGCTCGCACATTTTTTATTTATGTCCCATGTCGCCACATGTGTAACATAGAGAACTCTTATTAAATCCCTTGCATCCCTGTGCAGTAAGACCATAACCAAGACGCTTAAAGCAGTACAAAGGTACTGCCCTTCGCCATATTCTGCAGAACCTTATTGATTGCATCGCAGAATGCTTCTTTATTATTAGCTTCTGCTGTAAATTCGACCAGTATGCGGCCAGACTGGGTTGATCGAACTGATTTAATGGCAGTTTTGATCTACTGCACCACATCTGCGAAAGATCGGTCATCCTTGGGTTTAGTGAGTAATCTTCGTCGAGACTTTTTCTCTTCTGCCTCGCATCAGATACTTCTTTTTTTTGAGCATCTATGAGGACTTTATTTTCTGAGATATTTTGAGGATTTTTGGTGGCTTTCAACGAATTCTCAACTAAGACCGTCCCGGGAGCTAACCGGAATCCAAGTATTTGGCCGGAAAAATTAAACAATGGGTGCAAGAATAAGAATTTCTGAGACTCGAAGAAATGTAAGATTGGAAGTGAATGCATAAAGGTAAGGTATAAGGCCTAGAATATTGGCAATGAGAACAAAATAGCTCATTATACACAAGTCAACATAAATTAAGGTAATAAATAATATAATCTTCGTAGCGCAGATTCTGAGCATTCTATGTACAATAATCCAACAAATAAAAGGCTCTGGGTATGTGAACTTAAGGTCTTGGACATTCAAACTAACCGTAGCCAATCAAAAGGGCAAAGATATAATAAAAAAAAGGCAAAGAAAATAGAATCGTTTCAAAAACAGTCAACAGATTTGAATAAAAGTTTTTCCCCTTTTTTTAACAACTGGACGCTTTAGTGTCTTTTCCATCCAGCGGATTGCCAAGGCGACAAACAATAGAATCGTATAAGAGGAAAACAAGATGTTAGCAAGGGAAATGAATGAACAATTCAAAATGGAATGGAAGAATTCTACCGTTAATGTGTCAACTAAATGCAAAGAATATATACTTTTAAAATTCATAGCACTACAAAAGCAGACAATAACATTTTCGTAAACGTAACTTTAATAATTAACTGGAACGAGACATGTGCATATGAATGTGTGTTTGTATGTCGAGCCAAAATGTGATGAAAGAAAACGAGAGAAAAAAATATCGCATTCAAACTGAATACATACACTGAAAACGGAATGAAAACTGATTTTTGCTATTTACCGCCAGTTTTATTACCAGAAAATATAAAGGCTTCACGTAGTTGCTCGAGAATAAGCCGGTTAATTCATTTATTTCGTCACACCACCATTCTGGCTCATCACCACCAGGCACACTCATCATGTCATCTTTATCAAATGGTAGCTCATGGTCCTTTTACACTGAATCTGAAGTGTAATAATTTTATCTAAAATCGTCTATGTCACTTCAATTTTGCCTATCTGAAACTGGAGTGTGGCGTTCACTATTACGTCCGCCTTGCAATGATAATTGTTCGGTGCTCGTAGCCTTATAAGGAGCCATATGGTGGACAATCTCGGGTTTCTTCAATCGCATTCCCGGAGTCATGGAAGAAGTTCTTGACATAAGTCGACTGTAAGTTTCTTGTGCTTGATCGACATCCTTCTTTTGCGCCTTGATTTGCGAAACTTTCGTATATATCTCTCCTTGATTTTTTTTTTTACATCATCCACGAAAGCAAAAATTAGTGGTTGGAAGGTTTCTTTGCCTATAGCTTTAGTAAAGATATTTGTCGTCTCCTGTCGAACCTTCTACGTCAATTGGAGGTTATGTTTATGTCTTAAGGGTTACGCGTCGGAAAATTCCATGCAATTTACAACTATCTTCATCGGAGTACACTGTTTCAATATTCGGAAAATAGTTTAATGTACTCAACACTAATTCACGGATTAAAATAGTTATTGTTCGCACCGAAAAAATGTATATATCCACAGTTCCACGATCACATAAAATGTTGGAAACGTCACTTTCTTGAAAGTTGCAGAAGGTCACAATAACCACTTTTATCTTTTGTATAGTTTCCGTATCAGAATTCGAACTTTGGATTTCCCTTTTGCTTGCGTTTAGTGAAGGATTCGCATTCAGGTCCATTGCAAGCCACAAATCCGGCCAATTAGTCAATTATCTCGCAGAATTTCTTATGGATTTGTGACGAAAATCAGATTTTGCAAGCTATTGTAGTGACGGTAGCTATTGTAGTACACTCCAACTGGCGCTTACGTGTCGATATAGAGTGGCTTCGCCTGGAAACTATGCGCCGCGATTGTAAAAACGTTACAAGTGCGCAAGATACGCTACAATCGTGAGTTGATGACGAAAAATTAAGCTGGAGGTGCTATTTAATGTTTTGCTGGGGAATTCGATGTAGTAAGTTTTGTTTTCGCAATTTAATCAATAGCTCTAGAAGACTTACCTTAACTAACTGCTGCAATTGGTTTTATTTTTTACTTGAGAATATTCGAAATGAGCCAATCCAGTTTGCCAAGCGAGTGAAGGCTTCGCTGGTCCACAGAAACTGGTAGTTGCTACCTACTGAGCTGGTTGCTACACTAAATCACTCGATACGGCTCGTGTGAACTCATAATTGTTGCACTAAATCACTCGATACGGCTCGTGTGAACTCATAATTAATTAATCCAAGAACGTTTACCCTAATTTCAAATGGTTTGCATATTATTTGCTAGGCAAACACTTCTATAGTTCTTAAATTTTCACCTTTGACTTATGGCCGTCCAGCCCCGATTAGATTGACCGGAACCTGTTTTTTCAAGATTTTGCTAAGAACTATTCGTCTCTAACTACGACGACTTTTCCGCACGGATTACCACCATTGGGCTCAAATTAAATAAAATTCGCACTCAATGTTCTCTTTTTAGACGCGGTCGCTCGATTTTTCTGTAGCTCTCTCCCCAAACGTTGATGTCAGTGGCGTTCCCTCGCAGAGACCTGTCAAACAACCTTGGTTGGGACATTTATATTGAGGGGTGACAGATCTCTGCGGAATATCGATTCGAGGGATCGGGGTTATCACAATTATCTGGTGGTTAAGTCTCGAGGTAGTCATTGAGGTCTTTTCTAAAATTCATCTACTTTATTGAATTGTACGGTCCGTAATGCGGTGGGCATGTAAGAACTGGTATATTGGCTCTAAGAGTTATATTTAAATAGACACCATAATGGTCCGATAATGAGGGAAACATGGAGCACAAACATGAAAGTACCGTATCGGAGAGAAGGCCTGATTCATATAAGATTATTCAAGAAGCAAAGAAGCCCTCGGGAAGGATGCTACGTCTGCGAATACTACAGAGGTTGTGGAAAAGGCATGTATTTGGAGAAATTTAAATAAGGAGTTCTCCTTTAAGTTGCTAGTAGAATCATCCCAGTATGTGTGTCTGACATTAATGCCTACTCTGAGTAAAAATAAATTGTGCGGTGATGCTGTTGCAATTTTTTGGTTGAGCGTTGATAGTTCAAATATCCAAAGATCGATGTCTCGCTGTCATCTCTGGATTCAACGAGCCTCCTATTGATAAGAGTTTATTGACCACAAAACAAGTATTAGAGGAATAGCGATATTCCCTTAATCACATAGTAAAATCTGAATTGAATTTTTAAACGAGTTTAGCACTAGTCAGTATACTAATGGGATGATAGTTAATGTTTTTGAATTCAAATTTGCTTGATACCCACGCGACGCAATTTATATGAAGTATTCACACCACACTCATCCCGTAAGCCGAAAGTCTCTGGTTCGTGTCACGTTGACGACAACGAGATTTAGTTCGAGTGATTCTTCGGATGGACTATAAGCCCGTTCAGTTATGATACGCGCTGGTTTAAAATCACAATGAACCGCAACTGGGTGGACGGAAACACGACCAAAGCGTGATACTGATCATATCACCTTGTGCAGTGCCGATACATTCGATCAAGATAATGAGATACTCTAACTATCTCTAAGCGTAGGCCCGAAAGGGGCTGTAGTGCTAAAGCACAAAAAACAAAATGCAAAACACTCGTAGTCCGCGTAGTATAGTACTCACTTCGTAGGCCGAAGGTCTCTTGTTCAAATCCCATTGGTGACAACGATATTTGTTTTGATCGATTTTTCAGACGAATTATAAGCCCGTTCAGCTATGATATGTACTGTCTTAAAATTCAAAACGTATCGCAGCTGGGTGGACGGACACACGGCCAAATCGTGATACTGTCCATGTCCCCTTCTCGATGTACGATCAAGTTTATGAGATACTTTATGTTTAAGCCTAGACCCGAAAAGGGCTGTAGTGCTAAAATAGTAAAGGACGATTGCAGTTTTGATTGTGACATTTTCCAATAGACAGACATATTAAGACATCTTCGATTTTTATTGTGACATTTATCAATAAATTTGGTAATTGTGCTCTACTTTTCAATGCAATTTTAAAAATATATTCCTCTAGGGGTTCTGAAATCCTCATTCGAATTTGTCGAGGCGTACTGCGTCAACATTTTAATTTATCAGAAATGGTCTTGCCATTATTTCATCACTGACTGTGTCCACAATACAATGCATGATGATAATAGATGCCATAATTTTGCAATTATTGCCAAGCGAAAAAGAAGAATGCACTGCTGTGTCCATGTACATATGTACTTACATGCATACCCATAGACTTATACGTTATCTTCGATTGCTGAAAGTTCAGTGAGCTCACTTTTATTTTTGTTGTACGAGTACACTTCGCGTATCAACGTGTGTACGCCGTTGCTGTCTGACAACAATTCAAGTATATAATCAGCATGGAGTACTATTTATATACATATATGAGTGTTATATGATTTGCATAAAATGTGCTGACGACATCATACACAAATTGGCATGAATTTCTAATTACCATGTTCTATTGTTGAAAACGATGCATTCACGTTCATAAGCCTCCGAGTACTCGGATATGTATGTATATGTAGCTCTTTTGCTTTGGTTATGCATTTTTGTTTATTTTTGTAATAAAACACCAAGAAACATTTCTGAAAGATAGAAAATTATGTGGGTAAATAAGTGGAAATTATGATGGAAAGTTATCAGTACTCGTATATGTAGACATGAACATGCATACTTACTTAGATGGCAATGTAATATGAGTGGCATTTACAGGTACTTTATTCACGTTAATTTATGCGAAATGTGATAATTTAATTAGAAATAAATTTTCTACTTTCTTACAGGTAATTGTTGCTTTAGAATTGAAATACATACTTAAATTGATTACCCGAGGTGATGACAGAGCTTTTATATTTGCATGAAATGGAATAAATTGCAACAATAATATTTAAAGCGGGTATTTAAAATACGTTTTCAATTTCAACAATTGTACTACAGTAGAGATCTTTGTACTGGCAAGGGAAATAAAGACCGGCCGTAGCCATTTTGTCACAATTTGGGTATTTACATATGTGTTATAAATAACATCAACCAAATAAAAAGCTTGCGTTCGCGGCATTCGTTTAATTGACCTGCAAAATTTCTTATGACGGCTCTACAGGTAGACTCACGAACAGATTAGTTAACACTCTCCACGTTTTCTATCATTCTTGATGAATTTGCTGGATTTTGGGTTTTCCAGTGTTGTACCGGTGTCTTCAAACCTTTTTGATTCATTTTCGACTGGGAGGAATGATTGTCGCCTCATTTAAGTGGTAACAACCTCGAATACAGCAGAATCTTCTGCGCGCTATGATCGCTGAATCATCGTTTCTGAAAAGCTCTCGTACGCACAATGCGCGGTCCGCTCCCAAGAAACGCCCCATAGCGACTGAGTTCTCGAAAGCCATGCTACCAGTTGACATTCGTCCCGCGTCTCTCCAATGCTTTGCATTCACGCATTATGCTAAACACATATAAACTTTCTTTTGAGACACCTTGTGGGAAGCGAAACAGCTTAAAACACCAGGAATTTCTCGCGAACGCCGAAAGAGACCATCAAAATCGCAAGCTACTGCTAACAGAATTCCGTCCCTGAAGCTTTGAGGAGCGGTCTATTAACAGTTGCCAAAGGGTGAATCCAGTGTTTTCCGTAATGTCAGTGCACCGCCCCCCTCACAGTGATTTCATTATCCCTAGAGTCGTAAAAATAGTCACCAATCATGACTCAGCCTGCAGTTAGCAATTAGTTAGATGGAAGTAGTTTATGACCCATGGTATAAAGAATAACAAGGTATGCTCGCTCACGAAAGCTGGATCGCCATTTAAAGCTTTTGTGACGTCACATGGATCGAATCGGTTGGATCGGTAAATGTCGATTTCTTTTCCAATAAGAGGTGTTATTTTAATATTAAAAGGAAAATGCCATTTTTTAATACAAATGATTGCATGTTTATTTCATTATAAAGAAAAAGGTATGCCGTTAATAGTAAACAATAACATCGGGCAAATAACCACCATGACCACGCTTACAGGACCATATCCTTTTCATGAAATTTTCCATAACCAAATCCAATAAGAGGTGTTATTTTGATATTAAAAGAAAAATGTCGTTATTTAATATAAATGATCAGATGTTCATTTCATTATAAAGAAAAAGGTATGCCGTTAATAGTACAAAAAAAAAATAACATCAGGCAAATAACCACCACGACCACGCTTGCAGGACCATATCCTTTTCATGAAATTTTCCATAATGAAATCCAATAATAGGTGTTATTTTTAATATTAAAAGAAAAATGCCATTTTTTAATATAAATGATCGGATGTTTATTTTATTATAAAGAAGAAGGTATGCCGTTAAAAATAACATCCAGCAAATGAAAAATAACATCAAGCAAATGACCACCACGACCACGCTTACAGTACCATATCCTTTTCATGAAATTTTCCATAACCAAACCGCAAAGTGGCTGCTATATGTCTTCGATAGCTTCACGAATTATATCTTTGAGGACTTGAATCGACGCTGGGCTATTGGCGTAGACCTTTTCTATCACGTGGCCCCAAAGGAAGAAGTCGCAAGGTGTTAAATCACAAGATCTATTCAGAATAACACCTCTTATTGGAAAACACTATATTCAGAATTTAATAACTTAATCTACCGATATTGATCTTAATAGTAAAGCCAACGGAGTGTTTCATAGATGTAAAACATATTCTCGACTCAAACTGAATTTAGGCATGCGCAAGGTTAAATATAAAGGAAAATATAAAAAAGTGATGGAAACATCTCCATGATAGCAATGTGATATTTATAATATGTAGTAGAACCGAACTACCTGCATAAAATAAAATTGCCTGCAACTAATGCTTGCCATATTTGAATTGATAAAAATTCGATGGGATTTGTCAATGAGAACGTTACGTGTCTCGTTGATTATCCTTGAATTCGAATTGAATAAAATTTTAAAATTAACGATCCCCTGAAAATCGTTTATGCTTGCTGAAAAACGTCACATTGAATGAAACGTTTGTCTCTCGATTCAAGAATTGAAAAAAAATTCATTTTTTTTTAATTTGTACGCATCACTTACTTTGTTGCTTATAAATAAATTGAAATGTATGGATAATAAAAGATAATGTATTGATATTCCAGAGAAGAAAACTAGTTAATGCATTTAAAATATTTACTATAAGTGTACCTTAATCTGATCAGATAATAATATATTCAACATACTATTAACTAAAAATGCGCACCTATACCGAAGCACAGCAATTGCATTTATCATATGTATTCCTTGAACTTGAAGATTTATTTATATTAGTATGAGCATAAAATTAATTACAAAGGTAAAAATCAAGCAAGAAAATGGATTTTTATGAGAAATCTCTGATTTTATTTCAAACAAGTACTGAAATCCATATAAAATTCATTAACAAATGCATTCTATCTAAAGCTCCGATCCATCGATCCATGTGACGTCACATAAAAAGCTTTTTTCATGAGCGAGCATACCTTGTTATTCTTTATACCATGTTTATGACCTTTCTAATATGCCAATCGAATCAAGACGACCGTGCTCGACGCGATTTCAGAATCCACGAAATCGACATAGAACGACACTAGAACATCTTCTCAGCATTATTTACGACGTAAAGTGAACTCCTCGTTTGAGTTTGAGGTCAGAGATATTCGTGGTAGCTTGGCATCGCCCTTTGTCATTGGGCGAGTTCAAGTCGTATAGTACAGAGCTCTCCAATTAGATAAATCGAAAGAGCTTTTGCTGACGAAGCCATGGAAGTCCTTCCCTCGTGATCTAAAATGCGAAGCGCATCCGCATTTCATGCACCGATCTGATAGGGTATTTTGGTAATTTTTCCAGGAACCTGTTTCTGTAGGGTTGTTTTAGTCGCCCCGCATCAAAGCCATTTGAAATCCATATGGTATTGCTAGTATTGTTACATACCGTTGATGTTGACCGGATCCCAACATCAAAATTCCATTCATGGCTTTTACATACAAATCGTGTCAAATCGCCGCTTTAAGGCGGCCTATTGACATCGCCAATGCGGCTGATTACATTATTTCTGAATCCAGTTGAAACCAAAGGTCGGTCAAGTCCAAATCCTCAATCTCCGGCCACAAAAAGTCGGTTATCATGCCTCTGTAGCGCTCCCCGTTGACTGAAACAGCATTTCATTTTCAAAGAAAAACGGTCCAATGATGCCACCACTCCAGAATCCACACCACACTGTCGTGCGCTGAGGATAGCCGCCGAGATGAAAATGTGCCTCATCAGAAAAGTTAATTTCTTGAGAAAAATCGGCATCCAGTTTGATTTCAATATTTCCAACATTTTTCAAGCGTAAATCGATTCATTTCGTTCCACGGAAGATTAATACTAACTCACTAACATAATTTTGAGCGGGAAACGCCTGTCAGCGTCAAAATAACATGTGATTTAAAAAGAAACTACTATATTGTCCACCCGGTATTCTACTGAGCACTTAGCGCCCAAGGCCTTTTTGGAAACACTTGTAAGAGTCCAGTTTCTACATCCATACAGCAGCACACGTCTAGTTACTGACTTGTATATGCGAATTTCATTCTTCCTGTAAACACCTCTGGATCTTAGTAAAGGAAGTACAAAAAATAGGTTTTATTTGCTGGTTTAATCCTTTTCCCTATTACATCCTTTTCTATGTCCTTTCTATCAGGATGGACTCCCTATGTATGGGAAGCTATCTATAGTTTCTAGGTTATAATTGCCTAACCTCAGGTTCTGTCGTACCGGCATGTCTTTCCTTGTTTGGTTCATGAATTTAGTTTTAATTTCATCGGGTAGGAGGCCGACTTTTTCGCTTCTGATTTCAACCGTATGAATGTTTCCTTCCCATCTAGAATTGATCTGGACATAATGTTAACGTAATCATACGCTTATAGAGTAGCATGCCCTTGGTGTCTGCTGGCGTTTTCCTGACCACATGTCCAGTGCAATATTGAACAACATTGGGGCACGCCAAACCCATTGTTTTAGACCTGAAGCTTTCAGTCAAATTTCCGTTAACTTTGACTTGAGACTTGGTATTTAGCACTGTAACCTTGGTCATGTTGGGACGCCAAAGTCAAGAATTATTTTGTATAGGAGATTTGTGTCAATACTGTCGTATGCTTGCTTGAAGTTTACACGGATCTGATGTACATCGATACATTATTCCCAGCACTTTCCGAGCATCAGTTTTAAGGAAAATATCTGATCAATCGTAGAACTTCCATTTTGAAAATCACCTTGATTTTCTCTAATGATATTTTCCTAATAGGGCTTCAGTCTTTCTTCAATGACTTTGGACAGCACTTTGTATTATGTACACAACAAAGCAATAATTACTCTGTTGTGTATATCATACAAAATTCTGTCCAAAGTCATTGTCAGGTCATTGTCAGGTTGTCTAGATGTGTTCCTATGGCTTGAAGCAATAGTGTTGGTATCCCGTCAATTCCAGGAAGATTGTTCTTTTTAAGAGCACGAATGGTTGCCTGTACATCTTCTGCTGTTGGTAGCGTCATCAGGACATCTTCTTTTGCCCCTGGCATGTCCACAGTTTCAAAAGATGTTTTAGAAAATATCGTTTCAGCCTGTTTTTAATATCGATAGGGCTGCCTAATATTGCACCTTTTGCGTCGTTAAAGAGGCTCGCTCATGTTGTGGAGCACCCTCTAAGCTGTTTAATTCAGGCGTACGTTGACCCGGCTTCATTTAGCGTCATATGCTCGTTAACTTCCTCTATCCGGCTGATGTCCCGTGATTTCTTCTGTCAGCACAGCTTTTTTGCTTCCGAAAGGTAATCTATTGCCTTTTTTCGCTTGAGTTAGTCTTTGAACATACAGTTTGTGTGCCTGATTTCTTTTGTTAACCGCATCTTGACATTCTTCGTCGAACCAGTCATTCCGATCATTTTTTGTTCCATGTCCTAAGACCTTTTCCGTTGTGTCTGTGATCGCATCTTTGACCATTTTCCACATCGTTACTATTTTCTTCTAACAGTGGGATCGTTTTCAGTGTGTCTCCTAGCGACGACAAATATGTAGACTTCACCAAGTTTTTATTTAACTTACGTAGATCATGTTTTATTATCAGTGGCTTTGATTGTTTTTATTATTTGAAGATGCGACATCGGAACTTAACTTTGGATATGTATGGTCTGATTCAAAATGTGTGTGACGGAATGAGCGTATCTCAAGAATGCTGGTGGTAGCGCATTTTTCTACGACAACGCGGTCTGTTTTGATATGTGTGCAGCTATCGGCCGATGTTCACGTTCTTTTGTGAATGTTACGGTGCGGGAAGCAACTGAAGCTTATGAGTAGGCTTCTGCCTAACGCAAAGTCTTAGAAAAATGTTGATGCCGTGTGAGAGCAGTTTGTCCATGCTATGTTCTAAGGTGGATCCTTAGCCACTTCTTCGTTGTTTTCAGTACAGTGGACCTACCAGATGTTAAAGAATCTCGTCTTTGTGCGCATAGCATAGATCCCTTCTTTAACTGCCTTGAAATCGGTGACAATTTGTTTGAACTTATTGGCCACGATAAATGCCACTCCATATTTATGGATGCCTAACGATTTGCTAGCTGTGAAATTAAAATGTGCTTGCATGCCATCGATATATTTACCAAGCAGACTAGTATCTTGCACTGCCAGTATATCGTTCGGTAGTGGTTGCAGTACACCTGACATATATAAAGATCGTCCGTTTTATACCGGAAGAGTAGTCCGTTTTTCAATGCAAGTGCCGTTGTCGCCAATCTGTTTCAATCCATGGCTAATTTACTAATTTCATAACAAGAGAGTACTAAGTGGAGCGTTGTCAGTGGTTCGACTCAGTCGGTTTTTGGCCCGCCAATGGTTTTTTACTTCCTATCTACCCGCCAGTTGACCGGTTATGAGGTTCCTCTATCCTCCACTTGAGGGCGCGGCCGAAAGGGGGACGGAAACCCCGCACGGAGTCAGAACTAAATAAAATGCTTTATTTGAAAGCTGTATTTTTCGGCGGCGGCCATTTGTCATTAACGCCTAATCTACGAATTCATCTAATTTTCGATACTGTATTGGCCAAGTGTGATGTTTTGAATATTTTTGAGGTATTTTCCCCCGACAGTCTCATGAATTTTGTTTTAGCCTCATTAATTTGTTTCCCCTACTTGTTTTGTCTCTTTGTCGAGTTTTAAGAAGAGTATATACTTTGGCAGTTGGTAACAACCGTATCAAGATGTTGATGAGGTCCGCATAGAAAACCACTTGGCTCAACTTATTTATTAGTGTATGTAGTTTTGGTATCGACAAGACGTGTTTCAAAGCCATATTCAACAACAATGAAGTCAGCTCATCTCTCTGCTTCCATCCGATATTTGTGTCAAAGGCGTGAGCAATTTGGTTACTGATCCGGACTTGAGAAATTGTCGACGTCAGTGTCATTTTGATTAGAGGGATTAATTTGGTCGTGATACTGAAGCTAAGCATTAATTTTTACAGCATGTTACGGTCAATACTGTCCTATTGCTGCTTAAAGTCAACAAAAATTTGATGCGCGTCAATATTGAACTCCCAGTCATAAAAAATTGATCAATCGTCAATCTACCTGATCCAAAGTCACATTGATATTTCCAGCAAATACTATTGGGATGTGATCTGATCCTACTTTCCATTAAATTTGACAATATTTTGTACGCCATACAAAGTAGTTATAAGTCTAAGCTTGTCACCTTGGATAATCAATATATTTGATTGGCTCCACTCACGCGACATTCGTTCTTGATCCCAAATTTACTGGATGGTGTTGTGAACGCCGCTGCCACAATATTTGAAAGGCTCCATGGGAATCTTATATATATATATATATATATATATATATATATATATATATATATATATATATATATATATATATATATATATATATATACCTGGCCCTTTATTATTCTTGTGACTTTTGATGGTGGAACAAACTTCATCCGGAATTTGTAGCACCAATGGAAGTTCTCCGGGAATATCTATTGGTTTCGATATTTTGGAGGTGCTTGGAGAATCAAGAAAGTTCTTGAAATATGATTCACATCCCATATTAACCCTCAACCACTGATGAGTTTTATTTACATAAACTCTAACGTGCGTAATTATTCACAATATTATAGCTTTTTGGTTATAAATTTTAACTTTAGTATCATTAGTATCTCAAAACAACCAAAAAAAACAAAATTGGTTTCAAAAATATTCTGATCCCAAAATAGAAAACTGTAAAAATCAACTCAAATAAATACAGCCCTTCTCCTATTGGCACAAAAACTTAACTTGTCATTCTGAAATCATCACATAACTTATAATATAGATAATAATCTATTAATTGAAAAAACAATAGGCACTTTAATAGGAACTTAAAAAGTTTTAGCGGCATCTGTTGCAAGCCAGTTTCGAACACTGCAAACAGACAGGTTTCTTACAGGCATGGCATATGTATGAAGGTTCCTCTGTGTTTTTTATAGCATAAGTAACAATGTTTGCGTGTGTTGAGATGATCATTGTCGGATTCTTCCTCTCCACGAAATATTGCAGCCGTGCCGAGAATGCGAGCGAGGAGACCTTTGAGTTCTAGAGACAGTTGTGGAACTGTTATACAATACTTTTCGCTGTTTGACTTTTCGCAACACCTATCTTCTGGTTTGTAATTGGACAGTAAGAGCGCATTTACAGCAGCAATATCTAATAACCTATAAAATAAAACACATTGGATCGGTAAAAGCAATATCTTCTT
The DNA here is from genome assembly GCA_963969285.1 of Odontomyia ornata. NCBI lineage: Eukaryota > Metazoa > Arthropoda > Insecta > Diptera > Stratiomyidae > Odontomyia > Odontomyia ornata. Next base: position 11,297,517 of record OZ017742.1, on the reverse strand, counting down.
CCGAAAAACCCAAGCCATCACTATTCTCGCCAGTAATATGAATCCTCTGTTTTTCCATCGGTCAAACACTTTATAATTCTCGTATTTGCGTGGTTTGTTTGGCGTTACTTTTTGCACCTGCATCTTCCTCTGCATTTCATCAGCTGTAGTATTGTCACTCAGTATGTAATATCTTTATCAATTGGAAACAATTTCTTCAAATGTTTCAGCGATAGCAGTAGCAATATTATACAATTTTCTTTTTTTCGCTAGTAGAAAAGTTATCGAACCGGAAAGCGATCAGTATAATTTGAAATCGTTCCTTAGACATTACTGGTCTGAAAACGTCTCGACCAGTACCATCGGTTGCAAATAAAGCATCACTTCTTCGTCATTCAATTTGAAAACCGCATTGTATACCTCATCGAGGTCCTTCAATTCAGGTTTCTTTTGCCTTTTATATTTCAGTCTCATTTGTGTGGAAAATAATTTTACGCAATAATTTTGTTTATATGATATCCGCAGGCCAATTCCCTTTTTTTCCTTTAAAAGCCGTCGGGACTTGCTTAGTTGTGTGAGCAGACGCGTTTCGACAACTTCGAGTCATCTTTAGTGTCTAAAGGATGTGTTGAAGGGAATGACTTTATAGAGTCGTAGGGTGGGTAATTAGGTCAGGTAGTAAATTACGTCAGGTACTAAATTATGCCAGGTAGAGGGATATTAAGTTTTTGTTTTTTTGCTTGTTGGTTGCCCGTTTGTTCTGTTTCCTCTCGTTTCCGTTTTCGTCTAAGAGTGTGGTCTAGTGCTGAGAAAATTGCGTCGGAATTGGTAACAAGTTGTTCGTTGATAATATTACCGTCTGTCTTTATATGTTTATAAATTTCAAGCCTGTCTAGGATGTCAAGTCTCGGTCCTTTGCTTTGTTTATGTAGCAATTTTATAGAGTTTGTCATAGCGTCAGGCTCATGTGGGTGGTTTTGTAGGTGCGTCGCATAATTGGAGTCTGCCTTGTTTTAAGAAAGATCGTAAGTGGTCTTTGTATCTTGTCGTTAGTTTTCGTTTGCAATTTGTATTTCCTAAGGAAGTTTGATAGTTTGTGTGTCTCTTTGCCTACGTATGCTAACAAAACCCACTGTTGGTCATTCTAATGAGTTTCAGTCGGTTGGCGTTCCTGTTTTGTTTGTTCTCCAAGAAAACTTCTAAAATTTTCACTGTTCACGTTACATGAACTTGTATTTGAGGTCGCGCATCTCACAGTTGAAGGGCGTTTATTAGAAGCCACATTATGGCTTAAACAAAAATAAAACCAAAATGCAAAAAACATGTCAACTCTGCTGCCGCGTCTCACACCCGTAATGAAGTTAGTATTTACCAGTTTGCGACACTTTGCACATGCACTCACTCCCACTGGACCCTAAGAAGGCACAGGAAAGGACGAATTTGTGCGTGTCCATCACAGGGAGTGATGGTTTTATGTATGTCTCTACGTCCTTGAGGCGTACGTCAGTTAATCCTGTTTTCATTAGCGATAAGTTGCCGATGGCACCGCAGTAGAGGGTGGTCTTTTGCTGATTTTGATGATTGTAGGCTTGTCTTGTTCAAACCAGAAGATAGCTGTTTGCCTTTTCGCAACACCTATCTTCTGGTTTGTAATTGGACAGTAAGAGCGCATTTACAGCAGCAATATCTAATAACCTATAAAATAAAACACATTGGATCGGTAAAAGCAATATCTTCTTCCGAAAAACCCAAGTCATCACTATTCTCGCCAGTAATATGAATCCTCTGTTTTTCCATCGGTCAAACACTTTATAATTCTCGTATTTGCGTGGTTTGTTTGGCGTTACTTTTTGCACCTGCATCTTCCTCTGCATTTCATCAGCTGTAGTATTGTCACTCAGTATGTAATATCTTTATCAATTGGAAACAATTTCTTCAAATGTTTCAGCGATAGCAGTAGCAATATTATACAATTTTCTTTTTTTCGCTAGTAGAAAAGTTATCGAACCGGAAAGCGATCAGTATAATTTGAAATCGTTCCTTAGACATTACTGGTCTGAAAACGTCTCGACCAGTACCATCGGTTGCAAATAAAGCATCACTTCTTCGTCATTCAATTTGAAAACCGCATTGTATACCTCATCGAGGTCCTTCAATTCAGGTTTCTTTTGCCTTTTATATTTCAGTCTCATTTGTGTGGAAAATAATTTTACTCAATAATTTTGTTTATATGATATCCGCAGGCCAATTCCCTTTTTTTCCTTTAAAAGCCGTCGGGCCTTGCTTAGTTGTGTGAGCAGACGCGTTTCGACAACTTCGAGTCATCTTCAGTGTCTAAAGGATGTGTTGAAGGGAATGACTTTATAGAGTCGTAGGGTGGGTAATTAGGTCAGGTAGTAAATTACGTCAGGTACTAAATTATGCCAGGTAGAGGGATATTAAGTTTTTGTTTTTTTGCTTGTTGGTTGCCCGTTTGTTCTGTTTCCTCTCGTTTCCGTTTTCGTCTAAGAGTGTGGTCTAGTGCTGAGAAAATTGCGTCGGAATTGGTAACAAGTTGTTCGTTGATAATGTTACCGTCTGTCTTTATATGTTTATAAATTTCAAGCCTGTCCAGGATGTCAAGTCTCGGTCCTTTGCTTTGTTTATGTAGCAATTTTATAGAGTTTGTCATAGCGTCAGGCTCATGTGGGTGGTTTTGTAGGTGCGTCGCATAATTGGAGTCTGCCTTGTTTTAAGAAAGATCGTAAGTGGTCTTTGTATCTTGTCGTTAGTTTTCGTTTGCAATTTGTATTTCCTAAGGAAGTTTGATAGTTTGTGTGTCTCTTTGCCTACGTATGCTAACAAAACCCACTGTTGGTCATTCTAATGAGTTTCAGTCGGTTGGCGTTCCTGTTTTGTTTGTTCTCCAAGAAAACTTCTAAAATTTTCACTGTTCACGTTACATGAACTTGTATTTGAGGTCGCGCATCTCACAGTTGAAGGGCGTTTATTAGAAGCCACATTATGGCTTAAACAAAAATAAAACCAAAATGCAAAAAACATGTCAACTCTGCTGCCGCGTCTCACACCCGTAATGAAGTTAGTATTTACCAGTTTGCGACACTTTGCACATGCACTCACTCCCACTGGACCCTAAGAAGGCACAGGAAAGGACGAATTTGTGCGTGTCCATCACAGGGAGTGATGGTTTTATGTATGTCTCTACGTCCTTGAGGCGTACGTCAGTTACTCCTGTTTTCATCAGCGATAAGTTGCCGATGTCACCGCAGTAGAGGGTGGTCTTTTGCTGATTTTGATGATTGTAGGCTTGTCTTGTTCTTTTTTTTTTGTTGATTGGGTGGCTAAGCCCTTGAGGGCTCAAAATACGTAGCTCCGTAGTCGACAGTTCGATTGTTAAATTTTGTTTCATTACTGAATTGTTTACCACTAAAACATTTCATATGAAGAAATCTCAAGTCTAATGAACTCTCCACAAATTCCACAGTGATAACATCTGCTAAATAATCCTTCAACTGTCACCAATCATAAAATCCAAAGTGCAACTTTTCCACCCTGCTCCTAACACCGGCACATTCACTCAAATGTAATTTGTTTCAAGGCGACAAAATCATTTATCTTATTCAGCCCGACAAACATTAGATTCAGACATTTAAATTAATGTCGACATCATCGGCCACTGCCAGCAAAATATCCCAACTTTTAACTACTTTTACTCGTCTCGCTGGCCGTTGCATAATCGCAAAACGCAAGAGCAAAAACGAATAAGATGTAAAAATAGAAGAGGACGGAAGACATGAAAAAAATTAAACAGCTTTCTGCAACTTAACGGCAACGGCAATGAATTGCAATTATGCCGTGTGCACACTGCAACTATCATTAACCGACTACGTCCTTTGCGCCGCCCTCACTCTTACGTGCATTTGCACATACCTCGCGCGATATATGCATGTAAGTATGTTTGGAACATATGCCATTCGTGCCAAGTGTATGTACACATGCTTGTGCATACTGTTGAAGAAGAAAAAAAGAAAGAAAAAGAATCAAGACGACGATGATGATGGCTTGGGGCGCAGCCAAAGGAGAAATCAGGTTGTTGACTTCTCTACACACATTTTATGGCGATGGCTGTATGTTCAAGTGCTATTTCTTTTCTATTTTCTGTTTCGTGTCTTTCTCCGTTCTACTACAAGTTTTTTTTTTTCTTTTCCACTTCTCTTACTTGGCATTATGTAGGGGCCACTAGTTCAGATGCGATTCGGTTTCGCACTCAACAGCAAAACGACGAAGAAGATGAACAAAACGTGCAAAAGAGTAGAAATGGAAAAAAACAGTAGCAATAAAAGCGACCGCGAAATGAAAGAAAAAAAAACTAGGAAATTTATGGTCTTTGCATCATCACTACAATACCTCTTTCTTGCATCTTTCATCGTTCCGCATGTAAAGCCCCCCAGTGCCCCCTTTTGCACGACTTTGAATTATTTCATTTTGACTGCTAAGTACATATGTATGACTTTCTTTTAAGACTCGTGGTCTTTCCATTTCTTCTTTGCTCTGAGCTTATAAAATTGCTCGTGTATGCGTGTATTATGAGCAATATTTCAGCAAGTTTATTGAACAGCTGATAAAGCAATTTTTAACGGTCAATTTATTTGATGAGTGTATGTATCCATCATGAAGAAGTTAAAATTCAATTTTTTTTTAAATCTTTTGTCGAACGAGCGGTGGCTGGTTTGCAATTTGCCGACTAGCGTAATTGGATGTTAGATGTTGCTTAATCATTTTGCTAGATTACTCACAGACATGCTTGAGAAATGTTAAAATAGAAAGGAATTGAATTAGAGATTTTCGAATTGAGAATTAAGTGAGCAATTAACAATGAAAGTTTCAAGATGATGGTTTGATGTTCGAGTACTTCAGTATATCAGATTTGTGCCAAAATGTCACATAGCTACTTGAATGTCACAGGGATCAGCTGATAAACGAGTTTTTGCAAATGTCAACACGTAAATTTTTGATGTTGAATAATATATTGTAATTTTACTTTTTTAATTCAATTCAAACTGAAGATGAGTATTCAATTAGCTGTCGAAAAATTAGTATCCATTAAAAATAAATCGTTGAAGACAAGTTTTGTATTAGCAATTAAGTTTTTTATTCGGCTTTTACTGAATTGCTATAAAAAAAACATTGAAATGATTAACAATAGCGTCACGATTTTAATAGAGTTGGTTGGGTTTTCTCTTTGTGAATTTAATTTTTGTAGATTCCATCTTCACTTAAAATTATCTGTTGGTAGCGGTATTAACGTGCTTGAAAAGTGAAACAACTATTCATTGAATTTGTCATATCACCTTTCATTCAAATATTTGAAAGGTATATTCTATTTATCATCATATAGCTGTGGCTTAGTCTCCTCCAATTATCACGGTTCCACGACCTCGTTCGCCAGTTGATCACTGTCAACAAGGATCTGCTCTCAGCTTCTATTGTGTCCCTTCATCAAGTCTTCCCGCTGGACGGCTATCTTGTGGGCTATCCTCTAATGCTCTTTTGGATAGCCGGTTTTCTTTCATTCTTTCCGCATGACCCACCCATTGCAAAATGCGTAGCTTTGTAAAAGCAGTGTTAGCCTCAGCGTGAGAGATCCTCCGGCTAGGGACTTCGGAACCGGCATGCCGGCTTGTAGGAGGCGCCACTCGCTTATCCCCTGGTCATAAATAGCCGCCAAGCAAGAAACGCGGCAGCCGAACACCCCTTACACAGCTGGAAATAAAACCCACTTTTTCCTCTAACGGGTGAGGATTAGTCTAATGTCTAAGCGACCACATTGCACTATTCGCCGGTATCAGATTACCCGGCATAACTCGCACTGGGAACCTGAGCTAAAATCTAAAACACACCCGAGCTAAAAACCAAAACACACCTGAGCTAAATTCTCATACACACCCGAGCCAGGTGTACAATTTACTTCAGAATCAATATTTTTCTTTTCTAATGAAACCACGATTTTATAAATAATAGAATATTATCCATAAGTTAAAAAAATTAATTTAAATACAAGTTTTAAACTTACGTCTACTATTCCTATTTGGGGGCCTCCAAAGTAACTTGCGTCGCGAAGTTCTCCTTCCAGCACGCTTCTTGTGAAACTTCTACTGCCAATCTTCCCTGTTTCTGTTGTTAATTATTTCGCTGTCGCTGTGGTAAAATACGTCCCTCTGTCGCTGTTTTAATTCCTTCCTTCAATGAATTCCAGGAAAAATTTCTTGTTGCTCGTCGCACTTGATCCTCCGTTGTCGATCCCGTTCTTTGTTTCCAGGTTTTTCATCGGCTCGGTTTCAACCGGCGAGCTGTTAATTTTACTTCTGGGCGATTCAACGTTTAATTGCGGTGCGACTTGCATCAGCGATCCCCCAGCTGGTGCTCATCGGTCAATTTAAATCCACATTTCCCTTCATCTAGCACATTCGCCCATCAGGTGTAAATGCCAAAGTGACTGATACTCTGTCAGTATTGTGTGTTGTTTTGATTTTTGTATTCTTTTTTTCATCATTGTCGGAACCTCCCCTTTCGAACGAGTTGCCTGTTTCATTTGGAATGATAAAGTTCATTTGTTGTTTCCAAGCCTTGTGGGGAATGGTCAAGTTGCGATTCCAGCATCGATTCAATTAAGTTTGCACATAACAAATAATTTGGCGCCATGGCATGCGTTTTCGTCTCGATAAGCAATTGATTGAATTCCGGTAAGATATTATCAAGTATATGAAGAATGAAGGCTTTGGATTGAATGATTTGTTTTATCGTTACTTTATTTCTTTTCATATTTTCAATGTAAAGATTGTTTCTTGCTTATTTTTATGTTCTTTAATTTAATTATTTTATATTTTTTTAAAGTTTACATTTTTTTCTTTTCGATTTTGTTTATTTTTACTTTAACATTTTTATTTTAACCCTTATAACCTTGGCTCGGGCGGTATTTTAACGACCGCATGAAAAGAGTGCAAAGGGTTTTCGTTACAGTAGATATAGGTGGTTCGTCGAATAATTCATACAACTAATCATTACAACGTAGTCTCCGCTCTGTTCCTTGTTTCACTGGGCCCTAGATTTTCCGGAGTACTTTGCGTTCAAATATGTCCACTGCCTGTTTGAATTGGAAGGTGTGTTCTATCTAAGGGAGCTTTGGTTTTCATCTTTTAGTGGAAATGACGATGCTGCTTGAAATATCATGTCCAAGGATAATTTGAGCAGCTTCGTAATATCCACTTAAATACAGAAGCCAAAGCTCTCCTGATAAAAGCCATTTAATGACAATTTTCCTTTGTAGTAGTCGGCCTACATTGGACAGGCTCTATGAAGTTTTCAGCCTACTTCGGCAAGTGACAGACAAAACGAAAACCTCTATTTTTCACAATAAAATGACGAAACAGTATTCTTGTATGTTCATAATTCACCTTGCACTGTCCACTGTACACCTACGCTTCTTAATGCGGCTAAATAAAATATATGATTAGCGCCTTTCACTGACACTGAGCTTTGAAAAGTAAGCAAACTGATATTCATTTCATTTTCACCGTCGTTTAAGGTTCAAGGGATACAAAATTTGAAACAATTTGCACGTTATAACGTGCACCGACGGTCTGGATATCACCTTTAAAATGTATCTTTTACGCGTGCAAAACATCAAATCTTTGTCGACACTTCCACAATTCCGGCCTACATGTAGTCTTGTGGTGTTTAATGGATGTTATAAGTCCGTTTAGGACTGCAGCTGTAAGCAGTCAGCAAGCGAAAAATTTAACGTTCCACTGAAATGACCTTGCCTAGCGACGTGTAAGCGTGCTGGCAGCTAGCGTTGCGGTGTCATGGGGTGGGTTCTTTCTGCCAGCTTCAAAAAATTTCACGTTCAGGATTTCCTTGTAAAACTAACATCTGGACACATTCGGCAGGTGTCGAGGGCCGATGTAATCGACCGTAGAGTACGAAAACAATGAGGCGCAATGACTTTTCCAACTTAAACGGGCGACGTTGGACACGAATCCGTACTTGACGCAGATATTCACAGCTGCAGTTAAAGAAAAATGAAACGAAGACAACACTTTAAAGTATAATATCGTTATAACTCCGTTTATTTTGTTTAGTTATAGTATACACTCCTCGATACATTGAACGTTCTCTTTCACTTCTCACTGCCAACTCCAAATCCTCTCATGAGATGCGGGGTTGTCAGGTTTCGTTCAACAACTCTGTCATTCTGATATTGCGATTCGCCCAAGTGCACCCACGGTTTGATTTAGTTCGCATTTAAGATCGCCTCGGACAGTTTCTGTGTAAATTTACATTCCTTAACCCTTTCGGGACCGCGCCTGTAGCCTGATTCCGCGCGTAACCGACGCAGCACTTTCGAGTGAACGCGTGACCAGCGGTTACTCTTTAAACATAGCTTGACCAAATTTTGACTTAGAATATTGTAGTAGGTCTTAAATTGTTTGTTAGACTTCAGGCTTTCTCTCACATATAATAAGTAATATTTTTTTCTAGTTATATTGTAAAAAAGCGACGGTTTCCCAGTGCTGACTGTGGGCAACTAAAGTCGCCTGCGGTCTCGAAAGGGTTAACGTCTGTAACTACGAAACGATCATGGGAAAGGATGCGTTTCATTAGGAAAGACCCTCTATCACGGGGAAGAAGTTTTCCACTTTCACCAATACCCGTAGAACGATTCATGATGCCCACCAAATCTCCTTCCTTTAGTGATGTTCCACATGTTGTTTCGCATTATATGTGATTTCGTTTATATACTGTGTCTCCGTATTTTTCTCGATTATACCCTTTCGAATCGATTTGAGATCTCGTTCGTGTTGAAGGAAACAGTCGATCACATCTTTAATAACGTCAAAATTTCTAAACTCACGCTGATGCACTCCAAATAGAGCCATGCTGGGTGATACGCCGATACTCCGATCAACTGTGTTATTTATAGCATATTCACAGTCATTGGTAACTAGATCCCATTCGCTATTATCGTCTGCCAGCTTAACTAAGATCGGTCGCAGATCTCGGTGAAAGCTCGGGGCATTGCAGTTGCGTTTCTTTAAGAATTGATTGAAAGTAGAGGATGTAAAAGCCGTTCCTCTGTCTGATATCAGCCGCAAGGCTCTTCCGTACAAATCAATATAATTTCGTAAATGTTTAATAGTTTCACTTGAATTAGAATTTCACACACCTTGTAAAGGCGTCTACCACCAATAATACATATTTATTTTTTCGTTTCGTCCCACATAGTGGTCCGAAGTGATCGACATGAATGGTATTGAAAGGTGCCGCTCCTTTGTCAATACTATGTAAGAGGCCCTGTCGTTGATCATTCTTTGCAAAATGTACGATGCATCGCAAGCAATTTGCAGTGTGTCTTTTTTTAGGGTCCATCATATCGGAAAAGTATTATGTTCTTCTGTTGTCGTCCCGTTTATTCAATTTCTTAGCGAAAGGTTGCAGTTTCTCATCTTTTAACTGTTCTGTCATTAACGTTCGCGTAAGTGGTTCGTCGTCGATCAACAAACATTCTGTGCATCGTAGATCCTAGACAAAGAGTCCACGTGTTGGATTTTGTCACTTTTACAATGTAAAACATCGTAATCGTAGTTTTGCAATAATAAAACCCAACGCGCAATTGGAGCGTTAATGTCTTACTTATGAAGCGTCTGGGTCAACGCTTTACAGTGTGTTACGACGGTAAAACGAAGACCATATACGTATGGGTGAAGTTTCCTAATTTCGTTTACTATAGCTAACTTTTCCAGTTCAAAGGAGTGGTATTTAGCTTCCGTACGTGTCGTACGCTTGGAGAAATACCGGTTGCCGTTGTAACAGTGTCGCTTCATAACTATGACTGGATGCGTCCGTTTGTAGTTCTGTGTAATAGTTTGGATTAAATAGTTTTAGGACAGGTCGGCCACGTAGCTTCTCCTTTAATTGATTTATGGCATCAATCATAGTTTGATTCATAATGAAGGTTACATTGGGTCTTTGCAGTGCATGTAAAGGTTCGGTTAATTCGCTGAATCCTTTAATAAAGCGTCGGAAAAATCCACATAGCCCCAAGAATCGTTTGAATTCGTGAATATTCCTTGGAATGGGAAAATCCTGTATCGTTTTCACATGGTCATCCTTTGGCTGGATGCCAGAACCGCTAATATCGTATCCCAGTTAAGGGGTGCGGCTTTTGTATAGTTTACTTGTTGATATATTTATCGTAAGGAAGTTATCATTTATGGTTTTTAGGATATTCGAAATTATTTCGTGGTGCTGTTCTATTGTGCCCGTGGCGACCAAAATGTCAGCCATATACACACTTACGAATCCCTCATCGATATGCTTCAAACGTATTACCATTTTGTACTGAGTCAGAGGCTTCGAAGGTTTCTCAGATTTTTTGTATTTCGCGTATATATCAAAGAATTTGGATTCGATTGACGGGTCTTTGCTCCGCAACGTGTCTTCGGAGATATCAAATACGGGAAGAGAATTTATTGTATTGTCGAAAATGTCTATAGAGAGTGTAAATCATGGGGAAAGACCGTTTCGTTATCACAATCTGATTGGAGAGCTTTATCACCGATTCAAGTCATCCTCAATTTATCTGTATCTTCGATTGACACGCCAAATTTGTTTTTCGCTAAAAATTCACGACCAAGAATGCATTGCGGGCCAATCACAACTTCGTTGACCACAAAAATCTAAAATAGAATTTATTATTATCAATTAAAATGCCAGCGAACCACGATCCTAAAAGGAGCAAGTCAGAACGATTTATGCCACAGTATCCAGTAAGTTGGTATTCGGGTATAATGGGAGCCTTTACTATCGATAATTTTAATAAATTTATTGGACTTACCTTGTCGACTAAAACGTCTGCGTAAATGGTGTGACAGTCCGGGAAAATAATTTGATATTTGTTGACAGTTTTATCTTGTATAGTACGTCATAATTTTCTACAATCGATGTCTCTTTATCGCAAATCTATGGGTGAAAAAATTTGTTTGCTTATTTGGTAACTCAAAAAGAAAGATGTTATGTATTTAAATATATGCATACGAGCATGCACACGCTACTAGAAAAGTTAAAATTAAACTAATTATGCATGACAGTGTCCCTATGACTATACGTGAAGTCAAAAAACTCAACCATACAATAAGTTCACAAACACCTTGCGGCACTGCAGCAATAGCCTTTCTTAGAAGCATATCATGAATAAAGCCCTTTGAAAAGATTGCGAAAAAGCAAAATAAAAATAAATAAATCCATGTCTTGGAAATTATATCCTTGGCTGTACTGTTGTTGTAAAGAAGTCGTTTCAATCCGGCCCTCGGCATACGACATATCCTTTGAAATATTCATGTAGTTGGGAGTTCATGACGTGATAGCAACCGTTTAGAGCAGCTCCAATCATGTCAACGTCGTCAAAATGCTTTCCTCCTTCTCGTGGGTAACGAATTGGAATTCTTTGAAATGTTTCTATTCTTTGTCAACAACATACACAAGTATTCGTGTACATCCTTGGCTTCCATATACGTAGAGATATGCGCGGCCTCAATTTCCTCCCGTCTGAGCATACCCGAGTGTATTATAGCGTCATAGTCAACATAACCTTGTGGTAGCTGTTGTTTTTCCATTAAACCTCGAGGCAATCCAGAATGTTGAAAAGTTGGACGGTGGCTGCAGGCGAAAGTTAGAGAAGGATGAGTGGGGTTTTACGAATATTGTCTAAAGAGTTTTGTGAAAGTTTTCTATTTTAAAGCTCACTCGACCTGACTGAGGATCATGTTGACCTTTTTTGTTTTGTTCATAACTTCTTTCGCACTGAATGTTTTGAGGCATCGGGAAATATTTAATAGAGGCAATTCTTAACAACTTTGGTATATTGGAAGAGTGGTTGTTGTTGTTCGATGCGTTACTGAACTTCTAAACCTTTTTTTCCAAGTAAATTGAATTAGAGAAAAATGGATAATCATCCAAGAATTTAACGATAAATTGAAAATAACCTGGTATTTTTCTGAGGAAAAGATAATTATCTTAAAGTGGTTCACTTAAAAGATAATACCTCCCATATGTCTATGGTATGTGAAGTGAGTTGCCGAAAAAATTTTTGGTAGGACAATCTTTTGATGGCGGGTTACAAGTTTTTCAAGTCCATAGAAACCACTAATAGCTGGATTCCAGACAAAGAACTACTCAATCTATGACAAAACATCTTTGTTGTACATGATATTCTTCAAAATAATTTGGGGTATGTTTTGAACTTTTGGCTGGTTTCCCACGCCTACAAGTAAAGGTTCTAGACCGATGTGAGCTCTGCGCCACTCTGAATCATGTCAACAAATTGTAGTAAATTTCCTAGTTCCTAGGCATTTACACCTGTGGCTCCTACCTTTATAATCGTGTCTAGTAGGTATAGAATGCCGGTTCTAGGCCACTTTTTTCATACAAATTTCAAATGTTGTCGAGGGTGTTTGTCTCGGGTGTATGGGTGCTTGTATTAGGGTGGAATAGGTAGGTGCCTGAGATAAGAAGGTATGAGTCCAGAATAGGTGTGGATGTCATGGATGGTTGCGGCGAGGGTGTGGATCTTAGGTATATGGGTATGTGTATCAGTTTGGTATAGGTGAGTGCCTGGGATGAGTATGTATGGGCCTTAGATAAGTATAGATCCATTTCACGATATGGTGTGGTTGGTTCCTAGTCTCCCATACAAAGTAAAAAATTGATTCATGTCTAGGATAGTCCTAAGTATTTCAATTAATACGTGTAGATTAAAGACCTAGATTTCTCAGCATGTGTTTACATAGCGTTAATATACAAGTTTGAAATTAATGGGAGCTAGCCTTTGACGCTTTTAGCGATAGATAATTATACTATTCATGGTTGTTATTTCTCTATAGTGGAAGGATGCTTATAGTCTTTGCATTGTTTCGTTATTCATCTTTGGTGGAAGTGTTTCTTGGGTCTTATACGCTTCTAGCGGTAGATAGTTTTTAATCCATGGTCGTTTTAATGTATAGTAGATTCATGTATAGGACTGTTAGCTTGAAGTATTAGAGTTGCTGATCAATTAGAGAAGCTCTGTGGATAGATGGCGCTCTGGGCGGTTGTTCGCTGGTTGTAGGACTTGAGAATTTCTAGCGTATCTCACTACTGAAAGGCTTCTGGGTCGAACGATTTGCTTGATCACGTTAGGCGTGCTGGACGTTTTTCATGGTGCGAGTGGTTGCGTGGTGACGGAGGGCGCTGCTGTAGATGGGTAACTTTGTATTATGGATAGACGATGGGTTTGCCTTTCGACGGGTATTCTAAGGCGTTACAATTTGCTTCATGGGTGCTTGGTTAAGGTGCGCGTTGCTCTTCGATGGGCGTCGGTGGATAAGGCGTGTGGAAATCACCGATTTGCTTGATCACGTTAGACGTGTTGGACGTTTTTCATGGTGTGAGTGGTTGCGTGGCGACGGAGGGCGCTGCTGTAGATGGGTAACTTTGTATTATGGATGGGCGATGGGTTTGCCTTACGACGGGTATTCTAAAGCGTTGCAATTTGCTCCGTGGGTGCTTGCTTAAGGTGCGCGTTGCTCTTCGATGGGCGTCGGTGGATAAGGCGTGTGGAAATCACCGATTCGCTTGATCATGCTAGGCGTGCCGGAAGTTTTTATGACTCGGTCAGTTGCATGGTGATGGAGGGCGCTGCTATAGCCTGGTGGCTTTGCATTATGGATGGGCGACGGGCTTGCCTTTCAACGGGTGTTCTAAGGCGTGAGAATTACCTTCATAGGCGTTTGCTTAAGGTACGTTTTGCTCCTCGTTTGATGTCTGTGGTTAAAGATGGATGGTATTGTAGATGTGATGCGCGTCGCTTGTTGGAGGAAGTAATCTGAGGTGTATGTTTCCACCGAGCCGTAGAAATTTGTCTCGTGAGCGTTTGGTTAAGTTTCCGCGTTTCTCATCAAAGGATGCCTGTCTTTAAGTATGGACGGCCTTGTCGGCGATTCGGAATGATTTGCGTCGCTTTTTGGAGGATCGTGATTGGGGTGTAGATTTGTTCGGCGGTGAATGCTGTAAGGCATGGAAATTGTCCTCGGGGATGCGTGGCATGTGCAAGTGAGTTTGCTTGCTAAGTGTAGTGTTTCGTTCGCATAGACTTCTCTGTTGGCGGGAGTTTTAGGGCATCGGAATCTACAGCGTGGAAGAGAAGTGGCGTGGCATACACTGCATTGCAATATGGTTTTGCTTGATGGAGGCGGATTTTTTGTTGTATTGGTCGTGGGCAGCGGGTAACGTGATGCGCGTTATTGAGACGTGTTTTCATAAATGTCCATTCAAAGATGCGCCTGTTATAGTTTGCTGATTATTATTTACATTGATCGTTTTCAGTTTCTTTTTGCTTGGATACGTCGTTTCTTTGTTTTGTGACTCATTGCTATTGTATATTATTGCTTTTATCGGTTTCATTGTAATAGTACTTTAAGAATCGTCTTCAATGTATTTTGTTCGGTTAGACTACTATGTTGATTGTTCAAATCTACGGATGCAGGGAAAAAGATCTTAATGTTTGTTGTAATGCGTTCTTGATATTTAGTATAGTTTTAAATTTCAGTTTGCTTGTAGCAGCATTTTGTTTGTCTGCATCATCATCACTTATTTCTTAAAGCAGTTTCTATACTTCATTCTCTGATTGTACTATTATGTAGAAGTATGGCACTACATTCATTCATTTTTTTTCTTTACTATAGGATGCTCATTGGTTTTGTTCAAAAATTCTAATAATTTCTTTCAAGACGAGTTATTATCTTGTAGTGCATGAGATGGTGATAATTTTGTTCGTACATCATATGATTTGTCCCTTTTGATAAGTGCTTGGGTCTATTTTTTAGATCACTATGTTGAGATGTATGTTTTGGGTATCTATTCTAAATTTGAGATTATTTATGGATGTTGTATAGGAAAGATATTACGGTTTATGGCTTCTGGAATGCTACTTTTTTATGGAGTTTATGTATGATGGATGTAGAAATCATCGAGGTGGTCCTAATGAGTAGGAATATAGACGCATTTCCATTGATTAATTTTGGGTACGTACTGAAAGGAAGAACCTAAAAAAGTGAATGCGCTAGGTCATTGACATTAGGGGTTTGTTGGTATTATGGTATGATTCTTTGTTTATGCTCATAGTGCATGGGAAAATATTTTTGGTCCTATATGATGGCATTATAGGCATGAACTAGATTGAATAAATTTTTATATTTACTCTGAATTAGGTGCTGTTATTATGGATCTGTATTATTTAGTTTAAGTAGTTTCATGAGTGTCAGTATAATATAGAGTAAAACTGTTTTTTTTATGCTTGTCTCATATTCTACACAGTATGTATGATTTTTCGACATTTCCGAATTTCTCTAGGCATATTTTCATTTAGAACTTGTTGATATTTTGAGTATGATAATTTTTAATTTGTTATCTCCTTAGGAAAATGATGCTTGAATGGTGCCGTTAAGTTGATACTTTTCGGATGCATATTATCGCTTTTAATGCCTATATGATTGCATGAGAATTTACAAACCTCATACTTTGTGTGCTTGTATTAAGCGTAAAGCCCCTTCTGCTAAATTCATATACATTTTCAATATTTGTGCATTAAGTGAAATACGTATTTACTACATTTTAAATATACTGGATTTATCATCATAGCGATTTGAGGGTATACTCATTAACATATTCAAGTATTATTTTCACATAAGTAAAATATATTCTTGTTGAGTTTTTTCTTATCAGAATTTTTTTCTGCTGGATGCTTGGTTGATTTTTTTTAGGTTTGAAGAAGATCTAATTAGTTTTCAACATAAAGGGTATGTTTTGGGTTGGCGCACTGCTACTATAGATCACTTAGGCTAATGTTTATGTAAGATAGTTCGGTATAGATAACGATGTGTGGAAGCATATGAGTTTATGGTAGGCTATTTTTAGATCGATCTCATCGTATCTTGTATAGACAAGTAGCATATGTTATAAAGTGTTCTTGATAAGGATGGTCACGAGTCATTGTAGGATGTTAAGATATGATCATTACTTTCAGGAGGTGTTTGTCTGCTGGTAATTTGATGAACAGATGTATACTTGAGTTGAATGAACTAATGAGGGGTTTTTTTTTGTCTCTCATTAGATATTTTTGAATGGTAGAATTGAGTGTTTGATACTTGGGAGTTTCGGATATGCTAGGAATGTTTAGGTTTTTTTTGGTTTCTTGTTTGAGGTATTTGTTTACTTGAGCAGTGTTAGATTAGTTGTTAAAATAAAAAGATTGTGTTTCTTTCTAATAGAAATAATTTATTGAGTAATGCTATTTTTGTTACATATATAAATAAATTTTCATACAATTTACAGGACATCTAATATATGGGTTGATATATTTATGAATTCTATAGCATATTGAAGGTTTATTCAGCTGCACTATTTCTGCTTTAGGACCATACAAATGTATAGTAAGTCCTCTCACGTCTTTTTTAATGTTTATTATACAATTTATATAGCAATTCAATATCCTCAGCATATAATTGTAGCTTATGTCCCCTTCACTCTAGTGCAAACTGTTGATGTTTCAATTCCAATATCGTTTTGGTTGTATGTTATGAGAATAGTATGTTCCTTAATGAATTACTGATGAGGATTTCCCGATACATTCTAATAGCGCTGGCCACCAGTTGGCTCTAATTTTGTTTGGACTATTTATACTACCCGATGCTATGAATTATTACTTTGTCGTATGTATGCGAGACTGCAGGAGTATGTACTGTTTTATTAGTTTAAAAATATTTTTTGTCTCTTGATCGTATGAATGACAAATGCATGTATCAGTGCCTGATGTCGTATTAGAGTTGGACCATTCACATATTTGGTAGTGTATTCCATGTTTATTAGATACTTTCTCGCCCATATTACCATATTTAAGCATATAATTCTCGATTCGTATTCGGTGTTCAGGAAAAATATCACGGTACGATTGCATGAAGTATAGGATAACCATTGTAATAGATCTTATCGCGGTGAAAGTGTATTGACCTCTGTTTTCCTAGTTTTCTTGACGTCGTTTACGTTGGTTTGATGAATTTTGAAGACCTCATAATAATCCATAGAATAATATATAGTCTAGTGATAGACAAAACGACGTGCTGCCTTCAAGTTAACATACATTCATGTTCTAGTTCATACAGTAGAGCCAAGATGAGGGTCTGTTTCTCAATATTAAACTTCAGTATTTCATAGACTAAAGAGATTATACTTGGCTACCATGCCTTTCACAATAGTATGTTGTTTTTTACCAAGTCTTAATATACAATTTTTTAATGAATAATTCCTTTTAGTGAAGTAAAACATTTTTTATGGCGTTTGTAGTATTTTATTTCATCACATGGAAAATTAGATCGTTACATAGTACTGGTATTTCATAAAAAAGTCTAGAGTAGTTTATATTTACAAATGATGTTTGAGCTGGAGTGAAGAAGTCGTTGATATCCAGTTTAAGTACGCCTTTTTCTCTGCATCTTGCACAATATTGGTCATAGTATTCCTTCACACAATCGGTAAGCAAATTGTTGTATTGAATGACAATGTTGAAAAAATCCATCAAGATGAAAAGCGTGAAGAGCTCGGAATGTTTAAGTATTAGTCTCTCTCCTCCAATAGGTATGTAGAAGAGTTCAAGAAGTCCAAACTGATTTGCAGGGAATTCATCTACTCTATCCTTGAGATCAATGAGGTATTGGCGAAGTGAAGTCCATTGACTGTTATCTAACTCCAACTGATTTTGTCCACTGCATCGGAAGATTACTTTCGCTTGAAATGTCAGCGGGTCAAATCCAAGTATTACTTTGCTTTTGTGGAAGCCTTCATCAAGATAGTATGTATAGTTCAGCAAGAGGTTTTTCTCATAGATTCGCTGTTTCTCTCGATTCTTTTTTAGTTTCTTCTCTTTCTTGTTCACTTTTCTGGATGAAGTAGCCTTATCAGTCTGGCTGGCATTTTCATGCTTCTGACTGACTGACGAAGTTACTGAATCTGCTCCGTTCATTTTAGATGACTGCTTCTAGTAGTAAAACTAAAGATGTATATTTGTTACACCAGCATATATATTCACTTCTCTGCATTTACGGATGGAGTGGGGGCAAGTTCAATATGTGTTGATAATTCTATTGTATAAGTAAACATGTTTAACCCTTGAATGCTGTAATGTTGCTTACACTCATGATTTGAATTCAAAGATAAGAAAGTGCTATGGAGTTAAGATTTGAACCACCAAGCTAACAGGAGTAGGAGTCAGTAAGAGGAAATGACACTTTGCTCCGTATTTTCTTTAGAATTTTTAGGAGTACTGCTGGGCTACAATAGATTGTTTCTAGGCTAATTAGCTGTCTTTTTATCTGTTAAACTATCTATTTAGCAGATAAAAATGCTGATGAGCTGTCTATCTTATGTGTAATGCTGTCTTTTAAGCCGATTCCCTGTCTGTTTAGCTGATATGCTATCCTCTTGAGCTGTCTATTTAGCTGTCACTTTTGCTGATGAGCTGTCTATTATATGTATAATGCTGTCTATGCAGCTGTCTATTTAGCTGATGCCCTGTCTGTTTAGTTGTTATGCTGTCTGCTGAGCTAACCGTTTAGCTGATAAACCCGTCGATTTAGCTGGTAAGTGGTCTATGTAGCTTTCTTTTTAGCTGATGCCCTGTCTGCTTAGTTGATATGCTATCTCTTTAGCTGTCTGTATAGCTATCTTTAGTTAATAAGTTGAGCGTTTGACCTTACGTGCTATCTGCCATTCGGTAAATTCATTTGATTGTTGGTAATTATCTACCCATAAAAAAATTCTTACTTTCCATACAGTTGCAGTCGGCTTTTTTTAACATTTACTTTAAATGTCATATGTTCATCACGATTTACGTTAGGCCTATTGGTTACCAAGACTGCATGTTGATCATCTTCCAAGTTATTCGTAGGCATACATGGGTCAGACAAGAATCTTCACGTCTATGTTGCTCTTCTGGTGAACAAATCTTGATTAGGAGCAAGCCATTGTTATTTGCTCGAGAGTTAATTGATCTTATTTCACACTGATGCATTCTTCATAAGAATGAGTCAAGTCACCATTCTTTTTTATCTGCGTCAGTTTTTCTCTTGACCTCTGTCTATCTAATCTATAGGATCCTCTTTCTACAGCAATTTGATTTCAGTTCTCTAGGTTTTCATGTCACCCTCATTGCCCACTATAATGTTCCATTGCATTGAAATTATGTTGCTACACTTATGAACTCATCCAATATGCCCAAAAATCATATGATCCCATGGATCGTCATTTGAATCATTTTGTAAAGCACAAACTTGTTGAATAAATCTCTACTTCATGCAAACCATTGTTATGGCCTTAACATGAATTAGTTCAGCCTGTTGCTTAGTCAACTTATTAAGTATATTGAATCATCTTGGCGTTCTCATGTATGATCAACCCTTTTGGATTATCCGGGATATGCTATGACTGGACCGATTTTTTCCCTATCATTGAACAATTGAGTAAAATTTTGATACCTCCAACTGACTAAAAATCTGTCATTGATCCATTTTCAGAAGATGTTTGAATGGTTTGGAAGACTTGAGGCTGCATCATTACTCACAACCTGTGAAATGATTAAATATCATGGACAAATGTGTCTACATATGTACATTATAATAGCCATCAAATGTCTATGTATAAGTATCATATGATCGACTTGTCTCTTTATCATGCAAAGAGGGTTATCCACAATCACCGATCAGTTGAGCCGTCTGATACGATCATGAGTTGCCTGTTCAGCGGTTGAACTTTGGTCAACTTCACACCAATATGTTTTCTCTTTCGCATCTGCTAACCCAATTGCCTGACGAACCCAAGGTAGCCTTCTCTGTCACACGTACAACCCGAGTTGATTGGTGAGCAGAAGGTGGTGAAGGGTCTTACAGGGCTTCTACCCAGCCTGCCCCGTGGCATGCATGCATGATGATCCTCGCAGAGATGCCGAATAACCTTCTACCCAGCCTACCCCATTGCCATGCAGGCATGATGACCCATCATCATGCGTTATGACGCGTCATAATGCATGATGATGGGTCATTGATGCATGCGTGGCAATGAGGTAGGCTGGGTAGAAGGTTATTCGGCATCTCTGCGAGGATCATCATGCATGCATGCCACGGGGCAGGCTGGGTAGAAGCCCTGTAAGACCCTTCACCACCTTCTGCTCACCAATCAACTCGGGTTGTACGTGTGAC
This sequence comes from Odontomyia ornata, assembly GCA_963969285.1. Taxonomy (NCBI): domain Eukaryota; kingdom Metazoa; phylum Arthropoda; class Insecta; order Diptera; family Stratiomyidae; genus Odontomyia; species Odontomyia ornata. The sequence goes on along the minus strand of OZ017742.1, from coordinate 11,277,196 downwards.
AGAGAAGGCTACCTTGGGTTCGTCAGGCAATTGGGTTAGCAGATGCGAAAGAGAAAACATATTGGTGTGAAGTTGACCAAAGTTCAACCGCTGAACAGGCAACTCATGATCGTATCAGACGGCTCAACTGATCGGTGATTGTGGATAACCCTCTTTGCATGATAAAGAGACAAGTCGATCATATGATACTTATACATAGACATTTGATGGCTATTATAATGTACATATGTAGACACATTTGTCCATGATATTTAATCATTTCACAGGTTGTGAGTAATGATGCAGCCTCAAGTCTTCCAAACCATTCAAACATCTTCTGAAAATGGATCAATGACAGATTTTTAGTCAGTTGGAGGTATCAAAATTTTACTCAATTGTTCAATGATAGGGAAAAAATCGGTCCAGTCATAGCATATCCCGGATAATCCAAAAGGGTTGATCATACATGAGAACGCCAAGATGATTCAATATACTTAATAAGTTGACTAAGCAACAGGCTGAACTAATTCATGTTAAGGCCATAACAATGGTTTGCATGAAGTAGAGATTTATTCAACAAGTTTGTGCTTTACAAAATGATTCAAATGACGATCCATGGGATCATATGATTTTTGGGCATATTGGATGAGTTCATAAGTGTAGCAACATAATTTCAATGCAATGGAACATTATAGTGGGCAATGAGGGTGACATGAAAACCTAGAGAACTGAAATCAAATTGCTGTAGAAAGAGGATCCTATAGATTAGATAGACAGAGGTCAAGAGAAAAACTGACGCAGATAAAAAAGAATGGTGACTTGACTCATTCTTATGAAGAATGCATCAGTGTGAAATAAGATCAATTAACTCTCGAGCAAATAACAATGGCTTGCTCCTAATCAAGATTTGTTCACCAGAAGAGCAACATAGACGTGAAGATTCTTGTCTGACCCATGTATGCCTACGAATAACTTGGAAGATGATCAACATGCAGTCTTGGTAACCAATAGGCCTAACGTAAATCGTGATGAACATATGACATTTAAAGTAAATGTTAAAAAAAGCCGACTGCAACTGTATGGAAAGTAAGAATTTTTTTATGGGTAGATAATTACCAACAATCAAATGAATTTACCGAATGGCAGATAGCACGTAAGGTCAAACGCTCAACTTATTAACTAAAGATAGCTATACAGACAGCTAAAGAGATAGCATATCAACTAAGCAGACAGGGCATCAGCTAAAAAGAAAGCTACATAGACCACTTACCAGCTAAATCGACGGGTTTATCAGCTAAACGGTTAGCTCAGCAGACAGCATAACAACTAAACAGACAGGGCATCAGCTAAATAGACAGCTGCATAGACAGCATTATACATATAATAGACAGCTCATCAGCAAAAGTGACAGCTAAATAGACAGCTCAAGAGGATAGCATATCAGCTAAACAGACAGGGAATCGGCTTAAAAGACAGCATTACACATAAGATAGACAGCTCATCAGCATTTTTATCTGCTAAATAGATAGTTTAACAGATAAAAAGACAGCTAATTAGCCTAGAAACAATCTATTGTAGCCCAGCAGTACTCCTAAAAATTCTAAAGAAAATACGGAGCAAAGTGTCATTTCCTCTTACTGACTCCTACTCCTGTTAGCTTGGTGGTTCAAATCTTAACTCCATAGCACTTTCTTATCTTTGAATTCAAATCATGAGTGTAAGCAACATTACAGCATTCAAGGGTTAAACATGTTTACTTATACAATAGAATTATCAACACATATTGAACTTGCCCCCACTCCATCCGTAAATGCAGAGAAGTGAATATATATGCTGGTGTAACAAATATACATCTTTAGTTTTACTACTAGAAGCAGTCATCTAAAATGAACGGAGCAGATTCAGTAACTTCGTCAGTCAGTCAGAAGCATGAAAATGCCAGCCAGACTGATAAGGCTACTTCATCCAGAAAAGTGAACAAGAAAGAGAAGAAACTAAAAAAGAATCGAGAGAAACAGCGAATCTATGAGAAAAACCTCTTGCTGAACTATACATACTATCTTGATGAAGGCTTCCACAAAAGCAAAGTAATACTTGGATTTGACCCGCTGACATTTCAAGCGAAAGTAATCTTCCGATGCAGTGGACAAAATCAGTTGGAGTTAGATAACAGTCAATGGACTTCACTTCGCCAATACCTCATTGATCTCAAGGATAGAGTAGATGAATTCCCTGCAAATCAGTTTGGACTTCTTGAACTCTTCTACATACCTATTGGAGGAGAGAGACTAATACTTAAACATTCCGAGCTCTTCACGCTTTTCATCTTGATGGATTTTTTCAACATTGTCATTCAATACAACAATTTGCTTACCGATTGTGTGAAGGAATACTATGACCAATATTGTGCAAGATGCAGAGAAAAAGGCGTACTTAAACTGGATATCAACGACTTCTTCACTCCAGCTCAAACATCATTTGTAAATATAAACTACTCTAGACTTTTTTATGAAATACCAGTACTATGTAACGATCTAATTTTCCATGTGATGAAATAAAATACTACAAACGCCATAAAAAATGTTTTACTTCACTAAAAGGAATTATTCATTAAAAAATTGTATATTAAGACTTGGTAAAAAACAACATACTATTGTGAAAGGCATGGTAGCCAAGTATAATCTCTTTAGTCTATGAAATACTGAAGTTTAATATTGAGAAACAGACCCTCATCTTGGCTCTACTGTATGAACTAGAACATGAATGTATGTTAACTTGAAGGCAGCACGTCGTTTTGTCTATCACTAGACTATATATTATTCTATGGATTATTATGAGGTCTTCAAAATTCATCAAACCAACGTAAACGACGTCAAGAAAACTAGGAAAACAGAGGTCAATACACTTTCACCGCGATAAGATCTATTACAATGGTTATCCTATACTTCATGCAATCGTACCGTGATATTTTTCCTGAACACCGAATACGAATCGAGAATTATATGCTTAAATATGGTAATATGGGCGAGAAAGTATCTAATAAACATGGAATACACTACCAAATATGTGAATGGTCCAACTCTAATACGACATCAGGCACTGATACATGCATTTGTCATTCATACGATCAAGAGACAAAAAATATTTTTAAACTAATAAAACAGTACATACTCCTGCAGTCTCGCATACATACGACAAAGTAATAATTCATAGCATCGGGTAGTATAAATAGTCCAAACAAAATTAGAGCCAACTGGTGGCCAGCGCTATTAGAATGTATCGGGAAATCCTCATCAGTAATTCATTAAGGAACATACTATTCTCATAACATACAACCAAAACGATATTGGAATTGAAACATCAACAGTTTGCACTAGAGTGAAGGGGACATAAGCTACAATTATATGCTGAGGATATTGAATTGCTATATAAATTGTATAATAAACATTAAAAAAGACGTGAGAGGACTTACTATACATTTGTATGGTCCTAAAGCAGAAATAGTGCAGCTGAATAAACCTTCAATATGCTATAGAATTCATAAATATATCAACCCATATATTAGATGTCCTGTAAATTGTATGAAAATTTATTTATATATGTAACAAAAATAGCATTACTCAATAAATTATTTCTATTAGAAAGAAACACAATCTTTTTATTTTAACAACTAATCTAACACTGCTCAAGTAAACAAATACCTCAAACAAGAAACCAAAAAAAACCTAAACATTCCTAGCATATCCGAAACTCCCAAGTATCAAACACTCAATTCTACCATTCAAAAATATCTAATGAGAGACAAAAAAAAACCCCTCATTAGTTCATTCAACTCAAGTATACATCTGTTCATCAAATTACCAGCAGACAAACACCTCCTGAAAGTAATGATCATATCTTAACATCCTACAATGACTCGTGACCATCCTTATCAAGAACACTTTATAACATATGCTACTTGTCTATACAAGATACGATGAGATCGATCTAAAAATAGCCTACCATAAACTCATATGCTTCCACACATCGTTATCTATACCGAACTATCTTACATAAACATTAGCCTAAGTGATCTATAGTAGCAGTGCGCCAACCCAAAACATACCCTTTATGTTGAAAACTAATTAGATCTTCTTCAAACCTAAAAAAAATCAACCAAGCATCCAGCAGAAAAAAATTCTGATAAGAAAAAACTCAACAAGAATATATTTTACTTATGTGAAAATAATACTTGAATATGTTAATGAGTATACCCTCAAATCGCTATGATGATAAATCCAGTATATTTAAAATGTAGTAAATACGTATTTCACTTAATGCACAAATATTGAAAATGTATATGAATTTAGCAGAAGGGGCTTTACGCTTAATACAAGCACACAAAGTATGAGGTTTGTAAATTCTCATGCAATCATATAGGCATTAAAAGCGATAATATGCATCCGAAAAGTATCAACTTAACGGCACCATTCAAGCATCATTTTCCTAAGGAGATAACAAATTAAAAATTATCATACTCAAAATATCAACAAGTTCTAAATGAAAATATGCCTAGAGAAATTCGGAAATGTCGAAAAATCATACATACTGTGCAGAATATGAGACAAGCATAAAAAAAACAGTTTTACTCTATATTATACTGACACTCATGAAACTACTTAAACTAAATAATACAGATCCATAATAACAGCACCTAATTCAGAGTAAATATAAAAATTTATTCAATCTAGTTCATGCCTATAATGCCATCATATAGGACCAAAAATATTTTCCCATGCACTATGAGCATAAACAAAGAATCATACCATAATACCAACAAACCCCTAATGTCAATGACCTAGCGCATTCACTTTTTTAGGTTCTTCCTTTCAGTACGTACCCAAAATTAATCAATGGAAATGCGTCTATATTCCTACTCATTAGGACCACCTCGATGATTTCTACATCCATCATACATAAACTCCATAAAAAAGTAGCATTCCAGAAGCCATAAACCGTAATATCTTTCCTATACAACATCCATAAATAATCTCAAATTTAGAATAGATACCCAAAACATACATCTCAACATAGTGATCTAAAAAATAGACCCAAGCACTTATCAAAAGGGACAAATCATATGATGTACGAACAAAATTATCACCATCTCATGCACTACAAGATAATAACTCGTCTTGAAAGAAATTATTAGAATTTTTGAACAAAACCAATGAGCATCCTATAGTAAAGAAAAAAAATGAATGAATGTAGTGCCATACTTCTACATAATAGTACAATCAGAGAATGAAGTATAGAAACTGCTTTAAGAAATAAGTGATGATGATGCAGACAAACAAAATGCTGCTACAAGCAAACTGAAATTTAAAACTATACTAAATATCAAGAACGCATTACAACAAACATTAAGATCTTTTTCCCTGCATCCGTAGATTTGAACAATCAACATAGTAGTCTAACCGAACAAAATACATTGAAGACGATTCTTAAAGTACTATTACAATGAAACCGATAAAAGCAATAATATACAATAGCAATGAGTCACAAAACAAAGAAACGACGTATCCAAGCAAAAAGAAACTGAAAACGATCAATGTAAATAATAATCAGCAAACTATAACAGGCGCATCTTTGAATGGACATTTATGAAAACACGTCTCAATAACGCGCATCACGTTACCCGCTGCCCACGACCAATGCAACAAAAAATCCGCCTCCATCAAGCAAAACCATATTGCAATGCAGTGTATGCCACGCCACTTCTCTTCCACGCTGTAGATTCCGATGCCCTAAAACTCCCGCCAACAGAGAAGTCTATGCGAACGAAACACTACACTTAGCAAGCAAACTCACTTGCACATGCCACGCATCCCCGAGGACAATTTCCATGCCTTACAGCATTCACCGCCGAACAAATCTACACCCCAATCACGATCCTCCAAAAAGCGACGCAAATCATTCCGAATCGCCGACAAGGCCGTCCATACTTAAAGACAGGCATCCTTTGATGAGAAACGCGGAAACTTAACCAAACGCTCACGAGACAAATTTCTACGGCTCGGTGGAAACATACACCTCAGATTACTTCCTCCAACAAGCGACGCGCATCACATCTACAATACCATCCATCTTTAACCACAGACATCAAACGAGGAGCAAAACGTACCTTAAGCAAACGCCTATGAAGGAAATTCTCACGCCTTAGAACACCCGTTGAAAGGCAAGCCCGTCGCCCATCCATAATGCAAAGCCACCAGGCTATAGCAGCGCCCTCCATCACCATGCAACTGACCGAGTCATAAAAACTTCCGGCACGCCTAGCATGATCAAGCGAATCGGTGATTTCCACACGCCTTATCCACCGACGCCCATCGAAGAGCAACGCGCACCTTAAGCAAGCACCCACGGAGCAAATTGCAACGCTTTAGAATACCCGTCGTAAGGCAAACCCATCGCCCATCCATAATACAAAGTTACCCATCTACAGCAGCGCCCTCCGTCGCCACGCAACCACTCACACCATGAAAAACGTCCAACACGTCTAACGTGATCAAGCAAATCGGTGATTTCCACACGCCTTATCCACCGACGCCCATCGAAGAGCAACGCGCACCTTAACCAAGCACCCATGAAGCAAATTGTAACGCCTTAGAATACCCGTCGAAAGGCAAACCCATCGTCTATCCATAATACAAAGTTACCCATCTACAGCAGCGCCCTCCGTCACCACGCAACCACTCGCACCATGAAAAACGTCCAGCACGCCTAACGTGATCAAGCAAATCGTTCGACCCAGAAGCCTTTCAGTAGTGAGATACGCTAGAAATTCTCAAGTCCTACAACCAGCGAACAACCGCCCAGAGCGCCATCTATCCACAGAGCTTCTCTAATTGATCAGCAACTCTAATACTTCAAGCTAACAGTCCTATACATGAATCTACTATACATTAAAACGACCATGGATTAAAAACTATCTACCGCTAGAAGCGTATAAGACCCAAGAAACACTTCCACCAAAGATGAATAACGAAACAATGCAAAGACTATAAGCATCCTTCCACTATAGAGAAATAACAACCATGAATAGTATAATTATCTATCGCTAAAAGCGTCAAAGGCTAGCTCCCATTAATTTCAAACTTGTATATTAACGCTATGTAAACACATGCTGAGAAATCTAGGTCTTTAATCTACACGTATTAATTGAAATACTTAGGACTATCCTAGACATGAATCAATTTTTTACTTTGTATGGGAGACTAGGAACCAACCACACCATATCGTGAAATGGATCTATACTTATCTAAGGCCCATACATACTCATCCCAGGCACTCACCTATACCAAACTGATACACATACCCATATACCTAAGATCCACACCCTCGCCGCAACCATCCATGACATCCACACCTATTCTGGACTCATACCTTCTTATCTCAGGCACCTACCTATTCCACCCTAATACAAGCACCCATACACCCGAGACAAACACCCTCGACAACATTTGAAATTTGTATGAAAAAAGTGGCCTAGAACCGGCATTCTATACCTACTGTGTCTGTTATGTACCTGTTCCTCTCCATTTATTCTTTGCTGTGGCGTCCCTCAAGGCCCAATTCTCGGTCCACTGCTATTTGTATTTTACATTAATGATCTTCCATCTGTGATGAGTTCACCGTGTCTTCTCTAGGCGGATGACGTAAAATTTTTTAATTTTGTTTCATCATTTGATGACTATATTCTACTTCTGAATAATATAGAGTCGGTGTCAGAGATGGTGTCTTGAAAATCTTCTTGCATTGAATGATTCTAAATGTTTTAATCTCGCCATTTCCTCTTATCCATGCCCTTGCAATTTTCAATTTCACCTAGATGATTTTTATCTACAGCCTGTGGATTAGCTGTAAAACTTGGGTGTCATTTTTAGGGTTTTGTAAAATAATTTTACAAAACTCTACTAAAATCGAAAAAAAATTTCATCAAAAGTAGCCGATATGAAGGTCTTGATAAGAACTTTTTAAAACAGGTCTTAATTTGACACTTTTTGCTTCAAGGGGCGCACAGGAAGGGGAAATACACAAAAAACTTGTGCCCCCCCCCCCCCCTCTCGGGATTGGACACCTGTGATCCGAAAAATCTGAAAAAAATTATGGAGTTAGGTGTTACGAGTACATCAACAACAAATACCTTAGAAATCAAAATTCGCTCAACTTTGTTAAGTAGTATGATATTCGAATTGTTAAGTAGTATGATATTCGAATTTCACATTTTCCCCAATCAAATCGTATATGTACTCTTAAACTGAACGAAATTCGATATTTAAGTAGTCCTACAAAAGATCCTTAAACTTTGTAAAGTCGAATGATATATACGGAAAATTTTCAAATAAGGGTAATAAACTGAATATTTTTAGGAATTTTTGGCAGGTTGCAACAAAATGGCGACCATTGAAAATAGAAAAACAATGGATTTTCTGTTAAACGTGCACATGTCTTTGACATATTTCTTGACTTTATTCGTTGCTGGTGATTGCATTTCTGCGACGTTGAGTAGAAAATCCTTCTGACATGAGCGTAGGTCTGTCTAGCCAACTTGTTGATTCTAAATTTAAACTCGACTGTCATATATTAGAAACAATTCGTAAAGCTTCTGTCTGGCTTTGCTCATCGTCATTCCTATATATTCACTGATCCTTCATCTACGAGGTGTGTTAATTAAGTAATGAGACTGGTTTAATGAAAACCGTACATTTAAAAATTATTCTACAACTCTGCGGTCCCCTTCAAATTAGTCCGCAGCTATACAACCATTCCAGCGCGTAGCCCATGGTTTGTAACATTTCTGGAACGCTTCGACTGGGATGTCCGCGAATACCCTAGTCACACCCGCCAGGATGTCCGTAATCGGCTCAAAATGGGTTCCTTTGATCACCGATTTTGTTCTAGGGAGCAAAACAAAAGTCACAGGGTGACATATCGGGCAAATAAGGCATCTGTTGCAACACGGCAATCCCTTTAGAGGCCAAATACTGGGACACGCAGAGGGCGGTGTGGTGTGGTTCTTTGGAACCATCTTCGCGCACAACTTTTTCATCCCAAAACCGTCGGTTAAAATTTGTATGACGTTTTCACGGTTCATACCCTGTTCCGAGGATAAGGGTGCGCACACGTTGCGCATTCACGTCAGTCCGCACCTCGACTGGTCTCTCGCTCCGCATCTCGTCTTCCACGCTTTCACCCCCCTCGTTAAAATCTTTATGCCATCGAAACACCTGGGCACGACTAAGAGCACTATCACCATGCACTTTTACAATTTTAGCGTACGTTTCCGAAGCTGTTTCGCCCAATCTAGCGCAAAAATTTATCGCGATGCATTGCTCTTGATTCAGTTTCTCCATTTTCATGACGAGCTCCACCAACACACGTCTACTCAACACGACATAGCAGGCGAACTAAACAAGCTAGAGCAGTAGTAAATATATCAATGGAGAGAGGAAGAATGCTGGGGAAGGGGAGGAGAATTTCAAGGTCGACTAAGAGCACTATCACCATGCACTTTTACAATTTTAGCGTACGTTTCCGAAGCTGTTTCGCCCAATCTAGCGCAAAAATTTATCGCGATGCATTGCTCTTGATTCAGTTTCTCCATTTTCGTGACGAGCTCCACCAACACACGTCTACTCAACACGACATAGCAGGCGAACTAAACAAGCTAGAGCAGTAGTAAATATATCAATGGAGAGAGGAAGAATGCTGGGGAAGGGGAAGAGAATTTCAAGATCGCAGGTTTACCACAAGCGCGGCAATAAAATTCGTCTCACTACTTAATTGTCACACTGTTGCAAAGTCTTTAACTGTAATAAATTCTATTTCTGGTGCAACTTCTTGAAGGACCTGAAGGAGATCGACTGTGTTCTCTCCGCAGTTCAGACTCTTTAATAAAACGTCTGGTTTTTTTTTCGCTTTTGGGGGTGTATATAAAATGCAGAATGTTTCCAGAATTCAAAACAGTTTTTGCTGCCTGGAAATCAACCAATGACTTGGTTCTAATTGTCAGTTTATCTGCATTGACTCTCTTGAGCTCTTGTGATGCCAAACGCTGAACCTTATATTTGTCTGTTCGCCAAAATACATTGATTGGTGGAACTTTTTCTCTCTTTTGATATACCTTGACAGGTCCGTCTGTTTCTAACATTTCTTGTCTTCGGTCGCTTTTGACCTTATTTATTTTTCCTTCTTACTAGTTTCTTTTTCTTTATTGAACGTTAATTTCCCAACTAGTTCTTCTAGCGATTGAATCTGAAGTCTGAATTCTTTGTTTACCTCATCAGCTTTCTCGTTTACTTTGATTAATTGCTTGATCTCGATGACTGAAAAAATTTTCGGTTTTTCTTCGTTGCTATAGAATCTTCGTTTAAGTTCGTCATCGTCATCGTTAGCGATGGACACAATCGTTCCGGTTGATGGCTGACGCCATCGGGCTCCTCCATCTCGTTGGTTTTGCAGCGAAATGTTCATAAACTGGATCTTCCCTTGAATGTATTTCCACTTTTGAAACCTCTTCAGGATAAAAATTTCAGGTGTTCGTTAAATGTTCGAATAATTTGACGGTGATGGTTTACAATT